>CM060913.1:193874809-195074809 GCA_030737875.1 Allium sativum
TCTGGAATACTTTCAGTGATAAATTCACAGCACAACTTGTTTAACTTTTGAAAATCCTTCATGAAATAAATGGATAATAGTAAGACCAGCCCACTCATAAACACAGATGGTTTTTACCTTACTATAAACCAAAACGTTTTTGAAATCATAACTTATTTTAATATTATCGTAGTGTCTAAATACAAGTAATTTACAATCTAACGGAACGCTTGCATCTCACGCTACACATATATAGTATACAAACCAAAACCGCGGATGCTTCTGGGAGATTGGATTCCAACTATGACAAGGTATGGGACCACCTTTCAATAGTGTATCTCTAGAGGCGAATATACTGGGTCAACAAGAACATCTTGCAACCCGGCCCACACATGACCGACCACTCATTTCGCTTGAGTGTATCGAATGCACATCACCGACGGTTGGGATCAGCAACCATCTCCCGTAAAAGGGATAGCATCGAATATAGATTAAAGAAGCAAATGGAATTTCTCTAGATAGGTGATTATACACCCTAATGGGAGCGTCCCACATAGCCATGCTGCCTGCCCGATTTTTGTCATTCCCCGGTTGATGAGGCTTGAGGCTAGCATTTATCTCTAGAACGTCGGGTCATCATTCACTTTGAATGCCAAATTGTCAGATCCGTCAAATCACTAATTGACGTCCACAAATATACTCTGGGTATTAAAGAGGTGCCCCTCTTTGCCACCAACTCGGTATATTTGTAAAAATCAACGTACATGGTTCTTAGGATATACTCTGTCAGACATTCATCCATACAAGTCATCCAGGAACAGGATGAACCAAAGGCTCCCTCCTACCACATCCTAAATAGGAATCACCCCATGGATCAGCAGCGAGAAGTCCTTGCAAATCCGTAGATTTCAACCACGACAGAATCACAAACCAAATAACCCTGGTTGCAAGCCAAAGGAATTCGATAAGTAGTCCTTCTGCTTAGGAAGATCCACGGTCTTCAATTGCTCCATCTTCAATTACCATCTTCAAGTATTTGTTGGTTCAGAATGGTTTTCGAATATAATTTCGATCCTGGTCTTTCTGTACCAACAATCGTATTGGTCAGGTTTGATAGTCGGTGATTTAACTATCAAATAACAAATGTGTGAATAACATGAGTTTGCTGATTCAGTACTTGGCACTACTTGGCCTTTTTACAAATAAATAAATAAATGGTAAATCACCCTTTAATTCTTTCAATATAATTGAACTTTATATTTGTTCTCAATTATAACAAAAACTATTTCAAATACTTCCACTCATCCCCAACTAATACCATTCCTCGATAATAGTGAAGCCGTTTAAGTTGGGGTATTTTATTTACCTCTCAGACCTTGATCGACAACGTTCTTGTCTTAGAATAAATACCAGTTTGTAACTTAACCACTGATATTAAAATTCTCCTTTACCACTTTGATTTCAAATCTGGTTTTGTAACCCGTTCCTTATATTTGAAATCCTCGTTCAATAAATCTCTTTATTTAATTCCTTTAATTATGTAAATATTCAATAAGCACAACTTTTAACTTAAAACATTATTTCGCTTATACATTTTAAGTCTATTGAAAATCCCTCGTCAAATAATTTGATTTCATCTATCTGGGCCTATCTATAATAGAGTTATCCTGGATAAAAATCCGTTTTCCATCTTCCTACAACAAGAACTCTTTTACTTGGATTTTATTTCCGAATCCCTTTAACAACTTTTAACCAAAATCACTATATGTATTTCCCTTTGCTTTTGAAACCCTTATTTCAATTATAGTGTTTCATTTAAAAAAATTCTTTAACCTTTCAAAGATATTGTTTTGGTTTAAAAACCTTTTCCTAAGCCTCCCTTGGATTTCTCCTTAAGTACTTATAATACTCCCCTAAGCCAAATTAGACAACTTCTTATATTTAATTTTAAAACCATTGCCTTTACCAAATTCTAATCTATTAACCATCTTCCCTAATAATTTCATTCGATTGAATTTACTTTACTAAATTTAGAAATTAAGTAAAACCTTATTTAAACCCCTATATATACTTAACAATTCAATTTACCAATCTCGTTTGAAACTTGAATTATAACTCTTTTTATAACTCTTATCGCCCCTTTGATCAAACCATAACGCCACTTAATCATTTCTTAATTGAATTTCCCATTAAAAGTCAATGCTTTAATTATTATTAAATAAAATAATAATTAACTTATATATTAACCATATTAAAATGGTTAACTTTGATATTAATTAAAAAATAGAATTATTATCATTTTTAAAAGCTTATTAAATAAAAATCAACTTCATTAGCACTAAACAATTCGATAATTTCCTTAGTTTATAGTTAATCGAAGATTAGCTAATAATTTAACACTAAACAATCTCGATAACTACTATGGATTCTAGTTAATCGAATATTAACTACCATTTAACACCTTTCGTTAAACTCAACGAATATTCAAAGAATTTAAATCAAATTAATTCCCTTATCAATTTCAATTAACAACGGTCGATTTTACCAACCGTACATATCTGTTAACTATTAATTGAATATCATTTGTCATTTCCCCCTTCTAAATTAATAAAATAACTTAATTAATTTAAAAACACAACTTAATTGTTTTAAAAACAATTAATCTATTCTACCAACCCGAAGGTACATTCTGGCTTTCTGTTTTTAAAACTGGTATAAACCAATTGAATAATTTTTCTTAAAAACTCGATTTAAAATACTTATTTCTAAATTTCTATTTTAATTATTTATATAAAATAATTGAAAACCTTTAATTTAGTTATAAAATAATTTATAACTTTAAAACTGCGTCAATTCACAAAACAGTAAACCGACGTCTGAAACAACACATTTTAGGCCATTCACTGCCAATTACCCAATCAGCACTTGTCGATTGATTTTAAACACAGCACAGGTGAATATCTATTCAACCATCACGTTCAAACAAGGATTGCTACCATATGGGGTTAAATCAGTTCAAATAGTGTAAACAAACAACAAATACAATATTTGAGGAATCCGGTCGGATCCCTCCAACCTGTTCTTCCCTGCACCACAACTCGTTATAACTTTTCATAATAATGTATAAATTTCAATAATCTAATTTTTAAAACGATAAATAACAGCAACCAACAAAACAATAATCAGCCAATATCAACCAATCAACCAATTTATACTTTTAATTAGTAAATTATATTTTAATATGAATTTACCACATCATAGGATTCCAGAAGGTGTGAGAATTAACTCACCAGATTATTCGGTTGAAGGGGGACGCGTTTGTTCCTTTAAATTTGAAGCGAACGTTCAAAATTAGCTGAAATTTCAACTGCGTCGGATCAATGCCTAGTCAGTGCCATCGTCTAGGTCTCGCCCCTGCGATCCCAACGGACCCTGTTTCACTGAATTTCGTTAACAAGCGAATAAGATACATTGATTTAAAGTTTTTGTATAATATACGATATACTAAATTAATAATTAACAAACTAATTACCTTTATATTAATGAATTTGCCACGTCAGATTATGAAACGCGTTTTCTCCTATTCATTTGCTCCAACCCCGATCCTTCTTCGTTTCCGCTCCCTGTTTCAAAAATACGGATGCTGCCTCCACCTTTAAACCCATGCTCCGCCTCCTATCTTCGACCGGAACTCTAGCGATCACCACTGCAATGACCCCCGACGTCTCGGCTACCATCTCCGATTGGTCTCATCTACTATCACGGCCTGCAGGCCCCACCAGAACCCAAAACAGGGAAAAGCCCCCTTTCCGTTCATCAACGAACCTCTACCACCACAAACCACTAGGTTCAGCCGCACCATCACCATGACACGTTCCATGCTTCCCCTTTCCACTTCCCTTCAGGTGCCCTGACCAGAACTGCCTCGTCAGCCGTGTATCCCATCAAAACCGACCGCTACTCCAAAAACATCACCCCTCCGTTCATCTAACAACTGCGACCACCACAAACCATCGTAAGACCCGAAACCAGTGCCAAATCAAAGCTGAAACTCCCCTCTTCAATTCCCCCTAGGT
Organism: Allium sativum; assembly: GCA_030737875.1. Lineage (NCBI taxonomy): Eukaryota > Viridiplantae > Streptophyta > Magnoliopsida > Asparagales > Amaryllidaceae > Allium > Allium sativum. The sequence continues at coordinate 193,878,865 of CM060913.1, forward strand.
CCCATCCACTCAAATCAACCCAAACCCTCACAATTAAGCCAAAAACGATACTGGTTTTTCTCAGTTTTCGTGAAATTCCGGCCACCACAGGTGACCGTTCACCCCCAACTTTTTACAACAGCTCAGCATCGAGCCGATTTACAACTTTGCTTTGGGTTGCAATAGCAAATTCTTGACAGAAATGGAGATATAAATTGTTTTGTAATGGAGGACTTTTTTGCAAAAACTGAATATGAAGAACGGGTTTGGACTGGAAATTCAGAGCTGAAGGGGTATATATAAGTGGAAAAATATTAATTTAACCTGATGTGACAAGCGACCCTGACTAACAATTTTTATTTCGTACCTATCGCAATTTCAAACGTTGTTTATTCGCTCATGTGCTCACATACAAACCCCGTTTGAGATGCGAATGGACGGCATAGTATAATTTGATGATATGGTCCTAATGAAACTTGTTTCGTCGAATTCCGAGTTCGTTTGCTCAAATGGCCCTCGTTCACGTTCAAGTTGTCATTTTTATTCGCATTTTATTTTTCCATGCTCACAGAATAACCACGATTGACGCGCCACTTGAAATCTAGCAATAATTTACTGTTGCGGTCTCAATAAAATTTGTTTCGTCGAAGACGAAGGTCGTTTTAATAAAGTCCCTTTTATAATTGTCCAATTCAAATAAAATAAACCAATTTTAAAGTACCTCAATATAATAATAATAAAATATTATAATTGGCCATACACTACCAGAATTTCATATACCACTCAAATAAAATAGCTTGGGTTGAGTTTGAAGCCAAATCGATAGTATAAAAATTTAAAAACCATATTTTTTAATATAAATAACGATAAAATTTATAAAGGAATTCCACAGCGACTATTTTAAAATTTGGTTTGGACATAAAACAAAATCTACAACACGAAAACTCGATTTTTCTCTTTCATTAGAAAAATATTATCCAATAGATTCAGACGTTTCTTGTTTCGAGAAAATCCGACTCATATCGGGCCCTGTACAATTGTTTAAAGTTCAAAACGCCAAATTACGAACTACCGCGCCGCTGCAGCTCGTTTTATTATTAAATTATAAATTCAACATTCAATCGTCGTTTTAGAATTGAAATCATCACTAAAATTTAATATAAACCATATTCAACTATTTTAAATTGCCTGTTCACGTTATACTTCAAATTCAACATTTTTTTTTAAATATCCTGAAAATACAATATTATTATATTATAATTTAAATATTCAAATAAAATGGTTAATCTCGATTATTTATACACAAATCAATATTTTAAATAAATAAAATATTTCAAATAAATGGTTAGAAAATACAGGACATTACATTCCTTCCCCCTTAAAATAATTTCGTGCTCGAAATTGCTAAGGTAGAAAGAACGCCACTAGCTCAATGTCTTTATAATAATATTTAATTAAAACTCGATTTTTATTTCCAAAATAAATCTAATTGTTTTTAAAACTGATTTATTTCAAATAAAATAATTTTCCAAAAATCTTCAAAAAATTTCTAACACCTTAAATTTTGGAAAATTTTTGGCAGAGTCTCCCCTGTACGGAGGACATCTGCAATATCGCAGGTTCAAGAAATATATATACATCGACTCTCATGGTCAGAAAAATTCAAAAACTAAACTCAAGACCTTTAAAAAAAATCCAAAATTTCATATATTCGTAGGCGTACCTTTTGGCGAGCGTTATTACGTGATAAGCGATATTTTATATTCGAGCTTGCTTAATCATTATGCAACTCTATTCAAACTAGATTCAATTAACTCCATAATTTCTCTCCTGGATGGATTTTAAAGCTGAATTGGCACTTCTGCACTTGTTTCTCAACTCAAATGAATTCATCAGTCATCACAACAATGCCAGTTATGTTCAAAACATCCATACCATTCATATCAACCCATTTTACACACAATTCAATCCATACGAGGTTATAATTATTTATAATCACTTCATTTATTTCTTTAATTATCCATTCAAATTTATTTATCTGGATTGATTTATTCGAATTATTAATTTCGAATTGGTTTTAACCAAGTCGATTCATGTTCAGTTTTATCCATGAGATCGAGCACACCATCCAAACATATCACACAATCAACATTAACAAATCCAAATAATTTGCCCATATTATAATAATTTGAAAAATCATTACTTTTTATTATTTTATAGAATAAATTGGGCAAAACAAATTTCAAAAATAATTTTATATCAAATTACAAATACGCGCCCTCATATATATATTCAAACTCAATCCAGGGTATTGCTAACCCCATCTCTATTGAGTCACGCCACAGAGCTAAGGTTATCACTAAACCAATAGCTCATACCATTGTAACGACCCAGGGAAAAACTCGACGCTCGAATTTTCGATAATAATACATAAACCCATATTACTTGCCAAAAACCCAAGTATCGAATCCCAGATTGTTATTAGAAAGAAATTAGAGGGTGAGAATAGAAAGGAAGAATATTAGAATAGAAGAAAGAAGAAGAACAACACATCAGAATCTCACAGCGGAACAAGTAAAATATAATATAACAGATCTCTTTATACAAAAGAACAGTATATATATACCAACCATCAGAGTACAACATATATCTATCACGGTGGAATAATGACTTTATATAACTAGCGGTGAAGCCGCCTGCTTCCAGCTCCTGAAACACGAAGCGAAACCTAACCTGGTACATACTCGGTCTGACCCGAGCACATTTGAAGCAAAGCAAAATTCACCGGGTTAGTATGGAATACTTTCAGTGATAAATTCACAGCACAACTTGTTTAACTTTTGAAAATCCTTCATGAAATCAAAGGATAATAGTAAGACCAGCCCACTCATAAACACGTACGGTTTTTACCTTACTATAACCCAACAAGTTTTTGAAATCATAACTTTTTCCGATATTATCATAGTGTCTAAATACATGTAATTTACAATCTAGCGGAACGCTTGCATCTCACGCTCCACATGTATAGTATACAAACCAAAACCGCGGATGCTTCTGGGAGATTGGATTCCAACTATGACAAGGTATGGACCACCTTTCGATAGTGTATCTCTAGAGGCGAATACACTGGGTTCAACAAGAACGTCTTGCAACCCGGCCCACACATGACCGACCACTCATTTCGCTTGAGTGTATCGAATGTACATCACCGACGGTTGGGATCAGCAACCATCTCTTGTAAAAGGGACAGCATCGAATATAGATTAAAGAAGCAAATGGGATTTCTCTAGATAGGTGATTATACACCCTAATGGGAGCATCCCATATAGCCATGCTGCCTGCCCGATTTTTGTCATTCCCCGGTTGATGAGGCTTGAGGCTAGAATTTATCTCTAGAACGTCGAGTCATCATTCACTTTGAATGCCACATTGTCAGATCTGTCAAATCACTAATTGACGTCCAAAAATATACTCTGGGTATTAAAGAGGTGCCCCTCTTTGCCACCAACTCGGTATATTTGTAAATATCAACGTACGTGGTTCTTAGGATATACTCTGTCAGACATTCGTCCATACAAGTCATCCAGGAACAGGATGAACCGAAGGCACCCTCCTACCACATCCTATATAGGAATCACCCCATGGATCAGTAGCGATAAGCCCTTGCAAATCCGTAGAATTCAACAACGACAGAATCACAAAGCAAATAACCCTGGTTGCAAGCCAGAGGAATTCGATAAGTAGTCCTTCCGCTTAGGAAGATCCACGGTCTTCAATTGCTCCATCTTCAATTACCATCTTCACGTATTTGTTGTTCAGAATGGTTTTCGAATATAATTTCGATCCTGGTCTTTCTGTACCAACAATCGTATTGGTCAGGTTTGATAGTCGGTGATTTAACTATCAAATAACAAATGTGTGAATAACATGAGTTTGCTGATTCAGTACTTGGCACTACTTGGCCTTTGTACAAATAAATAAATAAATGGTAAATCAACCTTTAATTCTTTCAATATAATTAAACTTTAGATTTATTCTCAATTACAACAAAAACTATTTTAAATACTTTCACTCATCCCAAACTAATACCATTCCTCGGTAATAGTGAAGCCGTTCAAGTTGGGGTATTTTATTTACCTCTCAGACCTTGATCGACAACGTTCTTGTCTTAGAATAAATACCAGTTTGTAACTTAACCACTGATATTAAAATTCTCATTTACCACTTTGATTTCAAATCTGGTTTTGTAACCCATTCCTTATATTTGAAATCCTCATTCAATAAATCTCTTGATTTAATTCCTTAAATTATGTAAGTATTCAATAAACACAACTTTTAACTTAAAACATTATTTCACTTATACATTTTAAGTTCTATTGAAAATCCCTCGTCAAATAATTTGATTTCATCTATTTGGGCCTTTCTATAATTGAGTTTATCTTGGATAAAAATCTTTTTTCCATCTTCCTACAACAAGAACTCTTTTACTTGTATTTTATTTCCAAATCCCTTTACCAACTTTTAACCAAAATCATTATATGTAATTCCCCTTGCTTTTGAAACCCTTATTTCAATTATAGTGTTTCATTTAAACAAATTCTTTAACCTTTCAAAGATATCGTTTTGGTTTAAAAACCTTTTCCTAAGCCTCGCTTGGATTTCTCCTTAAATACTTATAATAATCCCCTAAGCAAAATTAAACAACTTCTTATATATAATTTTAAAACCATTACCTTTACCAAATTCTAATCCATTAACCATCTTCCCTAATAATTTAATTCGATTGAATTTACTTTAATTAATTTAGAAATTAAGTAAAACCTTATTTAAACCCCTAAATATACTTAACAATTCAATTTACCAATCTCGTTTGAAACATGAATTATAACTCTTTTTATAACTCTTATCGCCCCTTTGATCAAACCATAACGCCACTTAATCATTACTTAATTGAATTTCCAATTAAAAGTTAATGCTTTAATTATTATTAAATAAAATAATAATAAACTAATATATTAACCATATTAAAATGGTTAACTTTGATATTAATTAAAAAATAGAATTATTATCATTTTTAAAAGCTTATTAAATAAAAATCAACTCCATTAACACTGAACAATTCGATAATTTCCTTAGTTTATAGTTAATCGAAGATTAATTAATAATTTAACACTAAACAATCTCGATAACTACTATGGATTCAAGTTAATCGAAGATTAACTACCATTTAACACCTTTCGTTAAACTCAACGAATATTCAAAGAATTTAAATCAAATTAATTCCCTTATCAATTTCAATTAACAACGATCGATTTTACCAACCGTACATATCTGTTAACTATTAACTGAATATCATTTGTCATTTCCCCCTTCTAAATTAATAAAATAACTTAATTAATTTAAAAACACCATTTAATTGTTTTAAAAACAATTAATCTATTCTACCAACCCGTAGGTACATTCTGGCCTTCTGCTTTTAAAACTGGTATAAACCATTTAAATAATTTTTCTTATAAACTCGATTTAAAATACTTATTTCTAAATTTCTATTTTAATTATTTATATAAAATAATTGAAAAACTTTAATTCAGTTATAAAATAAGTTATAACTTTAAAACCGCGTCAATTCACTAAACGGTCAACCGACGTCTGAAACAACACATTTTAGGCCATTCACTGCCAATTACCGAATCAACACTTGTCGATTGATTTTAAACACAACACAGGTGAATATCTATTCAACCATCACGTTCAAATAGGGTTTGCTACCATATGGGGTTAAATCAGTTCAAATAGTGTAAACAAACAACAAATACAATATTTGAGGAATCCGGTCGGATCCCTCCAATCTGTTCTCCCCTGCACCACAGCTCGTTATAACATTTCATAATAATGTATAAATTTCAATAATCTAATTTTTAAAACGATAAATAACAGCAACCAACCAAACAGTAATCAGCCAATAGCAACCAATCAACCAATTTATACTTTTAAATGGTAAATTATATCTTATTATGAATTTACCACATCACAGGATTCCAGAAGGTGTGAGAATTAACTCACCAGATTATTCGGTTGATGGTGGACGCGTTTGTTCCTTTAAATGTGAAGCGAACGTTCAAAATTAGCTGAAAATTCAAATGCGTTAGATCAGTGCCTAGTCAGTGCCATCGTCTAGGTCTCGTCCCTGTGATCCCAACAGATCCTGTTTCACTAAATTTCGTTAACAAATGAATAAGATACGTTGATTTAAAGTTTTTATATAATATATGATTTTAAACCATATTAATTAATTAATAAATAACTAAACTAATTACCTTTATATTAATGAATTTGCCACGTCAGATTATGAAATGCGTTTTCTCCTATTCATCTGCTCTAACCCTGATCCTTCTTCATTTCTGCTCCCTGATTCAAAAATACGGATGCTGCCTCCACCTTTAAACCCACGCTCCGCTTCCTATCGTCGACCGGAACTCCGGCGATCGCCACTTCAGTGACCCCTGACGTCTCGGCTACCATATCCGTTGGGTCTCATCTTCTATCACGGCCTGTTGGCCCCACCAGAACCCAAAACACGGAAAATCCCCATTTCGGTTCATCAACGAACCACCACCGCCACAGACTACTAGGGTCAGCCGCACCATCACCATGACTCGCGCCATGCTTCCCCCATCCACTTCCCTTCAGGTGCCCTGACCAGAACAGCCTCGTCATCCGTGTATCCCATCAAAACTGACCGCTACTCCAAAAACATCACCCCTCCGTTCATCTAACAACTGCGACCATCATAGACCATCGTAAGACCCGAGACCGGTGCCAAATCAAAGCTTAAACTCCCCTCTTCAATTCCCCCCAGGTCCCGTCCACTCCAATCAACCCGATCCCCCACAAGTAAGCCAAAAACAAAACTGATTTTTCTCAGTTTTCGTGAAATTCCGGCCACCATAGGTGACCATTCACCCCCAACTTTTTACAGCAGCTCGGCATCGAGACGATCTACAACTTTGCTTTGGATTACCATAGCAAATTCTTGACAGAAATGGAGATATAAATTGTTTTGTAACGGAGGACTTTTTTGCAAAAACTGAATAAGAAGAACGGGTTGGACGAGAAATTCTGAGCTAAAGGGGTATATATAAGTGGAAAAATATTAATTTAACCTGATGTGACAAGCAATGATGACTAACGATTTTTATTTCGTACCTAACGCAATTTCGAATGTTGTTTATTCGCTCCTGTGCTTACATTAAAACCCCGTTCGAGATGCGAATGGATGGCATAGTATAATTTGACGATACGGTCCTAATGAAATTTGTTTCGTCGAATTCTGAGTTCGTTTGCTCAAATGGCCCTAGTTCACGTTCAAATGGTCGTTTTTTTTCGCATTTTATTTTGCCATGATCACGGAATAACCTCGATTGACGCACCACTTGAAATCTAGCAATAATTTACTGTTGCGGTCTCAATAAAATTTGTTTCGTCGAAGACGAAGGTCGTTTGAATAAAGTCCCTTTTATAACTGCCCAATTCAAATAAAATAAACCAATTTTAAAGTACCTCAATATAATAATAAAAATATATTATAATTGGCCATACACGACCAGAATTTCATATACTACTCAAATAAAATAGCTCTGGTTGACTTTGAATCCAAATCGATATTATAAAAATTTGAAAACCCCTATATTTAATATAAATAACGATAAAATTTATAAAGGAATTCCACAGCGACCATTTTAAAATTTGATTTAGACATAAAAAAAATCTACAACATGAAAACTCGATTTTTCTCTTTCATTAGAAAAATATTATCCAACAGATTCAGACGTTTCTTGTTTCGAGAAAATCCGACTCATATCAGGCCCTATACAGCCGTTTAAAGTTCAAAACGCCAAATTACTAACTGTCGCGCCGCTGCAGCTCGTTTTATTATTAAATTATAAATTCAACGTTCAATCGTCGTTTTAGAATTGAAATCGTCACTAAAATTTAATATAAACCATATTCAACCATTTTAAGTTGCCCGTTCACGTTATACTTCAAATTCAACATTTCTTTTTTTAAATATCCCGAAAATACAATATTATTATATTGTAATTTAAATATTCAAATAAAATGGTTAATCTCGATTATTTATACACAAATTAATATTTTAAATAAATAAAATATTTCAAATAAATGGTCAGAAAATACAGGACATTACAAGGATACCCGAGCAAACCAACACGAGTTTCGATAGATTAGAATTTTGAAAAAAAAAATCGGTCTATCGGAATTCGGGTTGTTACATTTTGTATCAGAGCTTAGGTTTAGGATTCCTATATAAGTAGTGAGTGAACGTATTTGTATTTTTAAAAAAGTATTAATATTATGTATATACCTATATCCATAGAGGAACACACTAAATAGAAAGATTATAATATGGTAAGAATTGGGATGACTGTTTTGTACACTAAAGGAATGAATATGGAAATTTGAGACCCTTAGCTAATTTGGGTGGAAAGCGTACAATGTACTTTGTATAAAAGGAAGGTGAATCCCATATGATTAGTATTTTTGGTAGTGGGTTTGGCAGTAAAACCTTATAAATTAGAAAAGGTGAAAAAGGGAAAAATAGATTAGGAATATGTATAGTTGAGAGAATTGACTTTGTGGGAGTGTCTAGGAAACCCTAGAAAAAAATTTGGAAACCTGCTTTGAGTCTAACCCCATTGTTAACTTTTAAGAACTTGAAATTATAAAAGTTTTGAGAAAGTGTTTATGGTGTTTTCAAGTTTTAATCTTAAAAGTCATAGTTTTAAATATGTAAAGTACACATTTGAGTTTTAAAGTAAAATGGGGTATATTTTGTAAATAGTGATTTCTTGCAAAAACTTTGTTTAAAGTAAAATTATCTTAGTAAAAGGTGCATATTATAGAGCATGTATAGCTCTCTAGTTTTCTTGTTATATTTCAGATAAGAATTTTTAATAAAGAAAGTTTTGAAGTCTCAATTCTTTTGACAAACATTTTTGATAAATTGTTTAAAAGTGAAAATATGGTTGGGTACAAAAAATAAGTTGTGGAAATTAGGAATAGATTGGATGTTTGTACCATGTAATAAGAGACTGAACTGACCTTATAGGCAAGAACAAGTGATAAACCCGGCTGAGAAATAGTTGTCCTTATCTACTCCAGTTTTTGTGATTTAAAAAAAAATGATTTACATTTTTATACATGACATGTTTTATAGTTTGGCAAAAGTAAGTTTTCATGAGGAAAATAAAGTTTTGGCACTTTTAAATTTTTTGGAAGAAAATTTAAATGAAAAGGGCCAAACAGTGTTTTAAAAAGTATGGAGTAGGTAAGGATAGTGCCTAGGGAAGACGGGAAACATTTTGAGTCTACGAAGTAAATAGCAAGAATTATTTTGGAATAATGGTAAGTTCCCGTAGAATGCGTAAACATTGAAAAGCTTAGGGTGTTGATTGAAATAATTGTTGGTACACAGTTAGGACTAGTGGTGAATACCAAATAGAAAAAAGGGCAAGTAAGTTTTTAGATCTTGTTGCTAATTTTCATGCTATGGGTACAACATGTTATTGTACTTTTGTGAGACCGTTCTGTTATTTTCTACATGTTGGGTAGTTAGTGTAACACCTAAACCTGTTATGGTTCCCATGGTTTGGACTTTTCTGTCTGAGGGGGATATAGTCCCGAGATTCTTGGCCCTTAGTAGTAGTTGTGTAGAGCATCTGTTTTCCTGTTTTAGTTGAAAGAGTAGACGGCTTATTTGAAATCTAAACTTAGATCAGATGATAAATGACACGACCCGAACTTCCCCGTGAAGGAAAGAACGGATAGAATTGAGTACAAGACGAATCAGAATGCAAACAAGGGAACATTTCATTGTTATTACAACAATTCCATCAGATACAAGAATATACAGAGTATAAATGAATAAAATACATTCGATGAACATCAGTGATTACAATAAATTACATAGCAGCGGAAAAATATACAAAACACAACTGAAAATGATACACGGATACAGAGCTTTCCGAGCATCGTTCCAGCTGTAAACCAGGTTCCTGTGAATATAAATCTGCAAAACCAAAACTACTAGCTGCCCGTGTGGAAAATAGGGGCACCCAGAGATTAGGTTAAAACAATAAACTCCAGGTCAGTCATGTGACTGGTGTGAGAACTAAAATAGTTATTATTTTAACTTTAAAGAAGAGTAATTCAAGGGACCACGCCGTATGACACGGAACGTGTTTCCTCCCAAGAATACAAGTGAATATAACAAAACAACGCAATGCTTTTTGGAAAAATGAAGCTATTATAAGACCTAGGTCCCATCACACAATGCAACGCAAGCCGGAGGATAGGGTTTTCCCTTATAATAGCCAAACATGCTTGGTACGTTCAAAACAAATCATTTGATACTATTATAAGTGTATAGTGTCAAAACAATTCAAATCATAAATATCAATCATAGGCGGCATGGGTACCATCTATCATGTCACCATACTAGGCTCTACAAATAAAACCGCAATATCACGTATTGGAAATTGGATTTCCTTCATGAGTCGAGGCAAGGGACAAGCTCCTCTCCGATTCGAGACACTCTAGCAAATGTCTCAGGACCCCACTATGATCCTTGGATCTTCAGGGTCGGTCCTCTCTTAACTTTGGAGGATTAGTTATTCCTGAACACATGTTTCCCGGTCCTTACAGACCTATATCTGAGGCGCCTCGTATCCAACAACCACACAGGTGAAAAGTACATAAATGTCAGGGATGGTAGGTCACTGACACCACCTTAGCTAGAAAGAAACGTCATGCTCTCCCTGTAGTCACTATCCCGTTTTTGACTCATACCGAGGTATGAGGCTCGCGAATTCACGTTATACACAAAGCTATGCCACACAGGCCGTGATTTGATCATCAACCACAAGACTTTTCTTTTCAACAGAAGCCTTGATCAATTGCCACTTACGCGTGCCACACTGGCAATTCACTCCATGCGGCTGATGTCCATCGATATACAACCTCTGAGCTCGTACGTCTCAGAGAAGGGCATTAAGCAAGAGAAAAAATTCTCTGCCGCCAAATAGATGTATATTTAATAGAGATCAATCAACACAGAATAAAACCCAATGTCAGACACACAATCCATTTACAAGTTCGTTCTGGGTCTAAACGAAACCGGAGGCACTTTCCTCGCATATCCATCCATCTCCAAATACGTCTAGACGATCACCAACTGGTTCCCTCATCTTGGGTGTACAACCCAATCAAGATCATCAGTAATCACCCAAACGATGTGAAGACTTCCGGTCTTCAACCACCGTCTTCATCTTCGACATCTCGTCGAATCGGTTATTCAGAATGGGTATAAACACGGCCTTTCTGAATAACCCACGTATATGATAAACAAATGTTACACAAACACAACAAACGCCTCATTCCAATTCAGAATATTCTTTTATTCACAAAATCATATTCTTAGGGAATAGGTTCCCATTAATTTTATCAAAGATAAATTCTTCTAAATTTATTCTTTAATCTTCCTTTGGATATCATTTCAAACTAGTCAGGATTAGCGAACCACACCGAAGTAATTATTTATTTTATTTACCAATTCCAACCTATTTATCCCATGGAGAAAACTGGTAATACTCCATATCTAACACCATGGTGTTATCGGTAAAGTTAATTACCATTTCACGTTGAAATCTAATTAAAGATTTGACTATCGCTTTGGACCAAGACCGGTGGTACTCCATTCTCGATCACCTTTCAGATTTGATAATTTAAATTATCAATTCACATTTCAATTTAATTAAAGATTCATTGAAACTCCACTTAGTTTTAATCTTCTTAAAAATCAATATTTTGTCTTTAACTGGGTTAAAGAACCAATGTCATCTAAAACACGATTCAAGGTAAACCCAAAATCACACTCTATGGTTAATCGGGTTAAAGAACAGGTGTTGTTCAAAACACCGCTCACGATAAACCCAAAAACCAATTCAATTTCGATTCGAATTAAATATTATTTAATTGACACACTTCATTAAATCTAAATAGAAAGATTTAATCTTTTTCTCTATTGGGCTTAAGAATAGTGTTAATGAAGACACCATTCACGACAAACCCAAATCACATTTGATATTAAATACATGGCTCTGAATAGAAAATATACCGGCTTATATTCAATATCAAATCCTGAAACCAACAAATATCGTATTTGAAATAACGATATAAAATATATCTTTCAACTTCCCATAACAATATCTATATAGTCACGAAATCCAATATCGAAATATTCCAAAGATAATTTTGATTCAACTCCAGTCCAATTCACGTATTGGGAATATTAATTATTTTTAAAATCACTTTCAAATTCAAACTATTTATTTCAAAAATAAATTGATTTTAATTCTAGTTCAAAACTAGTTCATTTCGATAAAAATCTATTTTTATCTTTTCAAATGTGGAATTTTTCATCCCAGTTCTTTACAATTCACATATTATGATTTTACACAAATTATTACTATTTTTAATAATTTTATCAAGGCCTGTACAGTCGATTTCCATCAACGGCCATCGAACTGCACTTACAGCGACCTTTTCCAAATTTGATTTGGACATAATTCCAAATCCAACCGTTAGATTTCAAATTTCTAATAATCATTGGAAAGCTATTTTCGATACGAACCCAACGGTTCCGGTTTTAGGAGAATCCGACGATCGGATCTCCCGAAATGTCAATTCGAAGTCAATGGTCGAAATTCACGAACTGCCACGGCGCGGCGCGTTCTATTCAGGCCATTACATATATAATATATATATATATATATATATTATATATTTCATCGATTTCCTTTTAAAACGTATTTTATAAATCGTTTAAAATTCTTTTTCAAAACCATTTCAACTCTGTATTCAATTTCAAATCAAAATTGAATATTTCATATCATCACTATATAAATGATAATATTTTCAAAACGTTATATTTTGAAATCACTACCTTTTCAATATTCATTATAAAAACGAATATAATCGATATAAATATCGTTCATGTCAAAATAGCTTAACTCTAATCAAAACGGCTTTATATATTTCAATAAATTCGTTATTCTATTCAACAAATGAATATTTATTCTATTCAACACATGAATCTATATTTCTTTCAGCACATGACTAATCTCAACACATGAGTACTGTCAACACACGATTATTTTTGTTATGTAAAATATTTTATAAAACTATGGTATCTATCGTTTGATTTTTAATTAGACTCCACCGTGAAGTAGATTCTAATTTTAAATAGGATAAAGATGTAAATTTTATTATTAAAATATTTTACTCAACACATGAATAGTTTCAACACATGAACATCGTCAACACATGACTATTTTTATATTCAACACATGAATTTCCTTTTTTAATATTCATTATTTTCCCAATTGGAATGAGGCCAATCAATCACCATATAATGTTAATTATATGGATTCCATACAACACATGTATATAAATAGCAACGATAAATAATCAACCATCATCCAAGGTGCACCACACAACTGCATAAGCATCAATTATAAATAATTAACGCTTACATAGCCTATCGACCGATCGATCGACATACAATTAAATAATTGGGATTAGTGTACGCCAAACATCATCCCAACACCCGTGTGGGGTTTCAAGTCAACAAACACAGATTTTTATTTATGCAGTTGGGCGATTTGTAAAATTTATCGTCCCAATCAATATCAGTCAAATCAGTGTATATAAACAAATCGGCCGATTTGTTTATAAATATTCATTTATTCACATTCACGTTAAAAATTATATTTTTAACGATAAAATATTTTTAACTATATAAATATTTTATTTCCTTTCAACACAAGAATATTTTATTATTCAATCATTCCAATACACAATCAATTTTCACAACACATCAATCAAACAAACAAGCCGTCCATGGTCTGTGGACAACGGGTGTCGGGTGCTGCTAAGCACCGTCTGCATCCTAGTATATATTTCTAACTAGAAAAAGAAATTTAAAGTGACGAGTTCTCACAAACTAGCTAATCTAATCATCTCGACTCTTCTTATGTATAAGTCATCGCTGTTCTCGCCTTTTGTCACTTTCGTTGCCCGTAGCCACTACATATATAAAAATCACATTTTTATATTCTTGCTATGTATATAAAAATCAAAATTTTATAATTACTCCATATGGATAAAAATTCTATTTTTACATCGCTACTGTATACATAAAAATTCTATTTTTACACCGCTACTATATAGATAAAAATTCTATTTTTACAATGATGTTCATATAATAAAGATTATATTTTTATCACGCTATTCTCTACATAAAGGTTTCGCCTATTCAAATATAAAGATTTCGCCTTTTCAAATATAAAGATTTCGCCTTTTCAAATATAAAGATTTCGCCTTTTCATATCATCACTATAAAAATCACAACTTTCTCTCGTTATTACATATATATATAAATCACTATTTTATACATTATATATAAGCAAAAACTGATATTTAAATTATTTAAACTAAACAAAGTTGAATAAAACTCACTTTCTATTGGAGGAGAGCGCTCGGCCGGTCAGCGGTGGCCTTAGGATGGGCCACGACGACTGCTTTGGGAAATGGGGGTCTTCCCATTCAAGAAAAGGGAGACGCGACATTGTGGTGGGTGACAGCGGTGAGGTGGTGAGGGCGGAGGGGCTGACTGGACGCAGGGAGGTCGGTGGAGGCGGATTCTGGCGGATCGCGGTGGTGCAAGGTCCGGAGGAGGCTAGGGTTGGACGGGATTTGGGGGTTCGAGGGTTTGGCGCATGTCGATGGAAGAGTAGAGGGAGAACGGTGAGAGGAGGGGGTCTAGAGGGGGGCGCGGTAGGCTGGGCCACCTTGGGTGGTGGCGGCGCTCCAATCGGAGGAGCGACCGCTGCTCCTCCGTCCTCTTCTTTTTCTTTCTTTTTTTTGACCTAAATCGCTTCTAACGGGAGAGAGGGAAAAAGGTTGGGGGCCTTATGTAATAATTTATATATATATATTTTATTTATTTTTAAATTCAAAAAGTTGACTTTTTATTTCGAACTCCAATCGAGGTCCACCGCCTGTCGTCCATAGCGTTTCACCCCCATTCCGAACACAATGGGATACCATAAGCTGATTCGACCGTTTCGATTAGTTTCCGTTAAAATCAACATATAACTCTATATATTGAATTTGAACACGCATTTCAATTTACCGGAGCCACATACTAACTCTAAAAATTCCCGAAAAATATTTTCTAGCTTCGTATTGACGATACGGTCCTAACAAAACTAATTTCGTCGAATTGTGAGACCGTTTGAAAAATGGCCATTTTCCAGTCGATTAAAATCAACTGAAACTGGTCAAACCCGTTTTCCTTTACCACGCTCACATATTGATTTAGAAAATTACGAAATTTGAAACCTAGCAATAACTTGACATCACGGAACCAACAAAAGTGGTTTCATCGAAATCCGAGGTCGTTTGCAAAATAGCTATTTTTAAGGGACGAAATTCCATAACGACTATTCAGAATTTTCAACCGGACATATCTTTTGATTCCCGCTATGAAATCTCAATTTTTCAGATTCGTTGGAAAGATATTCTCTGTTAGATTCTAATATTTTTGGTTTCGCTAAAATCCGGTTTATCTTGCACCCGGTACATTCAATTGAAGTTTGAAATCGAATTATCGAACTACCGCGCCATTTTCAGTTCTTTTATAATTATATATAATTATTTATATTCTAACGACGACGTATATAATATATACGTTCGAATTCTATTCAAAATAAATTTCTCGTCGATATAATTTAAAATAATTCATTTTAAATGTTCAAAATTCATTAAAATTGCCAAAATAAAAAATTTAAACTGGCTCGCATTTCCGGGTTTTTACATTCTCCCTCACTTAAAACTTTTCGTCCCCGAAAAGGAACAAAGCCGAAAGTTGTTTAACAATTCAACTCAACTTCCATTATTTTCATTACGGCTTAAGTTCTTCAACTTTTCAGTTTCTAAGAACTTTTCAAAAATTTGGCTAACACCCTAAATTTTGAAAAATTTCGTCATAACCTCCCATGCACCGGGAGCACGGGAAAATCCCGAAATTGCCATATAGGCCTTCTGATCTCAAAAAGAAAAAGCCAAGCGGCTAGCCAATCAGCTCATAAAATCATCATCACCAAAACAAAACAGTAAATTATGGTAAACAAGTACCTATTTGTCAGTCAAACAAATTTTATTCTTCTGCTCTAGCCCCCTTGCAATGACCTGTTCAATGTAAGTACATGTATATGCAAGCAAATGCGACCAATTTTCAACACAATTCACTATTTGGTTCTATTAGGATAAATGGTTCAAAATTATTAAATAAATAAATAACAACACAACCATCAATCAATTAGTGGATTAACGTTTCAAATTCATAATTTTGATATATATATACAGAAAATCATGGTTTTGATGCCAAATCAGAACAAATAAATCTATCTGTATAAGTTTTGGTTCTCACACCAGTCTAATGGAAATATATAGAAATCACACCTTCGAAACTCGAATATGAATACTGATGATGATGCACCATCATCAGAATCATCCCCGGATGTCTAGAATGTGATTCTATATCTACCCAGTATATTAAAACTTCGAATATACGTTCATGACGCGTATACGCGAAATCTTTATATATTGGATTGTCCAAATTCAAAATAAATAAATATTCAAATACGTATATAACGATTTAAATTTTCAAAACAAAATTGTTTTCATTTGAAAAATATACTCTTCACGCTCGTTCTAGGATACTACTAATCCTATCTCTAACGAGTCATTCTAATTGGATATTACTAATCCAATATCTGATGAATTCTTTCGTATGGTTCTAACGTGTCTTGTTCTCGAGCTCTGTAAACCAAAACTCCGATACCAAACTGACACGACCCGAAATTCCCCGTGAAGGAAAGCACGGATCGAATTGAGTACAAGACAAATCAGAACGCAAACAGAAGAACATTTCACTGTTATTACAACAATTCCATCCGATACAAGAATATACAGAGTATAAATGAATAAAATACATTCGATGAACATCAGAGATTACAATAAATTACATAGCAGTGGAAAAATATACAAAACACAACTGAAAGTGATACACGGATACAGAGCTTTCCTTGCATCGTTCTAGCTGTAAACCAGGTTCCTGTGAATACAAATCTGCAAAACCAAAACTACTAGCTACCCATGTGGAAAATAGGGGCACCCAGAGTTTAGGTTAAAACAATAAACTCCAGGTCAGTCATGTGACTGGTGTGAGAACTAAAACAGTTATTATTTTAACTTTAAAGAAGAGTAATTCAAGGGACCACGCCGTATGACACGGAACGAGATTCCTCCCAAGAATACAAGTGAATATAACAAAACAGCGCAATGCTTTTTGGAAAAATGAAGCTATTATAAGACCCAGGTCCCATCACACAATGCAACGCAAGCCAGAGGATAGGGTTTTCCCTTATAATAACCAAACAGCTTGGTACGTTCAAAACAAATCATTTGATACTATTATAAGTGTACAGTGTCAAAACAATTCAAATCATAAATATCAATCATAGGCGGCATGGGTACCATCTATCATGTCGCCATACTAGGCTCTACAAATAAAACCGCAATATCACGTATTGGAAATTGGATTTCCGTCATGAGTCGAGGCAAGGGGCAAGCTCCTCTCCGATTCGAGACACGCTAGCAAATGTCTCAGGACCCCACTATGATCCTTGGATCTTCAGGGCCGGTCCTCACCTAACTTTGGAGGATTAGTTATTCCTGAACACACGTTTCCCAGTCCTTACAGACCTATATCCGAGGCGCCTCATATCCAACAAACACACAGGTGAAAAGTACATAAATGTCAGGGCTGGTAGGTCACTGACACCACCTTAGCTAGGAAGAAACGTCGTGCTCTCCCTGCAGTCACTATCCCGTTTTTGACTCATACCGAGGTGTGAGGCTCGCGAATTCACGTTATACACAAAGCTATGCCACACAGGCTGTGCTTTGATCATCAACTACAAGACTTTGCTTTTCAACAGAAGCCTTGATCAATTGGCACTTACGCATGCTACACGAGCAATTCACTCCATGCGACTGATGTCCATCGATATACAACCTCTGAGCTGGTACGTCTCAGAGAAGGGCGTTAAGCAAGTGAATAAATTCTCTGCCGCCAAACAGATGTATATTTAATAGAGATCAATCAACACAGAATAAAACCCAATGTCAGACACACAATCCATTTACAAGTTCGTTCTGGGTCTGAACGAAACCGGAGGCACTTTCCTCGCATATCCATCCATCTCCAAGTACGTCTGGACGATCACCAACTGATTCCCTCATCTTGGGTGTACAACCCAATCAAGATCATTAGTAATCACCCAAACAATGTGATGACTTTCGGTCTTCAACCACCGTCTTCATCTTCGACATCTCGTCGAATCGGTTATTCAGAATGGGTATAAACCCGACCTTTCTGAATAACCCACAAATGTTACACAAACACAACAAATGCCTCATTCCGATTCAGAATATTCTTTTATTCACAAAATCACATTCTTAGGGAATAGGTTCCCATTAATTTTATCAAAGATAAATTCTTCTAAATTTATTCTTTAATCTTCCTTTGGATATCATTTCAAAATAGTCGGGATTAGCGAACCACACCGAAGTAATTATTTATTTTATTTCCCAATCCCAACCTATTTATCCCATGGAGAAAACTGGTAATACTCCATATCTAACACCACGGTGTTATCGGTAAAGTTAATTACCATTTCACGTTCAAATCTAATTAAAGATTTGACTATCGCTTTGGAGCAAAAGTGGTGGTACTCCATTCTCGATCACCTTTCAGATTTGATAATTTAAATTATCAATTCACATTTCAATCTAATTAAAGATTCATTAAAACTCCACTTAGTTTTAATCTTCTAAAAAATCAATATTCTGTCTTTAACTGGGTTAAAAAACCAATGTCATCTAAAACACGATTCACGGTAAACCCAAAATCACACTCTATGGTTAGTCGGGTTAAAGAACAGGTGTTGTTCAAAACACCGCTCACGATAAACCCAAAAACCAATTCAATTTCGTTTCCAATTAAATATTATTTAATTGATACACTTCATTAAATCTAAATAGAAAGATTTAATCTTTTTCTCTATTGGGCTTAAGAATAGTGTTAATGAAGACACCATTCACGACAAACCCAAATCACATTTGATATTAAATACAAGGCTCTGAATAGAAAATATACCGGCTTATATTCAATATCAAATCCTGAAACCAACAAATATCGTATTGGAAAAAACGATATAAAATATATCTTTCAAATTCCCATAACAATATCTGTATAGTCACGAAATCCAATACCGAAATATTCTTAAGATAATTTCGATTCAACTCCAGTCCAATTCACGTATTGGGAATATTGATTATTTTTAAAATCACTTTAAAATTCAAATTATTTTAAAAATATATTTATTTTAATTCTAGTTCAAAACTAGTTCATTTCGACAAAAATCTATTTTTACCTTTTCAAATGTGGAATTTTTCATCCCAGTTCTTTACAATTCACATATTATGATTTTACACAAATTATTACTATTTTTAATAATTTTATCAAGGCCTGTACAGTCGATTTCCATCAACGACCAACGAACTGCACTTACAGAGACCTTTTCCAAATTTGATTTGGACATAATTCCAAATCCAACCATTAGATTTCAAATTTCTAATATTCATTGGAAAGTTTTTTTCGATACGAACCCAATGGTTCCGGTTTTAGGAGAATCCGACGGTCGGATCTCCTGTAATGTCAATTCGAAGTCAATGGTCGAAATTCATGAACTACCGCGGCGCGGCGCGTTCTATTCACGCCATTACATATATAATATATATATATATTATATTTCGTTGATTTCCTTTTAAAATGTATTTTATAAATCGTTTTAAATTCGTTTTCAAAACCATTTCAACTCTGTATTCAATTTCAAATCAAAATTGAATATTTCATATCATTACTATATAAATGATAATATTTTCAAAACGTTATATTTTGAAATCACTACCTTTTCAATATTCATTATAAAAACGAATATAATCGATATAAATATCATTCACATCAAAATAGCGCAACTCTAATCAACACGGCTTTATATATTTCAATAAATTCGTTATTCTATTCAACAAATGAATATTTATTCTATTCAACACATGAATCTATATTTCTTTCAACACATGACTAATCTCAACACATGAGTACTGTCAACACACAACTATTTTTGTTATGTAAAATATTTTATAAAACTATGGTATCTATCGTTTGATTTTTAATTAGACTCCACCGTGAAGTAGATTCTAATTTTAAATAGGATAAAGATGTAAATTTTATTATTAAACTATTTTACTCAACACATGAACAGTTTCAACACATGAACATCGTCAACACATGACTATTTTTATATTCAACACATGAATTTCCTTTTTTAATATTCATTATTTTCCCAATTGGAATGAGGCCAATCAATCAGCAAATAATGTTAATTATATGGATTCCATACAACACATGTATATAAATAGCAACGATAAATAATCAACCATCATCCAAGGTGCACCCACAACTGAATAAGCATCAAATATAAATAATTAACGCTTACACAGCCTGTCGACCGATCGATCGACATACGATTAAATAATTGGGATTAGTGTACGCCAAACATCATACCAACACCCGTGTGGGGTTTCAAATCAACAAACACAGATTTTTATTTGTACAGTTGGGCGATGTGTAAAATTTATCGTCCCAATCAATATCAATCAAATAAGTGTATATAAACAAATCGGCCGATTTGTTTATAAATATTCATTTATTCACATTCACGTTAAAAATTATACTTTTAACGATAAAATATTTTTAACTATATAAATATTTTATTTCCTTTCAACACAAGAATATTTTATTATTCAATCATTCCACAACACAATCAATTTTCACAACACATCAATCATACAAACAAGCCGTCCATGGTCTGTGGACGACGGGTGTCGGGTGCTGCTAAGCACCTTCTGCATCCTAGTATATATTTCTAACTAGAAAAAGAAATTTAAAGTGAGGAGTTCTCATCAACTAGCTAATCCAATCATCTCGACTCTTCTTATGTAGAATTCATCGTTGTTCTCTCCTTTTGTCACTTTCGTTGCCCGTAGCCACTACATATATAAAAATCATATTTTTATATTCTTGTTATGTATATAAAAATCATATTTTTGTAATTACTCCATATGGATAAAAATTATATTTGTACATCACTACTGTATACATAAAAATTCTATTTTTACACCGCTACTATATAGATAAAAATTCTATTTTTACAACGATGTTCGTATAATAAAGATTATATTTTTATCACGCTATTCTCTACATAAAGGTTTCGCCTTTTCAAATATAAAGATTTCGCCTTTTCAAATATAAAGATTTCGCCTTTTCAAATATAAAGATTTCTCCTTTTCATATCATCACTATAAAAATCACACCTTTCTCTCGTTAATATATATATATATATATATAAATCACTATTTTATACATTATATATAAGCAAAAACTGATATTTAAATTATTTAAACTAAACAAAGTGGAATAAAACTCGCTTTCTATTGGAGTAGAGCGCTCGGCCGGTCAGCGGTGGCCTTAGGATTGTCCACGACAACTGCTTTGGGAAATGGGGGTCTTCCCATTCAAGAAAAGGGAGGCGCGGCTTTGTGGTGAGTGACAGCGGTGAGGTGGTGAGGGCGGAGGGGCTGACTGGACACGGGGAGGTCGTTGGAGGCGGATTATGGCGGATCGCGGTGGTGCGAGATCTGGAGGAGGCTAGGGTTGGACGGGATTTGGGGGTTCGAGGGTTTGGCGAATGTCGATGGAAGAGGAGAGGGAGAACGGCGAGAGGAGGAGGTCTAGAGGGGGCGCGGTGGGCTGTGCCACCTTGGGCGGTGGCGGCGCTCCGATCGGAGGACCGACCGCTGCTCCTCCGTCCTCTTCTTTTTTTTGACCTAAATCGCTTCTAACGGGAGAGAGGGAAAAAGGTTGGGGGCCTTACGTAATAATATATATATATATATATATATATTTTTAAATTCAAAAAGTTGACTTTTTAATTCGAACTCTAATCGAGGTCCACCGCCTGTCGTCCATTGTTTTTCACCCCCGTTCCGAACACAATGGGATATGTACCATAAGCTGATTCGACCGTTTTGATCAGTTTCCGTTAAAATCAACATATAACTCTATATATTGAATTTGAACGCGCATTTCAATTAACCGGGGCCACATACTAACTCTAAAAATTCCCAAAAAATATTTTCTAGCTTCATTTGACGACACGGTCTTAACAAAACTAATTTCGTCGAATTCTGAGACCAATTGAAAAATGGCCATTTTCCAGTCGATTAAAATCAACTTAAACTAGTCAAACGCGTTTTCCTTTGCCACGCTCACATATTGATTCAGAAAATTACAAAACTTGAAACCTAGTAATAACTTGACATCACGGACCCAACAAAAGTGTTTCGTCGAAATCCGAGGTCGTTTGCAAAATGGCTATTTTTAAGGGCCGAAATTCCATAGCGACTATTCAGAATTTTCAACTGGACATATCATTTGATTCCCGCTATGAAATCTCAATTTTCGGATTCGTTGGAAAGATATTCTCAATTATATTCTAATATTTTTGGTTTCGCTAAAATCTGGTTTATCTTGCACCCGGTACATTCAATTGAAGTTTGAAATCCAATTATCGAACTACCGCGCCATTTTCAATTCCTTTTATAATTATTTATATTCTAACGACGACGTATATAATATATACGTTCGAATTCTATTCAAAATAAATGTCTCGTCTATATTATTTAAAATAATTCATTTTAAATGTTCAAAATTCATTAAAATTGCCAAAATAAAAATTTTAAACTGGCTCGCATTTCCGAGTTGTTACAATAAAATAAGCTAAGAAAAGAGAAATGGTACAACTAAAAAGGAAACAACAAATTCAGTAAAGCAACAAACATGATAAATTATGAGAAAAGATGGATAAAGATAAAAAAAATTAAGATAAGATGAAAAAGAAAATCGGTAACAAAGAAAATTTTCTTATGTGGGCTGTGCTTGGATAGGAAAATAGGGGAATCTTTATAAGTATTTACATCAAATCCAAGTACGGTTAGAAAAAGGTACATAAAAAAAGCAGAAGATGTGAAATTTTCCGTTTTCCACCTTTTTCTAACATAAGAAATCGAGTTTAGAAAATTAGATTTTTCTGAAATTCGAAAAATAAAGTTGCTTCGTAGGGTTTTAGACGCAAAAATTGGATGAACTATGCTTTTTCCAAGTAAGAGTGTCGGAAAATTTGGATGAAAATATGTTTTGATTTTCAAAATATTGCATTCATGTAGAACTTCCAGTATATTTAGGATGTAAGCATCATGTTTTTAAAACAATTTTTGTAAAAAGCTACATACACATGAGAGGTACCATTTAGGCATACATGTATTACTATGTTGTATTTCATTTTGCACAAGTGCATAATGTTTGCAAAAATTGGATGCACATGTGAGGTATGTATATTATGCGAGGGGTTAATTGATTTTTTAACCTTATCAAATTTCGAGGACGAAATTTCCTAAGGGTAGGAGAATGTAACATCCTGCATTTTAAAATAATTAAATAATTAATAATAAATATATGTATATACATATATGCAAAGACATAAAAATTTAAGAAAAAAGAAA
Organism: Allium sativum; assembly: GCA_030737875.1. Lineage (NCBI taxonomy): Eukaryota > Viridiplantae > Streptophyta > Magnoliopsida > Asparagales > Amaryllidaceae > Allium > Allium sativum. The sequence goes on from CM060913.1 coordinate 193,902,733, forward strand.
ATTTTGAAGAGCTTACAGAATTTGGCCCCGGGATTAGTGTCATTGCATTCATGGTGATTTTCTGGTCAATTTAGACCTATGGATTGCAGAAAACTGATTTAAGTTGAAAGTGATACTTTTAAATGAAGTATTGTAACAAAACATGTGAATAAGGTAAAAGATGAAGAACAATGACCACCATTGTTTTTAAACATATTAACCAAAGGCATCATAGCTTAGTTCGTTAAGGCACTGGATATATAACATAGATGTCAGGAGTTCGATCCCCGACGGTGGCATAATTTTTATCTTTGTTTTAGAGAGGGCCAACTGAATATATAAATATATGTACGCATACAAATTCGAAATTTGAAAGGATAAGAATGCACATATAAGGAAATTAAAAGATATGTATATATATATATGAGAATATATATATATATGTATATATATATGTGTGTTTGCAGAAACATATGTATACACAAGAGATAAAATTCAAGATAAGGCTTAAATCATAGAAATATGGCAAGAATCGAATAATAGTGCAATATCGTTTGAATTTTGAAAACGAAACGAAAGCTATATATATACGCGTAAAATGATCATTACAAGTTTTTTATAAATATAAAGGCCTTATGTATGAACGTAATTCAAATCAAATCAAACTGAAGAACATACGCAGCAAAAAAAATATAGTCAGGGTCAACCCAAGGGTTGACCCAAGCATAGAGGGGTCGACCCATGTGTCGACTCATCTATAGGGGGGTTGACCTTGGGGTCAACCCCAGCGTAGATCTGGGCAGATTCGTTAACGTACCTAGACTGTTTTCTTAACCAAGTTCAATGCTGACTCGGTGTTGCATGTAGGATAAGATCCTGAACGCCTATAAATAGTCTAGTAGAGCCTAGCTACATATTTTTGAGGCAACTCAGAAGCTCTGTCATTCTTCCTCCTCAAATCTCTTAAGAAAATTAAGATTATTATTTTAGGAAAAATTCTAAATCAAGATTTAGAGGAAAAGAATTGATGTTAACTAAAAAAAAGGTGTTCAGAATCATATGCGAAGTGAGGTAATTTTCTAGATCTGGTCTATTATATTTTCTTCCTCTTTCTTCCCTTTTCTTTTAGTAAAAATTGTGGATCCATGATTGTTAGGTTCTGAATTCAATTAGGGGAAAACTATGGAATGATAGATCTGGACCAGATCCAGGATTTGGAAAGCATATGAGGTGAGTGGATTTAAGTTATATCATTTTTGATAATGATATATTATTGTTTAACATTCCCCGTTATTATACGATGTGAATTTGCCAGAACAATTAAAAGGCATTGAAATGTTATATATGACATGTTGGAATATGATATGTTGAAATCTTCAAACATATGTTAAAAAGATTAAAGTGACGAATATAACATGTTGGAAAATTCATATGTTGAAATATAAACTTGTTAGAATATGGATAACAACTACTGTTGTTCGTATTGCATGTTAACTTGTCACATGAACCCTGACTTGTATGAATTGGAATAGTTATATGATTAAATGGTTTAATGTTAGCATAGAACTGAATACATGAATATGGATTTGGGGCATAAATCAAATTATGATTAAAGATCATAATTTGGGCATATGGTACATAATAAATACGACTTGGAAAGGGGAATGAAAACCTATAATGAAAAAAGAGTTATTGTTAAAGAATGAACATGCCTAGATTCACAGTAATTTGAAACTGTAACGCACTTAGACATAAGGATAGATTACACTTGTGGTTGAAGTCTGCCCGTAACCGCCCGGCATATCCAGCATCCACAAGTGGTTAATCTAATGTGAGGGGTCTAAGTGCATAAATAAAACATGTAGCGTTGCTAAGTCACGAGGTTAATGTGGGAGGTCTAGTGCATATATATATATATATATATATATATATATATATGTAAATGGCAGGATTAATAAATGGCATTAATTGTAATTAATGGAAATGAAAGGAATTGATTGAAAGATCATTACAACAGAAAAAGGAATGGAATGAATGTTGAATGATAATAACCTATTATAAGATAATCACATTAATGAGAATATTGTATAATAGGTAGACTTGTCCTAGGTACAAGTGAAAATTATAACTTAGGTTACAATAAACAAGTAAGGAAATGAGATAACTTGTTAAATGAGATAAGTGGCACTTAATTATAAATTAAATAATCAGTAAATGGGGAAACCTGAAACCAGTTGTCGGTAATTAGTGGAGAAATGGGGGGAAAATTTATGAATTTCAAGAAGTTGTACTTAATTATAAATTAAGTAATCTGTAAACTTGGAAATATGAAATCTGCTGATGAGGATAACAAGTTAAGGCTTGTCCTAGGGATAAGTGGAAATTATAACATAGGCTATAATAAATGGAAAGTAGACTTATTAGTAAACCTTAGTTAAGAGAACTAAGCTAATAAGTAAACAACGACAAGTTGTAGTGACATTATAAGATGGAATTATGATTAAAAAAAGAAAGAATGAGGCAAACTTATGAAATGAAATAAGTTATATTTAATCATAAATAATGACTGACATGTTAAATAGAAAACATGTGAATTGAGATACATTTAATTAAATATTAAGTAGAACATGTTGTTGTAACTTTGAAACCATTAAGAATATAAAGGGATTGTGGATTACAGACCTTGGATCACAATCTAGAGAATAACATGTTGTGGGATTTAAAGGGCTTAAATTATATGACTGAAATCAATAATCAAGAGGAACTTGGTAACTTGAATAAGAAGTCAATGTGAATAGGAATAACCAAGTTAAATGGAAACGTGACGAGGTAAAGCAAGCGCATAAAAGAATGTTTAGACATAGGGTCTAATAACATATTAAAATGAGGTGCTTGGAATAGTCCACACGTGTGAGGGTGAATAACCCAACGAGGTAGATCATCGTGGTGTCATGAGGCATGAGGGAGCACACCTTTATCAGATTATTCTGTCAGTTCCGAAGGACTGGAAAGGGAAGCACGCGTATTCCAAAGATACGTAAGGTGCTCTTGGTGGTCCTCTGTGCGGTGGCAGATGTTTGGGCTATGCTCGCAGATGTTGGGTCTGCGCGTTACTACCAGGTGGGTGGGCCTTGACTGCAAAAGTAGCTTTTCAGTCAGAATGCTGTGACGTGGTGACACTAGGGTGATTCGGCGATCGCCTCAATGGGAAGCGAGGTCAGGACCAATAAAGATAGTAGATCGTCGGGTACTCGTTATCGACAGCTAGTGGGATGCGAAAAGACTAGAGCTAAACCCGATAGACCATTCACCTTTCACTATCGAGGTACGGTGGTTGAGGGGAGACGCCAACTGGATGTTTAGATTGTTTGTTAGGGGCAAGTTGCTTCGCTCTTGTAGTCTTTACTAGTTGAGGGAGGGGCCGAGGTGGGGCCATAGCCACCATGAAAAACAGACCCGAGGGATATCTGTGTATTTGAGGCTCTTAAAGGTGGGCTTGTACAGGTATGGAAAAGCCCGCGACCGAGTTTCGTATTTCTTCTATAGCCCTTCCACGGAACTTCCTGCACATTATGTGCGGTTAAGGCATTGAATATGATTGACGATACGTACATGGGAAAGTCTTGATACATGCATATCTACTCTGGGTGGTGTATCGTAGACTTGAGGGCATTACTCTGGTATGGAATCTGATTCGATCAAAGGTGGTAGTCCAAACGCTTACGTAGCATAGTAATGACAGATATATGTGGAACGTAACATTGTTATGTAGAGATCCGCGTGTCACTCCGGCGTAGGATGAGGGACTGCATTCATTTATGTGGCATTACGGTGGAGACAATGTGAGTGGGCTACCATAGGGTGTTCCTCAATGTTGGGTGTAGCTACATATTTATTGTATTAGGTTAAACCATTGGAAAGTAAATGGGTACGACGTGTGTGTAAGCCTTGAGTGTTGTTAACACAAGTAGCCTAATAAATAAGTAAATGTAATTGAATGATATACGTAAAATTATCCAAAGTGTATGAAAATGCAATTAATTGGTATACGTAGAAACATCCCTAAAACCAAACTTAATTAAGCTCACATCCGGGGAAAACTTATTATAAATTTAGTCCCTATCTTTCGAAAATTCAATAAAAAAAATGAAAAAATCACGTAAATTCTTATTTAAATAAAACACGCAAACGCTAATAAAATCAGATCCAAAAAACATCAAACAAGGCGTCAAAAACCCAAAAACAGAAAAAACAATGAAATTGCATTTTAATGCATAATAATATGCAAGTATATGTATTTTCCTGCGTACGTCCATGCATGTTTTCAACTCATGTATCTGCGTTTGATATTTTTGCATATATCTTTGCAAATACTGCGTAATTTTGGCATATAAGTATGCATAAATTCACATGCATAATATCAGTTCAAATTTCTACATGAAATACTTGCTTACATATGTTCAAGTATTTCAATTAGTTGCATGCATGTATGCATGTTTCAGTCCAGATTTTCAATGCAAAACAATGTATGCAATAGTTGCATACATGTATGTAACTTTTTTTTTTGGCGTGGTTTTCTTAGAATATTTCCAGATTTTAGAATTTTTTTTATGTGAGAGCACATTTTTTTGCCTAAAATACGTAAGAGCCGGAAGTCTTCAAAAAATCATATGAAAGGCGAAAAATAGGGACCGTGTTTGAAGATGAAACATGATAGTGACGAGAGTTGTATTTTAAACTATAATAGGGATGTGAGGCAAAAGTACCCTATATTTTATCCATTCCTCTATGAGATATTTTCTGAGCTCTGATGTATTTTATGGCTCTATCTTTTCTGCAGGATACCTGAGCAAACCAACACGAGTTTCGATAGATTAGAATTTTAAAAAAAAATTGGTCTGTCGGAATTCGGGTTGTTACATCTGATATCCGAGCTTAGGTTTAGGATTAACTTCCCCTTATGGGAAAGCCCAGATTGAATTGAGAACACGACAATCAGAACACAAACGTAAGAGTGTTTCATTGCTATTATAACAATTACATCAGAGTGCAAGAACATAACAGAGTATGAATAAATAATATACATCAGAAAACTATCAGAGATTTAAATTACAAAGCAGTGGAAAAATAATATATAACACAACTGAAAGAGATACACGGATACAAAGCTTTCCGAATATAGCTCCAGTTGTAAATCCAGGATCCTATGAAAATAATATCTGCAAAACCTAAACTACTAGCTGCCCGTGTGGAAAATAGGGGCACCTAGAGTTTAGGTAGAAACAATAAACTCCAAGTCAGTCATGGGACTGGTGTGAGAACTAAAACAGTTATTTAAAACTTTTCTTTAAAATAAAGTAAATCAAGGGACTACGCTGTATAATACGGAACGGGTTTTCTCCCAAGAATACCAGTGCATAAAAGAAACAGCGCAATGCTTTTTAGAAAAATGAAGCTATTATAGGACTCAGGTCCCATCACACAATGCAACGCAAGTCGGAGGATAAAGTTTTCCCTTATAATAGCCAAACATGCTTGGTACATTTAAAACAAATCAATTTGATATTATTATAAGTGTATAGTGTTAAAAACAACTTCATATATAAATATATCAATCGTAGACGACATGGTTACCATATATCATGTCTCCATACTAGTTCTACAATTGAAACCGCACGATGTCGTATTGGAAAACCAAGGCAAGGGATCGTCTGTACCGAATTCGAGACGATCTAGCCCATGTCTCAGGATCAGTCGCAACTGCACCTTGGATCTTCAGGGACGGTCATATCTTGCGTTTGAGGATTAGTAATTCCTGAACAATACGTTTCCCCGCCCTATGGGGCGTAAGTCTAATCAGTATGTTGACCATATCATCCATCAGCCCCATAGTGACCGATATATCCGAGGTACCTCGCTTTGCATCATCCACATAAGTAAAAATGTCTGGTCTCCATACCAGGACACCACTCCTAGCTAGAAAGAAATGCACGTTCTCCCTACAGTCCTCTCCCGTTTCCAGTTCATACCGGGGTGTTAGGCTCGCGAATTAACACTATACACAAAGCTATACTATTTAAAGCCATGCTTTGATCATCAACCACAAGACTCTGCTTTTCAACAGAAGCCTTGATCATTTGCATCTCAGCATGCCACACTAACAATTCACGCCATGCGACTGATGTCTATCGATGTATAACCTCTAAGCTAGTACGTCTCAGAGAAGGGTGTTAAGCAAGAGAATAAATTCTCCGACACCAAACAGATATATATTTAATAGAAATCAATCAACACAGAATAAAATCCAATGTTAGACACACATCCATTTACTAGTTCGTTCTGGGTCTGAACGAAGCCGGAGGCACCTTATTACTCGTCACATATGTCCAATACAAGAGAGAGGTACTCGCATATCCGGTCGATCTCCAAGTACGTCCGGACATTCACCACTTATTAACTTGTCTTGGGTGTACAGCCCAATCAAGACATCAGTAAACATCCAAACGATGTGAAGATCTTTGGTCTTCAACCACCGTCTTCATCGTCGACTTATCGTCGAATAAGTTATTCAGAATGGGCATAAACCCAGTCTTTCAGAATAATTCGCGTATCTTATAATCAAGAGCTATAAAAACATAACATACGCCTCATTCCAATCCAGAATATTCTTTTATTAAAATATTCATATCTTTAGGGAAAGGTTCCCATTAAATTTATCAAAGATAAATTCTTTTAAATTCATTCTTTAATCTTCCTTTGGATATCATTTCGAAAGATTTCATTATTTTTCAGTTCTAAACAAAATTAAGGTTTACCCAACTAGTTGGGATTAAAGAGCCATAACGAAGTAATCATTTTATGATACTCCATATTTAACACCATTGCGTTATCAATAAAAATTAATTACCATTTCCCATTCAAATCTAATTAAAGATTTAACTATCGCTTGGAGAAAAACTGGTGATACTCCATTCTCGATCATTTCCCAAATTTGATTATTTAAATTATCACATTCCCATTTCAATCTAATTAAAGATTTATTAAAACTTTACTTAGTTTTAATCTTCTAACAATCATTATTTAATGATTATTTTACTTTGGAAACCCAAACATGCCACATTGACAATCTACACCGCACCACTAATTTCTACCAATATATAACCTCTAAGCTCATACGTCACAGAGAAGGGTGTTAAGCAAGAGAATAAATTCTCCGCCACCAAATAGATATATATTTAGCGGATGTAACGAACCAGAAATTCTGACATTTTAAGTATAAATTAGATTTAGATTGAATGTTTAATAGATATTTACATTTGGGTATTGATTGGAATTTAGAATGTTATTTATATTGAAAAAAAAGTTGAATTTATTTTTAAGTGGTATCCTTTACAAAAATTTATTTGAATGGTCTTTTCAAAACAAATATTTTATGATAGATTTGGATTTATTTAAAAAGGTTGAAACCTTGACTTGAAAGCAAAATAAATAAAATTTATTACATTTCCAAACATTTTAATTTCAGCAAATACTTGACGGTTTTGTGTTATTAATATTCAAAGATGCCTAACCATAGCACGCATAAAATAAATAGCGTTGTTAGTACGTTCGTTGTGCCAACGGTTTGTGTCCATATGAACAAATATGAGTTTCTAAACACGTTAGTAAAATAAAGTAATAAAACAAATGGTGTGAGCACAAAGTTGGAACTATGCAAATGTATAAAACATTCAACCAATTTTACGTTGGTCTATATGCTGGAAAGAAAAATTAAAATTAAATTAATTAATCCTCTACCTATGAAATATCGCCTCTTAGCAACTTTAAATCTTGCCTGTCAGTAAAGAACGGATTGCAAAACACTGTACAGGATTTTCAAATCTTCCCCTGTCGGTTACACAGATTTTACAGTAGTGCACCAAGAGTTGAAATCTTCGTGTTCAGAGAATCCAACGTGGTTTCAACTCCATGTTTCTGTCTTCTTCTGCTGCCCGTTATTCTCTTTTCTCTTATAAACTGTCGTCTAAAACTCAGAGAAAGGCCAGTCTTCTCTAAAACGAAAAGGGACAAGCCTTTTCCCCTTAGTCAAAATCATGTCTGGACCTAAGTTTCCCTAAATTCCCCTTCATATTATCAAATCGAAATGGGGAAAACTCTATCCTTTTAGTCGTCTCGTTCCTCTTCCATTAAGCTCTAACCAAACACAAAAGAAAGGGGAATGGGGAATCAAGGTAGACCTCGAAAAAGGGATCGGGCATCACTGTGAATGGAGTTGCACTGCCTCGTCCCTCTCGCACATCGCCTAAGAGGCGTTGAACCTCCATGACATGGCCAACCCCTCTACACTCGATTCCCTTTCGTCCTATTCCAGAATATTCCTATCTCGCTTCATTCAAGATCTGGAACCAGTGCCTTTAACTAGGGCACATGCTAACTCAACCAACGTTGAACTTGGATCAGGAGCTCTAGTTGTCATCATGTGCACAAGACCGAGTCTTTGGTAGTCGAGCTCTATCTCAAGCCCAGTCCACCAGTGACACACAAGCTAGTAGAGCCTCGCTCAGGCCCAGCACGCTCCTGCGAGCTGAGCCATGGTTTGTTCGTATGGTCGTATCAACAACTCGCATGCATACCCAATTCCTTGAATTTCAACTTGTCGTGAGAAGCACACCAAGTGCTTGGACAAATGCCACAAAGACCACTGGTTTGATTAGGACTCTCTGTTTTGGGCAGAGAGTTAGATCCCGTCAAGTCACGTATATTGTTCGGGTGCTGTCCATTCAATCCAAGATGGTAAGCTTTGCTTTGATTTTTCCTCAAAACCATTCGCATGCATGATGTCATTCTTGTTTAAAAACATTGATTTGATTGTCGTCTGGGTAACTATAGTTTGAGAGCGTCAAAGTAATCAAAGTTGAGCATAGTTGAGTCACTGATTTCGTTGTCAAGAATGGAGTTAAGAGAAGGTTCATGCTTTCCCATTTTACCTTGTGTACATCCGTACATGTGTATATAAGTTTATTGGATATACGTTCGTCGATAGACTATCACGTCTCATCCTTAGATTTCCTGTCGAATTTTCATCGCCTTCGTCTTCTAGTCACAGAAGGTGAGTTTTCCCTCACTCATAGACTGATAATTTCATTAAGTGAATTAAATATTTGAAATTTTGAATGAAATGTTAAGGTGCTCTAAATTTGGTTGCTTCATGGTTGTGCACGTACGACACACATTGTTTTCATATGACACTATGGATGTATGCTTGCTATGCTATGTTATTTTCTCATCATGCAAGTCCCTCCTTGATTAGCAACCATTCTTGATGGAAATGATACATACCTGAACCCCCTTTGTATTCGAATCGATTTTGGATACGGGTTGAAATGATACATACCCGGGATTCGAATATTTGAAAGAACAGATTGAAATGATAAGTTTCTGTATCACTTGACCATAAGTTAGTAAATTTTATACAGACACTCTAGTTAATAAAACAAAATAATTTTAAAACATTTTATCTATTTTATAAGTAAAAATTTGAAGTGAACTTTCTTTATAGCATGAAGAAAGGTTTAAAGATTTTTTTTTCAAATCTTCATTGAATTTTTATGAAATCCCATTTGTATAAAAATAAATTTTAAAATGATTTTGCAAGTTAACACCTAATTTTAATTGATTTAAATAAATTCTTCATTATGTCAGTCATATAAAGAATTTAGTGATATGATGATGTTGAATTGAATGATTAACGTAAAAGATTTTCAAATCTTTGATAAATAATTTCCAAACATATTTAAATATATGATTTGTAAAATGGGTATTTGCCATGTGAATACGTACAAAGAATTGTGAATCATAGCTAATGCTAAAGTGGGTTTGGGAATTTATTATATGAATGGACATGTGAATTTCAAGTTAAGTAATGATTCGAGAATCACTTTAACTGTGACGGCCGGGAAATTTCGCTCGATCTGAATCAGTCGTTAAACCGATCTAGACCGTTCGAAACCCCTGATCGTTTGAGAACAGGACAAATCAGAACACAAACAGAAGAACGTTTCATTGTATTTACAACAATTCCATCAGATACAAGAATATACAGAGTATAAATGAATAAATTACATTCGATAAATATAAGAGATTGCAATAAATTACATAGCAGCGGAAAATAATACAAAGCACAACTGAAGGTGATATACGGAAATAGAGCTTTCCGAATATCATTCCAGCTGTAAACCAGGATCCTGTGAATATAAATCTGCAAAACCAAAACTACTAGCTGCCCGTGTCGAAAATAGGGGCACACAGAGTTTAGGTTAAAACAATAAACTCTAGGTCAGTCATGTGACTGGTGTGAGAACTAAAACAGTTATTTAAACTTTACTTTAAAAGAGAGTAATTCAAGGGACCACGCCGTATAACATGGAACGAGTTTTCTCCCAAGAATACCAGTGCATAGAATAAACAGCGCAATGCTTTTTCAAAAAATGAAGCTATTATAAGACCCAGATCCCATCACACAATGCAACGCAAGCCGGAGGAAAGGGTTTTCCCTTATAATAGCCAAACATGCTTGGTACGTTTAAAACAAATCATTTGATACTATAATAAGTGTATAGTGTCAAAACAATTTCAATCATAAATATAAATCATAGACGGCATAGCATCCCATGCTACTATGTCACCATACTAGGCTCTACAAATAAAGCCGCAATACACGTATTGGAAATTGGATTTCCGTCATGAGTCGAGGCAAGGGGCAAGCTCCTCTTCCCTTCGAGACACTCTAGCAAATGCTCAGGACTACGCACTCTGGGCAACCCTGGATCGGTTGGGCCGGTCCTCACTTACGTTAGAGGATTATTTATTCCTAAACACACGTTTCCCGGTCCTTACAGACCTATAATCGAGGCGCCTCATTCCAATAACCACAAAGGTGAAAAGTATATAAATGTCAGGGCTGGTAAGTCGCTGACACCACCAAAGCTAGAAAGAAACGTCGTGTTCTCCCAACGGTCCGTATCCCGTTTTTAACTCATACCGAGGTGTGAGGCTCGGGAATTCACGTTATACACAAAGCTACGCCACAACGGCCGTCCTTTGATCATCAACCACAAGACTTTGCTTTTCAACAGAAGCCTTGATCCATGCAACTCTGTATGCCACACAGGCAATTCATGCCATGCGATTGATATCAATTGATATATAACCTCTAAGCTCGTACGTCTCAGAGAAGGGCGTTAAGCAAGAGAATAAATTCTCCGCCGCCAAACAGATATTTATTTAACAGAAATCAATCAACACAGAATAAAATCCAATGTCAGACACACAATCCATTTACAAGTTCATTCTAGGTCTGAACGAAACCGGAGGCACTTTCCTCGCATATCCATCGATCTCCAAGTACGTCTGGACGATCACCAACTATTTTCGTCCTCTTGGGTGTACAGCCCAATCAGGATCATCAGTAATTATCCAAACGATGTGAAGAGTTCTGGTCTTCGACCAGCATCTTCATCTTCGACATATCGTCGAATCGGTTATTTAGAATGGGTATAAACCCAGCTTTTCCGAACAACCCGCGTATATTAAAACCAAATGTTACAGAAACACAACATACGCCTCATTCCAATTCATTAGTCACTAATCGTAAATCAGTAAGAGAGCAATTCCCCAAATATTAACCCCGAAGGCCGAAACCAACATCAGATCAATACCCAGGAAACCATTCTTCTTAACTAACCTTCAGCTAGTTTCTAAATTTCAATTCTTAGGGAAAGGTTCCCACTAATTTTATCCAAGATAAATTCTTTAAAATTTATCCTTTGATCTTCCTTTGGATGTCATTTCAAACCAAATTATGGTTTTCCAAACTAGTCGAGATTAGCGAACCACGCCGAAGTAATTATTTATTTTATTTCCCAATCCCAACCTATTCATCCCATGAAGAAAAACTGGTAATACTCCATATCTAATACCACGGTGTTATCGGTAAAATTAATTACCATTTCACGTTCAAATATAATTAAAGATTTAACTATCGCTTTGGAGCAAAACTGGTAATACTCCATCCTCGCTCATTTGCCAAATTTGATAATTTAAATTATCAATTCACATTTCAAACTAATTGCAGATTCATTAAAACTCCTTTTACTGGGTTAAAGGACTAATGTCATTTAAAACACAGTTCGCGATAAACCCAAATCACATTCTATTTATTATCGGGTTAAAGAACTAGTGTTATTTAAAACACCGTTCACGATAAACCCACAAATCAATTCTGTTTAAAACCCGTTTCAAATCAAATTTATTTATTTAAAAATAAATGGGTTTAATTTAAGTTCAAAACTAGTTCATTTCGATAAAAATCTATTTTTATCTTTTCAAATATGGAGTTTTTCATCCCAATTTTTCCCAAATCATTTCTTATGATTTTACACAAATTATTACTATTTTTAATAATTTTATCAAGACCCGTACAGTCGATTCCATCAACGGCCATCGAACTGCACCTATAGCGACCTTTTTCGAATTTGATTTGGACGTATCTCCAAATCCAACCATTAGATTTCAAATTTCTAATACTTGTTAGAAAGCTCTTTTCGATACGAACCCAACGGTTCCGGTGTTAGGAGAATCCGACGGTCGGATCTCTCGTAATGTCCGTTCGAAATAAATGGTCGAAATTCACGAACTGCCGCAGCGCGGCGCTTTCTATTCTGGCCATTATATTATATATATAATATATATATTTCGTCGATGACTATTTAAAACGAATTTTATAAATAGTTTCAAATTTGTTTCAAAAACATTCCAACTTCCATTTCAAATTCAAATCAAAATTGAATTTCCTATTATAAATCCTTTTTACTTGCATTTCTATTTGATTTCGATTTAAATCTATTTTAATTCGATTCGATTTCATTTTCTTTTCAATTCGATTTGATTCGAATTAGTTTTCTTTTTAATTCAATTCAAATTCGTTTCCTATTCAATTCAAATCAAATACAATTCGTTTTCTAATTAAATCAAATTCGTTTTCTATTCAAATCAAATTCAATTCGTTTTCTAATCGATTCAATTCAAATTGGTTTTCTATTCGATTCAATTCAAATTGGTTTAAATCTCATTTCAAAATATTTGATTTCGAAATCACTTTTCAATATTCATTTTAAAATGAATAAAATCGATATAAATATCATTCACTTCGAAATGGCGTCAATCTAATCAACACGGCTTCATATATTTCTATTTTCTAATATTCTATTTCAAATATTTCTATTTCAAATATTTCTATTTTTAAAATATTTCGATTTCAAATATTTCGTTCAACACATGACTAATCTCAACGGATGAGTACGGTCAACACATGAACCTTTATATTATATTGATAAAGATGTAAATTTTATTATTAAAATATTTCGTTCAACACATGACTAATCTCAACGGATGAGTACAGTCAACACATGAACCTTTATATTATATTAATAAAGATGTAAATTTTTTATTAAAATATTTCGTTCAACACATGAATAATCTCAATGGATGAGTACAGTCAACACATGAACCTTTATATTATATTGATAAAGATGTAAATTTTACTATTAAAATATTTCGTTCAACACATGACTAATCTCAACGGATGAGTACAGTCAACACATGAACCTTTATTTTATATTATTCTTTATTTTCTAAATTGGAATGAGGCCCAATCAATCACCATATAATGTTAATTATATGGATTTTCATACATCAGACGTATATAATAGCATTGAAAAATAATCAACCATCAACCAAAGTGCACTACACTGTATAAGCATCAAATATAGATATCTAACGCTTATAACAACCTGTCAATCAATCGATCGACATATTTAATCAATCAGGATGAGTGAACATCAAATTTCATCCCAACACCCGTGTGGGGTTTCAAAGAATCAAACATAGATTTTAGTTGTGCAATTGGGCGATGTTTAAAATTTATCAACCCAATCAATATCAGTCAAATCAGTGTATATAAACAAATCGGCTGATTTGTTTATAAATATTTATTTATTCACATTCACGTTAATTTTTTTTACGACTAAATTATTTTATTTCAACACATGAATTTCTATTCAATTCATTTACGCAATAAAAATGATATTTTTTATTTTTCTAACATATTTTAGGAAATTTCGGCGGCATAACGACACGATACTAGAAACGGGACAAGGCCTAGCCTTATCCCCGGTCTAGTGAAGGCCCACGCTATTCACACATCAATCAAATCCTTTCCATTTCACCAAACAATCAAATTTCAATCAAATAAACTAACTAATTTTTGCAATCAAACAAACAAGTCCATGGTCTGTGGACGATTGTGTCGGGTGCTACTAAACACCGTTTGCATCCTAGTATATATGTATAACTAGAAAAAGAAGTTGAAAGGTGAGAAATTCTCACCGATAGCTATCCAATACCACGACACTTCACAAGTAGAAATCTTCGTCGTTCTCGCCTTTTTATAACCTTCGTTGCTCGTATTCACTACATATGTAAAAATCGAATTTTTACTATGTTATTCAATATATAAAAATCGAATTTTCACTATGCTATTCAATATATAAAAATCGAAATTTTCACTATCCTATTCAATATATAAAAATCGAATTTTTACTTTTATATTCAATATATAAAAATCGAATTTTCACTATGCTATTCAATATATAAAAATCGAATTTTCACTATGCTATTCAATATATAAAAATCGAATTTTTCACTATGCTATTCAATATATAAAAATCGAATTTTTACTTTTATATTCAATATATAAAAATCGAATTTTCACTATGCTATTCAATATATAAAAATCGAATTTTCACTATGCTATTCAATATATAAAAATCGAATTTTTACTTTTACTATTTTGATTCCTCGCACATAATAAAAATTATATTTTTAATACTTTACCACAATAAAAATTACATTTTTAATCTTCTACTATAGTAAAAATTATATTTTTCTCGAAGTAAAAATCATATTTTTACTTTGTTACTTCATAGACAAAAATTCTATTTTACATCCTTATTATATAGATAAAAATTCTATTTTTCTAACGCTATTATGTAGATAAAAATTATATTTTTAACTTCTACAATATAAAAGATTATATTTTTATAACTATTCATATGACAAAAATCATATCTTTACTTTTCCTATGATATAAAAATCAGATTTTTAATATACCTTTCACACAAAAATCATATTTTTAATATCCCTTTTTATTGTATTTATCTACTCCAATTAAAAGAATTTAAAACAATTAAATTAGAGGGCTTACATTTTGTTTTCGCTGGTGGTGGGTAGCTGAGGGGCGGCTCAGGTCGTCGGAGGGCGGTGCAGCGGTCGTCGGAGCTCGCTGGTCGTGGCATAGGGGGTGCGGTTTGCTGAATTGGGCTAGGGGCGTCGGATGTGGAAGGAGGGGGAAGAAGAAGGGGGTCGCGCGGAGGAGTGCAAGTGGAGGGGAAGCGTTGGGTGGCGGTCTTCTGGGTGGCGCGTCGGTTCTTCGTTGACTGGAAGGGGGGCGTTTGCTGACGCGATCGAAGAGAGGGGGGGCTTGGTGGTGGGCGCGCCACCTGAAGCGGCGGCGCGGTGGATGGTGGGGGGGCGCTCCGCCCCCCTGTCGCCCTTTTTTTCCTTTTTTTTTATCTGTTTCGAAATGAAGAAGAGGGGGGCAGAGGAAATAAAGGAGAGGAAGGAGGGATTTTTTTTTTTTTAAATTATTTAATTATTTAACTTGCAAAAAGTTGACTTTTACATACGACCTCTAAACGAGGCCCACCGCCTGTCGTCCATAGCTAATTACCCCCATTCCGAACACAATGGGATATGTATCGTTGGCTGATTCGATCGTTACAATCAGTTTTCGTTAAAATCATCATATAACTCTATATATTGAATTTGAACGCGCATTTCAATTTACCACGGTCACATACTAACTTGAAAAATTCCAGAAAAATATTTTCTAGCTTCGTATTGACGATATGGTCCTAACAAAACTAGTTTCGTCGAATTCTGAGGCCGTTGGAAAAATGGCCATTTTCCCGTCGATTAAAATCAACTGAAACTGGTCAAACGCGTTTTCCTTTGCCACGCTCACATATTGAATCGAAAAATTATGAAATTTGAAACCTAGCAATAATTGGCATCACGGACACAACAAAAGTGGTTTCGTCGAAATCCGAGGTCGTTTGCAAAATTCCCATTTTTGAGGGCCTGAATTCCATAACGACTATTCAGAATTTTCAACTGGACATATCTTTTGATTCCCGCTATGAAATTTCAATTTTTCGGATTCATTGAAAAGATATTATCAATTAGATCCTAATGTTTTTGGTTTTACTAAAATCCGGTTTGTTTTGCACCCGGTACATTCAATTGAAGTTTGAAATCGAATTATCGAACTACCGCGCCATTTTCAATTCCTTTTATAATTATATAATTATTTATATTCTAATGACGACGCATATAAATATATACGTTCTAAATATATTCAAAATAAATTTCTCGATGATATTATTTAAAATAATTAATTTTAAATATTCAAAATTCATTAAAATTGCCGAAATAAAAATTTTAAACTGGCCCAGATTTTCGTGTTATTACAATCTCCCCCACTTAAAACTTTTCATCCCCGAAAAGGAACAAAGTCGAAAATGGTTTGATTAATCAGCTCTACGTTCGATCTGGCTTCCATTCTCCAACTTTTCAATTTTTGAGAATTTTCAAATTTTCAAAAATTTGGCTAACACCCTAAATTTTCGAAAAATTTCGCCATAACCTCCCCTGCACCGGGAGCAACGGGAAAATCCCGAAATTGCCATACGGGCCTTCTGATCTCAAAAAGAAAAAGAAAAAGAAAAAGCCAAGCGGCTAGCCAATAGGCTCATAAAATCATCATCACCCAAACAAAACAGTAAATTATAGTAAACATGTACCTATTTGTCGGGCAAACAAATTTTATTCTTCGGCTCTAGCCTCCTTGCTATGACCTGTTCAATAGATATATATGTATATGCACGCAAATGCGACCAATTTTCAATACAGTTCAATATTTGATGCAATTAGGCATAATGGTTCAAAATTATCAAACAAATAAACAAACAACTCAAACATCAATCAATTAGTGAATTAGAGTTTCAAATTCATAATTTGATACATATATACAAAAATCATGTTTTTGATGCCAATTCACAACAATGTGTTCTAGCTATATTTGTTTTGGTTCTCACACCAGTCTAATGGAAATATATAGATATCACACCTTCGTCACTCGAATATAAATTCTGACGACGAGTACTCAACCATCAGAATCATCTTTGGGCCACTAGAGTATGATTCTATATCTATCCAGTATATTAAAACTTCGAGTATACGTTCATGACGCGTATATGCAAAATCTTTATATATCGGATTGTCCAAATCAATATAAATAAATTATTCAAATACGTATAAAATGGTTTAAATTTCAAAACAAAATTGTTTTCATTTGGAAAATATACTCTTCACACCCGTTCTAGGATACTACTGATCCTATCTCTAACGAGTCATTCCCTTGGATATTACTAATCCAATATCTGATGAATTCTTTCATATGTTTCTAATGTGTATTGTTCTTGAGCTCTGTAAACCCAAGCCCTGATACCAAATGTGACGGCCGGGAAATTTCGCTCGATCTGAATCAGTCGTTAAACCGATCTAGACCGTTCGAAACCCCTGATCGTTTGAGAACAGGACAAATCAGAACACAAACAGAAGAACATTTCATTGTATTTACAACAATTCCATTAGATACAAGAATATACAGAGTATAAATGAATAAATTACATTCGATAAATATCAGAGATTACAATAAATTACATAGCAGCGGAAAATAATACAAAGCACAACTGAAGGTGATATACGGATACAGAGCTTTCCAGATATCATTCCAGCTATAAACTAGGATCCTATGAATATAAATCTACAAAACCAAAACTACTAGCTGCCCATGTCGAAAATAGGGGCACCCAGAGTTTAGGTTAAAACAATAAACTCTAGGTCAGTCATGTGACTGGTGTGAGAACTAAAACAGTTATTTAAACATTACTTTAAAAGAGAGTAATTCAAGGGACCACTCCGTATAACACTGAATGGGTTTTCTCCCAAGAATACCAGTGCATAGAATAAACAACGCAATGCTTTTTTGAAAAATGAAGCTATTATAAGACCCAGGTCCCATCACACAATGCAACGCAAGCCGGAGGATAGGATTTTCCCTTATAATAGCCAAACATGCTTGGTACATTTAAAACAAATCATTTGATACTATAATAAGTGTATAGTGTCAAAACAATTTCAATCATAAATATAAATCATAGACGGCATAGCATCCCATGCTACAATGTCACCATACTAGGCTCTACAAATAAAGCCGAAATACACGTATTGGAAATTGGATTTCCGTCATTAGTAGAGGCAAGGGGCAAGCTCCTATCCGCTTCGAGACACTCTAACAAATGCTCAGGACTACGCACTCTGGGCAACCCTGAATCGGTTGGGCCGGTCCTCACTTACGTTAGAGGATTATTTATTCCTGAACACACGTTTCCCGGTCCTTACAGACCTATAATCGAGGCGCCTCATTCCAATAACCACAAAGGTGAAAAGTATATAAATGTCAGGGCTGGTAAATCGCTGACACCACCAAAGCTAGAAAGAAACGTCGTGTTCTCCCAACGGTCCATATCCCGTTTTTAACTCATACCGAGGTGTGAGGCTCGGGAATTCACGTTATACACAAAGCTACGCCACAAAGGCCGTCCTTTGATCATCAACCACAAGACTTTGCTTTTCAACAGAAGCCTTGATCCATGCAACTCTGTATGCCACACAGGCAATTCATGCCATGCGATTGATATCAATTGATATATAACCTCTAAGCTCTTACGTCTCAGAGAAGGGCGTTAAGCAAGAGAATAAATTCTCTGCCGCCAAACAGATATATATTTAACAGAAATCAATCGACACGGAATAAAATCCAATGTCAGACACACAATCCATTTACAAGTTCGTTCTGGGTCTGAACGAAACCGGAGGCACTTTCTTCGCATATCCATCGATCTCCAAGTACGTCTGGACGACCACCAACTATTTCCGTACTCTTGGGTGTACAGCCCAATCAGGATCATCAGTAATTATCCAAATGATGTGAAGACTTCCGGTCTTCAACCACCGTCTTCCTCTTCGACATATCGTCGAATCGGTTATTCAGAATGGGTATAAACCCGGCCTTTCCGAACAAACCGCGTATATTAAAAACAAATGTTACACAAACACAACATACGCCTCATTCCAATTCATTAGTCACTAACCGTAAATTAGTAAGAGAACAATTCCCCAAATATTAACCCCGAAGGCCGAAACCAACATCAGATCAATACCCAGGAAACCATTCTTCTTAACTAACCTTCAGCTAGTTTCTAAATTTCAATTCTTAGGGAAAGGTTCCCATTAATTTTATCCAAGATAAATTCTTTAAAATTTATCCTTTGATCTTCCTTTGGATGTCATTTCAAACCAAATTATGGTTTTCCAAACTAGTCGAGATTAGTGAACCACGCCGAAGTAATTATTTATTTTATTTCCCAATCCCAACCAATTCATCCCATGAAGAAAAACTGGTAATACTCCATATCTAATACCACGGTGTTATCGGTAAAATTAATTACCATTTCACGTTCAAATCTAATTAAAGATTTAACCATCCCTTTGGAGCAAAACTGGTAACACTCCATCCTCGCTCATTTGCCAAATTTGATAATTTAAATTATCAATTCACATTTCAAACTAATTGCAGATTCATTAAAACTCCTTTTACTGGGTTAAAGGACTAATGTCATTTAAAACACAGTTCGCGATAAACCCAAATCACATTCTATTTATTATTGAGTTAAAGAACTAGTGTTATTTAAAACACCGTTCACGATAAACCCACAAATCAATTCTGTTTAAAACCCGTTTCAAATCAAATTTATTTATTTAAAAATAAATGGGTTTAATTTTAGTTTAAAACTAGTTCATTTCGATAAAAATCTATTTTTATCTTTTCAAATATTGAGTTTTTCATCCCAATTTTTGCCAAATCATTTCTTATGATTTTACATAAATTATTACTATTTTTAATAATTTTATCAAGGCCCATACAGTCGATTTCCATCAACGGCCATCGAACTGCACCTATATCGACCTTTTTCGAATTTGATTTGGACGTATCTCCAAATTCAACCGTTAGATTTCAAATTTCTAATATTCGTTAGAAAGCTCTTTTCGATACAAACCCAATGGTTCCGGTGTTAGGAGAATCCGACGGTCGGATCTCCCGTAATGTCCGTTCGAAATAAATGGTCGAAATTCTCGAACTGCCGCAGCGCGGCGCGTTCTATTCAGGCCATTATATTATATATATAATATATAATATATATATTTCGTTGATTACTATTTAAAACAAATTTTATAAATAGTTTCAAATTTTTTTCAAAAAGATTCCAACTTCCATTTCAAATTCAAATCAAAATTGAATTTCCTGTTATAAATCCTTTTTACTTGCATTTCTATTTGATTTCGATTTAAATCGATTTTAATTCAATTCGAATTCATTTTCTTTTCAATTCTATTTGATTCGAATTCGTTTTCTTTTCAATTCAATTCAAATTCGTTTCCTATTCAATTCAAATCAAATACAATTCGTTTTCTAATTAAATCAAATTCGTTTTCTATTCAAATCAAATTCAATTCGTTTTCTAATCGATTCAATTCAAATTGGTTTTCAATTCGATTCAATTCAAATTGGTTTAAATCTCATTTCAAAATATTCGATTTCGAAATCACTTTTCAATATTCATTTTAAAATGAATAAAATCGATAAAATATCATTCACGTCGAAATGGCGTCAATCTAATCAACACGGCTTCATATATTTCTATTTTCTAATATTCTATTTCAAATATTTCTATTTCAAATATTTATATTTCAAATATTTCTATTTTTAAAATATTTCGATTTCAAATATTTCGTTCAACACATGACTAATCTCAACGGATGAGTACGGTCAACACATGAACCTTTATATTATATTGATAAAGATGTAAATTTTATTATTAAAATATTTCGTTCAACACATGACTAATCTCAACGGATGAGTACAGTCAACACATGTACCTTTATATTATATTGATAAAGATGTAGATTTTATTATTAAAATATTTCGTTCAACACATGACTAATCTCAACGGATGAGTACAGTCAACACATGAACCTTTATATCATATTGATAAAGATGTAAATTTTATTATTAAAATATTTCGTTCAACACATGACTAATCTCAACGGATGAGTACAGTCAACACATGAACCTTTATTTTATATTATTCTTTATTTTCTAAATTGGAATGAGGCCCAATCAATCACCATATAATATTAATTATATGGATTTTCATACATCAGACGTATATAACAGCATTGAAAATTAATCAACCATCAACCAAAGTGCACTACACTGTATAAGCATCAAATATAGATATCTAACGCTTATAACAGCCTGTCAATCAATCTATCGACATATTTAATCAATCAGGATGAGTGAACTTCAAATTTCATCCCGACACCCGTGTGGGGTTTCAAACAATCAAACACAGATTTTAGTTGTGCAGTTGGGCGATGTGTAAAATTTATCAACCCAATCAATATCAGTCAAATCAGTGTGTGACGACAAGGAATTTCGCTCGATCCGAATCAGCCGGTAAACCGATCTAGACCGTTCGAAACCCCTGATCGTTTTGAGAACAGGACAAAACAGAACGCAGACGGAAGAATATTTCATTGCTATTACAACAATTCCAACAGATACAAGATTATACAGAGTATAAATGAATAAATTACATTCGATAAATATCAAAGATTACAATAAATTACATAGCAGCGGAAGAATAATACAAAGCACAACTGAAGGTGATATACGGATACAGAGCTTTCCGGATATCATTCCAGCTATAAACCAGGATCCTGTGAATATAAATCTGCAAAACCAAAACTACTAGCTGCCCGTGCGGAAAATAGGGGCAACCAGAGTTTAAGTTAAAACAATAAACTCTAGGTCAGTCATGTGACTGGTGTGAGAACTAAAACAGTTATTTTAAACTTTACTTTAAAAGAGAGTAATTCAAGGGACCACGATGTATAACACGGAACGGGTTTCCTCCCAAGAATACCAGTGCTTAGGATAAACAGCGCAATGATTTTTCAAAAAATGAAGCTATTATAAGACCCAGGTCCCATCACACAATGCAACGCAAGCCGGAGGATAGGGTTTTCCCTTATAATAGCCAAACATGCTTGATACGTTTAAAACAAATCATTTGATACTATGATAAGTGTATAGTGTCAAAATAATTTCAATCATAAATATAAATCATAGACGACATAAGTGCCCCATACCACTATGTCGCCATACTAGGCTCTACAATTAAAGCCGAAATACACGAATTGGAAATTGGGTTTCCGTCATGAGTCGAGGCAAGGGGCAAGATCCTCTCCGCGTTCGAGACACTCTAGCAAATGCCTTAGGACTACACACTCTGGGCAATCCTGGATGCTTCAGGGCCGGTCCTCACTTACCTTAGAGGATTAGTTATGCCTGAACACACGTTTCCCGGTCCTTACAGGCCTAAAATCGAGGCGCCTCGCATTCCAACAACCACATAGGTGAAAAGTATATAAATGTCAGGGCTGGTAAGTCACTGACACCACCAAAGCTAGAAAGAAACGTCGTGCTCTCCCTGCAGTCCGTATCCCGTTTTTGACTCATACCGAGGTGTGAGGCTCGCGAATTCACGCTATACACAAAGCTACGCCACAAAGGCCGTGCTTTGATCATCAACCACAAGACTCTGCTTTTCAACAAAAGCCTTGATCATTGCATCTTAGCGTGCCACACAGGCAATTCATGCCATGCGACTGATGTCCATCGATATACAACCTCTAAGCTCGTACGTCTCAGAGAAGGGCGTTAAGCAAAAGAATAAATTCTCCGCCGCCAAACATATGTATATTTAATAGAAATCAATCAACACAGAATAAAATCAAATGTCAGACACATAATCCATTTACAAGTCCGTTCTGGGTCTGAACGAAACCGGAGGCACTTTCCTCGCATATCCATCCATCTCCAAGTACGTCTGGACGACCACCAACTATTTCCATCCTCTTGGGTGTACAGCCCAATCAGGATCGTTAGTAATTACCCAAACGATGTGAAGACTTCCGGTCTTCAACCACCGTCTTCATCTTCGACATATCGTCGAATCGGTTATTCAAAATGGGTGTAAACCCGGCCTTTCCGAACAACCCGCGTATATTAAAAACAAACATTACACAAAAACAACATACGCCTCATTCCAATTCTGAATATTCTGTTATTTAAATATTCACATCTTTTGGGGAAGGTTCCCATAAATTTTATTCAAGATAAATTCTTTAGAATTTATCCTTTAATCTTCCTTTGGATGTCGTTTCAAACCAAATTATGGTTTTCCAAACTAGTCGAGATTAGCGAACCACATCGAAGTAATTATTTATTTTATTTCCCAATCCCAACCTATTCATCCCACGAAGCAAAACTAGTAATACTCCATATCTAACACCGTGGTGTTATCGGTAAAATTAATTACCATTTCCTGCTCAAATCTAATTAAAGATTTAACTATCGCTTTGGAGAAAAACTGGTGATACTCCATTCTCGCTTATTTTTTCAAATTTGACAATTTAGATTATCAATTCACAATTCAATCTAATTGCAGATTCATTAAAACTCCTTTTACTGGGTTAAAGAACTAGTGTCATTTAAAACACAGTTCACGACAAACCCAAATCACATTCTAATTATTATCGGGTTAAAGAACTAGTGTTATTTAAAACACTGTTCATGATAAACCCACAAATCAATTCTATTTAAAACCCATTTCAAATCCAGTTTATTTATTTAAAAATAAATGGGTTTAATTTTAGTTCAAAACTAGTTCATTTCTATAAAAATCTATTTTTATCTTTGCAAATATGGAGTTTTTCATCCCAATTTTTCCCAAATCATTGCTTATGATTTTACACAAATTATTACTATTTTTAATAATTTTATCGAGGCACGTACAGTCAATTTCCATCAACGGCCATCGAACTGCACTTACAGCGACCTTTTCAAATTTGATTTGGACGTATCTCCAAATCCAACCGTTAGATTTTGAATTTCTAATATTCTTTAGAAAGATCTTTTCGATACAAACCCAATGGTTCCGGTTTTAGGAGAATCCGACGGTCGGATCTCCCGTCATGTCCGTTCGAAGTTAATGGTCGAAATTCGCGAACTACCGCGACGCGATGCGTTCTATTCAGGCCATTATATTATATATATAATATATATTTCATCGATTTCCTTTTAAAACGAATTTTATAAATCGTTTTGAATTCGTTTCAAAAACAATTTCAACCTTTATTTCAAATTCAAATTAAAATTGAATTTCCTATTATAAATCCTTTTTACTTTCATTTCTATTTGATTTCGATTCAAATCGATTTTAATTCGATTCGAATTCATTTCGTTTTCTATTCAATTCAATTCGAAATGGTTTTATATTCAATTCATCTCGAAATCGTTTTATATTCAATTCGTTTCGAAATCGTTTTATATTCAATTCGTTTCGAAATCGTTTTATATTCAATTCGTTTCGAAATCGTTTTATATTCAATTCATTTTGAAATCGTTTTATATTCAATTCATTTCGAAATCGTTTTATATTCAATTCTTTTCGAAATCGTTTTATATTCAATTCATTTCGAAATCGTTTTATATTCAATTCATTTCGAAATCGTTTTATATTCAATTCATTTCGAAATCGTTTTATATTCAATTCATTTCGAATTCGTTTTCTATTCAAATAAAATTCAATTCGTTTTCTTTTCAAATAAACTTCAATTCGTTTTCTATTCAAATAAAATTCAATTCGTTTTCTATTCAAATAAAATCAAATTCGTTTTCTATTCAAATAAAATTCAATTCGTTTTCTATTCAATTCAAATCAAAATCGTTATATATTCAATTGAAGTCAAATTCGTTTTCTATTCAATTCGAATTCAATTTATAAAACGAATATAATCGATATAAATATCATTCGCGTCAAAATAGCGCAACTCTAATCAACACGGCTTTATATTTTTCAATAATTCCTTTATTCTATTCAACAAACGAATATTCATTTTGGTCAACACATGACTAATCTCAACGAATGAGTACTGTCCACGTGTGACTATTTTTGTTATTTAATATATTTTATAAAAATTATGGTATCTATCGTTTGATTTAAAATCAGACTCCAACCGTAAATTAGTAAGAGAACGATTTCCTGAATATTAACCCCGAAGGCCGAAACCAACATCAGATCAACATCCAAGAGACCACTCACCTCATCTATTTTCCAGTTAGTTTCTAATTTCAAATATGATAAAGATGTAAATTTTATTGGTAAAATATTTCGTTCAACACATGACTAATCTCAACGGATGAGTAGAGTCAACACATGAACCTTTATTTTATAAAGATAAAGATATATATTTTATTATTAAAATATTTCGTTCAACACATGACTAATCTCAACGGATGAGTACAGTCAACACATGAACCTTTATTTTATAAAGATAAAGATATATATTTTATTATTAAAATATTTTGTTCAACACATGACTAATCTCATCGGATGAGTACAGTCAACACATGAACCTTTATTTTATAATATTCTTTATTTTCTAAATTGGGATGAGGCCCA
The DNA here is from genome assembly GCA_030737875.1 of Allium sativum. Taxonomy (NCBI): domain Eukaryota; kingdom Viridiplantae; phylum Streptophyta; class Magnoliopsida; order Asparagales; family Amaryllidaceae; genus Allium; species Allium sativum. The sequence continues at coordinate 193,928,604 of CM060913.1, forward strand.
ATCAATTACCATATAGCGTTAACTATATGGATTTTCAAACATCACACGTATATAATAGCATTGAAAAAAATCAACCATCAACCAAAGTGCACTACATTGTATAAGCATCAAATATAGACATCTAACGCTTATAACAGCCTGTCAATCAATCGATCGACATATTTAATCAATCAGGATGAGTGAAATTCAAATTTCATCCCAACACCTGTGTGGGGTTTTAAACCATCAAACACAGATTTTAGTTGTGCAGTTGGGCAATGTGTAAAATTTATCGACCCAATCAATGTCCTTCAAATAGGTGTACATAAACAAACCGTCCGGTTTGTAAATGAATATTTTATTTTATTCACTTCCACGTTAAAAATTATATTTCTAACGATAAAATATTTTATTTCAACACATGAATTTCTATTCAGTTCATTTACACAATAAAAATAATATTTTTATTTTTCTAACATATTTATGAAAATTTCGGCGGCATAACGGCACGATACTAGAAACGGGACGAGACCTAGCCTTATCCCCGGTCTAGTGAAGGCCCACGCCATTCACACATCAATCCAATCCATTCAATTCACCAAACAATTCAATTCAAACCAAATAAACTAACCAACTACACAACCAAACAAATTAACAAACAAGCCATCCATGGTCTGTGGATGACGGGTGTCGGATGCTACTAAACACCGTCTGCATCCTAGTATATATATATAACTAGAAAAGAAATTTAGAGTGAGAAGTTCTCACCGATAGCTATTCCACTATTCCAACTTCACGCCACTTCAAATGTAGAAGTCTTCGTCATTCTCGCCTTTTGTCACTTCGTTGCTCGTAGCCACTACATATGTAAAAATCGAATTTTTACTTCGCTATTCAATATATAAAAATCGAATTTTTACTATGCTATTCAATATATAAAAATCGAATTTTTACTATGCTATTCAATATATAAAAATCGAATTTTTACTATGTTATTCAATATATAAAAATCAAATTTTTACTTCGTTATTCAATATATAAAAATCGAATTTTTACTTCGTTATTCAATATATAAAAATCGAATTTTTATATCGTTAACCTCAATTTGTAAAAATAGAAATTTTATCGCTACTACTCTAATGTAGACATAGAAATTTTATTCTTCATCGTATAAAAATATCGCCTTTTCAAATATAAAAATATCGTCTTTTCAAATATAAAAATATCGTCTTTTCAAATTTATCATTATAAAAATCACATTTTTATTTTGCTACACATATAAAGATGATATTTCTAATATCCCTATCATGTAAAAATTATATTTTTAATTCTCTACATAAACAAAAATCATATTTTTACATCTTCTATATAGTAAAGATTATATTTTTAATGCTTTAAAAATATAAAAATCATATTTTTAATTCTTTAAAAATATAAAAATCATATTTTTATCTTCCTACTTATGTAAAAATTATATTTTTACTATCTATAACTATAAATAAAAATAGCTTCCTTGTCCACTAAAAATCAAATAATTTTCTGTTTTTTTTTAAAAATCATACAAAAATCAGTTTTTTTTTCTAAGCTAACCACATAAATAAATAAAGCTTATTATTCAATGAGGGAGGAAGAGGGGGTTCGGCATCGAAGTGGCGATGGCGGGTTGGTGGAGCGTCGGCTTCAGGAGGAGCTGCGTCGAATGGGGGGTCTCGATGGCGGCGGGCTCGTTGGCCGTCGGCGGAGCTGGAGATGAAGGGGGGTTTTCTGGGTTGCGTCGGTTCTTCGATGGGGGCTCGGTGGTCTTCGATTTCTGGAGGAGATGGGAGACTGCGAGGTGGGGCTGGAGATCGGAGGGAGGGGCGGCGACTCCCTGGGCGTGGCGGCGGCTGCTGCGTTCCTCCGTTCTTCTTCTTCTTTTTTGTTTCGATTATGAATTGTAACAACCCAAAAATCTGGGCCAGTTTAAAATTTTTATTTTGGCAATTTTAGCGAATTTTGATTATTTAAAATGAATTATTTTAAATAATATCGACGAGAAATTTATTTTGAATATAATTTGAACGTATATATTTATACGCGTCGTCGTTAGAATATAAATATTTATATATAATTATAAATAGAATTGAAAATGGCGCGGTAGTTCGATAATTCGATTTCAAACTTCAATTGAACATACCGGGTGCAAAACAATCCGGATTTTAGTGAAACCAAAAACATTGGAATCTAATTGAGAATATCTTTCCAACGAATCCGAAAAATCAAGATTTCATAGCGGGAATCAAAAGATATGTCCAGTTGAAAATTCTGAATAGTCGCTATGGAATTCAGGCCCTTAAAAATAGACATTTTGCAAACAGCCTCAGATTTCGACGAAACCAGTTTTGTTGGGTTCGTGATGTCAATTTATTGCTAGGTTTCAAATTTCGTAATTTTTCGAATCAATATGCGAGCGTGGCAAAGGAAAACGCGTTTGACAAGTTTCAGTTGATTTTAATCGACTGGAAAATGGCCATTTTTCAAACGGTCTCAGAATTCGACGAAACTAGTTTTGTTACGACCGTATCGTCAATACGAAGCTAGAAAATATTTTTCGGGAATTTTTAGAGTTCGTATGTGGGCCCGGTAAATTGAAATGTACGTTTAAAATTCAATATAATGATTTAAATGTTAATTTAAATGAAAACAGATCGAAACGGTCGAAATGGCTTACGAAACATATCCCATTGTGTTCAGAACAGGGGTAATTAGCTAGGGGCGACAGTTGTTGGGTTTGATTTGGAGGTTGAATGCGAAATTCACTATTGAGAAATAAAAAGAAATAAATAATAATATATTATATACTATAAACACTCTCCCTACCAAACCCTAATTCCCAAACACGCTCAGCCGCCATCCGTTAAAACCGACGCCCCAAAACCTCAGGAATTCAACCCTAAATCGCACGCAATCCAATGCAAAATTGTTCAAGAAATTAAAACAAAGATTGAAGCGCCTCTCTCGATCTTCAAATTGGAGGTGGTTTGATCAGCTACCATCGCTCGAGCTGCTCGAATTTCGAGCAGGGACTGGCGACCTTCACTGGGGTTTTTCGCGATGATCAAGACCACCAAGTGGCACACTATTCAAAGGGGTGGACGACGGCGCTCTGGCGCCTCGCGGGGAGGAGGTTGATCATCGGTCAAAGTCTCGGGTGGCGCGGAAATCAGTGGTCAACGGTGGAACTAATGGGTTTGGTCGTCTGGTGTAAATGGGGAAGAAGACAACAGGCAGGGTAAATTTTTAAACCTTATAATTAATTCAAAAAAAAATAGCATTGAAGAAAAAAATGATAGCATTGTTTTAAATATACATGCATTGTTAAAATATGATTTTTAAAAATGAAATTGTTTTAAAAAGAGAATTTATATATATATATATATATATATATATATATATATATATATAACATCGTTTTAAATAAGATTTTTATTATGAGATAGAATTTATAAAAATCATTGTTTTAAAATCTAAAAATATACATTGTTTAAAAATATATATTTACAGCATTATCTTAAATAAATATGCATTGTTTTTGAAGAATATAATGGCGTTGTTTAAACATGAAAAGTATAGTTTCATTTGGGTAAAGATAAGATTTTTGAATATAAAATTCGATTTTTATATATTGAACAACGAAGTAAAAATTCGATTTTTATATATTGAATAGCGAAGTAAAAATTCGATTTTTATATATTGAATAGCAAAGTAAAAATTCGATTTTTATATATTGAACAACGAAGTAAAAATTCGATTTTTATATATTGAACAACGAAGTAAAAATTCGATTTTTATATATTGAATAGCGAAGTAAAAATTCGATTTTTATATATTGAATAGCGAAGTAAAAATTCGATTTTTATATATGTAGTGGCTACGGTCAACGAAGGTGACAAAAAGGCGAAACGACGAAGACTTCTGCAAATGGAGAGCCGTGGAGCTAGAATAGCTATTGGTGAGAATTTCTCACCTTTCAATTTCATTTTCTAGTTATATATATATACTAGGATGCAGACGGTGTTTAGTAGCACCCGACACCCGTCATCCACAGACCATGGATGGCTTGTTTGTTTAATTGATTGGTTGTGTAGTTGGTTAGATTATTTGGTTTGAATTGAATTGTTTGGTGAAATGAAATTGATTTGATTGATGTGTGAATGGCGTGGGCCTTCACTAGACCGGGGATAAGGCTAGGCCTTGTCCCGTTTCTAGTATCGTGCCGTTATGCCGCCGAAATTTTCTAAAATAAGTTAGAAAAATAAAAATATCATTTTATTTAAAGAATGAACTGAATAGAAATTCATATGTTAAAATAAAATGTTTTATCGTTAAAAATATAATTTTTAACGTGAAGTGAATAAAATAAAATATTCATTTACAAACCGGACGGTTTGTTTATGTACACCTATTTGAAGGACATTGATTGGGACGATAAATTTTACACATCGCCAACTGCACAAATAAAATCTGTGTTTGATTGTTTGAAAACCCCACACGGGTGTTGGGATGAAATATGAAGTTCACTCATCCTGATTGATTAAATATGTCGATCGATTGATTGACAGGCTGTTATAAGCGTTAGATATCTATATTTGATGTTTATACAGTGTAGTGCACTTTGGGTGATTATTTTCAATGCTATTATATGTGTGTAATGTATGAAAATCCATATAATTAATTTCATATGGTGATTGATTGGGCCTCATTCCAATTTAGGAAATAAAGAATAATATAAAATAAAGGTTCATGTGTTGACAGTACTCATCCATTGAGATTGGTCATGTGTTGAACGAAATATTTTAGTAATAAAATTTACATCTTTATCAATATAAAATAAAGGTTCATGTGTTGACAGTACTCATCCATTGAGATTGGTCATGTGTTGAACGAAATATTTTAGTAATAAAATTTACATCTCTATCAATATAAAATAAAGGTCCATGTGTTGACAGTACTCATCCATTGAGATTGGTCATGTGTTGAACGAAATATTTTAGTAATAAAATTTACATCACTATCAATATAAAATAAAGGTTCATGTGTTGACAGTACTCATCCATTGAGATTGGTCATGTGTTGAACGAAATATTTTGATAATAACAACTATTTTGAAAAAGAAATATTTGAAATAGAATATTTGAAAATAGAAATTTATGAAGCCGTGTTGATTAGATTGACGCCATTTTGACGTGAACGATATTTATATCGATTTTATTCATTTTGAAATGAATTGAATTAAAAAACGATTTCGAAATGAATTGGATTAAAAACGATTTCGAAATTAATTGAATTGAAAACGATTTCGAAATGAACTGAATTGAAAACGATTTCGAAATGAATGGAATTGAAAACGATTTCGAAATGAATTGAATTGAAAACGATTTCGAAATGAATTGAATTAAAGACGATTTCGAAATGAATTGAATTGAAAACGATTTCGAAATGAATTGAATTGAAAACGATTTCGAAATGAATTGAATTGAAAACGATTTCGAAATGAATTGAATTGAAAACGATTTCGAAATGAATTGAATTGAAAGCGAATTGAAATGAATTCAAATTGAATTGAAATTTGAAATGAATAGAAATAAATTTTAAAACGAATGTATAAGGAAGAATTCAATTTTGATTTGAATTGAAAAGGAAGTTGAAATTGCTTTTGAAACGAATTTAAAACTATTTATATAAGTCGTTTTAAATAGAAATCGACGAAATATATATTATATATATAATATAATGGCCTGAATAGAACGCGCCGCGCCGCGGCAATTCGCGAATTTCGACCATTGATTTCAAACGGACATTACGGGAGATCCGACCGTCGGATTCTCCTAAATCCAGAACCGTTGGGTTCGTATCGAAAAGAGCTTTCTAACGAATGTGATAAATTAGAAATCTAACGGTTGGATTTGGAATTATGTCCAAATCAAATTTGAAAAAGGTCGCTATACGTGCAGTTCGATGGCCATTGATGGAAATCGACTGTACGGGCCTTGATAAAATTGTTAAAAATAGTAATAATTTGTGTAAAATCATAAGAAATGATTTAGAAAGAATTGGGATGAAAAACTCCATATTTGAAAAGATAAAAATAGATTTTTGTCGAAATGAACTAGTTTTGAACTAGAATTATAATTCTATTTATTTCTAAATAAAATTGAATTTGAAAAGGGTTTTAAAATAACCAGAATTTCCAATGAATGCATTGGAGTGGATTTGAATCGAAATTGTCTTCGGAATATTTCGATGTTGGAATTCGTGATTATACGGATGTTGTTATGGAAATTTGAAAGATATCTATTTATATCGTTATTTCCAATACGACATTTGTTAATCGTAGAATTTGATATTGAATATAAGCCGATATATTTTCTATTCAGAGCCTTGTATTGAATATCAAATGTGATTTGGGTTTGTCGTGAATGGTGTCTTCACTAACACTGTTCTTGAACCCAGTTGAGAAAAGATTAAATCTTTTTATTTTAGATTTAATGAAGTGTACCAATTAAATAATATTTAATTGGAATAGAATTGATATTGATTTTTGGGTTTATCGTGGACAGTGTTTTGAATAACACTCGTTCTTTAACCCGATAATTAATGGAATATGACTTTGGGTTTATCGTGAACCGTGTTTTAAAAAGACACTGATTCTTTAACCCAGTCACAGATTAAAACTAAGTGGAGTTTTAATGAGTCTTTAATTATATTGAAATAATCGAGAATGGAATATCACCAGTTTGGCTCCAGGCGATAGTTAAATCTTTAATTAGATTTGAACGTGAAATGGTAATTGAATTTACCGATAACACCGTGGTGTTAGATATGAAGTATTACCAGTTTTACTTCATGGGATGAATAGGTTGGGGTTGGGAAATTAAAACAAATGATTACTTCGGTAAGGTTCGTTAACCCCGACTAGTTGAATCGAAATTCAAAGGAAGATTTGAGAATAAATTTTAATGATTTATCTTGGATAAAATTAATGGGAACCTTTCCCTATGAATATGAAATTTAGAAAGTAACTGTCGGTTAGCTAAGCAGAATGGTTTTCTGGATATTGATCTGATGTTGGTTTCGGCCTTCGGGGTTAATAGTTGGGAAATTATTCTCTTGATTAATTTACGGTTAGTGACTAATGAATTGGAATGAGGCGTATGCTGTGTTTGTGTAACACTTATTTAAAATAAACGCGAGTTATTCGGGAAGACCGGGTTTATCCCATTCTGAATAACTGATACGACGATAAGTCGAAGATGAAGACGATGGTCGAAGACCGGAAGTCTTCACGTCGTTTGGGTGATTACTGATGATCTTGATTGGGATGTACACCCAATAAGATGGAAACAGTTGGTGATCGTCCAGACGTACTTGTAGATCGATGGATATGCGGGGTACTAGGTGCCTCCGGTTTCGTTCAGACCCAGAACGGACTTGTAAATGGACTGCGTGTCTGACATTGGATTTTAGTCCGTGTGATTGATCACTATTAAATATATATCTGTTTGGCGGCGGAGAATTTATTCTCTTGCTTAACGCCCTTCTCTGAGACGTACGAGCTCAGGGGTTATATATTGATGGATATCAAACGCATGGAGTGAATTGCCTGTGTGGCATGCCTAAGTGGCAATTGATCAAGGCTTCTGTTGAAAAGCAAAGTTCTTGTGGTGATGATCAAAGCAAGGCCTTTGTTGCGTAGCTTTGTGTAACGTTTACTTCGCGTGTTTCACACCCGGTATGAACCAAAAACGGGATAGGACCTCAGGGAGGGCCTGCGTTTCCTCCTAGCTAGAAGTGGCGTCAGTGGTTTTACACGCCCTGACGAGTTTGACTTATGTGGTTGTTGCTGTTGCGAGGCGCCTCGGTTAGATCGGACGATCCGGGTCCGATGGAGTCATTCATTGGCTCGCTTACGCCCCAAAGGGCGGCGAAACGCAGTGTTCAGGATTTAAGTTTAATCCACATCGGTGGACCGGCCCTGACGATCCAAGGGTCGACGCGCTCTGACCCTGAGGCTTGGGCTAGGCAGTCTCGAATCGGTTGAGGACTATCTTTTGCCTCGGTTCATAGATGGAAATCCAATTTCCAAATACGTGACATTTGCGGTTTTATTTGTAAACCTATATATGGCGACATGATATATGGTACCCATGCCGCCTATGATTGATACTTATGATTTGAAGTTGTTTTATACACTACGCACTTATAATAGTATAAAATGATTTGTTTTAAACGTATCAAGCATTCTTTGGCTGTTATAAGGGAAAACCCTATCCCCCGGCTTGCGTTGCATTGTGTGATAGGACCTGGGTCTTATAACAGCTTCATTTTTCTTTATTTAGCATTGCGCTGTTTGTTTTATGCACTAGTATTCTTGGGAGGAAACCCGTTCCGTGTTATACGGCGTGGTCCCTTGATTTACCTAACTTTAAAATAAAGATTAATAACTGTTTTTAGTTCTCACACCAGTCACATGACTGACCTGGAGTTTATTGTTTTAACCTAAACTCTGGGTGCCCCTATTTTCGACACGGGCAGCTAGTAGTTTTGGTTTTGCAGATTTATATTCATAGGATCCTGGTTTACAGCTGGAACGATATCCGGAAAACTTTGTATCCGTATATCTCTTCTAGTTGTGTATTGTATTATTTTCCGCTGCTATGTATTTAAATGTAACTTAAATCTCTGATATTTCTGTGTAATATTCATTTATACTCTGTATATTCTTGTATTCTGATGCATTGTTGTAACATACAATGAAATGTTCTTTTATATGCGTTCTGTTGTGGCTTGTTCTCGAACTATCCGACACTTTCCTTTACGGGGAAGTTACGGGTTTTCACAGTTGGTATCAGAGCTTTGGTTTACAAAGCTCCGAGAACAGGACACATTAGTACCATACGAAAGAATTCATCAGATATTGGATTAGTAATATCCAATAGGAATGACTCGTTAGAGATGGGATCAGTAGTATCCTAGAACGAGTGTGAAGAGTATATTTTTAAAATGAAAACAAATTTTGTTTTGAAAATTTAAATCAACTATTCGTATTTGATTATTTGTTTATATTGATTTTGGACAATTCAGTATATAAAGAATTTGCATATACGCCTTGCAAACGTATATTCAAAGTTTTAATATACTGGATAGATATGGAATCACATTCTAGTCGCCCGAAGATGGTACTGATGATTGTCATGACATCATCAGTATTTATGTTCGTGTTTCGAAGGTGTGGTTTTCTATATATTTCCATTAGGCTGGTGTGAGAACCAAAATTAGATAGGGTCTATTGTTGTGATTTGGCATCAAAAACAAGATTTTCTGTATATGTATCAAAATTATGAATTTGAAATGTTAAATTCACTAATTGATTGATGTTTGTGTTGTTTGTTCATTTGTTTGCTAATTTTGAACCATTATGCCTAATTGAACCAAATATTGAATTATATTGAAAATTGGTCGCATTTGCTTGCATATACATATACTTACATTGAACAGGTCATAGCAAGGAGGCTAGAGCCGAAGAATAAAATTTGTTTGCCCGACAAATAGGTACATGTTTACTACATAATTTACTGCGTTGTTTGGGTGATGATGATTTTATGAGCCTATTGGCTTTTTCGTTTTCTTTTTGAGATCTGAAGGACCGAGGAAGCTATTTGAGATTTCCCGATGCTCCCATTGCAGGGGAGGTTATGGCGAAATTTTTCGAAAATATAGGGTGTTAGCCAAATTTTTGAAATTTTTGAAAATTCTCAGAAACTGAAAAGTTGGAGAATGAAAGCCAGATCGAACGTAGAGTTGATTAATCAAACCACTTTCGACTTTGTTCCTTTTCGGGGACGAAAAGTTTTAAGTGGGGGAGATTGTAACAACCCGAAAATCTGGGCCAGTTTAAAATTTTTATTTTGGCAATTTTAGCGAATTTTGATTATTTAAAATGAATTATTTTAAATAATATCGACGAGAAATTTATTTTGAATATAATTCGAACGTATATATTTACACGCGTCATCGTTAGAATATAAATATTTATATATAATTATAAATAGAATTGAAAATGGCGCGGTAGTTCGATAATTCGATTTCAAACTTCAATTGAACATACCGGGTGCAAAACAATCCGGATTTTAGTGAAACCAAAAACATTGGAATCTAATTGAGAATATCTTTCCAACGAATCCGAAAAATCAAGATTTCATAGTGGGAATCAAAAGATATGTCCAGTTGAAAATTCTGAATAGTCGCTATGGAATTCAGGCCCTTAAAAATAGACATTTTGCAAACAGCCTCAGATTTCGACGAAACCAGTTTTGTTGGGTTCGTGATGTCAATTTATTGCTAGGTTTCAAATTTCGTAATTTTTCGAATCAATATGTGAGCGTGGCAAAGGAAAACGCGTTTGACCAGTTTCAGTTGATTTTAATCGACTGGAAAATGGCCACTTTTCAAACGGTCTCAGAATTCGACGAAACTAGTTTTGTTAGGACCGTATCGTCAATACGAAGCTAGAAAATATTTTTCGGGAATTTTTAGAGTTCGTATGTGGGCCCGGTAAATTGAAATGTACGTTTAAAATTCAATATAATGATTTAAATGTTAATTTAAATGAAAACAGATCGAAACGGTCGAAATGGCTTACGAAACATATCCCATTGTGTTCAGAACAGGGGTAATTAGCTAGGGGCGACAGTTGTTGGGTTTGATTTGGAGGTTGAATGCGAAATTCACTTTTGAGAAATAAAAAGAAATAAATAATAATATATTATATACTATAAACACTCTCCCTACCAAACCCTAATTCCCAAACACGCTCAGCCGCCATCCGTTAAAACCGACGCCCCAAAACCTCAGGAATTCAACCCTAAATCGCACGCAATCCAACGCAAAATTGTTCAAGAAATTAAAACAAAGATTGATGCGCCTCTCTCGATCTTCAAATTGGGGGTGGTTTGATCAGCTACCATCGCTCGAGCTGCTCGAATTTCGAGCAGGGACTGGCGACCTTCACTGGGGTTTTTCGCGATGATCAAGACCACCGAGTGGCACACTATTCAAAGGGGTGGACGACGGCGCTCTGGCGCCTCGCGGGGAGGAGGTGGATCATCGGTCAAAGTCTCGGGTGGCGCGGAAATCAGTGGTCAACGGTGGAACTAATGGGTTTGGTCGTCTGGTGTAAACGGGGAAGAAGACAACAGGCAGGGTAAATTTTTAAACCTTATAATTAATTCAAAAAAAAAATAGCATTGAAGAAAAAAATGATAGCATTGTTTTAAATATACATGCATTGTTAAAATATGATTTTTAAAAATGAAATTGTTTTAAAAAGAGAATTTATATATATATATATATATATATATATATATATATAACATCGTTTTAAATAAGATTTTTATTATGAGATAGAATTTATAAAAATCATTGTTTTAAAATCTAAAAATATACATTGTTTAAAAATATATATTTACAGCATTATCTTAAATAAATATGCATTGTTTTTGAAGAATATAATGGCGTTGTTTAAACATGAAACGTATAGTTTCATTTGGGTAAAGATAAGATTTTTGAATATAAAATTCGATTTTTATATATTGAACAACGAAGTAAAAATTCGATTTTTATATATTGAATAGCGAAGTAAAAATTCGATTTTTATATATTGAATAGCAAAGTAAAAATTCGATTTTTATATATTGAACAACGAAGTAAAAATTCAATTTTTATATATTGAACAACGAAGTAAAAATTCGATTTTTATATATTGAATAGCGAAGTAAAAATTCGATTTTTATATATTGAATAGCGAAGTAAAAATTCGTTTTTTATATATGTAGTGGCTACGGTCAACGAAGGTGACAAAAAGGCGAAACGACGAAGACTTCTGCAAATGGAGAGCCGTGGAGCTAGGATAGCTATTGGTGAGAATTTCTCACCTTTCAATTTCATTTTCTAGTTATATATATATACTAGGATGCAGACGGTGTTTAGTAGTACCCGACACCCGTCATCCACAGACCATGGATGGCTTGTTTGTTTAATTGATTGGTTGTGTAGTTGGTTAGATTATTTGGTTTGAATTGAATTGTTTGGTGAAATGAAATTGATTTGATTGATGTGTGAATGGCGTGGGCCTTCACTAGACCGGGGATAAGGCTAGGCCTTGTCCCGTTTCTAGTATCGTGCCGTTATGCCGCCGAAATTTTCTAAAATAAGTTAGAAAAATAAAAATATCATTTTATTTAAAGAATGAACTGAATAGAAATTCATATGTTAAAATAAAATGTTTTATCGTTAAAAATATAATTTTTAACGTGAAGTGAATAAAATAAAATATTCATTTACAAACCGGACGGTTTGTTTATGTACACCTATTTGAAGGACATTGATTGGGACGATAAATTTTACACATCGCCAACTGCACAAATAAAATCTGTGTTTGATTGTTTGAAAACCCCACACGGGTGTTGGGATGAAATATGAAGTTCACTCATCCTGATTGATTAAATATGTCGATCGATTGATTGACAGGCTGTTATAAGCGTTAGATATCTATATTTGATGTTTATACAGTGTAGTGCACTTTGGGTGATTATTTTCAATGCTATTATATGTGTGTAATGTATGAAAATCCATATAATTAATTTCATATGGTGATTGATTGGGCCTCATTCCAATTTAGGAAATAAAGAATAATATAAAATAAAGGTTCATGTGTTGACAGTACTCATCCATTGAGATTGGTCATGTGTTGAACGAAATATTTTAGTAATAAAATTTACATCTTTATCAATATAAAATAAAGGTTCATGTGTTGACAGTACTCATCCATTGAGATTGGTCATGTGTTGAACGAAATATTTTAGTAATAAAATTTACATCTCTATCAATATAAAATAAAGGTTCATGTGTTGACAGTACTCATCCATTGAGATTGGTCATGTGTTGAACGAAATATTTTAGTAATAAAATTTACATCACTATCAATATAAAATAAAGGTTCATGTGTTGACAGTACTCATCCATTGAGATTGGTCATGTGTTGAACGAAATATTTTGATAATAACAACTATTTTGAAAAAGAAATATTTGAAATAGAATATTTGAAAATAGAAATTTATGAAGCCGTGTTGATTAGATTGACGCCATTTTGACGTGAACGATATTTATATCGATTTTATTCATTTTGAAATGAATTGAATTAAAAAACGATTTCGAAATGAATTGGATTAAAAACGATTTCGAAATTAATTGAATTGAAAACGATTTCGAAATGAACTGAATTGAAAACGATTTCGAAATGAATTGAATTGAAAACGATTTCGAAATGAATTGAATTGAAAACGATTTCGAAATGAATTGAATTAAAGACGATTTCGAAATGAATTGAATTGAAAACGATTTCGAAATGAATTGAATTGAAAACGATTTCGAAATGAATTGAATTGAAAACGATTTCGAAATGAATTGAATTGAAAACGATTTCGAAATGAATTGAATTGAAAGCGAATTGAAATGAATTCAAATTGAATTGAAATTTGAAATGAATAGAAATAAATTTTAAAACGAATGTATAAGGAAGAATTCAATTTTGATTTGAATTGAAAAGGAAGTTGAAATTGCTTTTGAAACGAATTTAAAACTATTTATATAAGTCGTTTTAAATAGAAATCGACGAAATATATATTATATATATAATATAATGGCCTGAATAGAACGCGCCGCGCCGCGGCAATTCGCGAATTTCGACCATTGATTTCAAACGAACATTACGGGAGATCCGACTGTCGGATTCTCCTAAAACCGGAACCGTTGGGTTCGTATCGAAAAGAGTTTTCTAACGAATGTGATAAATTAGAAATCTAACGGTTGGATTTGGAATTATGTCCAAATCAAATTTGAAAAAGGTCGCTATACGTGTAGTTCGATGGCCATTGATTGAAATCGACTGTACGGGCCTTGATAAAATTATTAAAAATAGTAATAATTTGTGTAAAATCATAAGAAATGATTTAGAAAGAATTGGGATGAAAAACTCCATATTTGAAAAGATAAAAATAGATTTTTGTCGAAATGAACTAGTTTTGAACTAGAATTATAATTCTATTTATTTCTAAATAAAATTGAATTTGAAAAGGGTTTTAAAATAACCAGAATTTCCAATGATTGCATTGGAGTGGATTTGAATCGAAATTGTCTTCGGAATATTTCGATGTTGGAATTCGTGATTATACGGATGTTGTTATGGAAATTTGAAAGATATCTATTTATATCGTTATTTCCAATACGACATTTGTTAATCGTAGAATTTGATATTGAATATAAGCCGATATATTTTCTATTCAGAGCCTTGTATTGAATATCAAATGTGATTTGGGTTTGTCGTGAATGGTGTCTTCACTAACACTGTTCTTGAACCCAGTTGAGAAAAGATTAAATCTTTTTATTTTAGATTTAATGAAGTGTACCAATTAAATAATATTTAATTGGAATAGAATTGATATTGATTTTTGGGTTTATCGTGGATAGTGTTTTAAATAACACTCGTTCTTTAACCCGATAATTAATGGAATATGACTTTGGGTTTATCGTGAACCGTGTTTTAAAAAGACACTGATTCTTTAACCTAGTCACAGATTAAAACTAAGTGGAGTTTTAATGAGTCTTTAATTATATTGAAATAATCGAGAATGGAATATCACCAGTTTGGCTCCAGGCGATAGTTAAATCTTTAATTAGATTTGAACGTGAAATGGTAATTGAATTTACCGATAACACCGTGGTGTTAGATATGAAGTATTACCAGTTTTACTTCATGGGATGAATAGGTTGGGTTTGGGAAATTAAAACAAATGATTACTTCGGTAAGGTTCGTTAACCCCGACTAGTTGAATCGAAATTCAAAGGAAGATTTGAGAATAAATTTTAATGATTTATCTTGGATAAAATTAATGGGAACTGTGACGAGAAGGAATTTCGCTCGGTCCGAACCAGTCGCTAAACCGATCTAGGCCGTTCGAAACGCCCTATCGTTTTGAGAACAGGACAAAATAGCACGCATACAGAAGAACATTTCACTATATATTACAACAGTGCATCAGATTACAAGAATATACAGAGTAAAAATGAATATTACACAGAAATATCAGAGATTTAAATTACATTTAAATACATAGCAGCGGAAAATAATACAATACACAACTAGAAGAGATATACGGATACAAAGCTTTCCGGATATCGTTCCAGCTGTAAACCAGGAACCTGTGAATATAAATCTGCAAAAACCAAAACTACTAGCTGCCCGTGTCAAAATAAGGGCACCCAGAGTTTAGGTTAAAACAATAAACTCCAGGTCAGTCATGGGACTGGTGTGAGAACTAAAACAGTTAATCTTTATTTTAAAGTTAGGTAAATCAAGGGACCACGCCGTATAACACGGAACGTGTTTCCTCCCAAGAATACCAGTGCATAAAACAACAGCGCAATGCTAAATAAAGAAAAATGAAGCTGTTATAAGACCCAGGTCCCATCACACAATGCAACGCAGTCGAGGATAGGGTTTTCCCTTATAACAGCCAAAGTATGCTTGATACGTTTAAAACAAATCATTTGATACTATTATAAGTGCATAGTGTATAAAACAACTTCAAATCATAAGTATCAATCATAGGCGGCATGGGTACCATATATCATGTCGCCATACTAGTTCTACAATTAAAACCGCACATGTCACGTATTTGGAAATTGGGTTTCCATCTATGAACCGAGGCAAAAGATAGTCCTCAACCGATTCGAGACGCTCTAGCCCGCCCCTCAGGAACAGCCGCAACTGCCCCCTGGATCCTCAGGGCCGGTCCACCGATGTGGATTATTATGCCTGAACACTACGTCTCCCCACCCTATGGGGTGTAAGTCTGGTCCGTCAGCCGACCAGAATGCATTCGGCCGAAACCGATATAACCGAGGCGCCTCGCAACAGCAACAACCACATAAGTCAAACTCGTCAGGGCGTGTAAAACCACTGACGCCACTTCTAGCTATAAAGAAACGCATGCCCTCCCTGACGTCCTCTCCCGTTTTTGGTTCACAACCGGGGTGCGAGGCTCGCGAATTCACGTTACACAAAGCTGTGCCACACAGGCTGTGCTTTGATCATCACCACGAGACTTTGCTTTTCAACAGAAGCCTCGATCAATTGCCACTCAGGCATGCCACACAGGCAATTCACTCCATGCGTTTGATATCCATCAATATATAACCCCTGAGCTCGTACATCTCAGAGAAGGGCGTTAAGCAGGAGAATAAATTCTCCGCCGCCAAACAGATATATATTTAATAGAGATCAATCACACAGACTAAAATCCAATGTCAGACACACAGTCCATTAACAAGTCCGTTCTGGGTCTGAACGAAACCGGAGGCACCTAGTACCTCGCATATCCATCGATCTCCAAGTACGTCTGGACGATCACAAACTGTTTCCATCTTCTTGGGTGTACAGCCCAATCAAGATCATCAGTAATCACCCAAACGACGTGAAGACTTCCGGTCTTCGACCACCGTCTTCATCTTCGACACCTCGTCGAATCAGTTATTCAGAATGGGATAAACCCGGTCTTTCTGAATAACTCGCGTATATATTATAAAAGTGTTACACAAACACAACATACGCCTCATTCCACTTCAGAATATTCTTTTTATTCAAATATTCCCATTAATTTTATCCAAGATAAATTCTTTAAATTTATTCTTTAATCTCCTTTGAATATCAATTCAAACTAGTCGGGATTAGCGAACCACACCGAAGTAATCATTTATTTTATTTCCCAATCCCAACCTATTCATCCCATGAAGTAAAACTGGTAGTACTTCATATCTAACACCACAGTGTTATCGGTAATTCAATTACCCTTTCACGTTCAAATCTAATTAAAGATTTAACTATCGCCTGGAGTAAAACTGGTGATACTCCATTCTCGATCTTTTCAATCTATTTAAAGATTCATTAAAACTCCACTTAGTTTTAATCTTTAACTGGGTTAAAGAATCAGTGTCATCTAAAACACGGTTCACGATAAACCCAAAATCACCTTCCATTAATTATCGGGTTAAAGAACGAGTGTTAATTAAAACACTGTTCACGATAAACCCAAAAATCAATACCAATTCAATTCCAATTAAATATCATTTAATTAGTACACTTTATTAAATCTAACTAAAAAGATTTAATCTTTTCTCAACTGGGTTCAAGAACAGTGTTAGTGAAGACACCATTCACGACAAACCCAAATCACATTCGATATTCAATACAAGGCTCTGAATAGAAAATATATCGGCTTATATTCAATATCAAATTCTACGACTAACAAATGTCGTATTGGAAATAACGATATAAATATATATCTTTCAAATTTCCATAACAACACCTGTATAATCACGAATTCCAACATCGAAATATTCCGAAGACAATTTCGATTCAAATCCACTCCAATGCAATCATTGGAAATTTTGGTTATTTTCAAAACCCTTTTCAAATTCAATTTATTTATTTAAAAATAAATAGAATTATAATTCTAGTTCAAAACTAGTTCATTTCGATAAAAATCTATTTTTATCTTTTCAAATATGGAGTCTTTCATCTCAAATCTTCACAAATCATTTCTTATGATTTTACACAAATTATTACTATTTTTAATAATTTTATCAAGGCCCGTACAGTCGATTTCCATCAATGGCCATCGAACTGCACTTACAGCGACCTTTTTCAAATTTGATTTGGACATAATTCCAAATCCAACCGTTAGATTTCAAATTTCTAACATTCGCTAGAAAGCTCTTTTCGATACGAACCCAACGGTTCCGGTTTTAGGAGAATCCGACGGTCGGATCTCCCGCAATGTCCGTTTGAAATAAATGGTCGAAATTCACGAACTGCCGCGGCGCGGCGCGTTCTATTCAGGCCATTATATTATATATATAATATATATAATATATACTTCGTCGATTTCTATTTAAAACGAATTATATAAATAGTTTTAAAATTCGTTTCAAAATCTATTTCAACTTCCATCTCAATTCAAAGCAAAATTGAATTCTTCTCTATAAATTCGTTTTAAAATTCATTTCTATTCAATTCAAATTCATTTCGAAATCGTTTTCAATTCACTTTGAATTCGTTTTCAATTCAATTCATTTCGAAATCACTTTCAATTCAATTCACTTTGAATTCGTTTTCAATTCAATTCATTTCGAAATCACTTTCAATTCAATTCATTTCGAAATCGTTTTCAATTCAATTCACTTTGAATTCGTTTTCAATTCAATTCACTTTGAATTCGTTTTCAATTCAATTCACTTTGAATTCGGTTTCAATTCAATTCACTTTGAATACGTTTTCAATTCAATTCACTTTGAATTCGGTTTCAATTCAATTCACTTTGAATTCGTTTTCAATTCAATTCACTTTGAATTCGTTTTCAATTCAATTCATTTCGAAATCACTTTCAATTCAATTCACTTTGAATTCGTTTTCAATTCAATTCACTTTGAATTCGGTTTCAATTCAATTCACTTTGAATTCGTTTTCAATTCACTTTGAATTCGTTTTCAATTCAATTCACTTTGAATTCGATTAAAATTGATATAAATATCGTTCACGTCAAAATGGCGTCAATCTAATCAACACGGCTTCATAAATTTCTATTTTCAAATTTTCTTTATTTTTCAAATTGGAATGAGGCCCAATCAATTACCATATAAAATTAATTATATGGATTTCCATACAACACATGTATATAATAGCAACGATAAATAATCAACCATCAACCAAAGTGCACTACACCGTATAAGCATCAAATATAGATATCTAATGCTTATAACAGCCTGTCAATCAATCGATTGACATATTTAATCAATCAGGATGAGTGAACTTCAAATTTCATCCCAACACCCGTGTGGGGTTTCAAACAAACAAACACAGATTTTATTTGTGCAGTTGGGCGATGTGTAAAATTTATCGTCCCAATCAATGTCATTCAAATAGGTGTACATAAACAAACCGTCCGGTTTGTAAATGAATTTTTATTTTGTTCACTTCACCATTTTCATATTCACGTTAAAATTTTTATTTTTAACGATAAAACATTTTATTTCAACCTATGAATTTCTATTCAATTCATTTATTCAATAAAATGATATTTTTATTTTTCTAACATATTTTAGAAAATTTCGGCGGCATAACGGCACGATACTAGAAACGGGACAAGGCCTAGCTTTATCCCCGGTCTAGTGAAGGCCCACGCCATTCACACATCAATCAAATCAATTTCATCTCACCAAACAATTCAAACAAATAATTCAACTAATCTATGCAACCAAACAAACAAGTCCATGGTCTGTGGACGATTGTGTCGGGTGCTACTAAGCACCGTCTGCATCCTAGTATATATATATAACTAGAAAATTTAAATTGAAAGGTGAGAAGTTCTCACAGAAAGCTATCCAAGCTCCACGGCACTTCATTTGCAGAAGTCTTCGTCGTTTCGCCTTTTTGTCACCTTCGTTGCTGCTTTCACTACATACGTAAAAATCGAATTTTTACTATGTTATTCAATATATAAAAAAAATCGAACTTTTATTTCAAAGTTCAATATATAAAAATTTAATTTTTATTTCAAAGTTCCATATATAAAAATCTAATTTTTAGTTCAAAGTTCAATATATAAAAATCGAATTTTTAGTTCAAAGTTCAATATATAAAAATCGAATTTTTAGTTCAAAGTTCAATATATAAAAATCGAATTTTTAGTTCAAAGTTCAATATATAAAAATCGAATTTTTATTTCAAAGTTCAATATATAAAAATCGAATTTTTATTTCAAAGTTCAATATATAAAAATCGAATTTTTAGTTCAAAGTTCAATATATAAAAATCGAATTTTTATTTCAAAGTTCAATATATAAAAATCGAATTTTTATTTCAAAGTTCCATATATAAAAATCGAATTTTTATTTCCAAGTTCCATATACAAAAATCGAATTTTTATATTCTAAAGTTTAAATCTTTTCTTATTTAAAATCTAAAAATAAAATCAGTTTTTAAAATTCTTTTAAAAAATTCAGTTTACATTTCTTTTTAAAAAAAACAGTTTATAAAATTCTTTTAAAAAATTCAGTTTACATTTCTTTTAAAAAAAACAGTTTATAAAATTCTTTTTTAAAAAAAACAGTTTATAAAATTCTTTAAAAATCAGTAATTAGTTTACTGCTCAAAAATATACGTGTTCCTTCATTTTAAATAAATCAGAAAATAAAATTAAATTATATAAAAATATAAATATAAATATACTCATTGGTTTCAAGAAGAAGGAGGGGAGATGGAGGCGCAGTCGACGAAGGGGGTGCGCAGGGCGGTGGCTCACGGCGGCGTTGACTTCGGGTCTCGCTGTCGGCTAGGGCTAGGGGGCTCGCGAGGTTCTCGCGATTGGGGGGGGGGGGGGGGTTTCTGACGTGGTGGCGGAGGATCGAGGGGAGAGGGAGCAATCGCCGGGCGCGGTGATCTTCAGGAGCGGCGCTCCGTTAGTTAGGGTTTTTTTCTCCTTTTTTTTCAATTTTGATTTCTGAAAATAACTGGGGGGCCTGGGTAGTTATAAGGGGAGATATATATTTTTTTATTTTATTTTATTTTAATTATTTAATTCGGAAAAAGGTTGACCTTTAAATACGAACTCGAAACGAGGCCCACCGCCTGTCGTCCATAGCGTTTTACCCCCATTCCGAACACAATGGGATATGTATCGCAAGCTGATTCGATTGTTACAATCAGTTTCCTTTTGAATTTTCATTTAAATCTTTATATTGAATTTTAAACGCACACTTCAAATTACCGGGGTCACATACTAACTAGAAAAATTCCAGAAAAATATTTTCTAGCTTCGTATTGACGATACGGTCCTAACAAAACTAGTTTCATCGAATTCTGAGACCGTTTGCAAAATGGCCAATTTCCAGTCGATTAAATTCAACAGAAACTGGTCAAACGCGTTTTCCTTTGCCACGCTCACATATTGATTCGAAAAATTATGAAATTTGGAATCTAGCAATAACTTGGCACTGCGGATCCAACAAAACTGATTTCGTCGAAATCCGAGGTCGTTTGCAAAATGTCCATTTTTAAGGGCCTGAATTCCATAGCGACTATTCAGAATTTTCAACTGGACATATCTTATGATTCCCGATATGAAATCTTGATTTTTCGGATTCGTTGGAAAGATATTCACTATTAGATTCCATTATTTTTGGTTTCACAAAAATCCGGATTGTTTTGCACCCGGTACATTCAATTGAAGTTTGAAATCGAATTATCGAACTACCGCGCCATTTTTAATTCTATTTATAATTATATATAAATATTTATATTTTAACGACGACGCGTATAATATATACGTTCGAATTCTATTCAAAATAAATTTCTCGTCGATATTATTTAAAATAATTCATTTTAAATAATCAAAATTCGCTAAAATTGCCAAAATAAAAATTTTAAACTGGCCCAGATTTTCCGGGTTGTTACAATCTCCCCCACTTAAAACTTTTCGTCCCCGAAAAGGAACAAAGTCGAAAGTGGTTTGATAATTCAACTCTACGCTCGATCTGGCTTCCATTCTCCAACTCTTTAGTTTCTGAGAATTTTCAAAAATTTCAAAAATTTGGCTAACACCCTAAATTTTTGAAAAATTTCGCCATAACCTCCCCTGCACCGGGAGCATCGGGGAATTTCAAATAGCTTCCCCGGTCCTTCAGATCTCAAAAAGAAAAAGAAAAAGCCAAGCGGCTAGCCAATAGGCTCATAAAATCATCATCACCCAAACAAAACAGGAAATTATGTAGTAAACATGTACCTATTTGTCGGGCAAACAAATTTTATTCTCTGCTCTAGCCTCCTTGCTATGACCTGTTCAATATAAGTATATGTATATGTATATGCAAGCAAATGCGACCAATTTTCAATACAATTCAATATTTGATACAATTAGGCTAAATGGTTCAAAATTAGCAAACCAATAAACAAACATCAATCAATTAGTGAATTAGAGTTTCAAATTCATAATTTTAATACATATACAAAAGTCATGTTTTGATGCCAATTCACAACAATGTGTTCTAACTATATTAGTTTTGGTTCTCACACCAGTCTAATGGAAATATATAGATATCACACCTTCGTTACTCGAACATGAATACTAATGACGACTAGTCAATCATCAGAATCATCTTCGGGCCACTAGAGTATGATTCTATATCTATCCAGTATATTAAAAATTCGAATACACGCGGATCAGACGTATACACAAAATCTGTATATACTGGATTGTCCACATCAATATAAATAGATAATCAAATACGAATAATTGATTTTAAATTTTCAAAACAAAATTGTTTTCATTTGAAAAATATACTCTTCACACTCGTTCTAGGATACTACTGATCCTATCTCTAACGAGTCATTCCCATTGGATATTACTAATCCAATATCTGATGAATTCTTTCGTATGGTTCTAATGTGTCTTGTTCTCTAGCTTTGTAAACCAAAGCTCTGATACCACGTGTGACGAGAAGGAATTTCGCTCGGTCCGAACCAGTCGCTAAACCGATCCAGGCCGTTCGAAACGCCCTATCGTTTTGAGAACAGGACAAAATAGCACGCATACAGAAGAACATTTCACCATATATTACAACAGTGCATCAGATTACAAGAATATACAGAGTAAAAATGAATATTACACAGAAATATCAGAGATTTAAATTACATTTAAATACATAGCAGCGGAAAATAATACAATACACAACTAGAAGAGATATACGGATACAAAGCTTTCCGGATATCGTTCCATCTGTAAACCAGGAACCTGTGAATATAAATCTGCAAAAACCAAAACTACTAGCTGCCCGTGTCAAAATAAGGGCACCCAGAGTTTAGGTTAAAACAATAAACTCCAGGTCAGTCATGGGACTGGTGTGAGAACTAAAACAGTTAATCTTTATTTTAAAGTTAGGTAAATCAAGGGACCACGCCGTATAACACGGAACGGGTTTCCTCCCAAGAATACCAGTGCATAAAACAACAGCGCAATGCTAAATAAAGAAAAATGAAGCTGTTATAAGACCCAGGTCCCATCACACAATGCAACGCAGTCGAGGATAGGGTTTTCCCTTATAACAGCCAAAGTATGCTTGATACGTTTAAAACAAATCATTTGATACTATTATAAGTGCATAGTGTATAAAACAACTTCAAATCATAAGTATCAATCATAGGCGGCATGGGTACCATATATCATGTCGCCATACTAGTTCTACAATTAAAACCGCACATGTCACGTATTTGGAAATTGGGTTTCCATCTATGAACCGAGGCAAAAGATAGTCCTCAACCGATTCGAGACGCTCTAGCCCGCCCCTCAGGAACAGCCGCAACTGCCCCCTGGATCCTCAGGGCCGGTCCACCGATGTGGATTATTATGCCTGAACACTACGTCTCCCCACCCTATGGGGTGTAAGTCTGGTCCGTCAGCCGACCAGAATGCATTCGGCCGAAACCGATATAACCGAGGCGCCTCGCAACAGCAACAACCACATAAGTCAAACTCGTCAGGGCGTGTAAAACCACTGACGCCACTTCTAGCTAGAAAGAAACGCATGCCCTCCCTGACGTCCTCTCCCGTTTTTGGTTCACAACCGGGGTGCGAGGCTCGCGAATTCACGTTACACAAAGCTGTGCCACACAGGCTGTGCTTTGATCATCACCACGAGACTTTGCTTTTCAACAGAAGCCTCGATCAATTGCCACTCAGGCATGCCACACAGGCAATTCACTCCATGCGTTTGATATCCATCAATATATAACCCCTGAGCTCGTACGTCTCAGAGAAGGGCGTTAAGCAGGAGAATAAATTCTCCGCCGCCAAACAGATATATATTTAATAGAGATCAATCACACAGACTAAAATCCAATGTCAGACACACAGTCCATTTACAAGTCCGTTCTGGGTCTGAACGAAACCGGAGGCACCTAGTACCTCGCATATCCATCGATCTCCAAGTACGTCTGGACAATCACAAACTGTTTCCATCTTCTTGGGTGTACAGCCCAATCAAGATCATCAGTAATCAGCCAAACGACGTGAAGACTTCCGGTCTTCGACCACCGTCTTCATCTTCGACACCTCGTCGAATCAGTTATTCAGAATGGGATAAACCCGGTCTTTCTGAATAACTCGCGTATATATTATAAAAGTGTTACACAAACACAACATACGCCTCATTCCACTTCAGAATATTCTTTTTATTCAAATATTCCCATTAATTTTATCCAAGATAAATTCTTTAAATTTATTCTTTAATCTCCTTTGAATATCAATTCAAACTAGTCGGGATTAGCGAACCACACCGAGGTAATCATTTATTTTATTTCCCAATCCCAACCTATTCATCCCATGAAGTAAAACTGGTAGTACTTCATATCTAACACCACAGTGTTATCGGTAATTCAATTACCCTTTCACGTTCAAATCTAATTAAAGATTTAACTATCGCCTGGAGTAAAACTGGTGATACTCCATTCTCGATCTTTTCAATCTATTTAAAGATTCATTAAAACTCCACTTAGTTTTAATCTTTAACTGGGTTAAAGAATCAGTGTCATCTAAAACACGGTTCACGATAAACCCAAAATCACCTTCCATTAATTATCGGGTTAAAGAACGAGTGTTATTTAAAACACTGTTCACGATAAACCCAAAAATCAATACCAATTCAATTCCAATTAAATATCATTTAATTAGTACACTTCATTAAATCTAACTAAAAAGATTTAATCTTTTCTCAACTGGGTTCAAGAACAGTGTTAGTGAAGACACCATTCACGACAAACCCAAATCACATTCGATATTCAATACAAGGCTCTGAATAGAAAATATATCGGCTTATATTCAATATCGAATTCTACGACTAACAAATGTCGTATTGGAAATAACGATATAAATATATATCTTTCAAATTTCCATAACAACACCTGTATAATCACGAATTCCAACATCGAAATATTCCGAAGACAATTTCGATTCAAATCCACTCCAATGCAATCATTGGAAATTTTGGTTATTTTCAAAACCCTTTTCAAATTCAATTTATTTATTTAAAAATAAATAGAATTATAATTCTAGTTCAAAACTAGTTCATTTCGATAAAAATCTATTTTTATCTTTTCAAATATGGAGTCTTTCATCCCAAATCTTCACAAATCATTCCTTATGATTTTACACAAATTATTACTATTTTTAATAATTTTATCAAGGACCGTACAGTCGATTTCCATCAATGGCCATCGAACTGCACTTACAGCGACCTTTTTCAAATTTGATTTGGACATAATTCCAAATCCAACCATTAGATTTCAAATTTCTAACATTCGCTAGAAAGCTCTTTTCGATACGAACCCAACGGTTCCGGTTTTAGGAGAATCCGACGGTCGGATCTCCCGCAATGTCCGTTTGAAATAAATGGTCGAAATTCACGAACTGCCGCGGCGCGGCGCGTTCTATTCAGGCCATTATATTATATATATAATATATATAATATATACTTCGTCGATTTTTATTTAAAACGAATTATATAAATAGTTTTGAAATTCGTTTCAAAATCTATTTCAACTTCCATCTCAATTCAAAGCAAAATTGAATTCTTCTCTATAAATTCGTTTTAAAATTCATTTCTATTCAATTCAAATTCATTTCAAAATCGTTTTCAATTCAATTCACTTTGAATTCGTTTTCAATTCAATTCACTTCGAAATCACTTTCAATTCAATTCACTTTGAATTCGTTTTCAATTCAATTCATTTCGAAATCACTTTCAATTCAATTCATTTCGAAATCGTTTCCAATTCAATTCACTTTGAATTCGTTTTCAATTCAATTCACTTTGAATTCGTTTTCAATTCAATTCACTTTGAATTCGGTTTCAATTCAATTCACTTTGAATTCGTTTTCAATTCAATTCACTTTGAATTCGGTTTCAATTCAATTCACTTTGAATTCGTTTTCAATTCAATTCACTTTGAATTCGTTTTCAATTCAATTCATTTCGAAATCACTTTCAATTCAATTCACTTTGAATTCATTTTCAATTCAATTCACTTTGAATTCGGTTTCAATTCAATTCACTTTGAATTCGTTTTCAATTCAATTCACTTTGAATTCGTTTTCAATTCAATTCACTTTGAATTCGATTAAAATTGATATAAATATCGTTCACGTCAAAATGGCGTCAATCTAATCAACACGGCTTCATAAATTTCTATTTTCAAATTTTCTTTATTTTTCAAATTGGAATGAGGCCCAATCAATTACCATATAAAATTAATTATATGGATTTCCATACAACACATGTATATAATAGCAACGATAAATAATCAACCATCAACCAAAGTGCACTACACCGTATAAGCATCAAATATAGATATCTAATGCTTATAACAGCCTGTCAATCAATCGATTGACATATTTAATCAATCAGGATGAGTGAACTTCAAATTTCATCCCAACACCCGTGTGGGGTTTCAAACAAACAAACACAGATTTTATTTGTGCAGTTGGGCGATGTGTAAAATTTATCGTCCCAATCAATGTCATTCAAATAGGTGTACATAAACAAACCGTCCGGTTTGTAAATGAATTTTTATTTTGTTCACTTCACCATTTTCATATTCACGTTAAAAATTTTATTTTTAACGATAAAACATTTTATTTCAACCTATGAATTTCTATTCAATTCATTTATTCAATAAAATGATATTTTTATTTTTCTAACATATTTTAGAAAATTTCGGCGGCATAACGGCACGATACTAGAAACGGGACAAGGCCTAGCTTTATCCCCGGTCTAGTGAAGGCCCACGCCATTCACACATCAATCAAATCAATTTCATCTCACCAAACAATTCAAACAAATAATTCAACTAATCTATGCAACCAAACAAACAAGTCCATGGTCTGTGGACGATTGTGTCGGGTGCTACTAAGCACCGTCTGCATCCTAGTATATATATATATATATAACTAGAAAATTTAAATTGAAAGGTGAGAAGTTCTCACAGAAAGCTATCCAAGCTCCACGGCACTTCATTTGCAGAAGTCTTCGTCGTTTCGCCTTTTTGTCACCTTCGTTGCTGCTTTCACTACATACGTAAAAATCGAATTTTTACTATGTTATTCAATATATAAAAAAAATCGAACTTTTATTTCAAAGTTCAATATATAAAAATTTAATTTTTATTTCAAAGTTCCATATATAAAAATCGAATTTTTAGTTCAAAGTTCAATATATAAAAATCGAATTTTTAGTTCAAAGTTCAATATATAAAAATCGAATTTTTAGTTCAAAGTTCAATATATAAAAATCGAATTTTTAGTTCAAAGTTCAATATATAAAAATCGAATTTTTAGTTCAAAGTTCAATATATAAAAATCGAATTTTTATTTCAAAGTTCAATATATAAAAATCGAATTTTTAGTTCAAAGTTCAATATATAAAAATCGAATTTTTATTTCAAAGTTCAATATATAAAAATCGAATTTTTATTTCAAAGTTCCATATATAAAAATCGAATTTTTATTTCCAAGTTCCATATATAAAAATCGAATTTTTATATTCTAAAGTTTAAATCTTTTCTTATTTAAAATCTAAAAATAAAATCAGTTTTTAAAATTCTTTTAAAAAATTCAGTTTACATTTCTTTTTAAAAAAAACTGTTTATAAAATTCTTTTAAAAAATTCAGTTTACATTTCTTTTAAAAAAAAACAGTTTATAAAATTCTTTTTTTAAAAAAACAGTTTATAAAATTCTTTAAAAATCAGTAATTAGTTTACTGCTCAAAAATATACGTGTTCCTTCATTTTAAATAAATCAGAAAATAAAATTAAATTATATAAAAATATAAATATAAATATACTCACTGGTTTCAAGAAGAAGGAGGGGAGATGGAGGCGCAGTCGACGAAGGGGGTGCGCAGGGCGGTGGCTCACGGCGGCGTTGACTTCGGGTCTCGCTGTCGGCTAGGGCTAGGGGGCTCGCGAGGTTCTCGCGATTGGGGGGGGGGGGGGGGGGGGTTTCTGACGTGGTGGCGGAGGATCGAGGGGAGAGGGAGCAATCGCCGGGCGCGGTGATCTTCAGGAGCGGCGCTCCGTTAGTTAGGGTTTTTTTTTTCCTTTTTTTTCAATTTTGATTTCTGAAAATAACGGGGGGGGGGGGGGGGGGGCCTGGGTAGTTATAAGGGGAGATATATATTTTTTTTATTTTATTTTATTTTAATTATTTAATTCGGAAAAAGGTTGACCTTTAAATACGAACTCGAAACGAGGCCCACCGCCTGTCGTCCTTAGCGTTTTACCCCCATTCCGAACACAATGGGATATGTATCGCAAGCTGATTCGATTGTTACAATCAGTTTCCTTTTGAATTTTCATTTAAATCTTTATATTGAATTTTAAACGCACACTTCAAATTACCGGGGTCACATACTAACTAGAAAAATTCCAGAAAAATATTTTCTAGCTTCGTATTGACGATACGGTCCTAACAAAACTAGTTTCATCGAATTCTGAGACCGTTTGCAAAATGGCCAATTTCCAGTCGATTAAATTCAACAGAAACTGGTCAAACGCGTTTTCCTTTGCCACGCTCACATATTGATTCGAAAAATTATGAAATTTGGAATCTAGCAATAACTTGGCACTGCGGATCCAACAAAACTGGTTTCGTCAAAATCCGAGGTCGTTTGCAAAATGTCCATTTTTAAGGGCCTGAATTCCATAGCGACTATTCAGAATTTTCAACTGGACATATCTTATGATTCCCGATATGAAATCTTGATTTTTCGGATTCGTTGGAAAGATATTCACTATTAGATTCCATTATTTTTGGTTTCACAAAAATCCGGATTGTTTTGCACCCGGTACATTCAATTGAAGTTTGAAATCGAATTATCGAACTACCGCGCCATTTTTAATTCTATTTATAATTATATATAAATATTTATATTTTAACGACGACGCGTATAATATATACGTTCGAATTCTATTCAAAATAAATTTCTCGTCGATATTATTTAAAATAATTCATTTTAAATAATCAAAATTCGCTAAAATTGCCAAAATAAAATTTTTAAACTGGCCCAGATTTTCCGGGTTGTTACAGGAACCTTTCCCTATGAATATGAAATTTAGAAACTAACTGTCGGTTAGCTAAGCAGAATGGTTTTCTGGATATTGATCTGATGTTGGTTTCGGCCTTCGGGGTTAATAGTTGGGAAATTATTCTCTTGATTAATTTACGGTTAGTGACTAATGAATTGGAATGAGGCTTATGCTGTGTTTGTGTAACACTTATTTAAAATATACGCGAGTTATTCGGGAAGACCGGGTTTATCCCATTCTGAATAACTGATACGACGATAAGTCGAAGATGAAGACGATGGTCGAAGACTGGAAGTCTTCACGTCGTTTGGGTGATTACTGATGATCTTGATTGGGATGTACACCCAATAAGATGGAAACAGTTGGTGATCGTCCAGACGTACTTGAAGATCGATGGATATGCGGGGTACTGGAGCCTCCGGTTTCGTTCAGACCCAGAACGGACTTGTAAATGGACAGCGTGTCTGACATTGGATTTTAGTCCGTGTGATTGATCACTATTAAATATATATCTGTTTGGCGGCGGAGAATTTATTCTCTTGCTTAACGCCCTTCTCTGAGACGTACGAGCTCAGGGGTTATATATTGATGGATATCAAACGCATGGAGTGAATTGCCTGTGTGGCATGCCTAAGTGGCAATTGATCAAGGCTTCTGTTGAAAAGCAAAGTTCTTGTGGTGATGATCAAAGCAAGGCCTTTGTGGCGTAGCTTTGTGTAACGTTTACTTCGCGTGTTTCACACCCGGTATGAACCAAAAACGGGAGAGGACCTCAGGGAGGGCCTGCGTTTCCTCCTAGCTAGAAGTGGCGTCAGTGGTTTTACACGCCCTGACGAGTTTGACTTATGTGGTTGTTGCTATTGCGAGGCGCCTCGGTTAGATCGGACGATCCGGGTCCGATGGAGTCATTCATTGGCTCGCTTACGCCCCAAAGGGCGGCGAAACGCAGTGTTCAGGATTTAAGTTTAATCCACATCAGTGGACCGGCCCTGACGATCCAAGGGTCGATGCGCTCTGACCCTGAGGCTCGGGCTAGGCAGTCTCGAATCGGTTGAGGACTATCTTTTGCCTCGGTTCATAGATGGAAATCCAATTTCCAAATACGTGACATTTGCGGTTTTATTTGTAAACCTATATATGGTGACATGATATATGGTACCCATGCCGCCTATGATTGATACTTATGATTTGAAGTTGTTTTATACACTACGCACTTATAATAGTATAAAATGATTTGTTTTAAACGTATCAAGCATTCTTTGGCTGTTATAAGGGAAAACCCTATCCCCCGGCTTGCGTTGCATTGTGTGATAGGACCTGGGTCTTATAACAGCTTCATTTTTCTTTATTTAGCATTGCGCTATTTGTTTTATGCACTAGTATTCTTGGGAGGAAACCCGGTCCGTGTTATATGGCGTGGTCCCTTGATTTACCTAACTTTAAAATAAAGATTAATAACTGTTTTTAGTTCTCACACCAGTCACATGACTGACCTGGAGTTTATTGTTTAAACCTAAACTCTGGGTGCCCCTATTTTCGACACGGGCAGCTAGTAGTTTTGGTTTTGCAGATTTATATTCATAGGATCCTGGTTTACAGCTGGAACGATATCCGGAAAACTTTGTATCCGTATATCTCTTCTAGTTGTGTATTGTATTATTTTCCGCTGCTATGTATTTAAATGTAACTTAAATCTCTGATATTTCTGTGTAATATTCATTTATACTCTGTATATTCTTGTATTCTGATGCATTGTTGTAACATACAATGAAATGTTCTTTTATATGCGTTCTGTTGTGGCTTGTTCTCGAACTATCCGACACTTTCCTTTACGGGCAAGTTACGGGTTTTCACATGAATGGGGGGGCTGGAGGGGTTAAAGGGGAGGGAGAGAGAATTTTTAATTTTTAATTTATTTAATTATTTTATTTATCACTAAAAAGCAACTTTTATTTACGACCTCTAAACGGGGCCCACCGCCTGTCGTCCATAGCGTTTTACCCCCATTCCGAACACAATGGGATAGGTATCGCAGGCTGATTCGGTCGTTACGATCAGTTTCCATTAAAATCAACATATAACTCTATATATTGAATTTGAACGCGCATTTCAATTTACCGGGGCCACATACTAACTCGAAATATTCTAGAAATATATTTTCTAGCTTCGTATTGACGATACGGTCCTAACAAAACTAGTTTCGTCGAATTCAGAGACCGTTGGAAAAATGGCCAATTTCCAGTCGATTAAAATCAACTGAAACTGGTCAAACGCATTTTCCTTTGCCACGCTCACATATTGATTCAAGAAATTATGAAATTTGGAACCTAGCAATAATTTGACATCACGGATCCAACAAAAGTGGTTTCGTCGAAATCCGAGGTCGTTTGCAAAATGTCTATTTTTAAGGGCCTGAATTCCATAGCGACTATTCAGAATTTTCAACTGGACATATCTTTTGATTCCCGCTATGAAAATTTGATTTTTCGGATTCATTGGAAAGATATTCTAAAATAGATCCTAATATTTTTGGTTTCACTAAAATCCGGATTGTTTTGCACCCGGTACATTCAATTGAAGTTTGAAATCGAATTATCGAACTACCGCGCCATTTTCAATTCTATTTATAATTATATATAAATATTTATATTCTAACGACGGCGTATAAAATATATGCGTTCTAATTCCATTCAAAATAAATTTTCTCGTCGATATTATTTAAAATAGTTCGTTTTAAATATTCAAAATTCGCTAAAATTGCCAAAATAAAAATTTTATACTGGTTCAAAATTTCCAGGTTATTACAATCTCCCCCACTTAAAACTTTTCGTCCCCGAAAAGGAACAAAGTCGAAAGTGGTTTGATTAATCAACTCTACGTTCGATCTGGCTTCCATTCTCCAACTTTTCAGTTTCTTAGAATTTTCAAATTTTCAAAAATTTGGCTAACACCCTAAAATTTCGAAAAATTTCGCCATAACCTCCCTGCACCGGGAGCCACAGGAAAATCCTGAAATTGCCATATAGGCCTTCTGATCTCAAAAAGAAAAAGAAAAAGCCAAGCGGCTAGCCAATAGGCTCAAAAACTCATCATCACCCAAACAAAACAGTAAATTGTAGTAAACATGTACCTATTTGTCGGGCAAACAAATTTTATTCTTCGGTTCTAGCCTCCTTGCTATGACCTGTTCAATGTAAGTATATGTATATGCCAGCAAATGCGACCAATTTTCAATACAGTTCACTATTTGATTCAATTAGGCTAAATGGTTCAAAATTATCAAACAAATAAACAAACAACACAAACATCAATCAATTAGTGGATTAACGTTTCAAATTGATAATTTTCATACATATACAGAAAATCATGTTTTTGATGCCAATTCACAACAATGTGTTCTAACTATATAAGTTTTGGTTCTCACACCAGTCTAATGGAAATATATATAGATATCATACCTTCGAAACACGAACATAAATACTGATGATGCACATGCTATCATCAGTACCATCTCCGGGCGACTAGAATGTGATTCTATATCTATCTAATATATTAAAACTTAGAATATACGTTCATGACGCGTATATGCAAAACCTTTATATACTAGATTGTCCAAATTCAAAATAAATAAATATTCAAATACATATAAAATGGTTTAAATTTTCAAAACAATATTTCTTCCAATTGGAAAATATACTCTTCACACTCATTCTAGGATACTACTGATCCTATCTCTAACGAGTCATTCTAATTGGATATTGCTAATCCAACATCTGATGAATTCTTTCGTATGGTTCTAATGTGTCTTGTTCTCGAGCTCTGTAAACCAAAGCTCTGATACCAAATGTGATGACAAGGAATTTCGCTCGATCCGAATTAGTCGGTAAACCGATCTAGACCGTTCGAAACCCCTGATCGTTTTGAGAACAGGACAAAATAGAACGCAGACGGAAGAACATTTCATTGCTATTACAACAATTCCATCAGATACAAGATTATACAGAGTATAAATGAATAAATTGCATTCGATAAATATCAGTGATTACAATAAATTACATAGTAGCGGAAGAATAATACAAAGCACAACTGAAGGTGATATACGGATACAGAGCTTTCCAGATATCATTCCAGCTGTAAACAAGGATCCTGTGAATATAAATCTGCAAAACCAAAACTACTAGCTGCCCGTGCGGAAAATAGGGGCACCTAGAGTTTAGGTTAAAACAATAAACTCCAGGTCAGTCATGTGACTGGTGTGAGAACTAAAACAGTTATTTAAAACTTTACTTTAAAAGAGAGTAATTCAAGGGACCATGCCGTATAACACGGAACGCGTTTCCTCACAAGAATACCAGTGCTTAGGATAAACAACGCAATGATTTTTCGAAAAATGAAGCTATTATAAGACCCAGGTCCCATCACACAATGCAACGCAAGCCGGAGGATAGGGTTTTCCCTTATAATAGCCAAACATGCTTGATACGTTTAAAACAAATCATTTGATACTATGATAAGTATATAGTGTCAAAACAATTTCAATCATAAATATAAATCATAGACGGCATAAGTGCCCCATACAACTATGTCGCCATACTAGGCTCTACAAATAAAGCCGAAATACACGTATTGGAAATTGGATTTCCGTCATGAGTCGAGGCAAGGGGCAAGCTCCTCTCCGCGTTCGAGACACTCTAGCAAATGCCTCAGGACTACACACTCTGGGCAATCCTGGATGCTTCAGGGCCGGTCCTCACTTATGTTAGAGGATTAGTTATGCCTGAACACACGTTT
This sequence comes from Allium sativum, assembly GCA_030737875.1. Lineage (NCBI taxonomy): Eukaryota > Viridiplantae > Streptophyta > Magnoliopsida > Asparagales > Amaryllidaceae > Allium > Allium sativum. Next base: position 193,962,663 of record CM060913.1, read on the forward strand.
CCCGGTCCTTACAGACCTAAAATCGAGGCGCCTCTCATTCCAACAACCACATAGGTGAAAAGTATATAAATGTCAGGGATGGTAAGTCACTGACACCACTAAAGCTAGAAAGAAACGTCGTGCTCTCCCTGAAGGCCGTATCCCGTTTTTGACTCATACCGAGGTGTGAGGCTCGCGAATTCACGCTATACACAAAGCTACGCCACAAAGGCCGTGCTTTGATCATCAACCACAAGACTCTGCTTTTCAACAAAATCCTTGATCATTGCATCTTAGCGTGCCACACAGGCAATTCATGCCATGCGACTGATGTCCATCGATATACAACCTCTGAGCTCGTACGTCTCAGAGAAGGGCGTTAAGCAAACGAATAAATTCTCCGCCGCCAAACAGATGTATATTTAATAGAAATCAATCAACACAGAATAAAATCCAATGTCAGACACCCAATCCATTTACAAGTCCGTTCTGGGTCTGAACGAAACTGGAGGCACTTTCCTCGCATATCCATCCATCTCCAAGTACGTTTGGACGACCACCAACTATTTCCATCCTCTTGGGTGTACAGCCCAATCATGATCGTTAGTAATTACCCAAACGATGTGAAGACTTCCGGTCTTCAACCACCGTCTTCATCTTCGACATATCGTCGAATCGATTATTCAGAATGGGTGTAAACCCGGCCTTTCCAAACAACCCGCGTATATTAAAAACAAACGTTACACAAAAACAACATACACCTCATTCCAATTCTGAATATTCTTTTATTTAAATATTCACATCTTTTGGGGAAGGTTCCCATAAATTTTATCCAAGATAAATTCTTTAGAATTTATCCTTTAATCTTACTTTGGATGTCGTTTCAAACCAAATTATGGTTTTCCAAACTAGTCGAGATTAGCGAACCAAACCGAAGTAATTATTTATTTTATTTCCTAATCCCAACCTATTCATCCCATGAAGCAAAACTGGTAATACTCCATATCTAACATCGTGGTGTTATCGGTAAAATTAATTACCATTTCCCGCTCAAATCTAATTAAAGATTTAACTATCACTTTGGAGAAAAACTGGTGATACTCCATTCTCACTTATTTTTCAAATTTGATAATTTAGATTATCAATTCACAATTCAATCTAATTGCAGATTCATTAAAACTCCTTTTACTGGGTTAAAGAACTAATGTCATTTAAAACATAGTTCACGACAAACCCAAATCACATTCTAATTATTATCGGGTTAAAGAACTAGTGTTATTTAAAACACTGTTCACGATAAACCCACAAATCAATTCTATTTAAAACCCATTTACAATCCAGTTTATTTATTTAAAAATAAACGGGTTTAATTTAAGTTCAAAACTAGTTCATTTCGATAAAAATCTATTTTTATCTTTGCAAATATGGAGTATTTCATCCTAATTTTTCCCAAATCATTTCTTATGATTTTACACAAATTATTACTATTTTTAATAATTTTATCAAGGCCCGTACAGTCGATTTCCATCAACGGCCATCGAACTGCACTTACATCGACCTTTTCCAAATTTGATTTGGACGTATCTCCAAATCCAACCGTTAGATTTTGAATTTCAAATATTCGATAGAAAGCTCTTTTCGATACGAACCCAACGGTTCTGGTATTAGGAGAATCCGACGGTTGGATCTCCCGTAATGTCTGTTCGAAGTTAATGGTCGAAATTCGCGAACTGCTGCGACGCGGCGCGTTCTATTCTGGCCATTATATTATATATATAATATATATAATATATATTTCGTCGATTTCCTTTTAAAACGAATTTTATAAATCGTTTTGAATTCGTTTCAAAAGCAATTTCAACTTTTATTTCAAATTCAAATCAAAATTGAATTTCCTATTATAAATCCTTTTTACTTTCATTTCTATTTGATTTCGATTCAAATCGATTTTAATTCGATTCGAATTCATTTCGTTTTCTATTCAATTCAATTCGAAATCGTTTTATATTCAATTCATTTCGAAATAGTTTTATATTCAATTCATTTCGAAATCGTTTTATATTCAATTCATTTCGAAATCGTTTTATATTCAATTAATTTCGAAATCGTTTTATATTCAATTCATTTTGAAATCGTTTTATATTCAATTCATTTCGAAATCGTTTTATATTCAATTCATTTCGAAATCGTTTTATATTCAATTCATTTCGAAATCGTTTTATGTTCAATTCATTTCGAAATCGTTTTATATTCAATTCATTTCGAAATAGTTTTATATTTATTCCATTTCGAAATCATTTTATATTCAATTCATTTCGAAATCATTTTATATTCAATTCATTTCGAAATCATTTTATATTTAATTCATTTCGAAATCGTTTTATATTCAATTCATTTCGAAATTGTTTTATATTCAACTCATTTCGAAATCGTTTTATATTCAATTCATTTCGAAATCGTTTTATATTCAATTCATTTCAAATTCGTTTTCTATTCAAATAAAATTCAATTCGTTTTCTATTCAAATAAACTTCAATTCGTTTTCTATTCAAATAAAATTCAACTCGTTTTCTATTCAAATAAAATCAAATTCGTTTTCTATTCAAATAAAATTCAATTCGTTTTCTATTCAATTCAAATCAAATTCGTTATATATTCAATTGAAATCAAATTCGTTTTCTATTCAATTCGAATTCAATTTATAAAACGAATATAATCGATATAAATATCGTTCGCGTCAAAATAGCGCAACTCTAATCAACACGGCTTTATATTTTTCAGTAATTCCGTTATTCTATTCAACAAACGAATATTCATTTTGGTCAACACACGACTAATCTCAACGAATGAGTACTGTCCACGTGTGACTATTTTTGTTATTTAATATATTTTATAAAAATTATGGTATCTATCGTTTGATTTTAAATCAGACTCCAACCGTAAATTAGAAGAGAACGATTTCCTGAATATTAACCCCGAAGGCCGAAACCAACATCAGATCAACATCCAAGAGACCACTCACCTCATCTATTTTCCAGTTAGTTCCTAATTTCAAATATGATAAAGATGTAAATTTTATTAGTAAAATATTTCGTTCAACACATGACTAATCTCAATGGATGAGTACAGTCAACACATGAACCTTTATTTTATAAAGATAAAGATATATATTTTATTATTAAAATATTTCGTTCAACACATGACTAATCTCAACGGATGAGTACAGTCAACACATGAACCTTTATTTTATAAAGATAAAGATATATATTTTATTATTAAAATATTTCGTTCAACACATGACTAATCTCAACGGATGAGTACAGTCAACACATGAACCTTTATTTTATAATATTCTTTATTTTCTAAATTGGGATGAGGCCCAATCAATTGCCATATAGCGTTAACTATATGGATTTTCAGACATCACACGTATATAATAGCATTGAAAAAAATCAACCATCAACCAAAGTGCACTACACTGTATAAGCATCAAATATAGATATCTAACGCTTATAACAGCCTGTCAATCAATCGATCGACATATTTAATCAATCTGGATGAGTGAACTTCAAATTTCATCCCAACACCTGTGTGGGGTTTCAAACAATCAAACACAGATTTTAGTTGTGCAGTTGGGCGATGTGTAAAATTTATCGACCCAATCAATGTCCTTCAAATAGGTGTACATAAACAAACCGTCTGGTTTTTAAATGAATATTTTATTTTATTCACTTCCACGTTAAAAATTATATTTCTAACGATAAAATATTTTATTTCAACACATGAATTTCTATTCAGTTCATTTACACAATAAAAATAATATTTTAATTTTCTAACATATTTTTGAAAATTTCGGCGGCATAACGGCACAATACTAGAAACGGGACGAGGCCTAGCCTTATCCCCGGTCTAGTGAAGGCCCATGCCATTCACACATCAATCCAATCCATTCATTTTACCAAACAATTCAATTCAAACCAAATAAACTAACCAACTAAACAACCAAACAAATTAACAAACAAGCCATCCATGGTCTGTAGATGACGGGTGTCGGGTGCTACTAAACACCGTCTGCATCCTAGTATATATATAACTAGAAAATAAATTTAGAGTGAGAAGTTCTCACCGATAGCTATTCCAACTTCATGCCACTTCAAATGTAGAAGTCTTCGTCATTCTTGCCTTTTGTCACTTTCGTTGCTCGTAGCCACTACATATGTAAAAATCGAATTTTTACTTCGCTATTCAATATATAAAAATCGAATTTTTACTATGCTATTCAATATATAAAAATTAAATTTTTACTATGCTATTCAATATATAAAAATCGAATTTTTACTATGCTATTCAATGTATAAAAATCGAATTTTTACTTCGTTATTCAATATATAAAAATCGAATTTTTACTTCGTTATTCAATATATAAAAATCGAATTTTTATATCGTTAACCTCAATTTGTAAAAATAGAAATTTTATCGCTACTACTCTAATGTAGACATAGAAATTTTATTCTTCATCGTATAAAAATATCGCCTTTTCAAATATAAAAATATCGTCTTTTCAAATATAAAAATATCGTCTTTTCAAATTTATCATTACAAAAATCACATTTTTATTTTGCTACACATATAAAGATGATATTTCTAATATCCCTATCATGTAAAAATTATATTTTTAATTCTCTACATAAACAAAAACCATAATTTTACATCTTCTATACAGTAAAGATTATATTTTTAATGCTTTAAAAATATAAAAATCATATTTTTATCTTCCGACTTATGTAAAAATTATATTTTTACTGTCTATAACTATAAATAAAAATTGCTTCCTTGTCCACTAAAAATCAAATAATTTTCAGTTTTTTTTTAAAAATCATACAAAAATTAGTTTTTTTCTTCCTAAGCTAACCACATAAATAAATAAAGCTTACTGTTCAATGAGGGAGGAAGAGGGGGTTCGGCATCGAAGTGGCGATGGCGGGTTGGTGGAGCGTCGACTTCAGGAGGAGCTGCGTCGAATGGGGGGTCGCGATGGCGGCGGGCTCCTTGGCCGTCGGCGGAGCTAGAGATGAAGGGGGGGGGGGGTTTGTGGGTTGCGTCGGTTCTTCGATGGGGGATCGGTGGTCTTCGATTTCTGGAGGAGATGGGAGACTACGAGGTGGGGCTGGAGATCGGAGGGAGGGGCGGCGACCCCCTGGGCGCGGTGCCGGCTGCTGCGTTCCTCCGTTCTTCTTTTTTTTTCGATTATGAATCGGCGGGGCCTGGAGGGGTTAAAGGGGAGGGAGAATTTTTAATTTATTTAATTATTTTATTTATCACTAAAAAGAAAATTTTATTTACGACCTCTAAACGAGGCCCACCGCCTGTTGTCCATAGCGTTTTACCCCCATTCTGAACACAATGGGATAGGTATCGCTGGCTGATTCGGTCGTTACGATCAGTTTCCGTTAAAATCAACATATAACTCTATATATTGAATTTGAACGTGCATTTCAATTTACCGGGGCCACATACTAACTCGAAAAATTCTAGAAAAATATTTTCTAGCTTCGTGTTGACAATACGGTCCTAACAAAACTAGTTTCGTCGAATTCAGAGACCGTTGGAAAAATGGCCAATTTCCAGTCGATTAAAACCAACTGAAACTGGTCAAACGCGTTTTCCTTTGTCACACTCACATAATGATTCGAAAAATTATGAAATTTGGAACCTAGCAATAATTTGACATCACGGATCCAACAAAAGTGGTTTCGTCGAAATCCGAGGTCGTTTGCAAAATGTCTATTTTTAAGGGCCTGAATTCCATAGCGACTATTCAGAATTTTCAACTGGACATATCTTTTGATTCCCGCTATGAAATTTTGATTTTTCGGATTCGTTGGAAAGATATTCTAAAATAGATCCTAATATTTTTGGTTTCACTAAAATCCGGATTGTTTTGCACCCGGTACATTCAATTGATGTTTGAAATCGAATTATCGAACAAACACGCCATTTTCAATTCTATTTATAATTATATATAAATATTTATATTCTAACGACGGCGTATATAATATATGCGTTCTAATTCCATTCAAAATAAATTTTCTCGTCGATATTATTTAAAATAATTCATTTTAAATATTCAAAATTCGCTAAAATTGCCAAAATAAAAATTTTAAAATGGTTCAGAATTTCCGGGTTATTACACAGTGTATATAAACAAATCAGCCGATTTGTTTATAAATATTTATTTATTCACATTCACGTTAATTTTTTTTTACGACTAAATTATTTTATTTCAACACATGAATTTCTATTCAGTTCATTTACACAATAAAAATGATATTTTTTATTTTTCTAACATATTTTAGGAAATTTCGGCGGCATAACGGCACGATACTAGAAACGGGACAAGGCCTAGCCTTATCCCCGGTCTAGTGAAGGCCCACGCCATTCACACATTAATCAAATCCATTCCATTTCACCAAACAATAAAATTTCAATCAAATAATCTAACAAATTTTGGAATCAAACAAACAAGTCCATGGTCTGTGGACGATTGTGTCGGGTGCTACTAAACACCGTCTGCATCCTAGTATATATATATAACTAGAAAAAGAAATTGAAAGGTGAGAAATTCTCACCGATAGCTATCCAATACCACGACACTTCACAAGTAGAAATCTTCGTCGTTCTCGCCTTTTTATCACCTTCGTTGCCCGTATTCACTACATATGTAAAAATCGAATTTTTACTATGTTATTCAATATATAAAAATCGAATTTTCACTATGCTATTCAATATATAAAAATCGAATTTTTCACTATGCTATTCAATATATAAAAATCGAATTTTTATTTTTATATTCAATATATAAAAATCGAATTTTCACTATGCTATTCAATATATAAAAATCGAATTTTCACTATGCTATTCAATATATAAAAATCGAATTTTTCTCTATGCTATTCAATATATAAAAATCGAATTTTTACTTTTATATTCAATATATAAAAATCGAATTTTCATTATGCTATTCAATATATAAAAATCGAATTTTCACTATGCTATTCAATATATAAAAATCGAATTTTTACTTTTACTATTTTGATTCCTCGCACATAATAAAAATTATATTTTTAATACTCTACCATAATAAAAATTACATTTTTAATCTTCTACTATAGTAAAAATTATATTTTTCTCGAAGTAAAAATCATATTTTTACTTTGTTACTTCATAGACAAAAATTCTATTTTTACATCCTTATTATATAGATAAAAATTCTATTTTTCTAACGCTATTATGTAGATAAAAATTATGTTTTTAACTTGTACAATATAAAAGATTATATTTTTATAACTATTCATATGACAAAAATCATATCTTTACTTTTCCTATGATATAAAAATCAGATTTTTAATATACCTTTCACATAAAAATCATATTTTTAATATCCCTTTTTATTGTATTTATCTACTCAAATTAAAAGAATTTAAAACAATTAAATTAGAGGGCTTACATTTTGTTTTCGCTGGTGGTTTTTAGCTGAGGGGCGGCTCAGGTCGTCGGAGGGCGGTGCAGCGGTCGTCGGAGCTCGCTGGTCGTGGCATAGGGGTGCGGTTTGCTGAATTGGGCTAGGGGCGTCGGATGTGGAAGGAGGCGATTGGGAAAGAAGAAGGGGGTCGCGCGGAGGAGTGCAGGTGGAGGGGAAGCGTCGGGTGGCGGTCTTTTGGGTGGCGCGTCGGTTCTTCGCTGATTGGAAGGGGGGCGCTTGCTGACGCGATCGAAGAGACAGAGGGGGCTTGGTGGTGGGCGCGCCACCTGAAGCGGCGGCGCGGTGGATGGTGGGGCGGCGCTCCGCCCCCCTGTCGCCCTTTTTTTTCCTTTTTATTTTTAATCTGTTTCGAAATGAAGAAGACCGGGGGGGGGGGGGGGAGCAGAGGAAATAAAGGAGAGGAAGGAGGGATTTTAATTTTTTTTAATTTATTTAATAATTTAATTTGCAAAAAGTTGACTTTTACATACGACCTCTAAACGAGGCCCACCGCCTGTCATCCATAGCTAATTACCCCCATTCCGAACACAATGGGATATGTATCGTAGGCTGATTTGATCGTTACAATCAGTTTTCGTTAAAATCAACATATAACTCTATATATTGAATTTGAACGCGCATTTCAATTTACCGGGGTCACATACTAACTCGAAAAATTCCAGAAAAATATTTTCTAGCTTCGTATTGACGATATGGTCCTAACAAAACTAGTTTCGTTGAATTCTGAGGCCGTTGTAAAAATGGCCATTTTCCAATCGATTAAAATCAATTGAAACTGGTCAAACGCGTTTTCCTTTGCCACGCTCACATATTGAATCAAAAAATTATGAAATTTGAAACCTAGCAATAATTTGACAACACGGACCCAACAAAAGTTGTTTCGTCGAAATCCGAGGTCGTTTGCAAAATTCCCATTTTTAAGGGCCTGAATTCCATAGCGACTATTCAGAATTTTCAACTGGACATATCTTTTGATTCCCGCTATGAAATTTCAATTTTTCGGATTCGTTGAAAAGATATTAACAATTAGATCCTAATGTTTTTGGGTTTACTTAAATCCGGTTTGTTTTGCACCTGGTACATTCAATTGAAGTTTGAAATCGAATTATCGAACTACCGCGCCATTTTCAATTCCTTTTATAATTATATAATTATTTATATTCTAACGACGACGCGTATAAATATATACGTTCTAAATATATTCAAAATAAATTTCTCGACGATATTATTTAAAATAATTCATTTTAAATATTCTAAATTCATTAAAATTGCCTGAAATAAAATTTTTAAACTGGCCCAGATTTTCGGGTTATTACATTAACCATGAAGTGTTGGAATTGAACCAAATCAGAATTGGGTTTAAATATGAATTCTAGTTGGGAAAGGAAATTTTAAGACATGGATTTAGAATTGGATTTACAATTATTTTTTGGTTTTACAATTATTTTTTGCAATTATTTTTTGGTTTTACAATTATTTTTTGCAATTTCTTGGTTTTACAATTATTTTTTGCAAAATAATTTGATTTCTTTAATCATATAAATTTATAATGGTTTCCAAAAACATATATATGTTTTACATTACTTTAAATTTAATATACATATACCATTTTCAAACTTAGCTTTTTCAAAAAATATTTATTTTATTTTATTTTGAATAAATTATGTCCAATCCAGTCTAATGAATCCAAGGGTTTTGGTTTATAATCCTAATCGAACCATTTGTAAATGATTTGGGATAATTGATTTGGGGCAAGACTTGAAATAAAGCGATTTTTGATATTTGAAATATGTTTTCAAATCTAATGCCATGGTGTGAAAAAATATAAGCATCGGTTGTTAAAGAGACCGAAGTCGGTAAGTGGCATACTCTTTGTCAATGCCGAGACCACTTTAACAACTGTGTACGTAATGGAGTATCGGAACAACAACAAGATGGCTTGGAAGCGACTACTGGATCAAAGAAGGCGAACGGTGACAAAATGCCCTTGACCTTCGGGTCATAATTAAAATGACTAAAACAGGAGGTATACTGTGACTAATTGAGGTCGCACCTCATATCGGACACGCTTCTTCGATACCATCTCTATTACTGTTGTGATTGATTTGGGGGACCCCTTTTGATTATGGGAGTGTGTTTCGAGGTGGGCGGTAGTTGCTGCTATGCATTACCACCGGTCTGGGAGTTCAACTGGTAGAATCCTACCCCGGGTACTGCCTCGTGTGCCTTGTCATATTTATCCCATACGAGCCCTATACGATTTTGATTTAGTATTGTTTTCTACAGAGTGCCCTCTGATAACACCAATGCGGTGAATTTACGGTACTGTATAGACTGTGATGCATATAAACTGTGTAAGGGTAATATGGTAATCCCTCTTATGCTATTTTCAGTATATTTACTTTACTGAATAGGCATTACAATAATAGCGTACTATTTTATATTTATTATTTCCGTGGATCCTTTGACGATGTGAATCCCAAACATCCTTTAAGTTATTGTACATTTCAGTTAACACTTCATTTGATTTAATTCGCTTATATGAGACTGTTAGTCCTTACTCGAGTATTTTGTTTATTTTATTCTTGCAATTACTCGGGTCAGACCGAGTATTTCAGCTTGTATATATATCTGTTAGAGCTTGAGATCCATTGGAGACCCAGTCGTTCATCTACTATGTCATATACGGTTGTGCCCATCTCTGCTTATTACTGAATACTATTATCTCTACATTTATTCTTCCACTGCATCTATATTTATTTTTGTACTCTGATATTATGTAAATCTGAAGGATTTTGTAATATTGTATGATTTTTTACTTCCGCTGTGAGATACTTTGTGTTCTATGGCCGTGACTATGTGATGATTTGTATTTCAACTTCATAAGCAAATAACGATCTGTTCTTTTGAACGGTTTGAGTTGGTTTAATTATCGACTTGAGGCAGTCAAAAATCCAGTTCGTTACAGTTGGTGTCAAAGCTTTGGTTCATACGAAGCTTAGATTATGGGGTTGAAACACTCATTAGAGATAGAGTAGAAATACCCTAGAATGAGTGAAATCATCTTGGAATCAAACTCGAGAGAGCATATTTTTAAAATAAAACTATTTTAAATGATTAAAGAATTTCAAAGGATTTTCAATATATAAATAATTTGAATTTTTCGCCTTGTTTATCAAATATCCTTGTTTACATCTTGTTCCTTTGAACTCGTCCCTCGACCGGATCCTTCCTAAGTCAAGATCCTCCAGATCTGAGACTTGATTGTGCTTTGTTAGTTTTAGGAAATATAGAATTTTCACTTTTTAAATTCTAAATTTGTCTGGTCTAAGTTAACATATCATTGATAAAATCCTTTGCTTTGTTCCATCCCCTTTCAATTTCTAGCTTAGGTTCAGACTTAACTCAAATTGAATTATAATAGGACGGGGGAATTTAAGTAAACTAAGTGTTAAATGGTTGGTTTATTGGATAAATTAGGTTATGTTTGAATCCACAATCCTGTATTTCAAAAAAAATCCATTGATTATAACATTTATGAACTCATAAACTATATGTAAATAGAACTTGTAAGGTTGAATGTTCATAAAAATTGACTAGAGGGTTATCAAAACTTCATAATACAAGTTCAAAGTGTGAATATAAAACGGTTCGAGTAAATGTGTTAAAACAATAATATAACACTTAGAGTATATTCTTGAAATTAAATTTGTTCTACGAAAACACAGAATTTATACTAGTAACTTGTGTCAAATATCCATATGTATATAGTGGGATTTCATTAATGCAAGAAAAGTGATCAATAAGCTTAAGATTATGGAAACAATACGTGTCAAAGCCTGAAATGCTTATTGTAGTAAGAAAGAATGAAAATTCTGATTTAAATAAGAAATTTAAAAAGTTGATTTTGAAAAAAAAAAATTAATAAGCAAAGGTTGCAAACGAGTTATGAATGAGTAAGCCAACAGTTGTGATAAGATGCGTATCTGTTTCCCCATAGACCTGGCGCTTATCAAGTGTTTTAATATAATCAGTATGACCATTTTCTCTGGACGAACTAAGTTTTGAAATATTCCATAAGTGAGGACATTTTGACATAACAATTGGTCATAAATACATATCTGAATTTAAAACAAATGAATAAAGATAAGAAATTGATAATTAGAAAATTTGATTAGATCCTTTACTTGCTCCTAAGTCCATTTTAAAAGAACATAATGAACAAAAGTTATTCCAAACAAAAGAAAATGTGTCTGCTCTATTTAAGATGGAAAGAGGGGCTGCTGCAAAATAAAAAGGAAAAGAAAAGAATGAAAACTTTAGTAATGAGTCATATGTTTGTGGATTTATAAATTACATGTTAGGGAACTGCAATGATCAAACCATTTATGAACATAAAATGCTAATTTTGAAAAGAAAAAAAGAAAATAAAATATTACATATGAATATAATAAAAACTTGAGTATTAACAATACAGTTTGAAATTTCAATTTTAAGACGATGGTGAACCAATAAAATAAAACGCTAATTGAATAAGTATTTACAAACTTTTAAATTTCTATTATATAAAATTTGGACATGTGGTTGTACGAAAAATTATAGATATGCAGAACTTTTGAAAACCTAGAAATCCTTTTTTTGAAAACAGCCAACATGTAGCTGATATAACCCTCTTTAAAATAGCATTTGCTTGTCCTGAGTCCAATATTATGGAACTGGATGTCTGAAAGGGCCATACCCATAACTCTGCACCAGTTCATGTATCATAACCAACCTGTACTATGCTACTTTGTTTTGGTTTCCAACATAGAATTTGGACGTTTAGGAAAACATATGCAAATCCTAAACACAATGCAAATGATTCTTCCTTCAAGAAATTACTTGCATATCTGAAAATTCTCTACTGTAACATTCAATCAACTTCATTACTGATTTTATTACAACGTACTGGACATTTCATACATCTAAAAGCTATACATTGATATAATTTGTCCAAAATGCTACCATTGTCATCTCCAAAGGGTTTACAAGTAGGTTTTATTTCCGAAATCATCTCAAAAATGTCACGATCGCTTTTAAACTTCTGCTGAATCTCAACAGCCAATTTTCTTTAGATCTGAAAGGGAAAACCTGCGTAGGTAATTCAAACACGAATGAAAGTAGTGGTGGAGAAGCAACAATATGCAAGGAATAATGTGAAACTAACAAATCATTTATGTGGAACATATAAAAGTAGAAAGCAGGGCTGAAGAAGGAAAAATTTATATAGATATAAATTTTGTTCAATATGTTTTGCATTAAAATGCTTTCGGATTAATAGTAATAAAAATAATGCTTTCAAGTTATCATTCCAATACACACACACACACACACAGAGCAGCGAAAGCTGCTGCAAAAGAAGGGTTGCTGTCGTAAGACAGGAACAGTAAAAAGAAGAAGAAAAAAAACTAAAACGAATGAAGAAAAAATAGAGAAAAAAAAGGCTTGCATCGCACCAGCAGCAGTGGCTGCCACTGCACGAAAAAGCACCAGTGGTTGCCGCTGCACGAAACAGCAGCAGTGGCTGCTGCTGTAACAACACGAAAAAAAGGGGCTGAAATATGTTGAATAAATGAAGTGCCACGAGTGAAATAAAACTATAAGCAAATAAACAACATGTATGTAGGATAATTGTACATGAAGCAAGATAAGAGTCGCTTTACCAAACTTAACATAGTTGGCATGTATAATAAATTATGAAATCATTCACATTTTTAACATAACATGCATTCGAGTCGGAAATGAACAAATTACATGGAAGAAAAATGTAAGTTAATCAAAATGAGCATACTCATGGAAGGCGTTGGTTAGTAAAATGAAACCTATGTTTGCATATTGGGTACATTGTTAAGATTTATTCGCATTTTGCAAAAAGGCTATTTTAATCCACGACTTGTTTTACACACAGTTATATACATGCATCGTTTCATTTATAATTTATCGAAAATGCCAAGTAAGTTATGATATACTGTTTATTGTTGTATACACTCATTTTTTATTTTATTACCATAAACATGTTCGATTCTCGTTATATTTTGAGTATCTTAGTAGGTTGCAATGGCGCCCATTCCTTACGGAGATCGCTTTTGCGCAAATGCTAAGAAAAACATGCAAATACGCTTTAAAAATGCTAAATAAGGTACGTATCTCGGTTTACATATCGCATTTGGGTTGTTTTTCTTGTGTTTTCTCCATATTGGGATGTCTCATCATGCAAATGAGATGAATATTGAAATTGTAAATTTTTCCGGGCAAGCCGTACAAGGGAGGTGCTGCCGAAATTTTCCGTAAATTTCGCTGTTAAGAAAATTTTAAGTTTCAAGATCTATAACTTAATTTTCTTTTAAAAAAAACTTAAATTAAGTAAAGGTGTGTGTAAAACCATGCATGAAGACATAATTCGTACGATGTTCCTTTTTGAGGACGAAAAGCGCTAAGTGGGTGAGGATGTAACGAACCGCAAATTCTGATATTTTAAGTATGAATTAGATTAAGATTTAACGTTAAATAGATATTCACATTTGGGTATTGATTGGTATTTAGAATGTTATTTATATTGTAAAAAAAAGTTGAATTTATTATTAAATGGTATCCTTTACAAAAATTTATTTAAATAGTCTTGTCAAAACAAATATTTTATGATAGATTTGGATTTATTTAAAAAGGTTGAAACCTTGACTTGAAAGCAAAATAAATAAAATTTATTACATTTCTAAACATTTTAACGTCAGAAATTATTTGACGGTTTGTTTTATTAATATTCAGCGATGCCTAGCCATAGCACGCGTAAAATAAATAGCGTTGTTAGTATGTTCGTTGCGCCAACGGTTTGTGTCCTTATGAAAAAATATGACTTGCTAAACACGTTAATAAAATAAAGGAATAAAACGAGTGGTGTGAGCACAAAGTTTGAACTATGCAAAGGTAGAAAAAAGTCAACTAATTTTACGTTGGTTTATATGCTGGGTAAAAAAAATTAAAATTAAATTAATTAATTCTCTACCTCTGAAATATCTCCTCTTAGTAGCTTTAAATCTTTCCTGTCAGTAAAAAATGGAGTGCAAAACACTGTACAGGATTTTCAAATCTTCCCCTGTCGGATACATAGATTTTACAACAGTGCACCAAGATTTTGAAATCTTCTTGTGTAGAGAATCCAACGTGGTTTCAACTCCACGTATCTGTCTTCTTCTACCACATGTTATTCTCTTTTCTCTTGTAAATTGTCGTCTACAACTCAGAGAAAGATCAGTGTTCTCAAAAACGAAAAGGGATAAAAGCCTTTTCCCCTCATTCAAAATCATGTCTGGACCTAAGTTTCCCCAAATTCTCCTTCATATTATCAAATCGAAATGGGGAAAACTATGTCTTTTTAATTGTCTCGTTCCTCTTCCATTAAGCTCTAACCAAACACAACAAAAAGGGGAATTAGGAATCAAGGTAGACCTTGAAAAAGGGATCGGGATCAGCGTGAACGGAGTCACACTGCACCCTCCCTCTCGCGCACCGCCTAAGAGGTGCTGAACTGCAAGGAGAAGGCTAACCCCTCTGCACTCGATTCCCTCTCGTCCTACTCTAGTATATTCCTCCCTCGCTTCGTTCAAAATCTGGAACCAGTGCCTATAACTAGGGCACATGCTAACTTAACCAACGATGAACTCAGATCCGGAGCTCTAGTTGTCGCCATGTGCACAAGACCGAGTCTTTGGTAGTCGAGCTCTGTCTCCAGCCCAGTCCACCAGTGGCACACAAGCAAGCAGAACCTCACACAAGCCCAACACCCTCCTGCGAGTCGAGCCATGGTTTGTTCGTATGGTCGTATCAACAACTCGCATGCATACCCAATTCCCTGAAATCCGACTTACCGCGAGAAGCACGCCAAGTGCTTGGACGAATGCCACAAAGACCTCTGGTTTGGTAAGGACTCTCTGTTTTGGGTAGCGAGTTAGATCCCGTCAAGTCACGTATATTGTTCGGGTCGCTGTCAATCCAAGATGGTGGGCTTTTCTTTGATTTTTTCTCAAAAACATTCGCATGCATGATGTCATTCTTGTTTAAAAACATCGATTTGACTGTCGTTTAGGTAACTACAGTTTGAGATTGTCAATGGAATCAAAGTTGTGCATAGTCGAGTCATTGATTTCGTTGTCAAGAATGGAGTTAAGAGAAGGTTCATGCTTTCCCATTTTACCTTGTGTACATCCGTACATGTGTATACAAGTTTATTGGATATACATTCGTCGGTAGACTATCACGTCTCATCCTTGGATTTCTTGTCGACTTTTCGTCGCCTTCGTCTTTTAGTCGTGGAAGGTGAGTTTTCCCTCACTCACAGACTGACAATTTCATTAAGTGAATTAATGATTTGAACTGTTGAATGAAATGTTAGGGTGCTCTAGATTTGGTTGCTTCATGGTTGTGCACATACGACACACACTGTTTTCATATGACACTATGGATTTATGCTTGCTATGCTATGTTATTTTCTCATCATGCAAGTCCCTCCTTGATTAGCAACAATTCCGGATTGAAATGATACATACCCGAACCCCCTTTGTATTCGAATCGATTTGTGATACGGGTTGAAATGATACATACCCAGGATTCGAATATTTGAAAGAACGGATTGAAACGATAAATATCTGTATCACTTGACCATAAGTTAGAAAATTTTATACAGACACCGTGGTCAATAAAACAAATTTTTTTTGAAATATTTTATCTATTTTATAAGTAAAAATTTTAAATGAAATTTCTTTATGGCATGAAGAAAGGTTTAAAGAAATTTTGTTCAAATCTTCATTGAACTTTTAAGAAATCCCATTTGTATAAAAATAAATTTGAAAGTGATTTTGCAAGTTAACACTTAATTTTAATTTATTTAAATAAATTTTTCATTATAGTCATATAAAGAATTTTGTGATATGATGATGTTGAATTGAATGATTAACGTAAAGGATTTGCAAATCTTTGATAAATATTTTCCAAACATATTTAAATATATGATTTGTAAAATGGATATTTTCCATGTGAATACATACAAAGAATTATGATTCATAGCTAACGCTAAAGTGAGTTTGGGAATCTATTATATGAATGGACATGTGAATTTCAAGTAAAGTAATGATTCGAGAATCACTTTAACCATGAAGTGTTGGAATTGAACCAAATCAAGAATTGGGTTTAAATATGAATTCTAGTTGGGAAAGGAAATTTTAAGACATGGAATTAGAATTGGATTGGATATGAATTTATAAAGAAAATTTCTGCGTTTCTTGGTTTTATAATTATTCTTTACAAAATGATTTGATTTCTTTAACCATATAAACTTATAATGGTTTCCAAAAACATACATGTTTTACATTACTTTAAATTTAGTGAAGATAAGGCTGAAGTCCCTAAAACTTATTGAAATACATGCCACATCCCTGTTAACTTTAATTTTCAATCCCGCCCTTATTTTCAGTTGCGCCTCCTTTCCAGGTACTTCCGCCTTCCAGCTTGAATATGTTCCCCCTTCTTCAATTTCTGCAAATAAAAAGCGCCATAGATTAAAAAAAAAAATCTAAAATCTGGAAATAATCCCAGGAGTCCACGTAAAGAAAAAAAAAATAGTTGCATATATGTATGCAACTATTGCCTACTGTTGCATACATATGTGCAACTTTTTGAATACACATGCACATATGTAAGCACGCCTGTTGAATAACTACATACATATATGCATTTTTCTGTATAACTGCATATATATGTGCATATATGTGAAAATATATGCAAAATTCAAAAGTTGCACATATGTATGTTGTTCTCAAAATAAATGCATGTGAAGATGCATGTAATTACAATATGTGCATACGTGTATGCATTTGTAATGCAGTTTTGACGTAGAATTGAAATAAATGCATACATGTATGCAACTAATGGAATTATATGCATCTTTTGATGCAATTTACTACATTTTGTTGTTTTTATGTAATTTTTGATTTTGACATTGTTTTTGATCTAATTTTTTTCATGATTATTTGTTTTAATTAATTACGAATTTAGGTGATCTTTTTATATTTTATTTTTATTTTTTTGTGTACTTTTGAAAAATAGGGACTAAATTTACAATAAGTTTATGATCGGACTTGAGCCTAATTTAAAATATTAATAGGGATCTATAAAAAATGCACCCTTAAATTTAATATACATACACTATTTTCAAAACATAACTTTTTCTAAAAATATTTATTTTGTTTTGTTTTGAATAAACTTTTGTCTAATCAAGTCTAATGAATCCAAGGGTATTGGTTTATAATCCTAATCGAACCATTTGTAAATGATTTGGGATAATTGATTTGGGGCAAGACTTGAAATAAAGGGATTTGTGATATTTGAAATATGTTTTCTAATCTAATGGCCACGATGTGAAAAAAATGTAAGTCGGTTGTTAAAGAGACTGAAGTAGGTAAGTGGCATACTCTCTGTCAATGCCGATACCACTTTAACACCTTTGTACGTGATGGAGAATCGGAACGACAGCAAGATGGCTTGGAAGCGACTTGTAACACCCCATAATTCTATTAATATTAATATTCAAAAATTAAAGAATAACTAATCTCAGACGTGAGAATTGTGGAAAACGGGTTGCCCCATTGTGTTCGTCTCGGAACTCTGGTTGAAATAGAGTCCGATTTTGCGTGAATTGGACTTCGTATGAAGAAGTTATGGCCATCGGAAGTTTCAAAAAATTCAAAACAGCTCGTAGTAAATTTAAAATTCAAACAGAAAGTGCAGAAGTGGGCTGGACGGGAAAATTCCCGCCCAGACAGATCGATTGGGGGGTCAACACTGGTGTCGTCCTGCCCCCCCCCCCCCCCCCAGGTCGACTATAGTGTCGACCTGGGTGTCGACCAGGGTTTTGAAGGAGCCCAATCCTGAGCTGCTGATGTGTTTTTAGGGCTGAGTT
This sequence comes from Allium sativum, assembly GCA_030737875.1. Classification (NCBI taxonomy): domain Eukaryota; kingdom Viridiplantae; phylum Streptophyta; class Magnoliopsida; order Asparagales; family Amaryllidaceae; genus Allium; species Allium sativum. Next base: position 193,981,175 of record CM060913.1, read on the forward strand.
GGCAAATTAAACGGTTCGGTTTAGTTCTGAGTTGATCTAACGGTCTAAAATAAATCCTAACTCTATAAATACCTAGGTAGTATCTCACCGTAATTCATAGGAAAAATAGAATAGCTACCGTCATACCGTCGCCATGGAACTCAGTGGAGCCGCAGCCAACTTAGAGGGAAGAAAAGCTAATCAAAACCTAATTCTACTCAACTCTAAAGCTAATCTAGGCTATCTTTCTCTTCTAAATTGTGAGTATGATGATCTTAACAAGATTATTGTTAAACTAATTAGATTAGGTCATGAATTGATTATGAGTAGATGATGTGAATTGTTATATTTGTTGTTGTAAACCTTATGCTATCATGTATGTTATAAATCCTATGCTATGTGGTGATGATATCCTACATGTTGTAAATCATGCTATGATGATGTTATATATGTTGAGAGTTTCTGTGCTAAGTTGTGATGGATCATACATGTTAAAAAGCCATGATGTTACTATCTATGCTAATTAGTTCACGTTAATCAAATCATAATATTGATACTATTTGGGCTATGTTGATCTATATGACAAGTCACATATGCAAGTTTAGGTTGATTAGTATAAGTTATGATCATATGCCATGACATCTATTATGACATCTAGAATTATGCTATGACATATGTGAAATTCTATGCTAGTTCACACCATCATTATGTTGCCTAAAACCCCATATGCAAGTTTACACATGAATTTGGGTTATGATCATATCATGAAAATTGTGACATTTAACAAGTTGACACCTTTAGATCCTTAACATGTGTAGTTTATGCAAGTTTCACCCTATTACTATTTTATTGTTTATATGTTGTGATAATTTATCTTTGTGCTATGAGTTAGACCATTCGGGTCTAATGTATATTTTGCGTCGAATAAGCGAACGTATAACGTGGGGTAGGGGTAATATTAAGGATTTAATATTAAGAAGTTGGTTGCAATTGATATGATTTTGCATGCCATGTATGGATGGCTATAATTGAGTCAATTATGGACATCACTAAAAGTGGACTTAATTAATAATTTGAATAGGGAATTATTAAAACTGGGGTAAAAGATTATAAGTGATAATCAATGCTTAGGACACGAGCTTGGACTCATTTGTGACGTAAACCTGCCCGGACCCGCCCGGCAAATCCAGTGGTCACAAATGTCAGCCCAATGTGAGAGGTCCTAGGCCTAAACTAAAGCATATCAGTTATAAAGACACGAGGTTAGACACTTTTATGGTGTAAGACGGCCCGGACCCACCCGACAAATCCAGCTGCCATAAATGCCAGTCTAATGTGAGAGGTCTTTATGAGGTTATGGCCTGAATGAATTAAGAAATAATTAACCAGATAAACATGTAAGGTGGGACATGGGGGTTAAGTAGGTGCCTTGGGTGGCATGAGGAATCTAGTGGTTGCCCTTAGCGGCATGTGAAATACGATTAGTAAGACTTAACCAAACACACATGTAAATGAACATGACTAAGAGGGTTAAGTGGGATATACTTGTGGACAAGCTTAGGTGGGTAGCTTGTGGGGGCCCATTTCAACCAGTATCCCAAACATATCTTTGTGGGCTCGACCCAAGTCGAGGACGGGACACGCATACTGGGTTTGACTATAAGAGGCCAAAAAGGGGAGCGGTGGCAACGCAAGTCCAATGGGTTTCATATGCGTGTGTGGACCCGGGCTAGTACGTAAGACGTTGTTGCATCGTGTAGGTATAAGCCGTGCATTCTCAAGTTGTATCGGATTGCCACTTTAGGGTAGTGATACACCCCACTGTGGGGCCAGAACGGGTATCCACGAGTAGGGAGCCGATCACAAGTGGGTAGTGGGGTACACCTAGTGGAGATAGGGGCAGATGGCACCTATGTAGTCAGCTAGGGGTATGCAAGTCTATTTATATAGTTTCTGTGTGAAGCAAGTGGGATCAACCTTTAGGGTGACTGGTGCGGTGCAGTGTAGTAATGTGCGGTGCAGTGTAGTAATCATTCGTTAGTAATTAGGTATGCCTTTAACGTTATCTTTCACGTTATCTTTATCTGTTCATTCCATACCTAATAGTTCATAGACATTTACTTGTCTTCCAGCTTATGCCTTAGTCTAGTTACTTTGATAATAGTATTGTTAGAATTATCATACTCGCCAGACTTTATGTCTGACCCCCTCCATTTCTATCCTTTTTCCCCCTCCAGGTCCTCAGGTTGGACCCAGCTCTAGTGGAGTTTGACTGGATGGGTCATCTCTCTTCTGAAAGCTTGGACCGTTGAAGTAAAGTCCAACTTGTTATCTTCTTTAATGGCTATTTATGTAATGGGATTATGTATTTTGTTTATGAAGATGGATAATGTACTTGACTCTGATTTATGGTTTATGATGTAAACAAACATGTTTAATTTCTGCTGCAATAAAATGATGTTTTAGATTTCCAAGTACTACTTATTATCTGTCTTGTTGTAATTTTTCTATTCTATATTCACTTAAAACCTCCATGGAAGTTAATGCATTCCCTTTGTGAGTGACATTAATGGACGTGGGGTGTTACACGTGGTATCAGAGCTTAAGGTTACCAGAACAGATAATTTTTTTAGAAAAACTATTTTTTTCTAAAGTATTTTTGGAAGAAGTGTTTTCAAGAACATGTTTTAGTGAGTAATTTAAAGAGGAAAGTTTTTATGAAAAACATAATCCCCAATTGCCATATATCTTTATCCTTCGAATTCTCCATTTTGAATCTTTCCTTTTTCGTTTCAGCATGGCTGAAGATTTACACCTTCCGGATGGTGTAACAATACCAGGATGGTATAGGAGGCTATTAGAGGCTAGGGCCGCTGCAGGTCCAGCCAATGTTCCTCCACCACTAGTTGCACCCTCTCCTCCTCCTTCTCGCGTTGATACTTTTGCAAAGACGTGCAAGGAATTTAAGGCTATGGGTGGAAAACCCTTTCAAGGGTCAGAAACGTTTGTAGAAGCCAGAGATTGGCTTAAGGAGGTGGAAGAATTGCTAGAAATCTTTGAAGTAGATGAAGGGAGGAAAGTTCGTTTAGTAGCTTGGTTAATGAAGGGAGAGGCCTCGTTTTGGTGGGAGGTCACTAATGGGGAGCGTCCTGTTGACTCTTGGGCGGATTTCAGACGTAGGTTCGAGGCAAAGTTTCTCTCAAGGGCAGAAGAGGATCTATATATGGAAAGGCTCTTTACATTGAAGCAAAGAAGCTCATCAGTGAAAGAATATGTTAACAAATTTAATCAGTTAGCAAGGTTTGGCTTGGACTTAGTGAACACGCCGGAGAATGTGAAAACCCGCAACTTCCCCGTAAAGGAAAGCGTCGGATAGTTCGAGAACAAACCACAACAGAACACATACAGAAGAATATTTCATTGTATATAACAACAATGCATCAGATTACAAGAATATACAGAGTATAAATGAATATTACACAGAAATATCAGAGATTTAAATTACATTAAATACATAGCAGCGGAAAATAATACAATATACAACTAGAAGTAGATATACGGATACAAAGCTTTCCGGATATCGTTCCAGCTGTAAACCAGGATCCTGTGAATATAAATCTGCAAAAACCAAAACTACTAGCTGCCCGTGTCAAAATAAGGGCACCCAGAGTTTAGGTTAAAACAATAAACTCCAGGTCAGTCATGGGACTGGTGTGAGAACTAAAACAGTTATTAATCTTTATTTTAAATCATTAGGTAAATCAAGGGACCACGCCGTATAACACGGAACGGGTTTCCTCCCAAGAATACCAGTGCAAAAACAAACAGCGCAATGCTAAATAAAGAAAAATGATGCTGTTATAAGACCCAGGTCCCATCACACAATGCAACGCAGCCGAGGATAGGGTTTTCCCTTATAACAGCCAAAAAATGCTTGATACGTTTAAAACAAATCGTTTGATACTATTACAAGTGCATAGTGTATAAAACAATTTCAAATCATAAGTATCAATCATAGGCGGCATGAGCGCCCCATCCCACTATGTCGCCATATATAGGATTACAACTAAAACCGCAAAGTCACGTATTTGGAAATTGGATTTCCGTCTATGAACCGAGGAAAAAGATAGTCCTCAACCGATTCGAGACTGCCTAGCCCGAGTCTCAGGATCAGAGCTCGAGTGACCCTAGGAGCGACAGGGCCGGTCCACCGATGTGGATTAAAATGCCTGAGCACTGCGTTTCGCCGCCCTTTGGGGCGTAAGCGAGCCAACGAATGACTCCATCGGACCCGGATCGTCCGATCTAACCGAGGCGCCTCGCAACAGCAACAACCACATAAGTCAAACTCGTCAGGGCGTGTAAAACCACTGATGCCACTTCTAGCTAGGAGGAAACGCAGGCCCTCCCTAAGGTCCTTTCTCCCGTTTTTGGTTCATACCGGGTGTGAAACTCGCGAGTAAACGTTACACAAAGCTACGCCACAAAGGCCGTGCTTTGATCACCAACCACAAGACTTTGCTTTTCAACAGAAGCCTTGATCATTTGCATCTTAGCATGCCACACAGGCAAACCATCATATGCAACCGATATCAGTCACACAGAATGAAATCCGATGTCAGACACACAGTCCATTTACAAGTCCGTTCTGGGTCTGAACGAAACCGGAGGCACCTAGTTCCCGCATATCCATCGATCTCCAAGTACGTCTGGACGATCACTAACTGTTTCCATCTTCTTGGGTGTACAGCCCAATCAAGATCATCAGTAATTACCCAAACGACGTGAAGACCTCCGGTCTTCGACCATCGTCTTCATCTTCGACTTATCGTCGTATCAGTTATTCAGAATGGGATAAACCCGGTCTTCCCGAATAACTCGCGTATATTTTAAATAAGTGTTACACAAACACAACATACGCCTCATTCCAATCCATCAGTCACTAACCGTAAATTAATCAAGAGAATAATTCCCCAAATATTAACCCCGAAGGCCGAAACCAACATCAGATCAATATCCAGAAAACCATTCTACTTAGCTAACCGACAGTTAGTTTCAAATTTCACATTCATAGGGAAAGGTTCCCATTAATTTTATCAAAGATAAATTCTTGAATTTATTCTTTAATCAACTTTTGAATATCAATTCAAACTAGTCGGGATTAGCGAACCTTACCGAAGTAATCATTTGTTATAATTTCCCAATCCCAACCTATTCATCCCATGAAGTAAAACTGTGAATACTTCATATCTAACACCACAGTGTTATCGGTAAATTCAATTACCATTTCACGTTCAAATCTAATTAAAGATTTAACTATCGCCTGGAGCAAAACTGGTGATACTCCATTTTCGATCATTTCAATCTAATTAAAGATTCATTAAAACTCCACTTAGTTTTAATCTTCGACTGGGTTAAAGAATCCGTGTCATTTAAAAACACAGTTCACGATAAACCCAAAATCACATTCATTAATTATCAGGTTAAAGAACGAGTGTTGTTTAAAACACTGTTCACGATAAACCCAAAAATCAATATCAATTTAATTCCAATTAATTATCATTTAGTTGGTACACTTCATTAAATCTAAATAAAAAGATTTAATCTTTTCTCAACTGGGTTCAAGAACAGTGTTAGTGAAGACACCATTCACGACAAACCCAAATCACATTTGATATTCAATACAAGGCTCTGAATAGAAAATATATCGGCTTATATTCAATATCAAATTCTACGACTAACAAATGTCGTATTGGAAATAACGATATAAATATATATCTTTCAAATTTCCATGACAACATCTGTATAATCACGAATTCCAACATCGAAATATTCCGAAGATAATTTCGATTCAAATCCACTCCAATGCAATCATTGGAAATTCTGGTTATTTTTAAAACCCCTTTCGAATTCAATTTATTTATTTAAAAATAAATAGAAGTATATTTCTAGTTCAAAACTAGTTCATTTCGATAAAAATCTATTTTTATCTTTTCAAATATGGAGTTTTTCATCCCAATTCTTTCTAAATCATTTCTTATGATTTTACACAAATTATTACTATTTTTAATAATTTTATCAAGGCCCGTACAGTCGATTTCCATCATCGGCCATCGAACTGCACTTACAGCGACCTTTTTCGAATTTGATTTGGACGTATCTCCAAATCCAACCGTTAGATTTCAAATTTCTAACATTCATTAGAAAGCTCTTTTCGATACGAACCCAACGGTTCCGGTTTTAGGAGAATCCGACGGTCGGATCTCCCGCAATGTCCGTTTGAAATAAATGGTCGAAATTCACGAACTGCCGCGGCGCGGCGCGTTCTATTCAGGCCATTATATTATATATATAATATATATATAATATATATAATATATACTTCGTCGATTTCTATTTAAAACGAATTATATAAATAGTTTTAAATTCGTTTCAAAAGCAATTTCAACTTCCTTTTCAATTCAAATCAAAATTGAATTCTTCTTTATAAATTCGTTTCAAAATTCATTTCTATTCAATTCAAATTTCAATTCAATTTGAATTCGTTTTCAATTCATTTCATTTCGAAATCATTTTCAATTCAATTTGAATTCGTTTTCAATTCATTTCATTTCGAAATCGTTTTCAATTCAATTTGAATTCGTTTTCAATTCATTTCATTTCGAAATCGTTTTCAATTCAATTTGAATTCGTTTTCAATTCATTTCATTTCGAAATCGTTTTCAATTCATTTCATTTCGAAATCGTTTTCAATTCAATTCATTTCGAAATCGTTTTCAATTCAATTCATTTCGAAATCATTTTCAATTCAATTCATTTCGAAATCGTTTTCAATTCAATTCATTTCATTTCCTTTTAAAATCGATATAAATATCGTTCACGTAAAAATGGCGTCAATCTAATCAACACGGCTTCATATATTCCTTTATTTTCAAATATTCTATTTCAAATATTTCTTTTTCAAATATTTCTTTTTCAAAACTGGAATGAGGCCCAATCAATTACCATATAAAATTAATTATATGGATTTTCATACAACACATGTATATAATAGCAACGATAAATAATCAACCATCAACCAAAGTGCACTACACTGTATAAGCATCAAATATAGATATCTAACGCTTATAACAGCCTGTCAATCAATCGATCGACATATTTAATCAATCAGGATGAGTGAACTTCAAATTTCATCCCAACACCCGTGTGGGGTTTCAAACAATCAAACACAGATTTTATTTGTGCAGTTGGGCGATGTGTAAAATTTATCGACCCAATCAATATCAGTCAAATCAGTGTACATAAACAAACCGTCTGGTTTGTAAATGAATATTTTATTTATTCACATTCACTAGATTCATATTCACGTTAAAAATTATATTTTTAACGATAAAACATTTTATTCCAACATATGAATTTCTATTCAGTTCATTCTTTAAATAAAATGATATTTTTATTTTTCTAACATATTTTAGAAAATTTCGGCGGCATAACGGCACGATACTAGAAACGGGACAAGGCCTAGCCTAATCCCCGGTCTAGTGAAGGCCCACGCCATTCACACATCAATCGAATTCACTTTCGTTATGCAAACCACAAAATTTGGAGTAAGGGTCTAACCTAGCCTTACTCTTTCGCCTTATAACGGCGCACGTCTAATCCTAACCAATTTATCGATTCGATTTTTCACATCACAAACCACATTCAAACCAATATCGCAATCAATCACCAAACAGTCAAACAAACAAGTCCATGGTCTGTGGACGATTGTGTCGGGTGCTACTAAGCACCGTCTGCATCCTAGTATATATATATAACTAGAACAAGAAATTGAAAGGTGAGAAATTCTCACATATAGCTATCCTAGCTCCACGGCTCTTCTAATGCAGGAAATCTTCGCCAACTCGCCTTTTTATCACCATCGTTGCCCGTATACACTGTATATAAAAAATCACATTTTTATATTCTCTATTATATAAAAATCATATTTTTATCGCTCTTCATATTGTGAAAATAGAATTTTCATCGCTATTTCATATTTGTAAAAATAGAATTTTCACTTCGTTATTCAATATATAAAATCGAATTTTTACTTCGCTATTCAATATATAAAAATCGAATTTTTACTTCGCTATTCAATATATAAAAATCGAATTTTTACTTCGCTATTCAATTTATAAAAGTCTAATTTTTACTTCGCTATTCAATTTATAAAAATCGAATTTTTATTTCGCTATTCAATATATAAAAATCCTATTTTTATTTCGACTTTCAACATATAAAAATCCTATTTTTATTTCGACTTTCAACATATAAAAATATGATTTTTACTTCGACTTTCAATATATAAAAATCTGATTTTTACTTCGACTTTCAATATATAAAAATATGATTTTTACTTCTTAAAGTTCAAATCTTTTTCTATTCAAAGTTCAAATCTTTTTTCTATTCAAAGTTCAAATCTTTTTTTCTATTCAAAGTTCAAATCTTTTTTTTCTTTTATATAAAATCAGTTTTTATTTTTCTTTTATATAAAATCAGTTTTTATTTTTCTTTTATATAAAATCAGTTTTTATTTTCTCTTTTCAAATCAGCTTTTAAAAATCATTAAAAATCAGAATTGAAACTAAAATTAAAAATTAAAAATAAAAATAAAACACTTACAGAAAAGAAATCGAATGCGGAGGGGGGGGGGTTTCCGCTGTCTCGTCTGAAGTGGGGCTCGCTGCAGCGTCGGAGATGGCGGCAACAGGTGGAGGATCGGAGGGGGGGGGGCTCGGGGTTGGTGGAGGTGGGTGGCGGCTCTGGTCTCAGCGACGGCGCGTTTTGGGGAGAGGGGGGGCTTCGCGGTCGTGGGGGATTTCGTCAGAGGGAGCGGCGTCGGGGCGTCGCGGTTGTGGGGATGTACGGGGGGGGGGGGGGGGCGAGTGGAGGCGGTGGGGCGATGGTGGAGGGAGGAGCGGCGGTCAACGGAGCGGTGGGGTTTTTTTTTTTTTTTTGCTTACAGAAGAATAATCGGGGGGGGGGGGGGGGCAGAAGGTTTTAAGGGAAGAAGAATATTTTTTTATTTATTTAAATATTTATTTAATTATTTTATTTGCAAATAGTTGACTTTTACATACGACCTCTAAACGAGGTCCACCGCCTGTCGCCCATAGCGTATTACCCCCATTCCGAACACAATGGGATATGTATCGTAGGCTGATTCGATCGTTACAATCAGTTTCCATTAAATTTACATTTAAATCACTATATTGAATTTTAAACGTACATTTCAGATTACCGGGGTCGCATACGAATTTTAAAAATTCTAGAAAAATATTTTCTAGCTTCGTATTGACGATACGGTCCTAACAAAACTAGTTTCATCGAATTCTGAGACCGTTTGAAAAATGGCCAATTTCCAGTCGATTAAAATCAACTGAAACTGGTCAAACGCGTTTTCCTTTGCCACGCTCACATATTGACTCGAAAAATTATGAAATTTGGAATCTAGCAAAAACTCGACATCACGGATCCAACAAAACTGGTTTCGTCGAAATCCGAGGTCGTTTGCAAAATGTCCATTTTTAAGGGCCTTATATATATAAAAATATATATAAATTCCACAGCGACTATTTCTAATTTTAAACTGGACATAACTTATCATTTCTAAGATGAAATCTCAGTTTGTTAACTTCATTACAAAGATATAGTTATACAGATTCAAATATTTCTTGTTTCGTTCAATTCTGACTTATATTGAATTCTGTATATTCATTTGAAATTAGAAATCGAATTTTCGAACTACCGCGCCATTTTCAATTCCTTTTATAATTATATATAATTATTATATATTCTAACGACGACGTATATAATATATACGTTCAAATTATATTCAAAATAAATTTTCGTCGATATAATTTAAAATAATTCATTTTAAATAATCAAAATTCGCTAAAAATGCCAAAATAAAAATTTCAAACTGGCCCGCATTTTACGGGTTGTTACAGAGAAGAAGGCTTTGAGGTTCGTTAATGGTTTTAATGAACCGTTGCAAGGGTTGGCTATGACCCACATCCCTATGGGGGCCACCTTTGAGAAGCTAGTAGAAATGGCGCTCATGCACGAGGAGAAAAGCGCTAATGCTAATAAGGCACCCGAGAAGAAAGGGGATCAGAAGAAACCTCAACAGAAAAACAATATGGGTGGTAAAGACAGTAATGGCAAGGGTAAGAAGAAATGCATTAACTGTGGGACACCAGGCCATCTCAACAAGGATTGCCGAAAGAAAAATAAGACTGGCTGTTTCCACTGTGGCGAAGCGGGACATCTAGTGAAGGACTGCCTAAAGAAGGGGCAGAGGGCAGGGTCTACCTGGGAGGATAGGTGCACAGGCTCTTATGGCACCAGGGCAGGCAAGGGGACAAGTTCAGGCTCTTGCGGTCCCACCGCTGCAAGAACGAGGTAGAACCATTTCTGTTGAAAGCTTAGTTTTTCTGTTTGATCATCCTGTCCATACCATATTCGATTCGGGTGCATCGCACTCATTTATCTCTACATCATTAGTTGAATCACTCCACTTAAACACCAGTTTAGTAGAGGATCCCTTAGTTGTTTCGAATCCAATTGGGGGCTTAGCTCATTTGTCCATGATGTGTTTGGATTTGAACATTTCTATACTTAGCGTTGAGTTTAGATATGATGCTTATGTTTTGGGCTTCACGGGCTATGGGCTAATTTTAGGAATGGATTGGTTATCCAGAAATGGGGCCGTTCTTGATTGTGAAAGGAGAGTAGTTAGGCTCGGGACTCGCCTTGGCAACACTCTCGAAATCTTTTGTAATCCCATAAATTCTGTTATGCTAAGTAATTTAGAATCGCTTGACGCGTCTGAGGAAAATCTACGATCTGTTAGAGTGGTCCGAGAATATTCGGATGTGTTTGAGGAGGTGAAGGGCTTGCCTCCGAAGCGGGAGATAGATTTTCGAATATATCTTGTAGATAATGCGAAACCAGTATCTTTGCCAGTACGCCACATGGCTCCACGTGAAAGGAGGGAACTCGATAAGCAAGTGAAGGAGTTGCTTGAGAAGGGGTTCATAAGACGCAGTATATCGGAGTGGGGTGCTCCAGTAGTATTTGCCACGAAGGCGGATGGGTCCCTTAGACTTTGTGTGGACTATAGAGAACTTAGTAAACTTACTAAGAAGAACAGACACACACTGCCGAAGATTGACGATCTCTTCAATCAGTTAGTTGGCGCCTCAATGTTTTCGCAGTTGGACTTAGCCACTGGTTTCAATCAGTTGAGAGTGGCTAAGGATAGCATAGACAAGACTGCCTTTAGGACTCCGGACGGTTTCTATGAATGGCTACTAATGCCCTTCGGTTTGACAAACGCCCCCGCATACTTTGTTGATCTGATGAGTAGGGTGTTTAGGTAGTAGCTTAACAAATTCGTGATAGTCTTTGTAGATGACATCTTGATCTTTTCTAAGGATGAAGAAGAGCATGCCCTACATCTTAGGGAAGGGTTGGAGACCCTACGAGCGCATAGCCTTAAAGCTAAATTTTCCAAGTGTCACTTTGGAGGAAAGAAGTGCGATTCTTAGGGCACGTGGTTTCCAAAAAAGGGATAGCCGTGGATCCCGCGAAGGTGGTGGCCATCCAAGATTGGAAGGTCCCTAAAAATGCTACCGAAGTAAGAAGTTTCTTGGGGTTGGCTGGCTACTATAGGAAGTTTATCAAAGACTTCGCAAAGGTTTCAGCTCCACTAACACGCTTGACGAAGAAGAACTTAGTTTTCACATGGGACGTAGATTGTGATGATGCGTTCCAACGTTTGAAGAGAGCTTTGACCTCAGTTCCAGTCTTAGTGCTGCCAGACGGGAGTAAGCCATTTATTGTTTATACCGATGCTTTTGGGACAGGACTAGGCGCAGTTCTAATGCAAGAGGGTAGGGTAATAGCCTATGGTGGAAGGCAGTTGAGGGCGCATGAGAAAAATTACCCCACACATGACCTAGAGTTAGCCGCTATTGTTTTCGCGCTTAAGTCTTGGCGTCATTATCTTCTTCGTGAGAAATTCGAATTATTCACTGACCATAAATCTTTAAAATACTTATTCACTCAGAAGGACTTGAACTTAAGGCAGCCAAGGTGGATGGAGTTCTTACTGTCCTACGACTTCGAAACAGCATATAACCCTAGCAAGGGTAACGTAGTGGCAGATGCCTTAAGTAGGAAAAGGCTGTCCTTGAGTCCGTTGTTTGTTGAACGGCGAAACTTAGAATTCATTTCGATGTTTGACTTTAGACCCTCCGTTGACTTTGTACCCGGTTTGCTAGCATCCTTGGAGGTCAGACCTACGCTTTTGGGATGGATTGGCGAGGCACAGCGAGACGACCCACAGTTGGTTGAGTTAGTAGAAAAGCTCAAAGGAGGGGAGTCATCAAGCCATCTCTATAGGTATACCCTAGATGATAAGGGTTGGTTACGTAGGGATAGTAGACTTTGTGTACCTCAAGACGAAAGTTTGAGGAAGGCTATTCTTGACGAAGCACATCGTTCGAAGATGACCATTCATCCCGGCGGGGACAAGATGTACAAAGACATGAAGCGAGTTTACTTTTGGGCTGGTATGAAGAGGGATGTGGCCAAGTATGTCGCTAGATGCTTGGTGTGCCAACAAGTAAAAGCGGAGCAAAAGAAACCCGGTGGGTTGCTTCACCCATTGGAGGTTCCACTATGGAAATGGGAAAGCGTCTCGATGGATTTTGTGGATGGATTACCAAGATCAAGAAGGGTAATACGGGGATTTGGGTTACAGTAGACAGACTTACTAAAAGTGCCCATTTCATTCCCGTGAAGAGTAAGAGGACTGCTCCATGGTTAGCTTCTGTATATGTCCGAGAAATAGTTCGTTTACACGGTGTTCCTTCTAGCATAGTAAGCGACCGCGATCCTATTTTCACTAGCGAATTTTGGAGAAGCTTACAAGAGGCGGTAGGGACTCAGTTATGTTTGAGCACCGCCTATCATCCTCAGACGGACGGCCAGACCGAGAGGGTGAACCGTATTCTAGAGGACCTTTTGAGGCTATGTATCCTAGACTTTGGGGGTACATGGGAAGAGCATCTTCCATTGGTGGAGTTCGCATATAGTAACAGCTTTCAGTCTAGCATTGGCATGGCACCTTTCGAAGCTCTTTATGGACGACCTTGTCGTTCACCTACATGTTGGTGGGAGTCTACGGATAAGATCTTACTTGGACCCGATATGATTAGGGAGACTTCGGAGAAGATCGACTTGATTCGAAGGAGGATGAAGACGGCGCAAGATAGGCAGAAATCTTATGTGGATAAGAGGAGGACAGATCTTGAGTTTGAGGTTGGGGACATGGTCTTTGTCAAAGTATCACCATTACGAAACGTTGTTCGCTTTCGGTCCGTTGGGATGTTAGCACCAAGGTTTGTAGGGACGTTTCCTATTAAGGAGAAGATCGGACAGATGGCGTATAGAGTGGAGTTGCCTGAGAGACTTAGTGGTGTACATGACGTATTCCATGTGTCACATTTGAGGAAGTGCTTGCATGAGACCGCGGAAGTGGTAGAGCCGAACTTGCTTAGAGAGGTGGAGATAAAGCGTGATGCGACGATTCGACGAGCTCCTACGCACATTCTTGGGTCGGAGATCAAGAAGTTGAGGAATCGAGAGGTCAGACTAGTCAAAGTGCAATGGGGAGATGATGAGAGCAACGCTACTTGGGAGACGAAAGAGAAGATGCATTCGTCGTACCCTTTTCTTTTTGAGGGTATGTCCTTTAATTTCTCCTTTATCGCTTACCTTGTACTTATCTTATCTTTAGTATGTCCTCTCGCTAGTATCTTTGACCTTTAGTTAGGATAATACTATGGTTGAAACATGTGTTTGAGACATGTTATGTATGATGGATGCAAAGTGGATGCAAGTGTTTGTTAGTGGTTGCTCGTGGACGCATATACACACACTATTAAGCACTAGATCGGCTCAGTCACTTCATATTGCATATTGTATATAAATGGATGTATTTAGTAAAATGGATGTATGACGATTGTATTATCATATGGATGCTGCATTCAGATGATGATTGTGCACGCATATAGATATAATATGTAGCATTAGGGAACTTTTGCATACATAATGGACGCATAGCACTATCATGATTTGCATTAAGGAGGTCAACTGAATCAGCGGACCGCCTGATTTTGCAATAGATATGGACAAATACACACACTGTGCATTTAAAGCATGAAAGCATTAGAGGTCTATAAGGACAATGGATGCCTGTGTTTAATGGTTGAGTAGATGGACGATTGGACGTTAGGATATACATTCTTCTTAAATTGAAGATTTCGGGGTCGAAATCCTTTAAGGAGGGGAGAATGTAACACCCCGTAATTCTATTAATATTCACAAATTAAAGAATAACTAATCTCAGACATGAGAATTGTGGGAAACGGGTTGCGCTATTGTGTTCGTCTCGGAACTCTGGTTGAAATAGAGTCCGAGTTTGCGTGAATTGGACTTCGTATGAAGAAGTTATGGCCATCGAAAGTTTCAGAAAATTCAAAACAGCTCGCAGGAAATTTAAAATTCAAACAGAAAGTGCAGAAGCGGGCTGGGCGGGAAAATTCCCGCCCAGACAGGTCGACTGGGGGGGTCGACACTAGTGTCGACCTGGTCAGTAGGCTAGGGTTTTGAGGGAGCCCAATCCTGAGCTGCTGATGTGTCTTTAGGGCTGAGTTGGCAAATTAAACGGTTCAGATTAGTTCTGAGTTGATCTGACGGTCTAAAATAAATCCTAACTCTATAAATACCTAGGTAGTCTCTCACCCTAATTCATAGGAAAAATAGAATAGCTACCGTCATACCGTCGCCATGGAACTCAGTGGAGCCGCAGCCAACTTAGAGGGAAGAAAAGCTAATCAAAACCTAATTCTACTCAACTCTAAAGCTAATCTAGGCTATCTTTCTCTTCTAAATTGTGAGTATGATGATCTTAAAAAGATTATTGTTAAACTAATTAGATTAGGTCATGAATGGATTATGAGTAGATGATGTGAATTGTTATATATGTTGTTGTAAACCTTATGCTATCATGTATGTTATAAATCCTATGCTATGTGGTGATGATATCCTATATGTTGTAAATCATGCTATGATGATGTTATGTATGTTGAGAGTTTCTATGCTAAGTTGTGATGGATCATACATGTTAAAAAGCCATGATGTTACTATCTATGCTAATTAGTTCACGTTAATCAAATCATAATATTGATACTATTTGGGCTATGTTGATCTATATGACAAGTCACATATGCAAGTTTAGGTTGATTAGTATAAGTTATGAACATATGCCATGGCATCTATTATGACATCTAGAATTATGCTATGACATATGTGAAATTCTATGCTAGTTCACGCCATCATTATGTTGCCTAAAACCCCATATGCAAGTTTACACATGAATTTGGGTTATGATCATATCATGAAAATTGTGACATTTAACAAGTTGACACCTTTAGATCCTTAACATGTGTAGTTTATGCAAGTTTCACCTCTATTACTATTTTATTGTCTATATGTTGTGATAATTTATCTTTATGCTATGAGTAAGACCATTCGGGTCTAATGTATATTTTACGTCGAATAAGCGAACGTATAACGTGGGGTAGGGGTAATATTAAGGATTTAATATTAAGAAGTTCGGTGAAATTGATATGATTTTGCATGCCATGAACAGATGGCCCTAATTGAGTCAATTATGGACATCACTAAAAGTGGACTTAATTAATAATTTGAATACGGAATTATTAAAACTGGGGTAAAAGATTATAAGTGATAATCAATGCTTAGGACACGAGGTTGGACTCGTTTTTGACGTAAACCTGCCCGGACCCGCCCGGCAAATCTAGTGGTTACAAATGTCAGCCCAATGTGAGAGGTCCTAGGCCTAAACTAAAGCATAACAGTTGTAAAGACATGAGGTTAGACTCTTTTATGGTGTAAGACTGCCCGGATCCGCCCGGCAAATCCAGATG
Source organism: Allium sativum (assembly GCA_030737875.1). Lineage (NCBI taxonomy): Eukaryota > Viridiplantae > Streptophyta > Magnoliopsida > Asparagales > Amaryllidaceae > Allium > Allium sativum. Next base: position 193,997,218 of record CM060913.1, read on the forward strand.
CCATAAATGCCAATCTAATGTGAGAGGTCTTTATGAGGTTATGGCCTGAATGAATTAAGAAATACTTAACCAGATAAACATGTAAGGTGGGACATGGGGGTTAAGTAGGTACCTTGGGTGGCATGAGGAATCTAGTGGGTGCCCTTAGCGGCATGTGAAATACGATTAGTAAGACTTAACCAAACACACATGTAAATGAACATGACTAAGAGGTTTAAGTGGGATATACTATTGGACAAGCTTAGGTGGGTAGCTTGTGGGGGCCCATTTCAACCAGTATCCCAAACGTATCTTTGTGGGCTCGACCCAAGTCGAGGACGGGACACACATATTGGGTTTGACTATAAGAGGCCAAAACGGGTAGCGGTGGCAACGCAAGTCCACTGAGTTTCATATGCGTGTGTGGACCCGGGCTAGTAGGTAAGACGTTGTTGCATCGTGTAGGTATAAACCGTGCATCCTCAAGTTGTGTCGGGTTGCCACTTTAGGGGAGTGATACACCCCACTTTGGGGCCAGCACGGGTATCTACGAGTAGGGAGCCGATCGCAAGTGGGTAGTGGGGTACACCTAGTGGAGATAGGGGCAGACGGCACCTATGTAGTCAGCTAGGGGTACGCAAGGCTATTTATATAGTTTCTGTGTGAAGCAAGTGGGATCAACCTTTAGGGTGACTAGTGCGGCGCAGTGTAGTAATGTGCAGTGCAGTGTAGTAATCAAATGTTAGTAATTAGGTATGCCTTTAACGTTATCTTTCATGTTATCTTTATCTTCTCATTCCATACCTAATAGTTCATAGACATTTACTTGTCTTCCACCTTATGCCTTAGTCTAGTTACTTTGATAATAGTATTGTTAGAATTATCATACTCGCCAGACTTTATGTCTGACCCCCTCCATTTCTATCCTTTTTCCCCCTCCAGGTCCTTAGGTTGCACCCAGCTCTATTGGAGTTTGACTGGATTGCTCATCTCTCTTTGGAAAGCTAGGACCGTTGAAGTAAAGTCCAGCTTGTTATCTTCTTTAATGGCTATTTATGTAATGGGATTATATATTTTGTTTATGAAGATGGACAATGTACTGATTTATGGTTTATGATGTAAACAAACATGTTTAATTTCCGCTGCAATAAAATGATGTTTTAGATTTCCAAGTACTACTTATTATCTGTCTTTTTTTAATTTTTCTATTCTATATTCAGTTAAAACCTCCATGGAAGTTAATGCATTCCCTTTGTGAGTGACATTAATGGACGTTGGGTGTTACACGACTACTGGATTGAAGAAGGCGAATGATGACGAAATGGCCTTGACCTTGGGGTCATAATTAAAATGACTAAAACAGGAGGTATACCGTGAGTAATTGAGGTCGCACCTCATATAAGACACGCTTCTTCGATACCATCTCTATTACTGTTGTGATTGATTTGGAGGAACCCTTTTGATTATGGGAGTGTATTTCGAGGCGGGCGGTAGTTGCTGTTGTGCGTTACCACCGGTCTGGGAGTGCAACTGGTAGAATCCAACCTTGGGTATTGCCTCGTGTGCCTTTTCATATTTATCCCATACGAGCCCCATACGATTTTGATTCAGTATTGCTTTCTATGGAGTGCCCTCTAATAACACCAGTGCGGTGAATTTACGATACTGTATAGACTGTGATGCCTATAAACTGCGTAAGGGTAATATGGTAATCCCGCCTACGCTATTTTCAGTATATTTACTTTATTGAATAGACATTACAATAATAGTGTACTATTTTATATTTATTATTTCCACGAATCCTTAGAGGATGTTAATCCCAAACATTCTTTAAGTTATTGTACATTTTAGTTAACACTTCATTTGATTTAATTCACTTATATGAGACTGTTAGTCCTGACTCGAGTATTTTGTTTGTTTTATTCTTGCAATTGCTCGGGTCAGACTGAGTATTTCAGCTTGTAGATATATCTGTTAGAGCATGAGATCCGTTGGAGACCCAGCCGTTCATCTACCATGTCATATCTGGTTGTGCCCATCTCTGTTTATTACTGAATACTAGTATGACTCTATATTTATTCTTCCGCTGCATCTATATTTATTTCTATACTCTGATATTATGTAAATTTAAAGGATTTTGTAATATTGTATAAATTTTTACTTCCGCTGTGAGACACTCTTTGTTCTGTGGCTGTGATTCTGTGATGATTTGTATTTCAACTTTATAAGCAAATAACGATATGTTCTTTTGAATGGTTCGAGTTGGTTTAAATACCGACTTGAGGCGGTCAAAAAGCTAGTTCGTTACAGCAGAGATCAACAATACAATTCGAAATACAATGTTAGACATGTAATCATGTCTTTAGTTGGGTTAAAGAACTAATGTCATTTAAAACACGGTTCACGATAAACCCAAAATCACATTCCACTAACCATGAAATCTTCACGGTAAACAGGTCAATATATAATCGACGTCAATTTCCATATCTGACTGATAATATAATGGAATAATGACAAAGCCTTTTAAATTCCATATATATTAACAGTCTTCCTCCACAGAAGCTCACTTCGATTATTACCAAATCGAATTCCATTCAATTCCAATTTAATGTATTAAATTAGAAAACTTTACTCTGGAAATTTCCATTAAATCTAAATAAAAAGATTTACAAATTCCAAATCACATTTCATTGTTAGTCGGGTTAAAGAATGAATGTCGTTAAAAACACAGTTCAAAATAAACCCAAAATCACATTCCATTTTATTCCAATTACTAAATATAATTGGAAACTCTAATAATCTTAATTAAAAGGTTTTTTTTTTCACACAGGGTTTAAGACAGTGTTACTAAAGACACCATTCATGACAAACCCAAAATCCAATTTGATATTAAATACAAGGCTTAAATAGAAATATCGGCTTATATTCAATATCAAATTCTGAAACCAACACATATCGTATGGGGAATAAAGATATATATCTATCTTCCAAATTCCTCCATAATATCTACATAATCATGGAATCCAATATCGATATCCCGAAGATGATTTCTATTCGACTCCATTCCAATTCATACATTGGAAAATTCTGGTTAGATTAAAACCATTCTCAAAGCCAATTTATTTATTTAAAAACGTTGGATTACCCTTTCTAGTTAATAACTAGTTCATTTTGATAAAAACATATTTTTATCTTTACAAATGTGGAATTTTTCACCTAATTTCTTTCCAAATCATTTATTTTGATTTTTCACAAACTATTGATATTTTTAATTATTTTATCAAAGCATGTACAGTAGGTTTCCAATAACGGCCACCAAACTTCATACATAACGACCTTTTCCAAATTGGATTTGGACATAATTCCAAATCCAACCATTAGATTTCAAATAACTTATATTCATTGGGAAGCTCTTTTCGATACGAACCCAACGGTTCCTGTTTTAGGAGAATCCAACAGTTGGATCTCCTGTAATATCAATTCGAAGTCAATGGTCGAAATTCGCGAACGGTCGTAGCGAGTGCATTCTATTCAAGCCACTAAAATATATAATATATATATTTTTTGTTCAAACATATTTTATAAATTTGTTGTAAAAACGATTCCCACTTTCATTTCAATTTTAAATCAAAATTGAATATTCCATATCATTAATATATAAATGATAATGTTTTCAAAATATCTGATTTTGAAATCATTTACTTTTCGATATTCATTATAAAAATGAATAAAATCGATATAAAAATCATTCGCGTCAAAATAGTGCATATCTTGTCAATACTACTTCATACATTTCAATATTTTCGTGTACATCCAACATCGGACATCAAACTCACATTTTAATCTTTTACTGAATATTATTTTAAAATATTCGTTATTTTTAAATATTCATTATTACAAAATATTCATTATTCCTGAATCGGAATCATACATAGTCTGTGATACCCCACGTCCGTTAATGTCACTCACCAAGGGAATGCATTAAGTTTCGTGAAGCGCTATAGGTAAATAAGAACATAATAGCACAAGACAAATATGTAAAATAGTAGCGGAATTAAAAACTTTATGTAAATCAGAACATGTTGGTCCCAATTATTGAGTTTACATCATAAGTAACTAATTACAATAATAATCTGTCTTGCCAAAAATATTAGAGTACAAAAGCAAAGAACCATATTTCCCTTGCAAAGCCATAAAAGAGTTGACAAGAAGTCAAAGCAGTAGATCTATATCGAAAATCCAAGCCAAGCTAAAAGAATCCAAATCAACTCTAAGCACTTCCACACTGAGAACCTGGGGGGGGGGGGGATGGAAGAGAGAGAAGAGGAAACAAAAAGGGTCAGACATAAAGTCTGGCGAGTCCAGTTACTTTTAAATATAGATTAATAAAAGTATCATGGTAGGTATATAAAGCTGGAAGAATAAGTTAACAGTTACAATAACAAGTGTGAACTGAGAAAGATAAGGTGAACATGATATATTGTGCTTCTTAATTGCATTTCTCTGCACCGCGCATATATTAGTATATCAGAAATAGAATGATCCCTACTAATACCATTCCATTACATTTTCTTGATTATTACGTTACTTGGGTTAATAGCACTCAAGACTTATATGCGCACCATACCCATTTACTTTCCCATGGATTCTCCTAATACAATATATGTAGCTATCTCTCAATATTGAGATACACCCCATGGTACCGCACTTGCACGGTCTCTACCGTAATGAAAGTAATCCCTCATCCTACGCCGGTATGACGTACGGATCTCTACATAAAATTTATGTTCCACATATATCTACCATTACTACGCTACGTAATCGTATGGACTACCACCATTGATCGAATCCGATTGCTTAACGGAGTAATGCCCTCTAATCTACGATACACCACCCAGAGAAGATATGCATGTATCTAGACTGTTCCACGTATGTACTGTAATTGTAGCTCGAGCCTCAATTGCACGTCCTCTTATGTGCACCGAGTTCCGTGGCAGGGCTAAACAAGAAACACAGAACTCGGTCAGGAGCTTTTCCATATCCGTACAGGCCGCCCTTAAGTGCCTTCAAATACAGATAATTCTCGGGTCTGTTTTTCATGGTAGCTATGGCCCCACCTCATCCCCTCCCTCAACTAGTAAAGACTACAAGAGCTAAGTGACTGCCTCTAATAACAACCAATCTAAACATCCATGTGGCATCTCCCCTCAACCCCGTACCTCGATAGTGAAAGGTGAAATGATATCTTGAGTTTAGCTCTAGTCTTTCCGCATCCCGCTGGCTGCCGATGACAGATATCTGACGGTCTACTATCCTTGTTGGTCGTGACCCTCTCTACCTCCTCGCGAGGCAACCGCCGAACTACCCTTGTGTCACCTCGTCACATCATTCTGACTGCATAGCTACATATGCAGTCAAGTCCCACGAAACTAGCAGTTACTCGCAGACCTAACCCCTACGAATGCAGCCTAAGACATCTATCACCGCACAGAGGACTACTAGGAGCATCTTACGTACTTCGGGAAGCCGCATGCTTCCGCTTCCAGTTCTTTGGAGCCGTCAAACAATCAGATGAATGTGCGCTCCCCTTGTGCCTTATAACACCTCGATGACCTACCCCGTTGGGTTATTCACCCTCAAATGTGCGGACTGGTCCAAGCGCCTCACTTTAATATGTTGTCAGACCCTATGTCTAAACATTCTTTTACGTGCTTGCCTTACCTCACCGGATTCCCATTTAACTTGGTTATTTCCTATTCATATTGAATTCCTATTCCAATTTACCAAGTTTCTTCTGGCTTGTTAATTTCAATCGTATAACTTAATCCATTTAAGTTTATTAATAAGCCCACAACATGTTATTGTCAAGATTGTGGCCCAAGGTCCGTAATCCACAATCTGTTTTATATTCTTGCTTGTTTACATCAATACAATAACATGTTCCCCTAAATATGTTATTAAGTATATCTCAATTCACATGTTTCCTAATTAACATGTCACTAACCATTTATGATTAAATATAACTTATTTATTTTACAAGTTTTCCTTATTCTTTCCTCATTTAATCATAAATTCAATTTACACCGTCACTACAACTTATCGTTGTTTACTTAGCAGATTATTACGCATATCTAATTCTATCATTTCTACAAGTTACACTTACTCTACAAGGGTGTCTTTAATTATATAACTTTATTATAATTTCCACCGGTTATGTATATCACTAGGTATCTTTAATTTCATAACCTTATTGGGTTAATTTCGTGGGCCTATATGTAAATATTACCCACCCCCTCTATTTAACTTAACCCACCCACTACCCATCCAATTTTACTTAACCCTAACTAAAGTTCATAATCATACAATCCTTATGGATTAAATTAGGTTAAGTAGTCCAATTCATTACCAAGTCCAATTATGTTTATAATGGGCTAGACTGTAGAGGCTCGAAAATCCGTACCAATTTGAGCTGACTAATATCCTACACATTCAACTCAAAGTGCACGAAAATTCAAATCATTAATAGAAAGAAATTAAAGGATGAGATAGAAAAGATAGAACTAATAGAATAGAAGAAGAAGAACACAGCTAAACTAAATCAGAGTAAACACGAACTTACAATGGAACAAATAAAATGTATTATATACATAACTTTGAATTACAAATCTGAATTTGTACTTACATATCATATCAGAATATACTCATATACATCACAGTAGAAATAAGCTCTAAATAACTAATGGTGAAGCCTCCTACTTCGAGCTCCTCCAAGTGAATCTGCAAAGCCTGAAACACTTGACTACCCATACAAATTTGGGCACCTAAGAGTTTAGGGAAAACACAAACAAAATAAACTCTGGGTCAGTCATGGGAATGGTGTGAGTAAACTCCAACCATATATTTTAACTTTGAAAATATTTTTGAAAACCAAAGGATAATAGTAAGACCAGCCCACACATAAACATGGATGGTTTTTACCTTACTATATCCCAAAACACTTTGATATCAAAATCCAGTGATATTATGATAATGTCTAAACAAATAAATATCCAAGTAGCAGAATGCTTGCGTCTCACGCTCCATATGTATATAATATAAAATCAAAAACCGCAGAGCAGTTATTGGGGATTGGATTCCAACAGACAAGGTATGGGAGCACCTTCCGATCAGTGTACTCTAGAGGGGATACACTGGGGTTCAACGAGAACGTCTTGCAACCCGGCCACACATGACCACCCACTCATTTTGCTTGAGTGTAGCGAATATATTATCACCCAAGGTTGTTGGCCATCCAACCGTCATCCGAAGATACAAAGTCGAAAAGAAGAACAAATATGAATTTTCTCTAGATCGGTGACAATACACCCTGCTTGGGTATGACCCAACTAGCCATGCTGCAAAGCCCATCTTTTGTTACTTCCTAGTTGTGAGGCTAGAGGCTACGTCTATCTTTAGAACATATGATCACCATTCACTTTGTGACGATTAGGAATTTCACTTGATCCGAATCGATCGCTAAACCGACCAAGACCGCTCGAAACCCCTGATTGTTTTGAGAACACGACAAATTAGAACGCAAACAGAAGAACATTTCATTGTTAATTACAACAATTTCATCAGACCACAAGAATATACAGAGTATAAATAAATAATATACATCACAAAATATCAGAGATTACAATACATTACATAGTAGCGGAAAATAATACAAAGCACAACTGAAGGAGATATACGGAAACAGAGCTTTCCAGATATCATTCCAGCTGTAAATCAGGATCCTGTGAATATAAGTCTGCAAAACCAAAACTACTAGCTTCCCGTGCGGAAAATAAGGGCACCTAGAGTTTAGTTTAAAACGATAAACTCCAGGCCAGTCATGTGACTGGAGTGAGAACTAAAACAGTTATTAATCTTTATTATAAAGTTAGGTAAATCAAGGGACCATGCCGTATAACACGGAACGGGTTTCCTCCCAAGAACACCAGTGCATAAGACAATAGCGCAATGCTAAATAAAGAACAATGAAGCTATTATAAGACCCAGGTCCCATCACACAATGCAACACAAGCCGGAGGATAGGGTTTTTACCTTATAATAGCCAAAGAATGCTTGATACGCTAAAAACAAATCATTTGATACTATTATAAGTGTATAGTGTCAAAATAATTTCAATCATAAGTATCAATTATAGACGGCATAAGTGCCCCATACCACTATGTCTCCATATATAGGTTCTACAATCAAAACCGCAAAGTCATGTATTGGAAGTTGGATTTCCATATGTGAACCGAGGCCAGGGATCGTCCTCAACGTTTCGAGACAATCTAGCATACCATGTCTCAGGAACAGCCGCAACTGCACCTTGGATCGTCAGGGACGGTCAACCGATGTGGATTAAAATGCCTGAACACTGCGTTTCCCCACCCTTTGGGGCGTAAATGAGCCAAATGACTTCATCGGCTCCACACATTCACCGATATATCCGAGGCGCCTCGCAACAGCAACAACCACACAGGTGAAAATAATATAAATGTCAGGGCTGGTAGGTCACTGACACCACCCTAGCTAGAAAGAAACGATGTCCTCCCTGAGGTCCTCTCCCGTTTCTGATTCCTAACCGGGGTGTGAGGCTCACGAATCAACGCTACACAAAGCTATGCCACACAGGCCGTGATTTTATCATCAACCACAAGAATTTGCTTTTCAATAGAAGCCTTGATCATTAGCCACTTGGGCATGCCACACAGGCAATTCACTCCATGCGATTTATATCCACCAATATATAACCCCTGAGCTCGTACGTCTCAGAGAAGGGCGTTAAGAAAGAGATTAAATTCTCCGCCGCCAAACAGATATATATTTAATAGAAATCAATCACACAGAATAAAATCCACTGTCAGACACACAGTCCATTTACAAGTTCGTTCTGGGTCTGAACGAAACCGGAGGCACCTTGTACCTCGCATATCCATCGATCTCCAAGTACGTCTGAACGATCACCAACTGATTCCCTACTCTTGGGTGTATAGCCCAATGAAGATCATCAGTATTCACCCAAACGATGTTAAGACCTCCGGTCTTCGACCAACGTCTTCATCCTCGATACCACGTCGATTTAGTTATTTTGAATGGGATAAACCCGGTCTTTCCGAATAACTCGCATATATAATAAACAAGTGTTACACAAACACAACATACGCCTCATTCCAATTCAGAATATTCTTTTATTCAAATATTCTTAAACTTTGGGAAAGGTTCCCATTAATTTTATCAAAGATAAATTCTTTAAATTTATTCTTTAATCTTCCTCTGATTATCAATTTAAATTAGTCAGGATTAGCGAACCACACGGAAGTAATCATTTATTTTATTTCCCAATCCCAACCTATTCATCCCATGAAGTAAAACTTGTCATACTTCATATCTAACACCACTGTGTTATCGGTAAATTTAATTACCATTTCACGTTCAAATCTATTTAAAGATTTAACTATCGCCTGGAGCAAAACTGGTGATACTCCATTCTCGATCACTTCAATCTAATTAAAGATTCATTAAAACTCCACTTAGTTTTAATCTTCCCAAAAGTCAATATCCTGTCTTTAACTAGGTTAAAGAACCAGTGTCATCTAAAACACGGTTCACAATAAACCCAAAATCACATTCCATTAATTATCGGGTTAAAGAACAAGTGTTATTTAAAACACCGTTCACGATAAACCCAAAAATCAATTCAAATTCGATTCCAATTAAATACCATTTAAATGGTACACTTCATTAAATCTAAATAAAAAGATTTAATATTTTTCTCAACTGGGTTTAAGACCAGTGTTAATGAAGACACCATTCACGACAAACCCAAATCACATTTGATATTAAATACAAGGCTCGGCTTATATTCAATATTTACGACCAACAAATATCGTATTGGAAATAACGATATTAATATATCTTTCAAATTCCCATAACAATATCTGTATCATCACAAAATCAAACATCGAAATATTCCAAAGACAATTTCGATTCAAATCCATTCCAATTCAATTATTGGAAATCCTGGTTATTTTCAAAACCATTTCAAATCCAATTTATTTATTTTAAAAATAAATGGAATTATAATTCTAGTTCAAAAGTAGTTCATTTCGATAAAAATCTATTTTTATCTTTATAAATGTGGAAATTTTCATCCCAGTTCTTCACAAATCATTTCTTATGATTTTACACAAATTATTACTATTTTTAATAATTTTATCAAGGCCCGTACAGTCGATTTCCATCAATGGCCATCGAACTGCACTTACAGCGACCTTTTCCAAATTTGTTTTGGACATAATTCCAAATCCAACCATTAAATTTTAACTCTCTAATATTCGTTAGAAAGCTCTTTTCGATACGAACCCAACGGTTCCGGTTTTAGGAGAATCCGACGGTTGGATCTCCCGCAACGTCAATTCGAAGTCAATGGTCGAAATTCGCGAATTGCCACAGCGCGGAGTGTTGTATTCAGGCCATTATATATGTATAATATATATATTATATATATTTCGTCGATTTCCTTTTAAAACGTATTTTATAAATCGTTTTAAATTCGTTTTCGAAACGATTTCAACTACATTTTCAATTTCGAATCAAAATTGAATATTCCACATCATCGATATACAAATGATAATATTTTCAAAACGTTATATTTTGAAATCACTTCCTTTTCTATATTCCTTTTAAAAATGAATATAATCTATATAAATATCGTTCACGTCAAAATGGCGTATATCTAACCAACACGGCTTTATATATTTCAATAACTTCGTTATTCTATTCAACATATGAATATTTTCTTCAACACATGAATATATATTTTTATTCAACACATGAATATTTATTTTATTCAACACATGAATTTTCTTCCTATTCAACACATGAAATTATATTTCTATTCAACATGTGAATATTATATTTCTATTCAACACATGAATATTTATTTTATTCAACACATGAATATATATTTCTATTTTCCAAATTGGAATGAGGCCCAATCAATTACCATATAACGTTAATTATATGGATTCCCAACAACACATGTATATAACAGCAACGATAAATCATCAACCAACATCCAGAGTGCCCCACAGAACTGCATAAGAATTAAATTTAAATAATTAACGCTTACACAGTCTGTCAACCCATCAATTGACATACAACTAAACAATCAGGATTAGTGTACGTCAAATATCATCCCAATACCCGTGTGAGGTTTCAAATCAACAAACACAGATTTTTATTTGTGCAGTTGGGCGATGTGTAAAATTTATCATCCCAATCAATATCAGTCAAATCATTGTATATAAACAAATCGTCCGATTTTTTTATTACTATTTATTTTATATACACGTTAAAAATCATATTTTTAATTATAAAATATTTTCCACTATAAAATATTTTATTTCATTCCACATCACACAAACAAATTTCACAACACAACAACCAAACAAACAAGTCATCCATGGTCTGTGGACGACGGGTGTCGGGTGCTGCTAAGCACCGTCTGCATCCTAGTATATATTTCAACTAGAAAATAAATTAAAAGTGAGGAGTTCTCACCTCGGGGTTCCACTCCGTCAGTCTTCCTTTCGGAATGGTTTGAATTTGTTTGAAATTCCAACGCATCCTTTTCACGCTGTTCATATATAAAAATCACATTTTTATTATCACTACATGTACATAAAAATCGAATTTTTATCTTCATTTCATATATATATAAATCGAATTTTTAGCTTCACTATTTTATAAAAAAATCATATTTTTAATTCGCTACATATATAAAGATCACATTTTTACTATCTATATAATATAAAAATCATATTTTTATTTTTTCTATAATATAAAAATCATATTTTTATACACTTTGAATGCAACATCGTCAAACCCGTCAATTCACTAGTCGATTTCCAAAAATATCACGAGTATAAAAAGCTAAGAGAAACTAATTCCTCCACCACAAGACGTAATACCTTTAAGAGATCAACTATACATGATTTGTTAGGTATACTCTGTCATACACTCGTCCATACAAGTTGTCCTAGGACTGGACACACAGGTTTCACCATTATGGAACAGGATGACCCTTTCATTTCACTCCATCTTCAATTATCTTCAGCATAATCTAATTCGCAACGCTTATGCCTATACGGAGTGGTTTTCGGATAGTATATCCAACCGGTCTTTCTGTATTGACAACGATGGTCAAACACTTCGATAGTCGGTTGTTTAACTATCGAAGTAAAAACAAACATCCATTCAAATGTACACCCAAACATAACACAAACACTGGCCCTTTTATTTAATACAATCTCTCTTGTTTTCCATATTTTTATAAACTCTTCTTTATTTCTCTTTTTGACTAATGCAATACACTACTATATTCCCCTTTATAGCTATTGCGATACGCTGCCATATTTCCCTTTATAACTAATGTAGTACGTTGTTATATTCCCCTTTATAACTACTGCAATACGCTGCCATATTTCCCTTTATAACTAATGTAATACCCTGTTATACTCCGCTTTATAACCATTGCAATACGCTGCCATGTTTCCCTTTATAACTAATGCAATACGCTGTTATATTTCGCTTTATAACTACTGCAACATACTACCATATTTTCCTTTATAACTAATAAAATACGCTGGCATATTCCCATTTCATTTGATAAACTCTATTTCATAGTCAGGTTGTTCTTTAATCAATATCAAGTTTATAACTAAACATTGATTTCATACTCTATTATAATTTTTTGGTTTAAAACCAAATATTAACTATCCTATCAATTTCTTTAATTATATACTATACAATTTATAATAATAGATTATTTACACACAATTCGATACAGTCGAATTGAAATTATATACCTATTTAGGTTTATTTTATTCCCATTTCGAACATAATAAAATCTATCGTTTTGTAATAACCCGGAAAATACAAGCCAATTTAAAATTTTTAAATTGGTGATTTCAAAGGAATTTGAACAATTGAAACTGAATATTTCAATAAAAGAGTGAATTAGAAATAGTGAGTCAGTTTGAAAATTTGAATTCAAACTTTGACTGACCATGCAGGGTGGAAAATATAACGGATTTTAGCGATACCAAAAATATCTAAATCTGTTAGTCAATACCTTTCTAACGAATCTGAAAAATCGAAGTTTCATAACGTGAATCAAAAGTTATGGCCAAATGAATTTTCAGAATGGTCGCTATATAGAATATATAGCCCTGGAAAATTGATATTTTGCATACGATCTCGGAATTCGACGAAACCACTTTTGTTGGGTCCGGGATGTCAAACTATTTCTAGGTTTCAAATTTCATAATTTTTGAAGCTAGTATGTGAGCGTGGCAAAAGAAAATGCGTTTGGTCAATTTCTGTTAAATTGGATCGACCAGAAAATGGCCATTTTTCAAACGATCTCAGGATTCGATGAAACTAGTTTTGTTTGGACCGTAGCGTCAAAACATATGTAGATTTATTTTTCTGGAATTTTTCGAATCAGTTTGTGGCCCTGGAAAATTGAAATGTACGTTCAGAGTTAAAAATTAAATGTTTTATACTTTAATTTGAAAAATAACTAACTGTAACAGTCAAATTGGCCTACGAAACATATCCCAATGTGTACGGGATGGGGGTATTTAGCTAGGGGCGACAGTCGTTGGGTTTAAAAAGGAGTTCGTTTGAGAAAACACTATTTAAATTTTTTAATAAAGTCCTCGGCCAATCAGAATTCTCCATTCATTATTAAAAAAAAAACCTCCGAACCAACGGCGACCCTTGCTCCAAACTTCCCCGACCGATCGCCGCCGCTGCCGTCGCTTCTAGCCTCCGCCACCGCCACCCCTCGACGCGCCTCCGTCCGCTCTTCAAATCCGACCCTAGTTCGACGCCGACCAACCCCTCCTCCGCCTGAATCGAGGCTCCAAAGCCCCGACCTTCCCAGCGCCGCCGCCGCCGATCCTGACCACCGAACGCCACCAAACCACCACCGACAGGAAGCCCTCTCTTCCCTCTTCCACGTCCAACCCGCCGATCATCCCCTCGTCCCTCGATTTTCGCGAAATCCGTAAACCTAGTTTTGAACCTTCGTGAAAGGTGAGTTTTTTTGATGTTTACACTTTGAAAAATCATATCTTTTAAGTGAGTTGACGAAATTCGATGAAACTGGAAACATCAGGACCGCAAGGAAGCTCTCTACCCAATAGAAGAAGCCGCGGATTTTTTTGACATCGTATCTATCTTTAGCGAAGCAACAAACCAATGTGAGAAATCTAAATTAAATAAATTTGAATGGAAAATGTCATGTATAATTTATATTAGCGAAATATTAATTACATACGTGTTGTATACCTCATGTACATGCGTAGTGTAAGCTATATAAGCGAAGTATGAATTTTACATGCATAGAAAAATTGACATATGTGTTGAAATGCAAGTGAAATATAGCAGTTAAATATATATATATATATATATATATATATATATATATATATATATATATATATATATATATATATATATATACTCCCCTCGTCCACAAAGCATGGACGATATTTATTGTTGTGAATTGGTGTGAAATATTGGATGAAAAATACGAATGGTTGAATAATTGTTTGTGGTTGATATTGTTTGGTTGTGGTTGAGAAATACCCATTGGTGATTGAAATGAATTGGAAATATTCGTGGAAATAAAAATAAAACATGCCGCCTACGTGCGAATTAGATGCATGAATCCCCATTGTCAAAAACCGCGAGGTTTTAAGGTAGAGCGAGGAGCCGTACTAGGGACGGTGCCGGTTTTAACTACCCTGTCGTTATGCTGCCGAAATTTTGAATAATATTCATGTGTTAGAATTATTTTCATATGTTGAAATTATTTTCATGCGTTGAAATTAAAGTCAAACGTTGAAAAGTGTTGTGTGAAAATTAAATTCATTTGTGAATGAATGAAGTGTTTAAACAATAAAAATCACATTTATATATATATATAAATATATGAAGTATGAAAAATATTCGCCTTATATAAATAGTTTCAACAATAAAAATTCCATCTTTCTAATATGAACAACATAAATAAAATATCCATGTGTGGAAATGCTCATGTGTTGAGAAGTGTGTGTAGTGGAAAAATTCATGTGTTGAATAAAAAGATTGAACAATAAAAATTACATTTTTATTGAAACTATGAAGTGTCGAAATTATCCATTTGTCGAATAAATATTTTAAATGATAAAAATATCATTTTTATCATATATGTGATTTGCTAAAGATATGAGGACGTTGAAATAAATATTTGTGAAGAATATTATTTTTAACATGCATAGGAACGAAATAAAATAGTCATGAGTTGAAATCTATTTTAGATCGCCAAAGTTATCATCTTTGAAATGTGAAGTGTTAAAAATAGCCACTTGTTCAAATAAAATATGCATGAGTTGAAATATACATTAATTAGCTAATGATATGATTTTAGCCTATGCATGCAACATTAGAATGAATGGTGTTTTTAAACCAAAGTAAATCAAATATGAAGTTGAATGGAAAATGATAAGTGACAAAAATTATATATGTACATGCATATCTATTGAACAGGTTATAGCAAAGGGGCTAGAGAAGAGGAATAAAATTTTGTGCCCGACAAATAGGTACACATTTACTGTTTTGTTTGGGTGATGATTTTTTGAGCCTGTTGGCTAGCCGTTTGGCCTTTTCTTTTTCTTTTTGATATGAGACGCCCATGTGGCTATGTGGGAATTTCCCCAGACCCTCCCGTACAAAGGAGGTTATGGCGAAATTTTCCGAAATTTAAAGGCTTTAGTGAAATAATTGAAGTGGAAACGATATAGGAATTTTTGAAGGAACTTTATTTATATAAATATATAAATATAAATAAAATTAAAACGAAACGTGGTCGTGCAGTTCGTGTTTTGAAACCGTGATTTCAAACGACTAGTGCGGGAAATCCGACCATCGGATTTTCCCAAAACCGCAACCATTGGGTTCGACTTGGAAATATCTTTCCAACGGCACCAGCTTTGTGAAGATCCGACGGTTGGATTGTCTGGAATGTTTAATTCAAATCTGAAGAAAAAAACGCCAGAAACGAGTATTTATATATATATATATATATATATATATATATATATATATATATAATTAAATTAAATCGAATAATGACGCTGTTCGTAAATTGAAATTGTAACTTCAAATAACTAGTGCGGGGAATCCGACCATCGGATTTTCCCAAAACTGAAACCGTTGGATTCGTTTTGAAAAGACCTTCTTAATGATATAAAATTTGTGAAGATCCAACGGTTAGATTTCCAGATATGTGTAAAACAAAATTAGTGAAAAGCAGTGCCAGTGCATCGACACGACCCGAAACGTCGTTTAATTAAATATGGCCGTTTTAAATTAAATAAAAATGGCGATATATCGTTATAAAATACTATAGACGATATAGAGTGGAAATAAACCAATTTTGTTGTGTTTGCTTGATATGTGATGGTTGAATGTATTTGACAAAAAAATTATAACTAAATAACTAAAATGTGAATGTTGAATAGTCCAACCATATGAATAATTAATTTGAAATCTAAATATATGTGGGTTATTTGAAAAGGCCGAGGTTATCACATTTCAAATAATAGATCGATGTTGAGAAGTCGAAGAGTGGAAGACGGTTGAAGACCGACGATCTTCACATTGGATGGATGGGCGCTATTGATGCTCGTCATTGGAGTAGCTACCATTAGGAACTGAAGTAGTAGCCATACAAACATACTGTTGATTGTACGGATATGCGAGGAATTGGTGCCTCCGGTTTCGTTCAGACCCAGAACGGACTTGTAAATGGACTTTGTGTCTGACATTGGATTTTGTTCTGTGTTGATTGATCTCTGTTAAATATATATCTGTTTGGCGACGGAGAATTTATTCTCTTGCTTAACGCCCTTCTCTGAGACGTACGAGCTCAGAGGTTATGAATTGATAGAAATCAGTTGCATGGAGTGGTTTGCCTGTGTGGCACGCCTGAGTGGCATATGATCAAGGCTTCTGTTGCAAAGCAAAGTCTTGTGGTTGATGATCAAAGCATGGTCTGTGTGACGTAGCTTTGTGTATAGCGTGAATTCGCGAGCCTCACACCTCGGTATGAGTCAAAAACGGGAGAGTGACTGCAGGGAGAGCACGACGTTTCTTTCTAGCTAAGGTGGTGTCAGTGACCTACCAGCCCTGACATTATATATACTTTTCACCTGTGTGGTTGTTGGAATATGAGGCGCCTCGATATAGGTCTGTAAGGACCGGGAAACGTGTATTCAGGAATTGCCAATCCTCAAAAGTAAGAGAGGATCGGCCCTGACGATCCAAGGATCATAGTGGGGTCCTGGGACATTTGCTAGAGTGTCTCGAATCGGAGAGGAGCTTGCCCCTTGCCTCGACTCATGAAGGAATCCAATTTCCAATAAGAAATATGCGGACGTGATTGTATTACTAGTATGGAGACATAGTAGATGGTAGCTATGCCGCCTAGGATTGATATTTATGATTGAATTTGCTTTTGAAACATATATACACTAGTAATAATATCAAGCACATTTATTTTATTCGTATGAAGCATTTTTGGCCATTATAAGGTAAAAACTCTATCCTCCGGCTCGCGTTGCATTGTGTGATGGGACCTGAGTCTTATAATGGCTTCATTTTATAAAAAGCATTGCGATGATTTAATCATTTACTTTACTTCATGCACTAGCACTCATTGGAGTAAACCTGTTCCGCGAAAGTGGCATGGTCCTTTGATTTGCCTTATTATTGTTGTTAATATGTTAAGTAGATTTCTCATACCAGTCCCATGACTGACTCGTAGTTTGTTTCACCTTGCAAACTCGGGTGCCCTCATTTTCACACGGGCAGCCTACTTACAGGTATCTGACGCACCTTTTGGCTCATGGCGAGGCTTGACTACACCGTGCTGACTTGGATTTTCTCCTCCATTATTGTATCTATATTATGATTCTGCCATTGGCGATGTAGACTGATATTTATTTTGTGTAATCTTTATGTATGATTCCGCCTCAGGCGATGGTGATTGATTATGTATCATTATGCACTAAGTTGTATCCTGTACTGTGCTTCTCTGATGTGATGATATCTATATGATACCGCTGTCATATGTGTGTAAATTATTCTATTTTCTGTTTTATGCTATTATCAGTGATCTGCTAATGATGATTAATGTGTTATATTCCCATGATTATCCTTAACACCGTGTCACGGGGTTTTGGGATCGTCACAGCTGGTATCAGAGCTTTGGTTAACCTTAGTTCTGGAGTCTAACACATTAAACACTTCGTCAAAATAGAATCAGTAGTATTCTAAGGCGAGTCGCTCATTATAGATAGGACTAGTAAAGTCCTAGAATGAGCCGAGCAGAATAGCAAAAACAATTTGATCAGTCCATCATTATCTTTCCATAAATTTTCTGCTTAACTATGCAATAGACTATCATTTCTGTTAGCTGACTTTTTCGTTGCTTATACAGAATTTGACAAATGGCTACCAGAGCAGCCGCCGCTAGAGGAGGCCGTGCCGGCCGAGGCCGAGGAAGGGGAGAAGTCCCAGCTCAGGAAGGACGTTTGATACAACCTCCGGCCGCTCAATACTTCGAGCTAGACCGCGTAGCCAAGAGATATAAAAACTTAGGAGGCAAGACCTTCTCGGGAACTGGCACAGTAATAGAGGCCCTTGCATGGCTCAAAACATGCGAGAAAATTATTGAAGGCCTAAGGCTTAGAGACGAAGACAAAGCTATTATGGTCGCCTGGCTTATGCAGGAACAAGCTGAACTATGGTGGGAATCTTTCACTGTCGGGAATAGAGAAGCTGGAAAAACATGGGATGGATTCAAAGAACTCTTCAAGGAGAAATATGTCCCAGAACAATCTTTAGAACGAATGCACGATGACTTCGCCAATCTCCAGCAGGGGGATCTTTCCGTGCAAGATTATCTGAATAAATTTACACTGTTGCCGCCCTATGCTCCGAAGCTCATCGCCACTGCGAAATCCAAAAATAAGAGGTTTATCCTTGGGCTAAGACGACAATATCATGATAGAGCCATGGCCCATGTCAAGATGGAATTCAATGAACTGGTGGAAATGACATGCAACTACGAAGACCTTGATCAAAGGCATATGGATCAGGATCGCGCTAGAAGCCAAGCCGGAAACAAGCGCAAGCCTGCTGTAAATCAAGGCGAGTCAAGCCAAGCAGCATCTTCAAAACCTCAGACTGGAAAGCCGCCAAGAGGAAACTGCTTTAACTGTGGTAAGCCGGGGCACTACTCAAACCTCTGCACAGCTCCGAAGAGGCAGAAGACAAATTCTCAAGGCTCGAGCCAAGGCTCCCAGAACCCTCGCTCGTTCTTCAACTGTCACAAGACCGATCATCTGGTCAAAGACTGTCCTTTGCTGAAGAAAGCTACAGTAGCTCACGTCTTTGACGGGTCGATCCCGCCAGCTGCTTCCGACGGAGCAGGTAAACCTGATGTTTTGGGAGGTACCCTTACAATTAAAAATATTCCTGTTTCTGTATTGTTTGACACGGGTGCGTCGCGTAGTTTTATTGCTAAAAACACAGTGCACAAATTAAAGTTAAAACAGCGAAAGCTCAAGGAATCAGTGGAAGTTCATAACCCGATAGGGGGTCCTATTACTCTCGGTTCATATTGTAGAGTGCCAGTTTCTTATTCTTCCTACAAGTTTCCCTTTGATTTAATTCTTATGGATTTTCCCGAATTCGAAATCATTCTCGGGCTAGATTGGTTAACGAAATACGAAGTCGAAGTGAATTGTGCAGAAAGAATCGTTAAAATTCGAATGAAGCTTGGATATATAACGGTACCCTGTCATGGTTCGAATCCAAATAGGGAAGAATTTTGGTCGGCGTTAGAAGTTATCCCCACTTCCTTGGAAAAGATTCCGATTGTTAGAAACTATGCGGATGTGTTTGAAGAAGTTGAAAACTTACCTCCGCAAAGAGAAATAGAATTCCGGATCGATCTAATTCCCAATGCCGGACCAGTGGTACATCCAATTCGCAGGATGACGCCGAAGGAAAAAGAAGAATTAGGCGATCAAACTCGTCAACTATTGTGGAAGGGTCTAATCAGACCTAGTTTTTCTAATTGGGGTGCAGCTGTTGTGTTTGTCCCAAAGTCAGACGGTACTCTTCGATTATGCGTTGATTACGGAGACCTCAACAAACAGACGCTCAAAAATAAGTATCCATTACCCCGCATCGATGATTTGCTAGACCAATTGAATGGGGGGAAAGTATTTTCCCGAATGGACCTAGCTATAGGTTTTCACCAATTGAGAATAGCAGAAGAGTGTGTTCCTTTGACAGCTTTCAGAGGTCCAGACATATTTTATGAATGGTTAGTAATGCCGTTTGGCCTATGCAATGCTCCAGCATACTTTGTCGATCTAATGAATGGAGTGTTCAGGGGAGTGCTGAATAAATTTGTCCTCGTATTCATCGATGATATTTTAATCTACTCCAAATCAAAACCCGAGCATGAAAAACACATAGAACAAGTATTGGAGATTCTAAGAAAGAACGTCTTCAAAGCCAAATTCTCTAAATGTGTCTTCTGGCAAGAAGAAGTGAAATTTCTTGACTATGTCGTGTCAGAGAAATGAATTTCTGTTGACCCAAGCAAAATAACAGCGATTCAAGACTGGAAACAACCCACTACTCCCACAGAGGTTAGAAATTTTATGGGGTTGGCTAGTTATTATCGAAAGTTCGTTAAGGATTTTTCGAAGATATCCGGTCCGTTAACGAAGCTCGCAAAGAAACATGAGAAATTCAAGTGGACTTCTGACTGTGAAGAAGCTTTCCAGGAATTGAAATCGAAACTAACCACTGCTCCAGTGTTAACTATTATTGATGGCAATCAGGATTTAACGGTTTGGACAGATGCTTCTATTAGAGGTCTTGGTGCAGTGTTAATGCAAAGAGACCAAGTAGTCGCTTATGCAAGCCGCCAACTGAAACCGCATGAGAAGAATTATGTGACTCATGATCTTGAGTTGCTAGCCATCGTTTTTGCCTTGAAAATCTGGAGGCATTATTTATTGGGCGAGAAATTTATACTGTACACAGATCATCAATCATTGAAGTATTTATACACCCAGAAAGATCTGAATTTGAGATAGCAGCGTTGGCTAGAATTTCTTGCAGCGTATGATCTTGATATCCTGTATACGCCAGGGAAGGCTAATGTTGTAGCGGATGCACTTAGTAGGAAAACCGCAATCATTGCCAATCTTATAATTACACCTGGATTGATTGATAGGATTTCAGCCCTTCAAAAAGACGATGAACTCATCCAGAGAATCAGTCAAAGGATCAAGGAAGGTGAAACCACGAGTTTTCGTATCGACAATAAGGGGGTTCTCAGGTTAAATAATAGGATTTGCATTCCAAATATTCCAGGCCTTCGAAGAGAAGTGTTAGACGAATGCCATAAATCCAAATTTTGCATCCATCCTGGGGTGAGTAAAATGTACAATGATATCAAACGCACTTTCTGGTGGAGAGCAATGAGAAGGGATATTTCTTTATATGTTAGTAGATGTCCTACTTGTCAATTGGTCAAGAGCGACCAACAGAAACTAGCTGGATTGTTGCAACCGTTGGAAGTCCCAGGTTGGAAATGGGAACAGATTTCCATGGATTTCATAGATGGTTTGCCGCGAACCAGGAAAGGTATGACAGCATTTGGGTAATCGTAGATCGCTTCACGAAGACTGCCCATTTTATACCTGTCAGATCCAATAGAACCGCTAAAGTCTAGCACAGATATATTTCAAAGAAATTGTTAAGCTGCATGGAATTCCCATCAGCATAGTCAGTGATAGAGATCCCCTATGTACTAGCAAATTCTGGGAGGCTTTCCAGACAGAATTGTGAACGAAACTTAATATGAGCACCGCTTATCACCCTCAAACAGATGGCCAAACTGAGCGGGTGAATATAATTCTAGAAGATTTATTGCGGGCTTGTATAATTGATTTTGGTGGGTCATGGGAAGATCATTTGCATTTGGCAGAATTCTCATACAACAATAGCTATGAAGCAAGTTTGGGAATGTCGCCATTTGAAGCATTATATGGCAGACCCTGCAGATCTCCAGCATGTTGGGTAGAACCTGGCAACAGACTTGTGTTAGGACCATATATGATTAGAGAAGCATCTGATAAAGTCGACTTCATCAAAAAGCGTTTGAGAACCGCCCAAAGCCGACAGAAAATTTATGCAGACTCTAGAAGGAGAGATTTGACATTTGCTGTTGGTGATCGTGTTTATTTGAAGGTTTCTCCGATGAGAGGAGTAATCAGATTTGGCAAAACTGGGAAGTTGGCGCCGAGATTTATTGGTCCCTTTCCTATACTTGAACGAATTGGAACTCTTGCTTATAGGGTTCAATTACCAGATTGGTTGCCTGGAGTGCATGATGTATTAGAAGACATGTGCATGATCCAGATCTTGTTGTAGAAGAAGCAGCGCAACAGGATGTAGACATAACTCCAGAATTAGCACTCAGAAGAGAGCCATTAAAGATTGTTGGCAAAGAAACTAGAGAACTCAGAAGAAAAAAGGTTCATTTAGTTAAAGTGCAGTGGAGCAGTGATCCTAGAGACTGTACTTGGGAGACTGAGAAAGCATTAAGCAAGATTACCCCAAATGCAGAGTGGATATCTTTGACTGACTCCGGTGCAAGGTACCTTTACAATACCTTGCATTTACATTTTGTTTCCTACTTTACTGTTGTTTCCTTTTCGAGGACGAAAAGATTTAAGTGGGGGAGATTGTAATAACCCGGAAAATACGAGCCAATTTAAAATTTTTAAATTGGTGATTTCAAAGGAATTTGAACAATTGAAATTGAATATTTCAATAAAAGACTGAATTAGAAATAGTGAGTCAGTTTGAAATTTTGAATTCAAACTTTGACTGACCGTGCAGGGTGGAAAATATAACGGATTTTAGTGAAACCAAAAATATCTAAATCTGTTAGTCAATATCAAAAGTTATGGCCGAATGCATTTTCAAAATGGTCGCTATATAGAATATATAGCCCTGGAAAATTGATATTTTGCATATGATCTCGGAATTCAACGAAACCACTTTTGTTGGGTCCGGGATGTCAAACTATTGCTAGGTTTCAAATTTCATAATTTTTGAAGCTAGTATGTGAGCGTGGCAAAAGAAAATGCATTTGGTCAATTTCTGTTAAATTGGATCGACCAGAAAATGGCCATTTTTCAAACGATCTCAGAATTCGACGAAACTAGTTTTGTTGGGACCGTAGCGTCAAAACATAGATAGATTTTTTTTCTGGAATTTTTCGAATCAGTTTGTGGCCCTGGAAAATTGAAATGTACGTTCAGAGTTAAAAATTAAATGTTTTATACTTTAATTTGAAAATAACAGACTGTAACAGTCGAATTGGCCTACGAAACATATCCCATTGTGTCCGGGATGGGGGTATTTAGCTAGGGGCGACAGTCGTTGGGTTTAAAAAGGAGTTCGTTTAAGAAAACACTATTTAAATTTTTTAATAAAGTCCTCGGCCAATCAGAATTCTGCATTCATTATTTTTTTTTTAAAAAAACCCTCCGAACCAACGGCGACCCGTGCTCCAAACTTCCCCGACCGATCGCCGCCGCTTCCAGCCTCCGCCACCGCTACCCCTCGATGCGCCTCCGTCCCCTCTTCAAATCCGACCCCAGTTCGACGCCAACCAACCCCTCCTCCGCCTGAATCGAGGCTCCAAAGCCCCGACCTTCCTAGCATCGCCGCCGACGATCCTGACCACCGAACGCCACCGAACCACCACCGACAGGAAGCCCTCTCTTCCCTCTTCCACGTCCAACCCGCCGATCATCCCCTCGTCCCTTGATTTTCGCGAAAACCGTAAACCTAGTTTTGAACCTTCATGAAAGGTGAGTTTTTTTACGTTTACACTTTGAAAAATCATATCTTTTTAGTGAGTTGACGAAATTCGATGAAACAGGAAACATCAGGACCGCAAGGAAGCTCTCTACCCAATAGAAGAAGCCGCAGATTTTTCTGACATCGTATCTATCTTTAGCGAAGCAACAAACCAATGTGAGAAATCTAAATTAAATAAATTTGAATGGAAAATGTCGTGTATAATTTATATTAGTGAAATATAAATTACATACGTGTTGTATACCTCATGTACATGCGTAGTGTAAGCTATATAAGCGAAGTATGAATTTTACATGCATAGAAAAATTGATATATGTGTTGAAATGCAAGTGAAAAATAGCAGTTAAATATATATATATACTCCCCTCGTCCACAAACCATGGACGATATTTATTGTTGTGAATTGGTGTGAAATATTGGATGAAAAATACGAATGGTTGAATAATTGTTTGTGGTTGATATTGTTTGGTTGTGGTTGAGAAATACCCATTGGTGATTGAAATGAATTGGAAATATTTGTGGAAATAAAAATAAAACATGCCGCCTGCGTGCGAATTAGATGCATGAATCCCCATTGTCAAAAACCGCGAGGTTTTAAGGTAGAGCGAGGAGCCGTACTAGGGACGGTGCCGGTTTTAACTACCCTGTCGTTATGCTGCCGAAATTTTGAATAATATTCATGAGTTAGAATTATTTTCATATGTTGAAATTATTTTCATGCATTGAAATTAAAGTCATACGTTGAAAAGTGTTGTGTGAAAATTAAATTCATTTGTGAATGAATGAAATGTTTAAACAATAAAAATCACATATATATATATATATATATATATATATATATATGAGTATGAAAAATATTCGCCTTATATAAATAGTTTCAACAATAAAAATTCCATCTTTCTAATATGAAAAACATAAATAAAATATCCATGTGTGGAAATGCTCATTTGTTGAGAAGTGTGTGTAGTGGAAAAATTCATGTGTTGAATAAAAATATCAAACAATAAAAATTACATTTTTATTGAAACTATGAAGTGTTGAAATTATCCATTTGTCGAATAAATATTTTAAATGATAAAAATATCATTTTTATCATATATGTGATATGCTAAAGATATGCGGACCTTGAAATAAATATTTGTGAAGAAATATTATTTTTAACATGCATAGGAACTAAATAAAATAGTCATGTGTTGAAATCTATTTTAGTTCGCCAAAGTTATCATCTTTGAAATGTGAAGTGCTAAAAATAGACACTTGTTCAAATAAAATATGCATGAGTTGAAATATACATTAATTAGCTAATGATATGATTTTAGCCTATGCATGCAACATTAGAATGAATGGTGTTTTTAAACCAAAGTAAATCAAATATGAAGTTGAACGGAAAAAGATAAGTGACAAAAATTATATATGTACATGCATATCTATTGAACAGGTTATAGCAAAGGGGCTAGAGAAGAGGAATAAAATTTTGTGCCCGACAAATAGGTACACATTTACTGTTTTGTTTGGGTGATGATTTTATGAGCCTATTGGCTAGCCGCTTGGCTTTTTCTTTTTCTTTTTGATATGAGATGCCCGTGTGGCTATTTGGGAATTTTTCCAGACCCTCCCGTACAAAGGAGGTTATGGCGAAATTTTCCGAAATTTAAAGGCATTGGTGAAATAATTGAAGTGGAAACGATATAGGAATTTTTGAATGAACTATATTTATATAAATATAAGTAAAATTAAAACGAAACATGGCCGTGCAGTTCGTGTTTTGAAACCGTGATTTCAAACGACTAGTGCGGGAAATCCGACCATCGGATTTTCCCGAAACCGCAACCGTTGGGTTCGCCTTGGAAATATCTTTCCAACGGCACCAGCTTTGTGAAGATCCGACGGTTGGATTGTCTGGAATGTTTAATTCAAATCTGAAGAAAAACAGCGCCAGAAACGAGTGTATATATATATATATATATATATATATATATATATATATATAATTAAATTAAATCGAATAACGACGCTGCAGTTCGTAAATTGAAATCGTAACTTCAAATAACTAGTGCGGGAAATCCGACCGTCGGATTTTCCCAAAACTGAAACCGTTGGATTCGTTTTGAAAAGACCTTCCTAATGATATAAAATTTGTGAAGATCCAACGGTTAGATTTCCATATATGTGTAAAACAAAATTAGTGAAAAGCAGTGCCAGTGCATCGACACGACCCGAAACGTCGTTTAATTAAATATGGCCGTTTTAAATTAAATAAAAATGGCGATATATCATTATAAAATAATATAGACGATATAGAGTGGAAATAAACCAATTTTGTTGTGTTTGCTTGATATGTGATGGTTGAATGTATTTGACATGAAAATTATAACTAAATATCTGAAATGTGAATGTTGAATAGCCCAACCATGTAATAATTGATTTGAAATCTAAATATACGTGGGTTATTTGAAAAGGCCGCGGTTATCTCATTTCAAATAATCGATCGACGTTGAGAAGTCGAACAGTGGAAGACGGTTGAAGACCGACGATCTTCACATTGGATGGATGGGCGCTACTGATGCTCGTGATTGGAGTAGCTACCATGAAGGAACTGAAGTAGTAGCCGTCCAAACATAATGTTGATTGTACGGATATGCGAGGAATTGGTGCCTCCGGTTTCTTTCAGACCTAGAACGGACTTGTAAATGGACTGTGTGTCTGACATTGGATTTTGTTCTGTGTTGATTCATCTCTGTTAAATATATATCTGTTTGGCGGCGGAGAATTTAT
Organism: Allium sativum; assembly: GCA_030737875.1. Taxonomy (NCBI): domain Eukaryota; kingdom Viridiplantae; phylum Streptophyta; class Magnoliopsida; order Asparagales; family Amaryllidaceae; genus Allium; species Allium sativum. The sequence continues at coordinate 194,024,044 of CM060913.1, forward strand.
TCTCTTGCTTAACGCCCTTCTCTGAGACGTACGAGCTCAGAGGTTATGTATAGATAGAAATCAGTCGCATGGAGTGGATTGCCTGTGTGGCACGCCTGAGTGGCATATGATCAAGGCTTCTGTTGCAAAGCAAAGTCTTGTGGTTGATGATCAAAGCATGGTCTGTGTGACGTAGCTTTGTGTATAGCGTGAATTCGCGAGCCTCACACCTCGGTATGAGTCAAAAACGGGAGAGTGACTGCAGGGAGAGCACGACGTTTCTTTCTAGCTAAGGTGGTGTCAGTGACCTACCAGCCCTGACATTATATATACTTTTCACCTGTGTGGTTGTTGGAATATGAGGCGCCTCGATATAGGTCTGTAAGGACCGGGAAACGTGTGTTCAGGAATTGCCAATCCTCAAATGTGAGAGAGGACCGGCCTTGAAGATCCAAGGATCATAGTGGGGTCCTGGGACATTTGCTAGAGTGTCTCGAATCGGAGAGGAGCTTGCCCCTTGACTCGACTCATGAAGGAATCCAATTTCCAATACGAAATATGCGTACGTGATTGTATTACTAGTATGGCGACATAGTAGATGGTAGCTATGCCGACTAGGATTGATATTTATGATTGAATTTGCTTTTGAAACATATATACACTAGTAATAATATCAAGCACATTTGTTTTATTCGTATGAAGCATTTTTGGCCATTATAAGGTAAAAACTCTATCCTCCGGCTTGCATTGCATTGTGTGATGGGACCTGAGTCTTATAATGGCTTCATTTTATAAAAAGCATTGCGATGATTTAATCATTTACTTTACTTCATGCACTAGCACTCATTGGAGTAAACTCGTTCTGTGAAAGTGGCGTGGTCCTTTGATTTGCCTTATTATTGTTGTTAATAAGTTAAGTAGATTTCTCATACCAGTCCCATGACTGACTCGTAGTTTGTTTCACCTTGCAAACTCGGGTGCCCTCATTTTCACACGGGCAGCCTAGTTACAGGTTTTTGACGCACCTTTTGGCTCATGGCGGGGCTTGACTACACCGTGCTGACTTGGATTTTCTCCACCATTATTGTATCTATATTATGATTCTGCCATTGGCGATGTAGACTGATATTTATTTTGTGTACTCTTTATGTTTGATTCCGCCTCAGGCGATGGTGACTGATTATGTATCATTATGCACTAAGTTGTATCCTGTACTGTGCTTCTCTGATGTGATGATATCTATATAATTCTATTGTCATATGTGTGTAAATTATTCTATTTTCTGTTTTATGCTATTATCAGTGATCTGCTAATGATGATTAATGTGTTATATTCCAATGATTATCCTTAACACCATGTCACAGGGTTTTGGGATCGTCGCACGTTTTCTTCCCACTTCTCTTTTATTTTTCATTCTTGAATTTCCACTTCCAAATTATTCAATAATATTTATTTTATCTTATTTATAAACTCCGTTTATAAACCAAAATGTTCGTTCTTGTATAAATAAAACAAACTATTATATTCAAATTCAATTTCCATTTAAAAAATAGATTTTTCCTTTCCCAAAATCCCAAATTCATTTGTGTTACTACCAAATATAATTTATGGTATTTTACCAGTTATTTCAGAGCCAGTGTAACCCCACATCCCCAACAAACAACAATAAATAACAGATTATCTAACACATTAGCTAATGCAATATATGAAAACAACAAATATGATTATTTCAACCAATTCATCAGCAATTCATCCAAACAACCATCACGCATCATTTAACCACTATTTATCAATATTAATAACAATTATAATATTATAAAAAGGATCAGAGTTAGTGAGTTTACTCACTTTCGCGCATTAACTATTAAATAACGATTTGCGTCGGTACACCGGATCAGACGTTATAATTTCCAACGATCTCTGAATCTATCCAAACTGGTTCCAGTGCGTAGCCCGCGACCATACGATCCTATCAGATCCCATTTCTTTAGGCCCGTAATTAAACTTGTCACGCACTAAATAGCCCACAAATCTCCAGTATTGATTCAGAACAACTGCAAGCTCCTTCCTCTCTTCTAGACGGTGAACGTAAGCATTGGTACCGATTTGGCCACTCACATTCTTGTTTCCTTAACCGTCACGTTCTATAATTTCATTTATTTGGGCCTTAGCCTTAGTTTAATCGGCCAAGGAAAAACATATGTTTGCATTTAGTTTGTAGAGTATCCTTCCCAAACATATCTTCACAAAAAAAGAATTTCACTAAAATTCGAATGTGAATTCCAAACTCTTTCTTCATCTTGAGCTACACGTCCCCAACCACATAACTTCGAGGTTGAACTTCACTCATTTAACAAACGTTGCACCATCGTCCATTCCAAAACATCACCGTGAACCAGTGCGACAGCTTTCATCTCACACATAATTAATGTCACCTCTTTATAAACGTACCCCTTCTCCTCTATCCTTCTCATGTTAGCCTGTGCTTCCTTATTCGTTAACACCCCAGAACGTGACATCCCTCCATCGTGCTGTCTGAATGAAGACACTGATATATATATATATATATATATATTAGCTCACCTATCTCAACTTTATCAGTTCCGACACCGCCTGCTTTTGAATTGTTACACCCAACGTAGATGCTCCAATGGACCAACCCTAAACCGCCACTTTATAATGATATGGCCATCTCCGTATGTGTATATGCCCTTCCCTTTACAGGGTTTTAAATTTACATAGTATGTTCCTGGAAAACAAACACACAGCTAGCACCATAACCTCACCGTGATAAGCCTCCTCCATAGATCACCGTCTCCTCTTCTTCTACCCAAACACTTCACGCACTTTCACCCTGACATCACCAATTTTACACACTGCAACTCGCTTTCCCCCATATTTCGAATTCCCCTTATCTTATCACTGAAACCAGCGCCTGCTATAGGAATATTTCCGATCCCTTTTGTCATGAAATCCCAAAGCTAACTATCGTGAAGTATGTATACGAATCCATGTATACTTGTTTTGTTATTTATAGAAGAATATAAGTTTTTATTTAGATTTTTGTTTGTTGTTTTCTAGTTCGGTATTTCTCAAGAGAAGACGATGGCCCTGTGTATATATATTAGTTTCAAAACTTCATGAGTAAGTAATAGGCTGTCGGGTTACAGGATAGGTGACAATTCATATACGGTTAGGGGAAGGTGATGGGTAAGCTATGGCTTCATATACAGGTTAGACATTGACAATAAAACTGTACTATTTTGATTTCCTTGATCGCTAAGTCTGAACTTTTTTTGTCGTGTAAGTTGAGTTTGTGTACTCCCATATGAGTAGCGTAGGGTATTCTTTTTTATTTATTTAGGTAAACTGTAAATGTACATGCTTTGTACTCTTCATTAAATGTTGATTTACCCATACATATAGTTCTACATGATGGAAAGATGAGGTAGTGTAGTACGCTATTACTTAGGCCTACTTCTCCATCTAAACATCACGTGATATATATATATATATATATGTATGTATGTGTATATATATATATATTGACAGTGTTTACTTAAAGGCTAAGGTGACATAAACAGGGTAGGGCATTAATGTCTGAATGGATATATTTATATTATATAAACTCAACATTTACTTCGTAGGGAAGAAATAATGTACCCCATCACGTAAAACTCTGTTCATGTCTGAGCTGCTACGAGCAGATGTAAGATTACGGTCGTGACCAATGAGGTCCCACGATCCCGAATATATAATAATATCGGTAGATTAACTCATATTGTGAAATCTCAAAATGTTGTTACAGGATGCAAAATACTCCAAATAAAAAGTTGTGTATTTGATTAATTAAAAATTATAGTAAAATTTAAAAAATAAATTATCACTGCATCTCAAAAGAATCTTGTCTAAATTCGAAACCGATATTTAAACATATTCAAATAACCGTTATGGTCCATATACGATTTCATAGCGACTTTATGAATATTTGATTTGAATATATCTTGCAATCCATCAGACGAAATCTCCATTTTCCACTTCCATTAGAATAATATAGTTAAACAGATTCCAACCTTTCTTGTTTCGAAGAAATACGATTTATAACGGATCCTGTACACTCAGTTGATGTTCAGAACATTAAGTTACGAACTGCCGCGATATTACGGGCTCAATTATATTTAATATACATTTTTATATGTTCAACTTCATTTTAATTAATATATGAATCCACTTATATTACGAATTCAATATTTAAACTGATTTAAATATTCAAATACAAACCGATAAAATGCAGAACGTTACATTCCTTCCCCTTTAAATGAATTTCGTCCCCGAAATTACTAGGCTAGGAAAAATGTCACACCCTTTTATAACCGGGTTAAATCTTTTGTTTTAACTCTTAACTTCAGTTTCGATTGGACCAATTAATTTCAATATTAATTCTTTCTAATAAACGAATATTTAAAAATTCTGAAAATTTCCTAACAGCATAAATTTTCGGAGAATTTCGCCATCATCTCTTCTGCACTGTTCATTCGGTACTACTACAACTTGCCTCTCTGGGCCTTCTCCAATCCAAAAGAAAATCAAACAGCCAAATAGCTTGCCAAACAGACTCATAAAAATCTCATACTTGTAAAATATAATCGTGTACCTTTTTGGTTGGGCATCCAATTCCAACTCTTCAATTTGATATCAATCGGCATATACCATTTCATTTCCACTTAATTTCCATTATAATTGTCCTCATACCACATCATCCACATATAACTTCATTCAAACTCCGATTCCAACTCTCAATTTATCAATTCAATTCCATTTCAGATTATCACTAATCCAAACCTATTTTATTTGACTTAGTTAAATTTCTATTTATTTACTTCATAAGTAAATTTTAAACATCAGAATCCAAATTCCTGGGTTCTATTTCAAATCAATTTGAAATCATATACATATATCAAAAGCAATTCAAATCATTTGAAAACAATTAAAAACAAAATCATTTGTAGTAATCCATCACTTAGAACTCGAAAATGAACTCGGATGATGCCATGGTTCATCATCAGGGTTATTTTCCAGTGATTGAAGTGAGTTCAATAATGTATTACTTTCAAAACTCATTTTTAAACACTTTATTTTGAAATTACATCAAAATATCTTTTCAAAATGCTTGGAAAAACATTTCTAAATTCCCAGGATTTAAAATTCCATATGTTAAATCCAAATTCATTTACAAATATTTTTCCAAATTACCATAGTCTTAAATTTCAAATCTGATTTAAATTCAGATTTAGTTCATCTGATTTGTATTTTACACTTACGTGAATTCCGATTGGTTATTTACATAACCAACTCAATTATAACCCAATTCGATTATAATAATGATCACCTATCCAATATATTATAATAATATCAAGATATATACTTTTTGTATCAAAATATAATTTCGATAAAATAATTTCATTTACCCTCTTTTCAAAACATAATGTGTCAAATTACTTTGTTTAAGTGTTAAGAAACACCTATCAACGCAGTTTTCATTAATGTTTCGACCAGAATTCATAAACCACTCGACTAACCAATCAACACAATATAAAACAGTTTTTATATTAATTTACAAATACGCGCTCATATATATACACTCAAACTCAATCTAGAGTATAACTAATTCCATCTATATTGAGTTATGCCACAGAGCCAAGGTAATCACTTAACCTTCAGCACTGATACCAACTATAGAGGTCCAAAAAACCATACGAATTTGAGCTGACTAATATCCTACACATTCAACTCAAAGTGCATGAAAATTCATATAATTAATAGAATGAAATTAGAGGATGAGATAGAAAAGATAGAACTAATAGGGTAGAAGAAGAAGAAGAACACAGCTGAACTAAATCAGAGTAAACACGAACTCACAACGGAACGAATAAAATGTATTATATACATAACTTTGAATTACAAATCTAAACTTGCACTTACATATCATATCAGAGTTTACTCATATACATCACAGTGGAAATAAGCTCTAAATAACTAATGGTGAAGCCTCCTACTTCGAGCTCCTCCAAGTGAATCTGCAAAGCCTGAAACACTTGACTACCCGTACAAATTTGGGCACCCAAGAGTTTAGGGAAAACACAAACAAAATAAACTCTGGGTCAGTCATGGGCCTGGTGTGAGTAAACTTCAACCATATATTTTAACTTTGAAAATCCTTTTGAAAACAAAAGGATAATCATAAGACTAGCCCACACATAAACATGGACGGTTTTTACCTTACTATAACCCAAAACGCTTTGATATCAAAATCCAGTGATATTATGATAATGTCTAAACAAATAAATATCCAAGTAGCAGAACACTTGCATCTCACGCTCCATATATATATATATATATATATATATATATATATATATATATATAATTATATAAAATCAAAAATCGTAGAGCGCTTATTGGAGATTGGATTCCAATAGACAAGGTATGGGAGCACATTCCGATCAGTGTACTCTAGAGGGGATACACTGGGGTTCAACAAGAACGTCTTGCAACCCGACCATAAATGACCGCCACTCATTTAGCTTGAGTGTAGCGAATATATTATCACCCACAGTTGTTGGCCATTCAACTGTCATCCGAAGATACAGAGTCGAAAAGACGAACAAATATGAATTTTCTCTAGATCGGTGACAATACACCCTGCTTGGGAATGACCCAACTAGCCATGCTGCCTAGGCCAACTTTGGTTACTTCCTGGTTGTGAGGCTAGAGGCAACGTCTATCTTCAGAACATCTGATACCATTCACTATGAATGCCACATCGTCAAAACTATCAATTCACTAATCGATTTACAAAAATACCCTGGGTATAAAAAGCTAAGAGGAACGAATTCCTCTGCCACCAGACATAATTCCATTATGAGGTCAACTATACGTGATATGTTAGGTATACTCTGTCAGACACTCGTCCATACAAGTAGTCCTGGGACTGGACAAACAGGAAACACCATTCTGTAACAGGATGACCCTTTCATTTCACTTCGTCTTCAATTATCTTCAGCATAATCTAATTCGCAGCGCTTATGCCTATACGGAGTGGTTTTCGGATAGTATATCCAACCGGTCTTTCCGTATGGACAACAATGGTCAAACACTTCGATAGTCGGTTATTTAACTATCGAAGTAAAAACAAACATCCATTCAAATGTACACTGAAACATCACACAAACACTGGCCCTTTAATTTAATACAATCTTTCTAGTTTTCCATATTTTTATAAACTCTTCTTTATTTCCCTTTTATAACTAATGCAATACAATACTATATTCCCCTTTATAACTACTGCAATACGCTGCCATATTTCCCTTTATAACTAATGCAATATGCTGTTATATTCCCCTTTATAACTACTGCAATATGCTGCCATATTTTCCTTTATAACTAATGCAATACACTAATATATTCCCTTTTATAACTACTGCAATACACTGCATTATTTCCCTTTATAACTAATGCAATACGCTGTTAAATTCCCCTTTGTAACTACTGCAATATACTGCCATATTTTCCTTTATAACTAATGCAATACGCTGCCATATTCTCATTTTATTTGATAAACTCTGTTTCTAAGTCAGTTTCTTATTTAATCGATATCAAGTTTATAACTAAACATTGATTTCATACTCTATTATAATTTATTGGTTTTAAACCAAATATCAACTATCCTATCAATTTCTTTAATTCTATACTATACAATTTATAATAATAGATTATTTACGCACAATTCGATACAGTCGAATTGAAATTATAGATTTATTTGGGTTTATTTTATTCCCATTTCGAACATAATAAAATCTATCGTTTTCTTCCCACTTCTCTTTTATTTTTCATTCTTGAATTTCCACTTCCAAATTATTTAATAATAATTATTTTATCTTATTTATAAACTCCGTTTATAAACCAAAATGTCCGTTCTTGTATAAATAAAACAAGCTATTATATTCCAATTCAATTTCCATTTAAAAAATAGATTTTTCCTTTCCCAAAATCTCAAATTCATTTGCGTTCCTACCAAATATAATTTATGGTATTTAAATACCAGCTATTTCAGAGCCAGTGTAACCCTACATCCCCAACAAACAACAATAAATAACAGATTATCTAACACATCAGCTAATGCAATATATGAAAACAACAAATATGATTATTTCAACCAATTCATTAGCAATTCATCTAAACAACCATCACACATCATTTAACCAATATTTATCAACATTAAATAGCGATTATAATGTTATAAAAAGGATCAGAGTTACTGAGTTTACTCACTTTCCCGCATTAACCGTAAAATAACGATTTGCGTCGGTACACCGGATCAGACGTTATAATTTTCAAGATCTATGAATCACTCCAAACTGGTTCCAGTGCATAGCCCGCGACCGTACGATCCTATCAGATCCTATTTCTCTAGGCCCGTAATTAAAACATTCATGCACTGAATAGCCCACAAAACTCCAGCATTGATTCAGAACATCCGCAAGCTCCTTCCTCTCTTCCAGACTGTGAACGTAAGCACGGGTACTGATCTGGCCATTCACGTTCTTGTTTCCTTAACCGTCACGTTCTATATTTTCATTTATTTGGGCCTTAGCCTTAGCTTGATCGGCCCAGGCAAAACATATGTTTGCATTTATTTTGTAGAGTTTCCTTCCCAAACATATCTTCACAAAAAAAGAATTCCAGTAAAATTCGAACGTGAATTCCAAACTATTTCTCCATCTTGAGCTACACGTCCCCAACCACATAACTTCGACGTCGAACTTCACTCATTTAACAAACGTTGCCCCATCGCCCATTCTGAAATATCACCGTGAACTAGTGCGACAACTTTCACCTCGCACATAATTAACGCCACCTCTTTATAAATGTACCCCTTCTCCTTTATCCTTCTCATGTTAGCCTATGCTTCCTTATTCGTTAACACCCCAGAACATGACATCTCTCCATCATCGTATCTGAATGAAGACACTGATAAATATATATTAGCTCACCTATCTCAACTTTATCACTTCCGATACCGCCTGCTTTTGAACAGCTACACCCAACGTAGAAGCTCCAACAGACCAACCCTAAACCGCCACTGTATAATGATACGGCCATCTCCGTATATGTATATGACCTTCCCTTCACAGGGTTTTAAATTTACATAGTACATTCCTGGAAAACACGCACACAGCTAGCACCATACCCTCACCGTGATAAGCCCCCTCCATAGATCACCATCTCCTCTTCTTCTACCCGAACACTTCACGCACTTGCTCCATGACATCACCAATTTTACACAATGCAACTCGCTCTCCCCCATGTTTCGAATTCCCCTTATCTTATCACTGAAACCAGCGCCTGCTACAGGAATATTTCCGATCCCTTTTGCCATGAAATCCTAAAGCTAACTGTCGTGAAGCATGTATACGAATCCATGTATACTTGTTTTGTTATTTATAGAGGAATATGAGTTTTTATTTAGATTTTTGTTTGTTGTTTTCTAGTTCGGTATTTCTCAAGAGAAGACGAAGGCCCTGTGTATATATATATTAGTTTCAAAACTTCATGAGTAAGTAATAGGCTGTAGGGTTATAGGATAGGTGACAATTCATATACGATTGGGGGAAGGTGATGGGTAAGCTATGGCTTCATATATAGGTTAGACGTTGACAATAAAATTGTACTATTTTGATTTCCTTGATCACTAAGTCTGAACTTTTTTTGTCGTGTAAGTTGAGTTTGCGTACTCCCATATGAGTAGCGTAGTGTATTGTTTTTTTATTTAGGTAAACTGTACATGTACATGCTTTGTACCCTTCATTAAATGTTGATTTGCCTATATATATTGTTCTACATGATGGAAACATGAGGTAGTGTAGTATGCTATAACTTAGGCCTACTTCTCCAACTAAACATCACATGATATATATATATATATATATATATATATATTGACAGTGTTTACTTAGAGGCTAAGGTGACATAAACAGGGAAGAGCATTAATGTTTGAATGGATATATTTATATTATATAAACTCAACATTTTCTTCGTAGGGAAGAAATGATGTACCCCATCACGTAAAACTCCGTTCATGTCTGAGCCGCTACGAGCAGATGTAAGATTACGGTTGTGACCAGCGAGTTGCCATGATCCCAAATACATAATAATATCAGTAGATTAACTCATATTGTGAACCTCAAAATGTTGTTATAGGGTGCAAAATACTCCAAATAAAAAGTTGCATGTTTAATTAATTAAAAATTACAGTAAAACTCTAAAAATTAAATTATCACTACGTCTCAAAACAATCTTGTCTAAATTCGAAACCGATATTTAAATATATTCAAATAACAATTATGGTCCATATACGATTTCATAGCGACTTTATGAATATTTGATTTGGATATATCTTGCAATCCATCAGACGAAATCTCCATTTTCCACTTCCATTAGAATAATATAGTTAAACAGATTCCAACCTTTCTTGTTTCGAAGAAATACGATTTATAACGCATCCTGTATACTCGGTTGAAGTTCAGAATGTTAAATTACGAACTACCATGATATTACTGGCTCAGTTATATTTAATATATATTTTTATACGTTCAACTTCATTTTAATTAATATATGAATCCACTTATATTACGAATTCAATATTTTAACTGATTTAAATATTCAAATACAAACCGATAAAATGCGGGACGTTACATAGACCTCCCACATAAGGCCTACAACATGTGGATGTTGGATATGCCGGTCGGGTCCGGGCAGTCTTGTTCCACAGTTGGGTCTAACCTCGTGTCTTAGCCTGATTCATATTTGCACACTTAGACCTCTCACATTAGGATCAACATTAGTGGCTGCTGGATATCCCGGTCGTGTCCGGGCAGACTTCTTCCACTAATGCAACCTAACCTCGTGTCATTAGTTCCATCACAATTCCTAATTGTAATTACTTGTCATTCCATATTTATCCAAATCTACCTATGTCATTATAGGTGATTATTTCTCTTTTTTCCCCATATTTAATTATATGTCCAATTCATTATTCAAATCATAGACTTTTACACCCCTTTTCTGTTCACCTTTTAATCATCCACCATATGCTCTCTTTTTTCCCCAAGTTATAAGTCAAGGCATATACATATATATATATATATATATATATATATATATATATATATATATATATGTTATGCACAAACCCAAATCTGCATATTTTCCAATTTATGTCCCTAGTCCATATTCACCCATTTCAATACATGTTATACCCAAATCCATATTCGCAAATTTTCCAATGTATGCCTAAAATTCATATTCACATATGTCCCAATTTATGTCCCAAATCAGTATTTAGATGTCTTTTTTATACCCAATTCTTATTTACATTTATTCCAATGCGTGCCTGAATTCATATTATCCAACAAGACATACGCCCCCAAAACCCATATTCTTATATTTCCAAATTTATGCCCAAATTTAGATCCATATTTTCCAATATCAATTATGCCCTAAATTATGTCTTTCCCCATCGTTCCAAGTTTCGCATGTTCGCATTTTCAGCATTAGGCCTAGGCTTGAAGGTAGCATGACTATATAAAAATAAAAAGGGAAAAAGAGGGAGAGAAGAGAATCAAGAATAGGCATAATAATGAATCAATAATAAACTTATAGAAACAGGCATAAACTGAATAGGCATATTATGATAAGATTTAACATGGTGGCGATATGAACATATAAAAGCAGATCTGATAATTATGTCATAATAGAATTGATTAGGCACCGATTCAAGATCCAATTATTATATACATATCAAGATTACTATGTATTTGCTGCGAAGAACATGTCGAATAAGTTTTTGTAGCCATCGTTTAACTTGTTGTAGCAATCTTCGAATATGTATATTCTACTTTGAACTGATTTAAGAGAAGAAGAAGAGCCTTTTAATTTCCATCGCAGCAGAGCTTTGCCGTCACCATTTTTTTCAATGAACAAAACCTGGGTCATAGGAATTGTCCACGTCATAAAAGAAGCTTCTATAGCCACGGGTGGGTCGACCCCCTGTAACGTCCCGCCTTTTCGACCGCTTCAAATTGGTGATTAAACCAACTTAAAACGTTCCAAACGACGGATCGTTATTTGGCTTACAGAGTTTAAAACAGAATCAACACATAAAACACAGAATAATAAATAACACAGTCTTAAACAGCGAAAAATAATCTTTTATAAATAATCAGAATTTTTGATATAAGGATTTTTTGTAAAACGGAATATAAAATATCATTTGAATACTAGAAAATATTTACTGTTTGAAATCTTCAGAGTGCAGACATCTTCGGAATCCCCAATGTTGTCAACCTTCGAATCCTGAACTGTAATCTTTAAAATCTGTACTGCTCGGGTCTGACCCGAGCATTTCATGCAAAACACAAAATATTCGAGTCAGGATTAATCACAGTTCAAGTAAATTAACTTCAATAGAAACTGAAATATTATAGTTAATCCTACATATTTCTAAAATTTTCGTGTACATTGAACCCGTGAGTAAATGCCGAAATGTATATACACCAAAATGGTTAAAAGTACTTACGAGAATCAGCCAATAGAATGTTCTCCATGGTAGAGTGGCATACGGAAGGGCTTATTACCAAGTTCAATGATATATGTATGAACACACTCAAACAAAACAGCCATTCTAAAAAAATGCCTGAGTATAGACATAATACTACTAGAATTTCAAGTGCACAAATTTTCCATTTTCAGTTTGGCAAAAATTATGCAGACTTACGAGTAAATGGCTTGTGTATGAACATCCTTGCCACAACTAGTACAACATGAGATAAAGACATAGTGACAAAATTCCATTTCAATATAACGACAAAAAGATGCGGCATAGAGTAAACCTGTTGTAATATAAAACTGAATTGTAAATATACAATTAACCAAGACTTCCTTTCATGCAGTGGTAACTGTTGTAATGTAAAACAGGTTTATAAATCAGGTGCAGGGAACCACCTGCTTTGGTTTTCTACCTTGAAACATGTTTTACAAATTTAATTATATTCTCCAAGATATCTAACCATTCCTTGATTCACATTTCACACCCGCATGTCAAATTGAAACATAGAATCCAATTTTAATACATATATAGTTTAACTGACAAAGTGGTTTCATCTTGGTCAATGTAGAATTCAATTGTAATGTTGCAAAATTAACACGTGCAACAATAACAAAATGGCAAAGGATATCTTTTATTTTCTAGGAACTGACAACCAGGTATTTTTCACATTAATCCTATTATTAAATTTTGCGAGTGCATGATAAAAAGTTACATGCGGATCCCAGTCTTAAATAGTGTAAACTAAAGTGTCTCAAGGTAACCAACATATAAATAAGTTGAGTCAACTAATAAAGATGATGGAGCATACTACATGATACATCGCAATGCCAGAAAATGAACTTCGGGTTCACTTTATGAAAGGAAACTTCTGCTATAGGCTTACAATTTCCTTAAAAACAAAAGAACATCATACTATATTGTTTAAAATAATACACTAAGTCTAGAAGTAGCATAAAGTTTTCAGGTTATAGAACAAATAACAAAAGGGTTACATTTTTTTCTCCTTTTTTTTTTCTTTTACACTTTTGTGTTTCGCTCCTAGAAAATAGAATAGAGCAGAAAAGCAAAAACGGTCATGTACGTTTCCAATTTAAAACAAGGTAAGGCATATGTTTATAAACTAAGCATGTGCTCAGGGGTAAGTTTTCAGCATGGCAAAAATGACAAAATGCAATCACAAATACACAGTTACACACATATGCAAACACGTATACACAGTTATACACATTCACACATATATGCAATCACATTTCGAATGGATCAGCTAGTAAAGACAAAGGGAATACTAAACAAAATACACAGTTTTTATAATTGCAAGAAACTGAAATGGTAGCTGATCATGACATGGTGTAAACACATGGTATAAGTCTGTAGCAACAAGTACTATTTGGCTTGCCATACTATTATGTTTGTTTATGGAATATGATACTTGCACGGACATATGAGCTGCTCTCTTATTAATTTTATTGCAGTACTTTCTTACCAAACTCGATCCCCATTCCGACTATTAAGCCTACATGGCTGATGTAGTTACTTTGCCCTTCAACACATCAACAACTAACGTTATATGCACATAGGTTATCAGCTCGATAGACTTAGTGAATACAGTATGAAGTCGGCTTCAAACTATCCTAAAAGAAGGGTATTTTCTATAGTTCATCCTGAAATTTGTAAGAAGGTCGTATATTCTAATTCAGCTAATATATCCCATTTCGTAGCAGCGATAAGTCCTTGTAGTTTACTTGCCTCAGGCGAAAATGTACTTGCTATCAAATATTCAGATTCCTACTTCTGATTTTTTTTATGTCGTTAGAGTGTTACAGCTACTCTTCTTTTAAAACAATATACTTATTTATATACATTACACGCAAACTTCAAACATGTCAATTAGGTGCAGGTAATGGTTTAATAACAATATAAAATCAGCAACTCAGTGTTGTTTTTAAAAATTCAGCATGAATAGTTAAAGTAAAATAATTCATATGAATAATTCAGAATGCCATAACATTCATTTAGACAAAAATTAGAAATTCAGCATTGCTTTAAAATTAAAGGAAAATCCATCATGAATAACTTACATGACTACTTATAATTTAGCCCTTGTTTAAACAATACCACTGCACTTATGGGTTTGTTCCCAACTTTAATGTAGCAAAACGGGTGGTTGATGACGTGAAAACATTTTAGTTTTACAAACATAAAACATATATACATATACTTGTGTATACAAATATATATCATTACAATACATAAGTGTGTGTACCAAATTAATGTGGAATAACCTGTGTGCAGCATACACATGGCATAAGATAACAAGTTTACAGGAAATTAAGGGTGCAACAAACACGTAAATGCAACAGCAACACAGGCAGCGACAACCTTTGCCAGCAAATCAAACGAAAAACCACCAACCCTTTTCAGCCTTAAGGAAGTTAAAACTTGAACACAGCAATTCCTGAGTATAAAATTCACAAGCACAACCAATAGAAATTTATTCAATAGTAACCATGGGACAACCAACACACCGAAAATCAACTATTATACTTGGTTTAAAAATTGAATTTTATCTACTTGAACTTATGATTAATCATGAGTTATAACTCACCATACGGCTGTGCTTCCTTAAACCAAATCGAAAAGTGGAGGAGGCAAGGGTCCTCGGCGATTTGTGGCGGCTCTTGGCTTTGATTTGGAGCTTCGGTCTCGCTAGAGAAGGAGACGGCGTCACCGTGTGGCCTTGATTTGGGTGCTCGCAATCTCTCTTCGAATTGGGAATAATGATTTCGAGTAGGGTTAGAGGAAAAGGGAATCGGCCATTATCAATCAAAAACGGGAAAACATGATTTTGATCGCTGAATGAATTGGAGGAAAGAGCGTGATTTATAAAAGCAGAACCCGTAGGTACCAAGTATTCGTGGAAGCCAAGGAATCGATAGTGTGTACAGGAAGGAATCAATCGTTAAATTTTATTTATTTATTTACGGTTGCTTAAATTTTCTACTTCAAAATATGTTGACGTTTTATCTTTGAACTACCACAAACAAACTCCAATTGTGATGAAGTTTTACATACCATCATGCCTCGATAAAATTATTTTGATTGTAATCTGACTCTACATACACGTTATTTTTATTTTTAAATTATTTATCGGTTCACTGATTTATTTTGTCTGCCCACCAATATTCCGTCCGTTTCAAAATTAGAAACGTTTAAATTTTAAATATACGAATATGCCTAGTCATTTTTCCATCTATTCAATTTATTTAACGTTAATATCATTTTAATTTAAATTAAGCCATTAATATTCTCCAGTCGAAATATTCAATTCAAATATTCACCGACAAACATTCGATTCTCAATCCACCATTTTGAATTGAATATTCAATTCATACTCAAACCTCATATTCGATTTCTACTTTAGTATTAATATAAAACTGATTATTAATAGTCAATTCTTTAAATAACACTATATTCAAGTGGTCGAAATTCCCGGGACGTTACAGCCCCCTTCAGGTGAGTCGACCCCTAGGTCGACCCCCTTCAGGGGTGTCAACCCCCATGAGCCTGGGTCGACCCGTAGGTAGACCCAGCCGGGTCTTGGGTCGACCTAAAAATATCAGCCCTTTCTCAATGTGCACGACGGATTTCTGATTTTGCTGATTTTGAACATTTTTGAATTATATATATATATATATATATATATATATATATATTCCTTATATGCATACAAACTTCAAACATTAATAACTTCTTCATACGAAGTCCGTTTTGCGCTAACTTGGTGTCTATCTTGACCAGAACTCCAAGAAAACGCAATGGCGCAGTCTGTTTCACTTAATTATGAATATTAAATTAAGTTTTCCTTCATTCATTGTTAAAAGTGTACTTCACATTGATTATTCTTTAATTCATCATCTTTAATGTTGTTAAAATTTCGGGGTGTTACATTCTCCGCTACTCAAAGGATTTTGTCCCCGAAATCTCAAAGTTAAGGAGAATGTATATCCTAACATCCAACAATCATACATCCATCTAGCAATCGCGGGCATCCATTGTCCTTAAGGAATTTCTAATGCTTTTATGAACATACGCAATAGTGTTTGTATATGTCCGTAAACTAATGGGAAAAATTAGGCGGTCTACTGATTCAGTTGACCTCCTTAATGCAATATATATTTGTGCCATGCAACCAAAATGTATGAGATTCTTCCCAATACATGTAAGTTTTACATGTGTGCACAATCATTCATCCAAATGCAGCATCAATGTAACAATAATCCATAAAAATTTAAAATGTACACACATCAATATGCAATACGTAAGTGATTGAGCCGATCTAGTGTTGCATCCATCAAACATAACATGTCTTAAACACATGTTTACATTCATTAGCTTTCTACCTAAAGACCTGATCGATAAGAGATATTCAAACGATAGATACAAGTATTGTTTGTAGCTTGGAAAAGAAGTTAAGAACATATTCTCGAAAAGAAAAGGATATGAAGTGTGAATCTTGTCTTCAGCCTCCCAAGTAGTGTTCTTGCGGTCCTCTCCCCATTGCACTTTTACTAGCTTCACTTCTTTGCACAATGTCATAACCTTCGATCCAAGTATGCAAAGTCAGAACTCATCCCATCGTTGCTTCCTTCTCTACTTTCACTTCCTTTGGCAAGTTTAGCTCCACTATCTCGAACTCTATACCTTTTATCGCCTCTTGAATAAATAGTCCTCTATCAAACCTCTTCGCTAGTAGCTCCCCTACTTACTTACAAAGTTCCCTCTTTTCTTTTAGGATTCACAGGTCGCACAGGGAATGCAACTGGCTTTGCATTGTCCACTAAGTGCATGTAGAAACCAATCTCATGCCTCGGGTGTAAACCCCGAACCTCATCAAAACATCAGGATACTCACAACTATTGGTACAGATCGCAAATCATCGATAGATATATCAAGAGGTTCTAGGAGACTAAGCATGACAGACCCTTTTGGGGTCATAAGAAATATCGAGAGTCTTTCTACGACAAGTCAGAAGTCTAACGACTCTCCTCTCAAAAGTAGAATGGCTCCATATATATAGCTAACCAATCCATCCCTAGAATCAAACCGTATCTTATGAAATCAAGAACATATGCGCCGTAACCAAACTCGATGCCTAACACAAAGATTCTCAAATCCCAACAAATCCTCGATAAATGAGCCGTACCTCTAATGGGTTTGAGACACTAACGTGATCCAAAACAATACTAGTATCTAGGTGCAGAGACTCAACTAAAGGATCAGATATAAAAGAATGTGAAGTGCCAGGAAAAGAATCCTAATAGGATGATCAGAAATAGAAATCAATCCTTCGATGGAAACTTTCCTACCCCTATCCTGTCCACCAGTTATGAGAACATTTGCTTGCCCCCTAGAAGTTCCTGCCTTTTAGCCTTGTCCTTGTCCCTTTGTGGACTCCTTAATAAGGTGTCTCCCATTACCAAAGTGGTAACAACACTTTTCCAGATGACCCACCGTTCCGAAATTATGGTATTTCCTCTTTTATTCTTTTTACCATCCTTGTGTAACATGCTAACAAGTCTCTTGATAGCTTCCTCTATCAGACGGAAATCCTTATGAGGCTCGAAAGAAAATAAGCCGTAGGTGAAACTACTACGGCTACAGATGGAGGTTGGGAAATTCTTTGTCTTCGACATGTACCGTAGTTTTAACATGCCTATGTAACCATGCCAAAATGGGGATACCCTTTCGAGAGGAAATGGTTCCCCGATCAAAAAGGAAAAGGAATCAAGCGGAGAATCGAGAGATATTTATAGCTTTGGGAAATATCCTTTTCAAAAATAGTTTTTTTATTTTATTTTAAATTACTTTGTTTTTGAGACCTTTTTGAAAACCATTTTCAAAATACTTTATCCGATCTTATAACCATATGCTCTGATACCAGACACCCCACGTCCCTAAATGTCACTCACTAAGGAAATGCATTTAGTTTCATGAAGCGTTATAGGTAAATAAGAACATAATAGCACAAGACAGACATGTAAAATAGCAACAGAATTAAAAAAATTTGTTTAAATCAAAACATCTTAGTCCCAAATACTGAGTTTAAATCATAAGTAACTAATTACATTAATATTCTGTCTTGCCAAAAATATCATTGTACAAAAGAATAAACCATATTTCCCTTGCAGAGCCATAAGATAATTGACAAGAAGTCAAAGCAGTACATCTATATCCAAAATCCAAGCTAAGCTGAAAGAATCCAAATCAACTCTAAGCACTTCCACCCTTAGAACCTAGGGGGGAGGAAACGGAAGAGAGAGAACAGGAAACAAAAAGTGTCAAACATAAAGTCTGCCGAGTCATTTTACTTTTAAATATAAATAAATAAAAGTATCATGGCAGTTATATAAAATTAGAAGAACAAGATAACAATAACAATAACAAGTGTGAACCGAGAAAGATAAGATGAACAGGATATATTGCGCTTCTTAAATACATTTCTCTGCACCGTGCAGATACTAGTATATCAGAAATAGAATGATCCCTACTAATACCGTTCCCTTACATATTCTTGATTATTAGGTTACTTGAGTTAACAACACTAAAAACTTATACGCGCATCATACCCATTTACTTTCCCATGGATTCACCTAATACAATATATGTAGTTATCTCTCAATATTGAGATACACCACCTGGTACCCCACTCGCACGGTCTCTACCGTAGTGAACACAGTCCCTCATCCTACGCCGAAGTGGCGTACGGATCTCTATATAAAATGTTGCGTTCTGCATATATCTACCATTACTGTGCTACATAAGCGTATGGACTTCCACCATCGATCGAATCAGATTCCTTATCGAAGTAATTCCCTCTAGTCTACGATAAACAACCCAGAGCATATATGCATGTATCCTGACTGTTCCACGTATGTACTATAATTGTAGCTTGATGCTTCAATCGCACGTCCTCTAATGTGCACCTAGTTCCGTGGCAGGGCTAAATAAGAAACACGGAACTCGGTCAGAAGCTTTTCCATATCTGTGCAGGCCACCTTTAAGTGCCTTCAAATACAGATATTCCTCTGGTCTGTTTTCCTTGGTGGTTATGGCCCCACCTTGGCCCATCCCTCATATAGTAATGACTACAAGAGCTAAGTGACTGCCCCTAATAACAACCAATCTAAACATTCGTGTGGCATCTCCCCTCAACCCCGTACCTCGATAGTGAAAGATGAAATGATATCTTGGGGTTAGCTTTAGTCTTTCTGCATCCCGCTGGCTGCCGATGACAAATATCCGACGGTCTTCTATCCTTGTCAGTCGTGACCCTCTCTACCTCCTCTTGAGGCAACCGCCGAACCACCCTTGTGTCACCTTGTCACAGCATTCTGATTGCATAGCTACATATGCACTCAAGGCCTACCCACCTAGTAGTTACGCGCAAACCCAACCCCTGCGATTGCAACCTAAGACACCGCACAGAGGACTACTAGGAGCACCTTATGTACATCAGGAAGATGTGTGCTTCCCCTTCCTGTCCTTGAGAGCTCTCTAACAATCAGATGAATGTGCGCTCCCCTCGTGCCTTATAACACTTGATGATCTACCCCGTTGGGTTATTCACCCTCAAACGTGCGGACTGGTCCAAGCGCCTCACTTTAAAATGTTGTTAGACCCTATGTCTGAACATTCTTTTACGTGCTTTCCTTATCACACCGAGTTCCCATTTAAGTTGGTTATTTCCTATTCATATTAAATTCCTATTCAAATTTATCAAGTTTCTTCTTGCTTATTAATTTTAATCGTATAACTATGTCCATTTAAGTTTATTAACAAGCCTACAACATGTTATTCTCTAGATTGTGGCCCAAGGTCTGTAATCCACAATTTATTTTATATTCTTGCTTGGTTACATCATTACAATAACATGTTCTCCTTAATACGTTGTTAAGTATATCTCAATTCACATGTTTCCTAATTAACATGTCACTTACCATTTATGATTAAATATAACTTGTTTATTTTACAAGTTTTCCTCATTCTTTGCTCATTTAATCATAAATTCATTTTACACCGTCACTACAATTTATCGTTGTTTACTTAGCAGATTATTATGCATATCTAATTCTATCATTTCTACAAGCTATGCTTACCATACAAGGGTGTCTTTAATTACACAACTTTATTATATTTTCCACCGGTTATGTATACCACTAGATGTCTTTAATTACAAAACCATATTGGATTAAGTTCGTGGGCCTTTATGTAAATATTACCCACCTCTATTTTACTTGACCCACCCACTACCCATCCAATTTTACTTAACCCTAACTTAAGTTCATAATCATACAATCCTTATGGATTAAATTAGGTTAAGTAGTCCAATTCATTACCATGTCCAATTATGTTTATAATGGGCTAGACCTCCCACATTAGGCCTACAACGTGTGGATGTTGGATATGCCGGTCGGGTCTGGGTAGTCTTATTCCATAGTTGGGTCTAACCTCGTGTCTTATCCCGATTCGTATTTGCACACTTAGACCTCTCACATTAGGTTCAACATTAGTGGCTACTATATATGTTGGTCGGGTCCGGGCAGACTTCCACCACTAATGCAACCTAACCTCATGTCATAAGTGCAATCACAATTCCTGATTGTAATTACTAGACATTCCATTTTTATCCAAATCTACCTATGTCATTATAGGTGATTATTTCTCCTTTTTCCCCATATTTAATTATATGTCCAATTCATTATTCAAATCATGGACTTTTACACCCCTTTTCAATTCACCTTTTAATCACGCACCATATGCTCTCTTTTTTCCAAGTTGTAAGTCAAGGCATATCCATTTATATATATATATATATATATATGTTATGCACAAACCCAAATCTACACATTTTCCAATTTATATCCCTAGTCCATATTCACCCATTTCAATACAAGTTATACCCAAATCCATACATGAATATTTTCCAATGTATGCCTAAAATTCATATTCACATACGTCCCAATTTATGTCCCAAATCAGTATTTAGACATATCCCATTTTATACACAATTCCATTTTTACATTTATTCCAATGCATGCCTAAATTCATATTATCCAACAAGACATATGCCCCCAAACACATATTCGTGTATTTCCAAATTTATGCCCAAATTTAGATCCATATTTTCAAATATCAATTATGACGCAAATTATGCCTTTCCCCATCATTCCCAATTTCGCATGTTCGCATTTTTCAGCATTAAGCCTATGCTCGAAGGTAGCCGGGCTATATAAAAATAAAAAGGGAAAAAGATGGAGTGAAGAGAATCAAGAATAGGCATAATAACGAATCAATAATAAACTGATAGAAATAAGCATAAACTGAATAGGCATATTATGACAAGATTTAACATGGTGGCGATATGAACATATAAAGCATATCTGATAATTATGTCCTAATAGAACTGATTAGGCACCGATTCAAAATCCAATTATTGTATACATATCAATATTACTATTTAGATATTTAGATCTAAAAGCAACTTGAACTCACAGTGAATTTGCTGCGAAGAACATGTTGAATAATTTGTTGTAGCCATCGTTTAATTTGTTGTAGTAATCTTCGAATATGTATAATATTCTTAGAATAGATTTAGAACAAGAAGAAGAAGAGCCATTTTAATTTCCATCACAGCAGAGATTTGCCATCACCATTTTTTTCAATGAACAAAACCTAGGTTTAGGGTCCCTTATATAGAAGTATTGGAGCAACCAAGACCATCGGATTAGATCAAGAGCCATAGGAATCGTCCACGTCATAAAAGAAGCTTCTGGAGCTATGGGTGGGTCGACCCCCCTTCATGTGGGTCAACCCCTAGGTCGACACCCCTTCAGGGGTATCGACCCCCTTGAGCCAGGGTCGACCCCTAGGTCGACCCAGTTGGGTCTCGGGTCGACCTCAAAATATTGACCCTTTCTCGATTTACACGCCGGATTTCTGGTGTTGCTTATTTTGAACATTTTTGAATTATATATATATATATATATATATATATATATATCTTCCTTATATGCATACAAATGTCAAACCTTAATAACTTCTTCATACGAAGTACGTTTTACGCAAAATTGGTGTCTATCTTGATCAAAATTCCGAGACGAACGCAATGGCGCAGTCCGTTTCACTTAATTCTGAATATTAAATTAAGTTTTCCCTAATTCATTGTTAACAGTGTACTTCACACTGATTATTCTTTTATTCATCATCTTTAACGTTGTTAAAATTTCGGGGTGTTACATAGTCAATTACCATATAATGTTATTTATATGGATTTCATACGTCACATGTATACAACAACAATGATAAACAATTATCCAGAGTGCAATACACAACTGCATAAGCATTAAATATAAATAATTAATGCTTACAATAGCCTGTCAACCAATCGATTGATATACAACTAAACAATTGGGATTAATGTACGTCCAATATCATCCCAATACCCATGTGGGGTTTCAATCAACAAACACAAATTTTTATTTGTGTTATTGGGCGATGTGTAAAATTTATCGTCTCAATCAATGTCTGTTAAATGGATGTACATAAACAAATCATCCAATTTGTAAATGAATATTTATTTCATTTCAGGAGAATTTCATGCCATTCATTTATACATTAAAAATTATAATTTTAACGATTAAATATTTATTTCAACACTTGAATATTTTTAATAGTTCATTCATTCAATAAAAATGATATTTTTATTGTTCAAACATTATATTCAACACATGAATATTTTTTATAGTTTATTTCAGAAAATTTTGGCATTATAACAGGGCGATATTAGAACAGAGTGATGTCTAACATTACCCCTCCCCTGACACTGGCTCGCGCCATACACAATAATCAATACAATCAACAAAACCCCAATACAGTCAATTCAAACAAACACCCATGGTTTGTACAATAAATGGTGTCGGGGGCTATTAAGCCCCGTCTGCAACCTAGTATATATTTAACTGTAAAATAATTTGAGTAAGAAAGATTTCTCACTTTGGGTTCCACTCCGTTATTCTTTATTGGACGGTTTGGATTCCATTTTTCTTCCAGTCAGTTCCATCACAATCTGTTTCACACAGTATATATTAAAAAAATCACATTTTTAACAGTGCTATTTCTATATAAAAATCATACTTTTAGAATGCCATTTATATATTAAAAATCATATTTTTACAATGATATATATATTGAAAATCATATTTTTACTGAAGTTATATATATATTAAAAATCATATTTTTAATAAAGTTATTTCATTTAAAAATAACACATTTTTACTTTGCTATAAAATAAAAAAAATCATGTTTAAAAATCTGGTATTATTTCACTCTCTTCCTATATTGATCGAAGCCAACCTTCGATGCTGGGGTTGGCCCTTGCTCGCGCCTCAGGGTGCCGGAAGTTGATCAGGAGGCACCACCCGATAGCCTGGACCGCCACCTCCCTCCGCCAATGCCGACGTGGCACTCGCAGCCCCATCGATCTAGAAATCGACGTCGAACCCTGTGCCTTTGAGCACCAAAATCCCTTCCAGTACTCAACAATAAATTACCAAACCAGTCAGGATTGAAAGAGCATGAAAAGATCTACATTTTTTATTTTAAAATCATTTGAATTAATTGAGTAGAACGCACGAATTCAGAGCTCAAAAAAATGAGCATTTCCATCGTCGAAGCACTGGAGGCGCGATATAGAGTTTGACCGCGGGTTGGACTTTGACTAGGTTTTAACGTATAGGGTATATATACTATTATATATATTATTATTTAATTCGTTTAATTCCAAAAACGTTACTTTTTACTTTCGAACTCCAAACAAATCCAAAAGAGCGTCGCCGCTAGCCAAATACCCTCATTCCGGATAAAATGGGATATGTCCCATAAGCCAATTTGACTGTTTCGATCAGTTTTTCTTTAAATTAAAATATAAATCAATATATGTTGAATTCAAACGTACATTTTGATTTACTGGGGCTAATACTGACTTCAACAATTCCAGAAAAATAAATCTAGTTATGTTTTGATGATACAGTCTAACAAAACTAATTTCATCAAATTTGGAGACCATTTGAAAAATGGCCATTTTCTGGTCGATTAAATTCAAACTGAAATTACCAAATGCGTTTAAATTTACCACGCTCACATATTAATTCCAAAAATTATGAAAATTGGAATCTAGCAATATTTTGATGTTCTAGATCCAACAAAATTGGTTTCGTCGAAAACGGAGATCGTTTGCAAAATGGCTATTTTTAAGGGCTACATATATTTTAAATATATATAAATTCCATATCTACTATTTTAAAATTTAAACTGGCCATAACTTTCAATTTCTATTATGAAATCTAAAATTTTCTCATTCGTTAGAAAGATATAATTAAATAGATTCTAACGTTTCCAGTTTTACTGAAATCCGATTTATTTTGAATCCTATACATTCAATTGAAATTTAAAGTTGAATTTTCAAACTACTGTGCCAATTCAGGCTCGTTTTAAAATTAAAATAAATTTATATGTTCTAACTTTATTTAAAATAAGTTTTTAGTCGTTATTATTTAAAATAAACCATTTAAATTATTAAAAATCCATTCAAATCGCTAAAATAAATTTTTTAAATTTGTTCTGAAACTCCGGGTTGTTACAATATATATACCTAGATCCATAGAGGAACCCACTAAATAGAAAGAGTATAATATGGTAAGAATTAGGATGACTATTTTGTACACTAGAGGAATGAATATTGAAATTTGAGACCCTTAGGTAATTTGGGTGGAAAATGTACAATGTACTTTGTATGAAAGGAAGGTGAATCCCATATGATTAGTATTTTGGGTTAGTGGGTTTGGCAGTAAAACCTTATAAATTGAAAACGGTTAAAATGAGAAAAATAGATTAGGAATATATATAGTTGAGAGAATTGAATTTGTGGGAGTGTCTAGGAAAGCCTAGAAAAAAATTGGAAACCTGATTTGAGTCTAACCCCATTGTTAACTTTTAAGAACTTGAAATTGTAAAAGTTTTAGGAAAGTGTTTACAGTGTTTTCAAGTTTTAACCTTAAAAGTTACAGTTTTAATTATGTAAAGTACACATATTGAATTTTAAAGTAAAATGGGGTATATTTTGTAAATAATGATTTCTTGGGAAAATTTTGTCTGAAGTAAAATTCTCTCAGCAAAAGGTGCATATTATAGAGCATGTATAGCTCGCTAGTTTTCTTGTTATATTTCATACAAAATTTTTTAATAAAGAAAGTTTTGAAGTCTCTATTCTTTTGACAAACATTTTTGATAAATTGTTTAAAAGAGAAAATTTTGTTGGGTGGAGAAAATAAGTTGTAGAAATTAAGAATAGAGTTGATGTTTGCACCTTATAGTAAGAGACTGAACTGACCTTATATGCAAGAACAAGTGATAACCCGGTTGAGAAATAATTGTCCTTATCTACTCCAGTTTTTGTGATTTAAAAAAATGATTTACATTTTTATATATGACATATTTTATGGTTTGGCAAAAGTAAGTTTTCATGAGGAAAATAAAGTTCTGGACCTTTCAATTTTTTTGGAAGAAAATTTAAACGAAAAGGGCTAAACATTGTTTTAAAAAGTATGAAGTAGGTAAGGATAGTGCCTAGGGAAGACGGGAAAATTTTGAGGCTATGAAGTAAATAACGAGAATTATCTTGGAATAATGGTAAGTTCCCGTAGAATGCGTAAGCATTGAAAAGCCTAGGTTGTTGCTGGAAATAATTGTTGGTACACAGCTAGGACTACTGGTGACTACTAAATAGAAATGTGACGACCCCAAACCTCCGTTCCACGGTGGCAAGGGTAATCTTTGGAATATAACACATAAACAGATAACAGCAGAACATAAATAAATAAATACACCAGATAATGTACAATAGAATACACTGGATAAACATAATCATCAGAGCTACACAGTATACAGGATCATACTTTGTACAAAATACAGTTCAGCTTTACATAAAACGTCTACAGCGGAATCAAAACATAATAGATACAATAGGAGTTGAACAACATAAAAAGAAAGAAGTGATAGAATCCAGCTTCAGCTCCAACTATCCAGAAAGAGCCTACTAAAACCTGAATACAAGGCTGTCCGTGTAGAAAATAGGGCGCCCGAGTTTGCAAGTGAAACAAACTACGAGTCAGTCATGGGAATGGTATGAGAAATCTACCACCTAACTTATTTTAAAATAAGGCCAATCACAGGACCACGCCGCTAACGTGGAACGGGTTTGCTCCATTGGATTGCCAATGCTTTAAAACAAGTTAATCTTTAAAACATCGCAATGCTTTTTATAAAAATGAAGCCATTATAAGACTCAGTTCCCATCACACAATGCAACGCAAACCGAAGGATAGAATTTTACCTTATAATGGCCAAAATATGCTTGATACGAATAAAAGAAAAGCATTTTATATTATTACTAGTGTTTATATGTTTCAAAAACAATTTCAATCATAAGTATCAATCATAGATGGCATGGGTACCATATATCATGTCGCCATATATAGGTATACAATCAAAACCGCACGATGTCGTATTTGGAAATTGGATATCCGTCATGAACCAAGGCAAGGGATCGTCCTTACCGCTTCGAGATGCTCTAGACCGTGTCTTAGGCAAGCGCGCAGGCAAGCCTTGAATCGTCAGGGTCGGTCCACACGGAGTGGATTATAATGCCTGAACACTGCGTTTCCCCACACTATGGGCCGTCAACTGGTCATATCCGACCAAACCATCGACCCAGGAGCGACCAATATAACCGAGGCGCCTCGCTATCCATCATCCACATAAGTAAAATGCCCGGGTGTGTAAAACCCAAAACACCACTCCTAGCTAGAAAGAAACATAGGACCTCCCTGATGTCTTCTCCCGTTTCTTGCTCATACCGAGGTGTGAGGCTCGTGAAACAATGCTAAAAACAAAGCTAGCTATTTAAAGCCCTACTTTGATCATCAACCACAAAGCTCGGCTTTTCAACAAAAGCTTTGATCACTGTATCTCTGCATGCCACGTTGTCAATATACAACGTCAGACACACATCCATTTACAAGTCTATTCTGGGTCTGAACGAAACCGGAGGATCTTTATTCCTCGCACATCCGAACGATCAACATGTACTTCCAGACAACCACCACTGTAACCCCTTCAGGGCAGCAACTCCCATCCAAGGCATCAGTAGCCATCCATCGGACCTAAAGATCATCGGTCTTGCACCGTGTTCATATCTTCGACTTCTAACCATCGATCAATTATTTGAAATGATAATTAACTCGGCCTTTTCAAATAATCCACATATATTTAGAATTTCAAATCAATTCATTTCAATGGTTAAATTATTCGACATCAAAAATTCAGTTCATTAATGTAATTTTCACGCCAAAAACATTCAACCATCAAATATCCAATAAACCGGGGAAATTTGGTTTATTTCCATTCCATATCGTTTATATTACTTTATAATGATTTATCGCTCTTTTTATTTATTTAAAAATAGCCAATTC
Source organism: Allium sativum (assembly GCA_030737875.1). Taxonomy (NCBI): domain Eukaryota; kingdom Viridiplantae; phylum Streptophyta; class Magnoliopsida; order Asparagales; family Amaryllidaceae; genus Allium; species Allium sativum. The sequence goes on from CM060913.1 coordinate 194,052,277, forward strand.
ATTCAAACGACGCTTCAGGCCATAACGCGGCTGTAACGACCGGGAATTTCGCTTGATCCGAATCAGTCGCTAAACCGACCCAGACCGTTCGAAATGCCTGATTGTTTTGAGAATACGACAAATCAGAACGCAGACGGAAGAACATTTCATTGCTTATTACAACAATTTCATCAGAATACAAGAATATACAGAGCATTAACATATAATATACATTCACCAATATTTGAGATCACAATAAATTACATAGCAGCGAAAAATAATACAAAACACAACTGAAGGAGATATACGGATACAAAGCTTTCCGGATATCGTTCCAGATGTAAACTAGGTTCCTGTGAATATAAATCTACAAAACCAAAACTACTAGCTACCCGTGTCGAAAATAAGGCACCCAGAGTTTAGGTTAAAACAATAAACTCCAGGTTAGTCATGTGACTGGTGTGAGAACTAAAATAGTAATAAATCTTTATTTCAAAGTTAGGTAAATCAAGGGACAACGCCGTATAACACGGAACGGGTTTCCTCCCAAGAATACTAGTGCTTAAAACAACAGCGCAATGCTAAATAAAGAACAATGAACTATTATAAGACCCAAGTCCCATCACACAATGCAACGCAAGCCGGAGGATAGAGTTTTACCTTATAATAGCCAAAGAATGCTTAATACGCTAGATTTCATCTTTTATTATTAATATAGTTGTATAGTTTCAAAACAAGTTTAAATCATAAGTATCAATCATAGACGGCATGGGTACCATATATCATGTCGCCATACTAGGCTCTACAAATAAAACCGCAGAATCACGTATTTGGAAATTGGATTTCCATCTATGAACCAAGGCCAGGGATCGTCCTCTACCGATTCGAGACGCTTTAGCCCATGTCTCAGGACCCAGACACAGGTGAGTCCTTGGAGCGACAGGGCCGGTCCACCGATGTGGATTAAAATTACTGAACACTGCGTTTCCCCACACTTTGGGGTGTCAATGAGCCAACGAATGACTCCATCGGCTTCACAAAGTCACCGATATATCCGAGGCGCCTCGCAACAGCAACAACCACATAAGTCAAACTCGTCACGGCGTGTAAAACCACTGACGCCACTTCTAGCTAGAAAGAAACGCATGCCCTCCTGGAGGTCCTCTCCCGTTTCTGGTTCACAACCGGGGTGTGAGGCTCGCGAATCAACGTTACACACAGCTATGCTACACAGGCTGTGCTTTGATCATCCACCACAAGACTCTGCTTTTCAACAGAAGCCTTGATCATTTGCATCATAGCATGCCACACAGGCAAACCACTCTTTGCAACCGATATCAGTCACACGGAATGAAATCCAATGTCAGACACACAGTCCATTTACAAGTTCGTTCTGGGTCTGAACGAAACCAGAGGCACCTTGTACCTCGCATATCCATCGATCTCCAAGTACGTCTGGGCGATCACCAACTGATTCCCTCCTCTCGGGTGTACGGCCCAATCAAGATCATCAGTAATCACCAAAACGACGTGAAGACCTCCGGTCTTCAACCACCGTCTTCATCTTCGACATATCATCGTATCAGTTATTCAGAATGGGATAAACTCGGTCTTTTTGAATAACTCGCGTGTATAATAAATACATGTTACACAAACACAACATACGCCTCATTCCAGTTCACCAGTCACTAACCGTAAATTAATCAAGAGAATAATTCCCCAAATATTAACCCCGAAGGCCGAAACCAACATCAGATCAATACCCAGGAAACCATTCTGCTAAGCTAACCGACAATTAGTTTCTAAATTTCACATTCTTAGGGAAAGGTTCCCATTAATTTTATCAAAGATAAATCCTTTAAATTTATTCTTTAATCTACTTTTGAATATCAATTCAAACTAGTCGGGAGCGAACCACACCGAAGTGATCATTTATTTTATTTCCCAATCCCAACCTATTCATCTCATGAAGTAAAAATGGTAATACTTCATATCTAACACCACGGTGTTATCAGTAAATTCAATTACCATTTCACGTTCAAATCTAATTAAAGATTTAACTATCGCCTGGAGCAAACTGGTGATACTCCATTCTCGATCTTTTTTTTCAATCTAATTAAAGATTCATTAAAACTCCACTTAGTTTTAATCTTTACACGGGTTAAAGAATCAGTGTCATTTAAAACACGGTTCATGATAAACCCCAAAATCAGATCACATTTCAATCAGTCCCTAACCGTAAATTAGCAAGTGAGCAATTCCCTAAGTATTAACCCCGAAGGTCGAAACCAACATCAGATCAATACCCCAGAAACCATTCACTTAACAAATCTCCAGTTTGTTTCTGATTTTCTCAATTCCTTTGGGTCTAAGAACAGTATTATTGAAGATATCGTTCGTGACAACCCAAAATCACATTCCATCAATTTTCGGGTTAAAGAATAAGTGTTATTTAAAACACTATTCACGATAAACCCAAAAATCAATACCAATTCAATTCCAATTAAATATCATTTAATTGGTACATTTCATTAAATCTAAATAAATAAATTAATCTTTTTTTCTCAATCACACAGAATGATATCCTTTGTCGGACACATAGTCCATTTACAAGTCCGTTCTGGGTCTGAACGAAACCGGAGGCACCTTGTACCTCGCATATCCATCGATCTCCAAGCATGTCTTGACGATCACCAACTGATTCCCTCCTCTTGGGTTTACGGCCCAATCAAGATCATCAGTAATTATCCAAACGACGTGAAGACCTCCGTTCTTCAACCATCGTCTTCATCTTCGGCTTATCGTCGTATCAGTTATTCAGAATGGGATAAACACGGTCTTTCCGAATAACTCGCGTATATAATAAACAAGTGTTACACAAACACAACATACGCCTCATTCCAATTCATCAGTCACTAACCATAAATTACAAGAGAATAATTCCCCAAATATTAACGCCGAAGGCCGAAACCAACATCAGATCAATATCCAGAAAACCATTCTGCTTAGCTAACCGACAGTTAGTTTCTAAATTTCACATTCTTAGGGAAAGGTTCCCATTACTTTTATCAAAGATAAATTCTTTAAATTTATTCTTTAATCTTCTTTGAATATCAATTCAAACCAGTCGGGATTAACGAACCTTACCTAAGTAATCGTTTGTTTTAATTTCGCAATCCCAACCTATTCATCCCATGAAGTAAAACTGGTAATACTTCATATCTAACAACACAGTGTTATCGGTAAATTTAATTACCATTACACGTTCAAATCTAATTAAAGATTTAACTATCGCCTGGAGTAAAACTGGCGATACACCATTCTCGATCTTTTCAATCTAATTAAAGATTCATTAAAATTCCACTTAGTTTTAATCTTTAACTGGGTTAAAGAATCAGTGTCATTTAAAACATGGTTCACGATAAACCCAAAATCACATCACATTTCAATCAGTCCCTAACTGTAAATTAGCAAGTGAGCAATTCCCTAAGTATTAACCCCGAAGGCCGAAACCAACATCCGATTAATACTCCAGAAACTATTCAACTTAACTAATCTCCAGTTAGTTTCTGATTTTCTTAACTCCTTTGGGTCTAAGAACAGTTTTATTGAAGATACCGTTTACGACAACCCAAAATCACATTCCATTAATTACCGGGTTAAAGAACAAGCATTATTTAAAACACCGTTCACGATAAACCAAAAAATCAATACCAATTCAATTCCAATTAAACATTATTTAATTGGTATACTTCATTAAATCTAAACAAAAAGATTTAATCTTTTTCTCAACTGGGCTTAAGAATAGTGTTAATGAAGACACCATCCACGACAAACCCAAATCACATTTGATATTAAATACAAGGCTCTGAATAGAAAATATATCGGCTTATATTCAATATCAAATTCTACGACCAACAAATATCGTATTGGAAATAACGATATATATATATATATATATATATATATATATATATCTTTCAAATTTCCCTAACAACATCTGTATAATCACGAAATCCAACATCGAACTATTCCATAGACGATTTCGATTCAAATCCATTCCAATTCAATTATTGGAACTCCTGGTTATTTTCAAAACCATTTCAAATTCAATTTATTTATTTAAAAAATAAATAAATTATTATTCTTGTCCAAAACTAGTTCATTTCGATAAAAATCTATCTTTATCTTCTCAAATATGGAGTTTTTCATCCCAATTCTTCACAAATCATTTCTTATGATTTTACACAAATTATTGATATTTTTAATAATTTTATCAAGGCCCGAAAAGTCGATTTCCATCAACGGCCCTCGAACTGCAATTACAACGACCTTTTCCAAATTTGATTTGGACGTAATTCCAAATCCAACCGTTAGATTTCAAATCTCTAATATTCGTTAGAAAGCTCTTTTCGATACGAACCCAACGGTTTCGGTTTTAGGAGAATCCGACGGTCGGATCTTCCGCAATATCCATTCGAAGTCAATGGTAGAAATTCGCGAACTGCCGCGGTGCGGCGCGTTCTATTCAGGCCATTATATTATATATATAATATATACTTCGTCGATTTCTTTTTAAAATGTATTTTATAAATCGTTTTAAATTTGTTTTCAAAACGATTTCAACTTCCTTTCAAATTCAAATCAAAATTGAATTTTTCCTTATAAATTCGTTTTAAATTCATTTCAAATTGATTTCAATTCAAATCGGTTTTCAGTTCAATTTCAATGCGTTTTAAATTCAATTCAAAACGATTTCAATTCTATTTCAATCTAATTCGAATTTCAGTTCTATTCAATTCTATTCAATTTAATTCGAATTTCAATTCTATTCAGTTTAATTCGAATTTCAATTCTTTTCAATACAATTCGAATTTCGAAATCACTTTCAATATTCATTGAAAAATGAATAAAATCGATATAAATATCGTTCGTGTCAAAATGGCGTTAGTCTAATCAACACGGCTTCATAAATTCTTATTTTCGAATATTCTATTTCAAAACTGGAATGAGGCCCACTCAATTACCATATAATGTTAATTATATGGATTTTCTACAACACATGTATAAAATAACAACGATAAATAATCAACCATCATCCAGAGTGCGTTCTGCACTATATAAGCATCAAATATAAATATTTAACGCTTATAACAGCCTGTCAATCAATCGATCGACATACAGCTAATTATTGGGACTAGTGTATGTCATATATCATCCCAATACCCGTGTGGGGTTTTCAAACAATCAAACATAGATTTTATTTGTGCAGTTGCGCGATGTGTAAAATTTATCGTCCCAATCAATATTAGTCAAATGTGCGTATATAAACAAATCGTCCGATTTGTTTATATTTATTTCATTTTAAATGCACGTTAAAAATTCGATTTTTAACTATAAAATATTTTTAACTATATGAATATTTTATTTCATTTCACATCACATCACACAATCAACTACACATCAAAATCAAACAACCAAGCATACAAGCCGTCCATGGTCTGTGGACGACGGGTGTCGAGTGCTACTAAACACCGTCTGCATCCTAGCATATATTTCAACTAGAAATAAATTAAAGGTGAGGAGTTCTCACCGAGGGTTCCACTCCTCCATTCTCTATTTCTGAACGGTTTGGATTTGTATTCGTTTACAGTCGGTTCCATCGCAGTCTGCTTCAAATGATTTTTATATTAAAAGTCACATTTTTAATACAGTGCTATTTATTTAAAAATCACATTTTTAAATCATCATTATTTCATATTTTTGAAAATCATATTTATAAAAATCTGATTTTTATTTCTAAAACCATATGTTAATTTCATTTTTAAAACAAAGTATATTTTTATATTTCAAATCAAAGCATATTTATATATTTCAAAACAAAGGATATTTTTATATTTCAAAACAAAGGATATTTTTATATTTCAAAACAAAGGATATTTTTATATTTCAAATCAAAGCATATTTTTATATTTCAAATCAAAGCATATTTTTATATTTCAAAACAAAGGATATTTTAATATATCAAAACAAAGGATATTTTTATATTTCTATGACAAGGTAGATTTTTGTTTCTAAAGACAATGCTAATTTTTATTTTCTATTTCACATTTTTTTCTCCATAACTTAGTTATCTTTTTAAAAATTATATTTTTATAAATTACATTTCATATTAAAGATCCGATTTTTAGCAATGTTATTTATACTAAATTAAACTAGAATAAATAATTAAAATTAACTTAAGAAAATCACCTTTCTTCCTTTGTTATTATTACTGGAACAGGACGGAACGCAACTGCACCATCTTTCAACCCTAGGGTTTCGAGTTGCCACCGAAGTAGTCATGGCTCGGGGGAGGAGTTTGGCTGAGGGGCGGCGCGATGTGGGTGAGGTCGGGGTGCGCGGCGGTGCGATTGGGGGAGGGGGCACGTGGTCGATTTCTGAAACGACGGGGGAGGGGCTCGATCTGCGGAGGAGGGGAGGAGCCGACGGGGATGAAGGAGGGAGGCGTGGGTGTGACTGGGGATGGAGGCGGTGGAGGAAGGTGAGGCGGCGATGGCGAGAGCTGCCTGGGGGACCACGAGATCGAGATCCGATTTTGTTTTCTTTTTTCTTTTTTCTTTTTCTTATCTGAACGGTGAAAGGGGGAGTGGGAGAATAAGGGAAGTTATATAAATATATTTATTTATTTTATTTTATTATTCAATTAAAGTTGACTTTTTATTTCGACCTCGAAACGGGACCCACCGCCTGTCGTCCATAGCTAATTACCTCCATTCCGAACACAATGTGATATGTATCATAAGCTGATTCGATCGTTTCGATCAGTTTTCGTCAAAATCAACATATAACTCCACATATTAAATATGAACGTGCATTTCAATTTATCGGGGCCACATACAGCCTCTAAAAATTCCAAAAAAAAATATTTTCTAGCTTCATATTGACGATACGGCCCTAACAAAACTAGTTTCGTCGAATTCTGAGACCGTTTGAAAAATGGCCATTTTCCAGTCGATTAAAATCAATTGAAACTGGTCAAACGCGTTTTCCTTTGCCACGCTCGCATATTGATTCAGAACATTACGAAAATTGGAATCTAGCAATAACTTGACATCACGGATCCAACAAAAGTGGTTTCATCGAAATCCGAGGTCGTTTGCAAAATTCCCATTTTTAAGGGCCAGAATTCCATAGCGACTATTCTGAATTTTCAACTGGACATATCTTTTGATTCCTGCTATGAAATTTTGATTTTTCGGATTCGTTGGAAAGATATTCTCAAATAGATTCTATTATTTTTGGTTTCGCTAAAATCCGGTTTATTTTGAATACTGCACATTCATTTGAACTTTGAAATCGAATTATCGAACTACCGCGCCATTTAAAATAAAATAATTATATTCTAACGACGATCTATATAAACATATACGTTCGAATTCTATTCAAAATAAATTTCTCGCCGTTATTATTTAAAATAAATCATTTTAAATAATCAAAATTCATTAAAATTGCCAAAATAAAAATTTTAAATTGGCTCGGATTTCTGGGTTATTACAGTGGTCGTGGCACAGTTTTTCTTCATATTCGATTTACACGTATCTGAAAATCTAACCGTTCGATATTTACAAATTTTATATCATTAGAAAGATCTTTTCAAAACGAATCCAACAGTTCCAGTTTTGGGAAAATCCGAGGGTCGGATCTCACGGTACAATCGTTTGAAATTACGATTTCAAAATACGAACTGCAGCGTCGTTATTCGATTTATTTTGATTATATGTATATGTATATATATATATATATAATCGACTCTGGCACTGTTTTCATTCAGATTTGAATTAAACATTCCAGACAATCCAACCGTTGGATCTTTGCAAAGTTGGTGTCGTTGGAAAGATATTTCCAAAGCGAACCCAACGGTTTCAGTTTCGGGAAAATCCGATTGTCGGATCTCCCGCAATAATCGTTGGAAATCACGGTTTCAAGATACGGACTATAGCTTCGCTATTCGATTTATTTTAGTTATATTTATATATATACATATATATATACATATATATATATAATTCGTTCTTTGATTTCAAAACCATTTCATTTCATATATGTGATAAAAATGATATTTTTTTCCAACAAATATTTATTTCAACACATGACTATTTTTAACAATTCATATATATAATAAAAATGTGATTTTTATTGCCAAAACAATTTATTTCAAAACACGATTATTTTATATGCTTCATATAGAAGATAAAAATGTGATTTTTATTGTTAAAACAATTTATTTCTAAAATGAAGATTTTTAGCTATTCATATATATTAAAAAATTGTGATTTTTATTGTTAAAACCATTTATTTCAAAAATGTAAATTTTTAGCGATTTATATATATTATAAAAATGTGATTTTTATTTATAAAACAATTTAATTTCATTCATTCCATAAAAATGTCATTTTTATCGTTCAAACCATTTTATTTCTTTCAGTCGATAAAAGTGTTATTTTTATCGTTCAAACCATTCTATTTCTTTCATTCGATAAAAATGTTATTTTTATCATTCAAACCATTCTATTTCTTTCATTCGATAAAAATGTTATTTTTATCGTTCAAACCATTTCATTTCATTGATTCGATAAAAATGTTATTTTTATCATTTAAATCATTTATTTCATTCATTACATGAATATATTTCAATACATGAAGATAAATCAAACACATAAATATTTCATAAAATTTCGGCAGCATAACGGCAGGGTAGTTAAAACCGGCACCATCCCTAGTATGGCTCCTTGCTCTACCTTAAAGCCTCGCACCTTTTGACAATAGGGATTTCAATATCTAGTTCGTACGCAGACGAATTTTCCCATATACTAGTCCTATTGGGATTTCAACCACAATCAATCATTTCCAATCAACCATTCATGATATTCACCACATTTCACATCAACCAAATCCAAACAATTTCACAACCAATATATATCGTCCATGGTCTGTGGACGAGTGGAGTGTGTGTGTGTGTGTATATATATACGTATATAAATATATTTCGATTTCATTTCAATATCATTTCAACGCATATATTATTTTTACAACGCATATATAACTAATACATCGCACATACAACTTATACAACGCTTATACATGAGGTGTACAACGTTTATATAACACATACATCGACCGTATAATTTATACATCATCATTTCCATATCGTTTATAAATCAGAAATCTCACATTGGGTTCCAGTCCTCTAAAAATTGTAGGAAGCTCAGAAAAATATCCGGTCTCTTCTAGAATGTAGAAGACGTCCACACGAGTCCACTGTCTCTTGTTTCACTGGATTTCGACCACATAGCAAAAAGATATGATTTTTATTGTAAAATCATAAACCGTAGCGCTTTAAAGTGTTATAAATAGTTAAATAAAATAAAGGCCATACCTTTTCTAATATCGTTGTATCCTAGGTTTTAGATTTTCCGCAAATCCGTGCAACGATGTGAGAATCAGGCGGCGCAGCGTCGAAGAGCTTGGAAGGGGCTTCACACGCCAGGTGGCGGCGCTCAGTTTGATGCGGCGGTATGGGCACGGCGGCGCTGCAAAGGCGGCGACTTTAAGGACCTCGATCTCGATGATGACGAAGTGAGGGAGGGCGAGAGTGGTACGGATTTGAAGAGCTCGAGAACACTACAAAATCTTCAGCTGGGTCGAGGTCTAATTCTGCGTGGTTTGGTCGGAAAATTGTGACAACAAGGAATTTCGCTCGATCCGAATCAGTCGCTAAACTGATCTAGACCTTTCAAAATGCCTGAATGTTTTGAGAACACGACAAAATAGAACGCAGACAGAAGAACATTTCATTGTATATTACAACAATTCCATCAGAATACAAGAATATACAGAGTATGAATAAATATTACACAGAAAAATATCAGAAATTTAAATTACATATAAATACATCGCAGCGAAAAAAAAAAATTATACAAAACACAACTAGAAGAGATATACGGATACAGAGCTTTCCGGATATCGTTCCATCTGTAGATCAGGATCCTGTGAATATAAATCTGCAAAACCAAAACTGCTAGCTGCCCATGTGGAAAATACGGGCACCCAGAGTTTAGGTTAAAACAATAAACTCCAGGTCAGTCATGTGAGTGGTGTGAGAACTAAAACAGTTATTAATCTTTGTTTTTAAAGTTAGGTAAATCAAGGGACCACGCCGTATAATACGGAACGGGTTTCCTCCCAAGAATACCAGTGCAGAAAACAAACAGCGCAATGCTAAATAAAGAACAATGAAGCTATTATAAGGCCCAGGTCCCATCACACAATGCAACGCAAGCCGGAGGATAGGGTTTTCCCTTATAATAGCCAAATATGCTTGATACACGAAATTTCATCTTATATTATTACTATAAGTGAAGAAAACAACTTCAAATATAAATATATCAATCATAGACGGCATGTGTTTTGGGGTGGTTAAGGCTTACAGCGGAGGACAGAGGGAGGGGGAAGAGAAGGTCGGCCGCCTACGTAGGAGGACTGGCGGCGCGGCGATGTGATGGAGCCCCCAGGGTGGCGAGCGGCGATCTGAATCCAGGCGTCTGTTTTTTTTTCTTTTCCAGATCCGATAATGACGGGGGTTGACTACAGGTAAGAAAGAGCAGGGGGTTTATTTTAAATTTTTATATAATTATTTAATTAATTAATTCCCATAAAGTTACTTTTTATTTCGATCTCGAAACGAGACCCACCGCCTGTCGTCCCTAGCTAATTACCCCCATTCTGAACCCAATGGGATATGTATCGTAAGTTGATTTGGTCGTTTCGATCAGTTTTCGTCAAATTCAACATATAACTCTATATATTGAATTTGAACGCACATTTCAATTTACCGGGCCCACATACTAACTCGAAAAATTCCTGAAAAATATTTTCTAGCTTCGTATGGATGATACGGTCCTAACGAAACTAATTTCATTGAATTCTGAGACCGTCTGAAAAATGGCCAATTTTCAGTCGATTAAAATCAACTAAAACTAGTCAAACGCGTTTTCCTTTGCCACGCTCACATATTGATTCGAAAAATTATGAAATTTGAAACCTAGCAATAACTTTACATCACGGATCCAACAAAAGTGGTTTCGTCGAAATCCGAGGTCGTTTGCAAAATGGCTATTTTTAAGGGCCGAAATTCCATAGCGACTATTCAGAATTTTCAACTGGACATATCTTTTGACCCCCGCTATGAAATTTCGATTTCTCAGATTCGTTGGAAAGATATTCCCAAATAGATTCCATTATTTTTGGTTTCACTAAAATCCGGATTGTTTTGCACCCGGTACGTTTAATTGAAGTTTGAAATCGAATTATCGAACTACCGCGCCATTTTCAATTCTATTTATAATTATATATAATTATTTATATTCTAACGACGACGTATATAAAATATACGTTGTAATTATATTCAAAATAAATTTCTTGTCGATATTTTTTAAAATAATCTATTTTAAATGTTCAAAATTCGCTAAAATTGCCAAAATAAAAATTTTAAACTGGCCCAGATTTTCGGGTTGTTACAATCTCCCCCACTTAAAACTTTTCGTCCCCGAAAAGGAACGAAGCCGAAAGTGGTTTGATTAATCAACTCTACGCTTGATCTGGCTTCCATTCTCCAACTTTTCAGTTTCTGAGAATTTTCAAATTCTTCAAAAATTTGGCTAACACCCTAAATTTTCGAAAAATTTCGCCATGACCTCCCCTGCACCGGGAGCCACAGGAAAATCCCGAAATTGCCATATAGGCCTTCTGATCTCAAAAAGAAAAATAAAAAGCCAATAGGCTCATAAAATCATCATCACCCAAACAAAACAGTAAATTATGGTAAACATGTACCTATTTGTCGGGTAAACAAATTTTATTCTTCGGCTCTAGCCTCCTTGCTATGACCTGTTCAATGTAAGTACATGTATATGCAAGCAATTGCGATAAATTTTCAATACAGTTCAATATATGATTCAATTAGGCATAATGGTTCAAAATTATAAAACAAATAAACAATCAACACAAACATCAATCAATTAGTGGATTAACGTTTCAACTTCATAATTTTGATACATATACAGAAAATCATGTTTTTGATGCCAATTCACAACAATAAATCTATCTAGTTTTGGTTCTCACACAAGCCTAATGGAAATATATAGATATCACACTTTCGAAACTCGAATGTAAATTCTGATGATGTACGTACTATATAGCGATCATCAGAACCATCCCCGGGCGACTAGAATGTGATTCTATATCTATCCAGCATATTAAAACTTTGAATATACGTTCATGACGCGTATATGCAAAATCTTTATATACTGAATCGTCCAAATTCAAAATAATTAAATATTCAAATACGAATAAAACGATTTAAATTTCAAAACAAAATTGTTTTCATTTGAAAAATATACTCTTCACACTCGTTCTAGGATACTACTGATCCTATCTCTAACGAGTCATTCTAATTGGATATTACTAATCCAATATCTGATGAATTCTTTCGTTTGGTTCTAATGTGTCTTGTTCTCGAGCTCTGTAAACCAAAGCTCTGATATCAACTGTGACAACATGGAATTTCGCTCGATCCGAATCAGTCGCTAAACTGATCTAGACCTTTCGAAACGCCTGAATGTTTTGAGAACATGACAAAATAGAACGCAGACAGAAGAACATTTCATTGTATATTACAACAATTCCATCAGAACACAAGAATATATAGAGTATGAATAAATATTACATAGAAAAATATCAAAGATTTAAATTACATTTAAATACATCGCAGCGAAAAAAATGTATACAAAACACAACTAGAAGAGATATACGGATACAGAGCTTTCCGGATATCGTTCCAGCTGTAGATCAGTATCCTGTGAATATAAATCTGCAAAACCAAAACTGCTAGCTGCCCGTGTGGAAAATAGGGGCACCCAGAGTTTAGGTTAAAACAATAAACTCCAGGTCAGTCATGTGACTGGTGTGAGAACTAAAACAGTTATTAATCTTTGTTTTTAAATTTAGATAAATCAAGGGACCACGCCGTATAACACGGAATGGGTTTCCTCCCAAGAATACCAGTGCAGAAAACAAACAGCGCAATGTTAAATAAAGAACAATGAAGCTATTATAAGACCCAGGTCCCATCACACAATGTAACGCAAGCCGGAGGATAGGGTTTTCCCTTATAATATCCAAGTATGCTTGATACGCGAAATTTCATCTTATATTATTACTATAAGTGAAGAAAACAACTTCAAATATAAATATATCAATCATAGACGGCATGGGTTTTGGGATGGTTAAGGCTTACAGCGGAGGAGAGAGGGAGAGGGAAGAGAAGGTCGGCCGCCTACGTCGGAGGACTGGCGGCGCGGCTATGCGATGGAGCCCCCAGGGTGGCGAGCGGCGAACTGAATCCAGGCGTCTGTTTTTTTTCTTTTCCAGATCTGATAATGACGGGGGTTGACTACAGGTTAGAAAGAGCAGGGGGTTTATTTGAAATTTTTATATAATTATTTAATTAATTAATTCCCATAAAGTTACTTTTTATTTCGATCTCGAAACGAGACCCACCGCCTGTCGTCCCTAGCTAATTACCCCCATTCTGAACCCAATGGGATATGTATCGTAAGTTGATTCGGTCGTTTCGATCAGTTTTCGTCAAATTCAACATATAACTCTATATATTGAATTTGAACGCACAATTCAATTTACCTGGCCCACATACTAACTCGAAAAATTCCTGAAAAATATTTTCTAGCTTCATATTGACGATACGGTCCGAACGAAACTAATTTCATCGAATTCTGAGACCATTTGAAAAATGGCCAATTTCCAGTCGATTAAAATCAACTAAAACTGGTCAAACCCGTTTTCCTTTGCCACGCTCACATATTGATTCGAAAAATTATGAAATTTGAAACCTAGCAATAACTTTACATCATGGATCCAACAAAAGTGGTTTCGTCGAAATCTGAGATCGTTTGCAAAATGGCTATTTTTAAGGGCCGAAATTCCATAGCGACTATTCAGAATTTTCAACTGGACATATCTTTTGATCCCCGCTATGAAATTTCGATTTCTCGGATTCGTTGGAAAGATATTCCCAAATAAATTCCATTATTTTTGGTTTCACTAAAATCCGGATTGTTTTGCATCCGGTACGTTTAATTGAAGTTTGAAATTGAATTATCGAACTACCGCGCCATTTTCAATTCTATTTATAATTATATATAATTATTTATATTCTAACGACGACGTATATAAAATATACGTTGTAATTCTATTCAAAATAAATTTCTCGTCGATATTTTTTAAAATAATCTATTTTAAATGTTCAAAATTCGCTAAAATTGCCAAAATAAAAATTTTAAACTGGCCCAGATTTTCGGGTTGTTACAAAAATGAACAGGAAGCTCTGAAGTGGTTTCCGCCCTTCATCGAGGAAGAAGCGTCGGGGAGAGAGAATGAACGTGATTGGGCCATATTTTCTTTTATTTATATAATTTTAAATTTCAAAAATACCCCTTACCACTTCCGAACTCCAACCCAAACCCAACGATTGTCATCCCTAGCTAAATACCCCAAATCCGAACACAATGGGATATGTTTCATAGGCCCATTCGACTGTATCAGTCAGTTTCTCTTCAACTTAAAATATAAAACATTCAATATTTGATTTAAATGTACATTTCAATTTGCCGGGGCCACAAACTAATCCCAAAAATTCCAGAAAAATAAATCTAGCTATGTTTTGAAGATACGGTCCAAACAAAACCAGTTTTGTCGAATTCTGAGACCGTTTGAAAAATGGCCATTTTCTGGTCGATCCGAATTGGTTGAAATCAACCATACACATTTTCCTTTGCCACGCTCACATATTAACTTCAAAAATTGTGGAATTTGAAACCTAGTAATTGTTTGACATCCCGGATCCAATAAAAGGGGTTTCATCGAATTCTGAGGTCGTTTGCAAAATGGCTATTTTCACGGGCTATATAAACTCCATAGCGACCTTTCTGAAAATTCATTTGGCCATAACTTTTGATTTCCGCCATGAAATTTCGATTTTTCAGATTCGTTAGAAAGATATTCATAAACAGATATAAATATTTTTAGTTTCACTAAAATACGTTTTATTTTGCACCCGGTACAGTCAGTCAAAATTTGAATTCAAATTTTCAAACTACCGCGCCATTTCAGGCCTTGTTTATAATTAAAATAAACATATTTATTTTCAAACATCGATTCAAATCGACTTTTGACATTTATTATTTAAAATAACTTATTTTAAATATTTAAAATCCGCTAAAATAGCCAAATTAAAATTTTTAAATTGGTTCTGATTTTCCGGGTTGTTACAATCTCCCTCACTTAAAATCTTTTCGTCCACGAAAAGGAACGAAGTCGAAAGTTGTTTAATTAACTAACTCAACTTTCATTCTTAAACTTTTAGTTTCTAAGAATTTTCCAATTCTTCTAAAATTTGGCTAACACCCTAAATTTTCGAAAAATTTCGCCATAACCTCCTTGGTACGAGGAGGGGTTTGGAAATTTATTGGGCCGTATTAGGTACCCAACAAATCCTAATAAGCATGCACATATTTATAGTGATATATTCCGGTGTCCATAGGGGAGTGTGTATAGATCATAACTCCAGAGAATAAATTCTTGTCACCCTATAAATGGTTTTTGTGCCTTAATGACCAAAGAGACGTGTTTATTGTCATCTCCAGACCCATGTGGGGTTTTTATTAATCTGGTAATTTACCGTTACATTTTATATAGTCCATATCAGTCATCAGTCCAACCTGTAATATATAGTCATCGCCACACAAGCCTCTCGCTCGTATGGTAAATCTTCAACCTCGTCACACAAGCTCCAAATTCTTATGTGGTATATGATGAAGTATGCTATCTTCAAGAAGTATGCCATGTAGTGTAGTTCAAAATTAATTGTTACTATCCTATGGCGACATTTATTATTACACACAGAAAACCAGCACTCCGCATCCAATGGCATTCACAGGAGTTGATATAATAATAAAATTGTGCATCCAACTCATTAAGGTTTACCTATTTGTCGGGCACGCAAATAAATTCTTTACTCAACAGCTAATCCATTTACTTGTTCAAACATATATAATGCACATGTATATATTTCTATCTATTTTTAAATCACTTCAATAAATGATTTACTTGCATACATTTAACTTCATTCTCTTATTGATTAAATTAACTATCATTCTAATAATTTAATTAATCAAATCCACAATCACACAACACAAACAACAATCAATTTGTTTTTATCTTTCAAAAATATACTAATTAATTCATATACTCTTTTAAAATCATTCAGACTATATAATTAAAAAGCTTAAATCCATGCAAATGGAAACAACAGCAAAGTAGAGAAAAAAATGGAAATGCAAAATATGGTAAATGTATCTTACACCAGAGGTAATTAGAGATATCCACCCTGCACTTAGGATAGGTTTTCTTAATGCTCTCCTCAGTTTCCCAAGTACAGTCTCGTGGATCTCCACTCCATTGCACTTTAACTAAGTGAACCTTCTTGTTCCTCGGCTCTTTTGTTTCTTTGCCAATAATCTGTAGCGGCTCTCTTCTCACAGCCAATTCTGGAGTAATTTCCAAATCCCATTGCGCGGCTTCTTCCACGATCAAGTCTGGATCATGCATATGCTTTCGAAGTTGAGATACGTGAAACAGATCATGTACTCCAGGCAGCCAATCTGGTAATTGAACTCTATAAGCGAGAGTTCCAATCCGTTCTAGAATAGGAAACGGACGGATAAATTTGGGCGCCAATTTCCCTGTTTTACCAAACCGGATTACTCCTCTCATTGGAGATACCTTCAAATACACATAGTCGCCAATAGCGAATGATAAATCTCTTCTTCTCTTATCTGCATAACTCTTCTGTTGGCTTAGAGTGGCTAGTAATCGTTTCTTAACGAAATCGACTTTGTCCGCAGCTTCGCGAATCATATCGGGTCCCAATACGAGTGTATTACCAGGTTCTACCCAACAAGCAGGGGAAATGCACGGTCTACCATACAGTTCTTCGAATGGTGACATTGCTAGGCTCGCTTGGTAGCTGTTGTTGTATGAGAACTCGGCCAAATGCAAATGGTCTTCCCATGATCCTCCAAAATCAATAACACAAGCCTGCAATAAATCTTCAAGAATACAGTTCACCCTCTCAGTTTGACCATCTGTTTGAGGATGATAAGCGGTGCTCAAGTTCAGTTTCGTTCCCAATTCTACTTAGAATGCTTCCCAGAATTTACTAGCAAAAATTAGGTCACGATCGCTAACGTTGCTCATGGGAACTCCATGAAGTTTAACAGTTTCTCTAAAATAAATATGCGCTAGACTCTGAGCAGTTCTATTCGATCTGACAGGTATGAAATGGGCGGTCTTAGTGAGATGATCTACGATCACCCAAATACTGTCATTTCCTTTCCTGGCTCTGGGCAAACCATCTATGAAATCCATAGAAATCTGTTCCCACTTCCCACCTGGAATTTCAAACGGTTACAGCAGTCCAGCCAGTTTCTGTTGATCGCTTTTGACTTGCTAACAAGTAGCACACCGGCTGACATATAAAGAAATGTCTCATTTCATAGATCTCCACCAGAAAGTGCGTTTGATATCATTATACATTTTGCTCACTCCTGGATGGATACTAAGTTTGGCTTTGTGACATTCATCTAACACTTCTCTCCGGATTTCAGGAATGTTTGGCACACATATTCGGCGTTTCAACATCAGAATCCCATCATTATCGATTTGAAAACTTGAGGGCTTTCCTTTTTGAATTCTCTCCCTGATCGTCTGAATGAAGTGATCATCCTTTTGAAGAGCAGATATGTTATCAATCAATGAAGGCGTGATGATAAGACTGTCGATAATTACATTCTTTCGGCTGAGCGCATCAGCCACAACATTGGCTTTCCCCAGAGTATATAAGATATCAAGATCAAATGCCGCGAGAAATTCTAACCAACGCCGCTGCCTCATATTCAGATCCTTCTGGGTGAATAAATATTTCAATGATTGATGATCAGTATATAGTTCAAACTTCTGACCCAATGGATAATGCCTCCAGATTTTCATAGCAAACACGATGGCTAGCAATTCAAAATTGTGAGTGGCATAATTCTTTTCATGTGGCTTCAATTGACAGCTAGCATAAGCAACTACTTGGCCTCTTTGCATTAACACTGCACCCAGACATTATTTAGAAGCATCAGTCTAGACTTTCAAGTCCCGTTTGCCATCAATAATTGTTGACACTGGAGCAGTTGTCAGTTTTAACTTCAGCTCTTGGAAAGCTGCCTCACATTCCCGAGTCCAATTGAATCTGGAATGTTTCTTAGTAAGCTTCATTAAGGAACTAGATATCTTCGAAAAAAATTTAACGAACTTCCAATAATAATTGGCCAATCCGAGAAAACTTCGGACTTCTATAGGTGTATGAGGCTGTTTCCAATTCTGAATAGCAGTGATTTTACTGGGATCCATAGAAATTCCTTCCTTTGACACGACCTGGCCAAGAAACTTTACCTCTTCTTGCCAGAATATACATTTGGAAAATTTGGCTTTTAAACATTCTTTCTCAGAATCTCTAACACTTGTTCCAAATGTTTTTTATGCTCACTTTCTAACTTATAGAAGATGAGAATATCATCAATGAAAACCAGAAAAAAATTATTCAATACTTCCCTGAATACCCGGTTCATTAGATCAACAAAATAAGCTGGAGCATTACATAAGCTAAACGGCATTACTAACCACTCATAGAATAAATCTGGACCTCTGAATGTTGTCAAAGGAACACAATCTTCGGCAATACGAAGCTGATGGAAACCTGTAGCTAGGTCCATTCATGAAAATACTTTTGAACCATTCTATTGATCCAACAAATCATCAATCCACGGCAATGGATATTTATTTTTCAATGTCTCTTATTCAAGTCACGATAATCTACGCATAGTTTGAGAGTACCGTCTGACTTCGGGACAAATACCACTGCTACTCCCCAATCAGAGAAACTAGCCTTGATAAGACCTTTCCATACAAGCTGACGAGTTTGACTGTCTAACTCTTATTTTTTCCTTTAAGGTCATTCTTCAAATAGCGTGAACTACTGGCCTTACATTCGGAACCAAAGAGATTTTGAAATCAATTTCCCTACGCGGAGGTAAGCTAACAACTTGTTCGAACACATCCGCATAGATCTTGACAACAGGAATATTTTCTATGTCGACTGGAACATCCTTAGTAATGACGGGAACAGGTTCTATTTAAGCAGGAGAGACATCCGAAGCTGACCAATAATCTTTTCTATCTGAATTCGGGCCCTCACATGGAATGGTTATATAATTGCATGATTTAATCTTCTCCCTTACGACTTTGTCGGCTCATTTAACCTCAGCTTCATATTTGGTTAACCAATCCAATCCCAAAATAAGATCAAATTCGGTAAAATTCATAATGATCACGATGGTCTGGAACCGATAACAGGAAAAAGAAACATGCACCCTACAAACCCAACTAAGATCGAGGGAACCCTTAACCGGATTATGAACAGTCATTGGTGCTTTGAGCTTTTTCAAATTCAAATCCAGTTTCCCAACCGCATTCTTTGCAACAAAGCTTCGCGACGCGCCTTTATCAAATAGTACTTTAACTAGAATATTCTTGACAGTAAGCATGCCTTCTAAAACATCTAGCCTTGCTTTACTAATAGGTGGTGCCGGAACTTCTGCCACTTCAATCACTTGCGCCACTTTGGTTGCTTTCAACAGCCGGTAGTCTTGCTTTATATGACCAGTTCGATGGCATAGAGTGCATTTTCTATTCTCTTGAAACTTGTTCTTGGGTTTAGATCCGCTCTTTATTCGTTTCTTTAGGGGTTCCAATTCATTGCCAAATGCCCTTTCCGATTACAGTTGGAGCAGGTGGCAGTTGTTACTAGTCCTTTCTCAAATTTAACCTTTTTTCTATTGAATCTAGGCCTCTTACTGAACTAGGACTTCGTAACTTGCATGTAGGTAAATTTTGGCCATAAATTATAAACTAGGATATTTAATCTAGTTTTGGCAATGAAATAGGAAATGGCCTGAAATGCAAGTTGGGTTAGGACTTGGGCCTAGAATATAAGTATACTAGTGGGCAGGACAAAATGAAAATGGTATAAGCCAAGTTTATTTAAAAAGGGAAAATGGACTTTGAAGATAAATTGTTGACAATTTATACTAGTGGGCAGGACAAAAGAACGGCGATGCTAAGATTCGTATGTCGTTGCTCGAGGTTTGTTGATTTAGCCTTTGAATTTTTCACTTTGATTTGAATC
The DNA here is from genome assembly GCA_030737875.1 of Allium sativum. Lineage (NCBI taxonomy): Eukaryota > Viridiplantae > Streptophyta > Magnoliopsida > Asparagales > Amaryllidaceae > Allium > Allium sativum. The sequence continues at coordinate 194,072,684 of CM060913.1, forward strand.
TTCTCTTGAACAGATTTGAGCAGCATCTCCATGTCTTGAATTTATATTTTATTTTAATTATTTAAGAAAATTTAGAGGAGGGGAAGAGGCCATGAATCTTAGCAGCATAAGGATAGAAGAGAATTGGTGCAAAGATAATGAAGACTAGGGTTGTTTATATAGCTGCTCAAGACCTTATCGTACACACAGCGCTGAGTCAGCATTGAACCCAGTTATGAAAATAGTCCAGGTACGTAGATGAATCTAGCCAAACCTTATCATACACGCAGTGCTGAGTCAGCATTGGATCCCACAAGCTATTTTGGCGTAGAAATTTGAATTTCGAATGAATTGTTTTGGCGTAGAAGTTTTATTTTCGAACTTTTGAATTTCTGGAATTTATTTAACTGTTTTATTCACATGAAATATTCTTATATGTATACAATTCTGCTAATGACCATTTTACACGTATATATATATGCACAACTTTCATTTTATTTTCAAAATTCAAATGATGTTGCCATATTTCATTGACTGTAGCCTTATCTTGAATTTTATCTTTCGTATACACATATTTTTGCATATATATATATATATTTATATTCTCATATGTATATATATTTTTTCTTTATTTCCTTATATGTACGTTCTTATCCTTTCAAATTTTGAATTTGTATACGTACATATATTTGCATGTTCAGTTGGCCCTCTCTAAAACAAATATAAAAAATTATGCCGCCGCCGGGGTTCGAACCCCCGACCTCCATGCTACAAATACAATGCCTTAACCAACTGAGCTATAGAGGCTTTTGTTAATAAGTCTTAGAACAATAATAATTATTGTTCTCTCCTTACTTCTCTTTTTCATGTTAGTTACAATACTTAAATTAAACAACCACATGGATCTTTTTCTTTTAATTTTTCTTTTAAAAAAATAATTATACTTTAATTTGTGAATCTTAATGTCACAGAATTACGGGGTGTTACATTCTCCCCCACTTAAAAGGATTTCGTCCCCGAAATCTTCTAGTTAGGAAGAATGTGTCCTACCATCCAATCACCCATCTACTCAACCATTCAATCACAGGCATTCATTGTCCTTAAAAAATTTCTAATGCTTTCATGTTCATATGCATAGTGTGTGTATATGTCTTTATCCAATGCAAAATCAGGCGGTCTACTGATTCAGTTGACCTCCTTAATGCAAATCATGTATGTGCCATGTGTCCAATCATGCATGCAAGCATCCCTAGTCATGTAAATACTACATGCGTGCACAGCCATTCATCCATATGCAACGTCCACATGATATCATATCAAGTTCAACTTGTAACAAATACATAAATGTAAATGCAATATGAAAGCATCCGAACTTGATCTAGTGCCTAATACGTATGCATATGCATCCACGAGCAACCATTTGCAACCATTCAACCATAACATGTTCCAAATACATGTTTACATCCATTGGCTTCTACCTAAGGAACGCAGATGCGACCTAGAGGATATACTTTGGAAAGAGAGAGAAACAACTACGCGTAAAGCTCCTAAATAGAGAAATCAAGGATGCACCCTTAAGAAAAAGGGTATGTTGCTAGTATCTAGCCTTCTTGAGCTTTACTCCACTATATCTTAACCAAATTTTTTTTTACTCCACGATTGTGAAGTTTCTAAGCTCCATCTCCAAAATGAACAGATGTCAACCAAGTGTATATACTAGGATGATCAGAGATCTCTCCTCCTATCTTATCCATCATGCCATAATTATAAGGGTCAAAAGGTCACTACGCGCTTTTTAGAGAGCCTGCCATAACTATCCATCTCTCATGCAAACCATCCTAGTCGAACTCGACATTCCTCAAGTACAAGCCCTAAAGGCCTAAACCAATATCAGACAAGCACCCAAGGAATATCTCCTTTAGACAATCTACGTGATATGATATAAGCAAACTCGATAGCTATTCAAACCCCTACTAACCAAAAATAAACGGGTGAACCACCCACTGGGTTTGAGACTGATTGGGATCTTCTTACTATACAAGTACTAAGGTGCAGAGACTCAACTATGGAAGCAAAAATGAACAAATGCGAAGTGCTAAATCCGAACAGAAAAACTAGATTCTTCCAACAGAAACTTTTACCACCTATCTCCTAGGTACGCTCAGCATGTACTTTCCCTTCTAAAAATCTTGTCCTTTGTCCTTAATTATATGCCCTATCATACCATAATAAAGATATTTCCTCTTTTATAATTTTCTTCCTCCTTCGTGAGCTAAACCTACATCCATGATTTCCTCATCCTGGGGTTGTGCTCCCTTTTGCCAAACTCCTCACCTTTTTCTGTGTATAACCATGTTGGCAAATCCCTCGAAAGCTGCTTCCATCATACCGAAGACCCTACTATGCTTAAAAGAAGACTGGCCGTAAGTGAAACAACTACGGCTATAGATGGAAGTCGGGCACTACTTCGCCCTTCGATGAGGTTATCTCCCAGAAAGCCAGGAGCCCCAGAGAGTCAAGAAAGAAGGAGACAAGAATACAAACAGAGGAAGAAGAGACAATGCGTATGTCTTTGGGGAATATACCTTTAAAACAAATCCTTTCTTTTAAAAATGCTTCTTTAAAAACCGTTTGAAAATAATTTTTCAAATCTTTTATCTGATCCGGTAACCTTCAGCTCTGATACCACGTGTAACACCCCACGTCCGTTAGTGTCAATCACAAAGGTAATGCACTAAGTTCTGTGGAGCATTTTTGGTAAAAGATGCAGATAAATTACAAGACAGACAAATATTAAATAGCGGAAAATAGAACTTTTCTTTATTGATAAAATAGTCTGTACAAGATTCTTTTACAATATCAGAGTATCATCTGTCTTTACAAAATAAAGAAGCATAAAACAACATTTTATATTCCCCAATGTAGCAAGAGCCAGCCATAGCATCTGAAAGAGAATCCAAGGACGACTTCGTCAAATCTTCAAGCTGGGGAAAGAGCAACGGTCCAATCTAATCCCGAGTTATACTATTCCCTCCTCAACTACCTTGGGGGGGGGGGGAATGGAAGAAAAGAAGCGAAAGAAAAACAGAGTCAAACATAAAGCCTGAGTAAGTCAGTAACATCTAGCATGTGAACAGGGAAAAATGAAATGACATGAATTAACTGAATACAAGACAATACCATGATGATAGGGTCAACAGGATAAGATGAGATTACCACAAGATATACTAAGGCAAGATAAACTGGATATACTTTAATACTTTCTCTGCTTCGCTATTACCTTATTATTCTGGTTTCTATATATCTGCACTGCCTAACTAGTGTCCCTACTAGTAACGATAACGTGATCCCAATCTCTGTAGTTTCCGTCGCCTTCAGGCATCCATTTATTATTTAATTACCTAGATCTAATCTTGGGTTTTCTATCAAGTGCCTTCTAGATTCAACTAGAACTTACGCTATTTTTCTTAATGCTTCTTGGATTCAGAGTTTATGCCACCTAGTTCCAAACTAGGGATTATGCTACCTGTCGAACGATGCCCTTTAGTCTAGGACACACCACCTAGGGTGGTACATGTTCCTAGACTTTTCCCATGCATGTATCGCGAATCGTTATCGCTTGTCTAGATGCACATTTCCAGTAATGTGCGGTGCGAGTTCCGCTGTCAGGGCTACTCTAGAAATACGGAACTCGGTCGGGAGCTTTCAATATCTGCCGATGCAGATGCTAAGGTCTGTTTTTCCAGTGGCTATGGTCCCACTCGACCCCTCCCTCAACTAATGGAAGGCCACCCCTGTAAAACGTGAACTGTACGAAGGCCCCTATCTGCCCCACTAATTCTATGGCCAACAACACCCCGCAACCACAACTAGATAGCAAGTATGTGGTCCATATGAGTCCTCCAGCCTTCCCGCTTCACGTGTCTCGCTTGACTGAAGATGGTAGGTAGACGACGAGTTGCTATCACAGGGCTTCCGTCTTCTCGCCAAATCACGCTGGTCCATCCTAGTCTTTTGGTTGCCATATATTGCAACCAAGGCATAACCTTGGCTCTTCTACCGCAGACCTTAACCTCTGTGCGCCCAGGCGGATCATCTGCAGCCTCACAGAGGGATACCAAGAGTACCCTCACGTCCCCTCGAAGCCTCGGGCTTCGTATCCCAATTCGTTGGAGTCTTCTTTAAAATCAGATGGACGTCCGCTCCTTCGTGTTATACTAAGAATTACTACTTAGTTCTACTAACTAAGGTTTACCACTTAGTTTCCAAATTCCTTGTTTTCTTAACTAAGTTTTACTACTTAGTCCCCTTTTCAACTGAGGTTTACTACTTAGTTTTCTTTCTCGCCAGGTTGGATTGGTTAATTGTCTTTAGTCGATTCAATCTATCTTAACCCTCTTCCCTTATCCTGTTAAACTGGTTAAGTGTTATCCCTTTATGCTTTTTACTTAACCCTATTCATTTATCATATTCTGATGGTTAAGCGTTCAAGTTTACTTAACCCTATGGTCTAGTTCAGCTAACATATTAAATTGGCTAAGTGTATTACTTAACCCCAACCTCTAGTCTAATTAACATGTTAAATTGGCTAAGTGTATTAACTTTACTTAACCCCACCTTCTAGTCTAGTCAACATGTTAATTTGGCTAAGTATTCCCATGGACTTAACCCTCCCATTCTAGCTTTAACTGTGCTAAGTTGGTTAAGTGTTCCTTAACCTTCCCATTCTAGCTTAACTGTGTTAAATTGGTTAAGTGTTTCTATGGACTTAACTCTCCCATTCTTGTCCTAGCTTTAATTAATAAATTAAAGCCGCAACCTCTCACATTAGACAGATATTGCTGCGGTTACTGGATGTGCCTGTCGGTTCCGGGCAGGTTTACACTGCAACTCAGTCTAACCTCGGGTTAGGCATATTCATGTTTTCTAAGTTCAAAGGGTTTTTGATTAATTTCCAAATCTGGTTTTGAAAACAACCATCCCATCCTTCGGATCAGTTAGGGATAGCCAGGGAAGGCAGGAAACTTGTATTTTCCAAACCCAAGCCTAGACACTATCCTCTCTGTCACCCTAGAACTTTTAGGTGTATGTGTTATTCAAAGAGAAAACCTTTCTTTTGTCCATATATAAATTGTCAACAATTTATCTTCAAAGTCCATTTTCCCTTTATAAATAAACTTGGCCTATACCATTTTCATTTTGTCCTGCCCACTAGTATACTTATATTCGAGGCCCAAGTCCTAACCCAACTTGCAGTTCAGGCCATTTCTTATTTCATTGCCAAAACTAGATTAAATATCCTAGTTTATAATTTATTGTCAAAACTTTCCCTACATGCAAGTTACATATTTTGTGGTAAATGAACAATTTATCATTTATGACAAATTCTATAAGTAAATTTACTCCTAATTTACTTATTTCATTATTACACTTTTAATGTACATTGTCACATTTATTATTATGGCCCGTTCCCTTTTATTTATCATATTTATACTTTTTGGTATGTAAATTATACCAAATTAAGTGTCAATAACCATAATTTATTCTAAACATGACAATTTCTCACAATTATGGCTAAATTCAAAACTGTGCTAATATACTTATTCCAAATCTTTAATTAACACAATTTTGATTTAACATTCCTAATTCACAGTTTATGGTAAGACTAGAATTATTATTCTAGTTTACATTTCATGCCTAAAATTTAGCTTACTTGCTAATACTAAATTTAATATGTCAAACTTATCCAATTTGCATTCCTATGAACATGCCATAATACATATTCCCAATTTATGCCAATTTCCAAGCTTATAACTACATTTATGTTCATTTTCATATTTTCCCCAAATTGCATTCCCACCATTCGTATAATCGTGATTTAACCTAGATTGTAAATAAATCTAGATTCGTAGAAAATTGGGAATGAACCAAAGATGCTATGAAAAGGGATAATAACTGGCAAAAAAGGTTTGGATAACGACGTAGGTTCAAGAATATGGGTAGACCTAACTTAATTGGTAAATTCCCACGGTCTAAAACCAATAGATAGAATAGGTTCAAGAACATGGGTAGACCTAACTGAATAGGTAAATTCCCACAGTCAGATAAAATAGATAATCGGCTTTAGACCCAATTTCATAGCCACAAAACTTAAGCAACAATTTTCCTAATTATGAATCATAGGCAAAGTTCATAGTTATAGGCAATGTTCATAGTCCAAAAGGGAAAATAATTCCCATAGTCATAAGTCATTGTCATATGCAATGTCATAGTCATATGTTGTATGTCCCAAATCAAGGTTCATGTTCGTAATTCAAAGGCAATAGGTTCATGGTCATAGTTCTCATAATCATGATCATAGGCATAGGCATATCCTCTTTGTTCAATAGTCATAGGCCGTCAATCAAAGTCATAGTATGTTCTGGGCCATAGTCAAGAATTAGATCCAAAAACTTAAATAAACACAGATCCAAGTGAAGAGATTAGGCATTTTTCTTATTTCCTTTTAATTTCATGTCACAAATAAAAATAAAACGTTCAAGTCTAGAAATAACCAACTTACAGAAATTAGACCTAGAATAGAAGAACAGCGATGCTAAGATTCGTATGTCGTTGCTCGAGGTTTGTTGATTTAGCCTTTGAATTCTTCACTTTGATTTGAATCTTCTCTTGAACAGATTTGAGTAGCATCTCCATGTCTTGAATTTATATTTTATTTTAATTATTTAAGAAAATTTAGAGGAGGGGAAGAAGCCATGAACCTTAGCAGCATAAGGATAGAAGAGAACTGGTGCAAAGAGAATGAAGACTATGGCTGTTTATATAGCTGCTCAAGACCTTATCGTACACGCAGCGCTGAGTCAGCATTGAACCCAGTTAAGAAAATAGTCCAGGTACGTAGATGAATCTAGCCAAACCTTATCATACACGCAGTGCTGAGTCAGCATTGGGTCCCACAAGCTATTTTGGCGTAGAAATTTGAATTTCGAATGAATTGTTTTGGCGTAGAAGTTTGATTTTCGAACTTTTGAATTTCTAGAATTTATTTAACTGTTTTATTCACATGAAATATTCTTATATGTATACAATTCTTCTAACGACCATTTGACGCGTATATATATACACGCACAACTTTCATTTTATTTTCAAAATTCAAATGATGTTGCCATATTTCATTGACTTTAGCCTTATCATGAATTTTATCTTTCGTATACATATATTTTTGCATATATTTATATTCTCATATGTATATATATTTTTTCTTTATTTCCTTATATGTACGTTCTTATCCTTTCAAATTTTGAATTTGTATACGTACATATAATTGCATGTTCAGTTGGCCCTCTCAAAAACAAAGATAAAAAATTATGCCGCCGCCGGGGTTCGAACCCCCGACCTCCATGCTACAAATCCAATGCCTTAACCAACTGAGCTACAGAGGCTTTTGTTAATAAGTCTTAGAACAATAATAATTTTTGTTCTCTCCTTACTTCTCTTTTTCATGTTAGTTACAATACTTAAATTAAACAACTGCATGGATCTTTGTCTTTTAATTTTTCTTTTAAAAAAAATAATTATACTTTAATTTGTGAATCTTAATGTCACAGAATTACAGGGTGTTACAAGTAGGGCAGTGTTTGGTTAAACAGTGAAGTGGCTGAGGTAAAGAACTGTTGAAGAATGGGTTGGTAATAAGTGAAAAAGGAGCACGGCCAGTTGAATATGTAGAATGGTTATTGCATGGAGGAAGGAGCAACAAGTCTTTGTACATGCGAAGAAGATGACCAGTTAGGTGAGTCGGTTTACGTGCATTTGGGTCGGTTCAAATATGCGGAGTTCGGTTTTATAAAAAAATGTAAAATAGACAATGTAATAAAGCTATAGCGCTTGAATTCATGAAATTGGAATGCGGGGACGTCATTACATGAGTGCCAGTATGCATACAAAAGGGGTATGGAAGTAACAAAAACACATACGAGAGGTAAGGGTCATGTGAAGGAGCAGGCGTCTTGTTTTGGTTTCAGCGAGGAAGAGAATTGCGGGCCTGGTATGGTTAAATTTTGGGCGGGCCGAGTTAAAAGAATGGTAAGCCCAAAAATGTTGAAAGGGATGTATATATTGATGGGGTAGTGGACGTAAGCAACATCAGTGAGGGCGAGAGTGGAAATTGGGTTCGTTGTGTCTGCAGAAGGAGATGTGGTTTTCAATAGAGGATGTAAGGAGTGGGTTCGAAATTTCAACCGGATGAGAAGATTAAAATCCGGCGAAACAGGGCTCGTTGGAATCATAATGACGAGATCTACATTGGAGAAATGATTTCACAGAGAACAAAGCCACCGGAATTTCATGATAAAATTAACAGATGAAAATCGTTATTTAACGGCTAACGCGCAAAGGTGAGTAAATTCACTAACTCTGATCTATTTTAAAATATTATAATTATATTTTAATATTGGTTGAATGTTGTGTGATGGTCGTTTAGGTAAGTTACAATTAAATTAGTTGATATATATATATATATATATATATATATATATATATATCGTTGCATATGTACACATCATTGGTTGGACGTTGATTCCATCGATTATAGCATTACCTAGTATGGAATTAGTGTTAACTGTGTTGCATCAGTGGATACAGGAAAACCGGTTGGAGGAATCCAACCAGATTCCTCAATATTTATATGTACTGTTTGTTTTCTATTATTTATATATGCACTGTTTGAACCCAAATGGCATTGAAACCCTGTGTGGATGTTGATGTTGAATGAAAATTCAACATTTATTTTGATTAATCAATAGATGATATTGATTAAGAAAGTGGCAACAGTCGACCATAAACCCATCTTTTTGTTAAGAAGTTGATTGGCCGTTAGGCAAATCAATGAAGTTAAGTTATAAAAATTATATATTTATAATTTAAGCGTAGCCCTAGATTTTGATAGAAGTTCTAGTATAAACATTTTGTATTTAAATTTTATTAATGAATTATAAGCGATCAGGTAAAGCTATAAATTCTCTAAGAGGACAATCATTTTAAGACAAAAAGGATTTAGTAATATTTTTAGATTAATGTAACGGCAAGGAATTTCGCTCGATCCGAATCAGTCGTTAAACCGGTCTAGACCGTTCGAAACCCCTATTCGTTTTGAGAACAGGACAAAATAGAACGCAGACGGAAGAACATTTCATTGCTATTACAACAATTCCATCAGATACAAGAATATACAGAGTATAAATGAATAAATTACATTCGATAAATATCAGAGATTACAATAAATTACATAGCAGCGGAAAATAATACAAAATCACAACTAGAAGTGATACACGGATACAGAGCTTTCCGAGCATCGTTCCAGCTGTAAATCAGGACCCTTTGAATATAAATCTGCAAAACCAAAACTACTAGCTGCCCGTGCGGAAAATAAGGGCACCCAGAGTTTAGGTTAAAACAATAAACTCCAGGTCAGTCATGTGACTGGTGTAAGAACTAAAACAGTTATTAATCTTTATTTTAAAGTTTGGTAAATCAAGGGACCACGCCGTATAACACGGAACGGGTTTCCTCCCAAGAATACCAGTGCATAGAACAAACAGCGCAATGCTAAATAAAGAAAAACGAAGCTGTTATAAGACCCAGGTCCCATCACACAATGCAACGCAAGCCGGAGGATAGGGTTTTTACCTTATAACAGCCAAAGCATGCTTGATACGTTTAAAACACATTATTTGATACTATTATAGGTGTATAGTGTCAAACAATTTCAATCATAAATATCAATCATAGGCGGCATTAATGACCCATACCACTATGTCGCCATACTAGGTTCTACAAATAAAACCGCACTATCACGTATTGGAAATTGGATTTCCGTCATGAGTCGAGGCAAGGGGCAAGCTCCTCCCCGCGTTCGAGACACTCTAGCAAATGCCTCGGGACCGCACACAGCAATCCCCTGGATCCTCCAAGGCCGGTCCTCTCTTACTTTTGAGGATTGGCAATTCCTGAACACACGTTTCGCGGTCCTTACAGACCTATATCCGAGGCGCCTCGTATCCAACAACCACACAGGTGAAAAGTATATAAATGTCAGGGCTGGTAGGTCACTGACACCACCCTAGCTAGAAAGAAACGTCGTGCACTCCTTGGGTCCGTATCCCGTTTTTGACTCATACCGAGGTGTGAGGCTCGCGAATTCACGTTATACACAAAGCTATGCCACACAGGCCGTGCTTTGATCATCAACCACAAGATTTTGCTTTTCAACAGAAGCCTTGATCTATTTCCACTTACGCATGCCACATTGGCAATTCACTCCATGCGACTGATGTCCATCGATATACAACCTCTGAGCTCGTACGTCTCACAGAAGGGCGTTAAGCAAGAGAATAAATTCTCCGCCGCCAAACAGATGTATATTTAATAGAGATCAATCAACATAGAATAAAATCCAATGTCAGACACACAATCCATTTGCAAGTTCGTTCTGGGTCTGAACGAAACCGGAGGCACTTTCCTCGCATATCCATCCATCTCCAAGTACGTCTGGACGATCACCAACTGTTTCCCTCATCCTGGGTGTACAGCCCAATCAAGATCATCAGTAATCACCCAAACGATGTGAAGACTTCCGGTCTTCAACCATCGTCTTCATCTTCGACATCTCGTCGAATCGGTTATTCAGAATGGGTATAACCCGGCCTTTCTGAATAACCCACGTATATAATTAACAAATGTTACACAAACACAATAAACGCCTCATTCCAATTCAGAATATTCTTTTATTCACAAAATCACCTTTTTAGGGAAAGGTTCCCATTAATTTTATCAAAGATAAATTCTTCTAAATTTATTCTTCAATCCTCCTTTGGATATCATTTCTAACTAGTCGGGATTAACGAACCACACCGAAGTAATTATTTATTTTATTTCCCAATCCCAACCTATATATCCCATGGAGCAAAACTGGTGATACTCCATTCCTAACACCACGGTGTTATGGGTAAAATTAATTACCATTTCACGTTCAAATCTAATTAAAGATTTAACTATCGCTTTGGAGCAAAACTGGTGATACTCCATTCTCGATCACATTTCAGATTTGATAATTTAAATTATCAATTCACATTTTTAATCTAATTAAAGATTCATTAAAACTCCACTTAGTTTTAATCTTCTCAAAAATCAATATCTTGCCTTTAACTGGGTTAAAGAACCAATGTCATCTAAAACACGATTCACGATAAACCCAAATCACATTTGATATTAAATACAAGGTTCTGAATAGAAAATATATCGGCTTATATTCAATACCAAATTCTGAAACCAACAAATATCGTATTGGAAATAACGATATAAAATATATCTTTCAAATTCCCATAACAATATCTGTATAGTCACGAAATCCAACATCGAAATATCCCGAAGATAATTTCGATTCAGCTCCAGTCCAATCCACATATTGGAAATTATCGGTTATTTTCAAAATCACTTTCAAATTCAATTTATTTATTTCAAAAATAAATTGATTTTAATTCTAGTTCAAAACTAGTTCATTTCGATAGAAATCTATTTTTACCTTCTAATGTGGAATTTTCCAGCCCAATTCTTTCCAATTCACATATTATAATTTTACACAAATTATAGATATTTTTAATAAATTTATCAAGGCCCGTACAGTCGATTTCCATCAACGGCCATCGAACTGCACTTACAACGACCTTTTTCGAATTTGATTTGGACATAATTCCAAATCCAACCGTTAGATTTCAAATTTCTAATATTCATTGGAAAGCTTTTTTCGATACGAACCCAACGGTTCCGGTTTTAGGAGAATCCGACGGTCGGATCTCCCGCAATGTCCGTTTGAAATAAATGGTCGAAATTCACGAACTGCCGCGGCGCGGCGCGTTCTATTCAGGCCATTATATTATATATATAATATATATTTCATCGATTTCCTTTTAAAACGAATTTTATAAATTGTTTTAAATTCGTTTCTGAAACAATTCAACTTCTATATTCAATTCAAATCAAAATTGAATTCTTCTTTATAAATCCGTTTTAAAATTCATTTCTATTCAATTCAAATTTTAATTCAATTTGAATTCATTTCAATTCACTTTCAATTCAATTTGAATTCGTTTTCAATTCAATTTGAATTCGTTTTCAATTCAATTCATTTCGAAATCGTTTTCAATTCAATTCATTTCGAAATCGTTTTCAATTCAATTCATTTCGAAATCGTTTTCAATTCAATTCATTTCGAAATCGTTTTCAATTCAATTCATTTCGAAATCGTTTTCAATTCAATTCATTTCGAAATCGTTTTCAATTCAATTCATTTCGAAATCGTTTTCAATTCAATTCATTTCGAAATCGTTTTCAATTCAATTCATTTCGAAATCGTTTTCAATTCAATTCATTTCGAAATTTCAATTTCAAAATATTTAATTTCAAAATCACTTTTCAATATTCATTATAAAACGAATAAAATCGATATAAATATCGTTCACGTCAAAATGGCGCAAAACTAATCAACACGGCTTTATATTTTTCACAACTTCTTTATTTTATTCAACAAATGAATATTTATCCCATTCAACACATGAATCTATATTTTTTTCAACACACGACTAATCTCAACACATGAGTACTGTCAACACATCACTATTTTTGTTATGTAAAATATTTTATAAAACTATGGTATCTATCGTTTGATTTTCAATTAGACTTCTACTGGGAAGTAGTTCTAATTTTAAATATGATAAAGATGTAAATTTTATTATATAAAATATTTCACTCAACACATGAACATCGTTAACACATGACTATTTTTATATTCAACACATGAATTTTCTTTTATAATATTCATTATTTTTCAAATTGGAATGAGGCCCAATCAATAACCATATAATGTTAATTATATGGATGCCATACAACACATGTATATAATAGCTTTGAAAAATAATCAACCATCAACCAAAGTGCACCACACAACTGCATAAGCATCAAATATAAATAATCGACGCTTACACAGTCTGTCGACCAATCGATCGACAATAATTAAATAATTGGGATTAGTGTACACCAAATATCATCCCAACACCCATGTGGGGTTTCAAACAATCAAACACAGATTTTATTTGTGCAGTTGGGCGATGTGCAAAATTTATCGACCCAATCAATATCAGTCAAATCAGTGTATATAAACAAATCGGCCGATTTGTTTATAAATATTTTATTTATTCACTTTCACGTTAAAAACTATATTTTTAACGATAAAATATTTTATTTCAACACATGAATTTCTATTCAGTTCATTTATTCAATAAAATGATATTTTTATTTTTCTAACATATTTTAGAAAATTTCGGGGGCATAACGGCACGATACTAGAAACGGGACAAGGCCTAGCCTTATCCCCGGTCTAGTGAAGGCCCACGCCATTCACACATCAATCATATTCACCAAACAACCAAATTCAAATCAAATCATCAAACTAATCTATGCAACCAAACAAACAAGTCCATGGTCTGTGGACGATTGTGTCGGGTGCTACTAAGCACCGTCTGCATCCTAGTATATATATATATAACTAGAAAAAGAGAATTTAGAGTGAGAAGTTCTCACCGAAAGCTATCCCAACTTCACGACACTTTATTTAGAGAAATCTTCTTCGTTATCCCATCTTCGTCATCTTCGTTGCCCGTAGTCTCTATATACATAAAAATCACACATTTTTATATTTCGATGTCTTTAAAATAAAAATCACATTTTTATTTATTCACTTTCAATTTAAAAGTCATATTTTTATAATCACTTCATATATTTAAAAATTGAATTTTTACTATGCTATTCAATATATAAAAATCCCATTTCAAAAATATAGATTTCGCCTTTATAAAAATAAAGTTTTCTCCTTTATAAAAATAAAGTTTTCGCCTTTATAAAAATAAAGTTTTCGCCTTTATAAAAATAAAGTTTTCGCCTTTATAAAAATAAAGTTTTCGCCTTTATAAAAATAAAGTTTTTATCATTATAAAAATTACCACTTTATCTCAACGTATATAAAATAAAAATCAGATTTTTATTTCGCTACATATACAAAGATGATATTTTTATATTTTCTATCCTATAAAGATTATATTTTTAATACTTTAAATATATAAAGATCATATTTTTAATTCTTTAAAAATATAAAAATCATATTTTTATTTCACTACTTTTCTCAAAATATCGTCTTTTATGTTTTAAAAATATAGTCTTTTCATTTTAAAAATCAAACCTTTTATATTCTAAAAATCAAATCTTCTATATTCTAAAAATCAAATCTTTTATATACTAAAAATCAAATCTTTTATATACTAAAAATCAAATCTTTTATATACTTTCTATTAATTAAAAGAAATCTCGCCTTTTAACATTATAAAAATTCAATCTTTTATCTATTAAAAATCTAAACTTTTGATTATTTACAAACAAAAGAAATCAGAATTTTTATAAACAAAAATTATAATAATAAAAATAAATAAATAAAACTTACTGTCAATGGTGGACCGGGGGTGGGGGGGGGGGTTTCTGTCGCGGCGGTGGATTGCGAGGGGGGGTGCGGCTGTCGATGGAAGAGGAGAGGGGGAAGAAGGAGGGGCGGCGCGGTGGTGGGTTTCTGTGGTTCTCCGATTTGGGTGCGGTTTTGGGGCTGGGGGAGTCTCGACTTCGGCGCTGGAGGGGAGAGAGAAGGGAGGCTGGAGGAAGAAGAGGAGAGGGCGGCTACAGGGAGGGGGTGGGCGTCACGAGGTCGGCGGCGCTCCGCAAGATGCGGCGGCGGCGGATCCTTTCCCCCGCTGTCGTTCGCCATCTCTTTTTTTGTTTTTCATTTCTATTCTGAAATTATAAGGGGGGGTGCGGCTGATAAAGGAAAGGGGGTTTTTATTTTTTTTATTTTTAATTATTTAATTATTTTATTTGCAAATAGTTGACTTTCACATATGACCTCGAAACGAGGTCCACCGCCTGTCGTCCATGGCGTTTTACCCCCATTCCGAACACAATGGGATATGTATCGCAAGCTGATTTGATCGTTTCGATTAGTTTCCGTTGAATTTACATTCAAATCACTAATTTTGAATTTTAAACGTACATTTCAAATTACCGGGGTCACATAACAACTCTATAAATTCCATAAAAATATTTTCTAGCTTCGTATTGACGTTACGGTCTTAACAAAACTAGTTTCGTCGAATTCTGAGACCGTTAGAAAAATGGCCAATTTCCAGTCGATTAAAATCAACTGAAAATAGTCAAACGCGTTTTCCTTTGCCACGCTCACATATTGATTCGAAAAATTATGAAATTGGAAACCTAGCAATAACTTGACATCACGGATCCAACAAAAGTGGTTTCGTCGAAATCCGAGGTCATTTGCAAAATGTCCATTTTTAAGGGCCTGAATTCCATAGCGACTATTCAGAATTTTCAACTGGACATATCTTTTGATTCTCGCTACAAAATTTTGATCTTTCGGATTCGTTGGAAAGATATCATCATTTAGATCCTATTGTTTTTGGTTTCACTAAAATCCGGATTGTTTTGCTCCCGGTACATTCAATTGAAGTTTGAAATCGAATTATCGAACTACCGCGCCATTTTCAATTCTATTTATAATTATATATAATTATTTATATTCTAACAACGACGCGTATAATATATACGTCGAATTCCATTCAAAATAAATTTCTCGTCGATTTTATTTAAAATGATCTAAAATAAACGATTAAAATTCACTAAAATTGCCAAAATAAAAATTTTAAACTGGCCCAGATTTTCGGGTTATTACAATCTCCCCCACTTAAAACTTTTCGTCCCCGAAGAGGAACAAAGTCGAAAGTGGTTTGATTAATCAACACTATGTTCGATCTGGCTTCCATTCTCCAACTCTTTAGTTTCTGAGAATTTTCAAAATTTCAAAAATTTGGCTAACACCCTAAATTTTCGAAAAATTTCGCCATAACCTCCCCTGCACCGGGAGCATCGGGGAATTTCAAATAGCTTCCCCGGTCCTTCGGATCTCAAAAAGAAAAAGAAAAAGCCAAGCGGCTAGCCAATAGGCTCACAAAATCATCATCACCCAAACAAAACAGGAAATTATGTAGTAAACATGTACCTATTTGTCGGGCAAACAAATTTTATTCTTCGGCTCTAGCCTCCTTGCTATGACCTGTTCAATATAAGTATATGTATATGCAAGCAAATGCGACCAATTTTCAATACAATTCAATATTTGGTTATATTAGGCTAAATGGTTAAAAATTAGCAAACAATTAGGCAAACAACACAAACATCAATCAATTAGTGAATTAGAGTTTCAAATTCATAATTTTGATACCTATACAGAAAATCATGTTTTTGATGCCAATTCACAACAATGTATTCTAGCTAGATTAGTTTTGGTTCTCACACCAGTCTAATGGAAATATATAGAAATCACACCTTCGAAACACGAACATAAATACTGATGATGTAGCTACAATCATCAGAATCATCTTCGGGTGTCTAGAATGTGATTCTATATCTATCCAATATATTAAAACTTCGAATATACGTTCATGACGCGTATATGCGAAATCTATATATACTCGATTGTCCATATTCAATATAAATAAATAATCAAATACGTATAAAGCGATTTAAATTTTAAAACAAAATTGTTTTCATTTGGAAAATATACTCTCCACACCCGTTCAAGGATACTACTGATCCTATCTCTAACGAGTCATTCTAATTGGATATTACTAATCCAATATCTGATGAATTCTTTCGTATGGTCCTAATGTGTCTTGTTCTCCAGCTTGTAAATGGATTGTGTGTCTGACATTGGATTTTATTCTGTGTTGATGGATCTCTATTAAATATACATCTGTTTGGCGGCGGAGAATTTATTCTCTTGCTTAACGCCCTTCTCTGAGACATACGAGCTCAGAGGTTGTATATCGATGGACATCAGTCGCATGGAGCGAATTGCCAATGTGGCATGCGTAAGTGGCAATTGATCAAGGCTTCTGTTGAAAAGCAAAGTCTTGTGGTTGATGACCAAAGCACGGCCTGTGTGGCGTAGCTTTGTGTATAACGTGAATTCGCGAGCCTCACACCTCGGTATGAGTCAAAAACGGGAGACGGACCGCTGGGAGAGCACGACGTTTCTTTCTAGCTAGGGTGGTGTCAGTGACCTACCAGCCCTGACATTTATATACTTTTCACCTGTT
Source organism: Allium sativum (assembly GCA_030737875.1). Lineage (NCBI taxonomy): Eukaryota > Viridiplantae > Streptophyta > Magnoliopsida > Asparagales > Amaryllidaceae > Allium > Allium sativum. The sequence goes on from CM060913.1 coordinate 194,089,930, forward strand.
TGGTTGTTGGATACGAGGCGCCTCGGATATAGGTCTGTAAGGACCGGGAAACGTGTGTTCAGGAATAACTAATCCTCAAAAGTAAGAGAGGACCGGCCCAGCCGATTCCAAGGGTCATAGTGGGGTCCTGAGGCATTTGCTAGAGTGTCTCGAACGCGGAGAGGAGCTTGCCCCTTGCCTCGACTCATGACGGAAATCCAATTTCCAATACGTGTATTGCGGTTTTAATTGTAGAACTAGTATGGCGACATGATAGATGGTACCCATGCCGCCTATGATTGATATTTATGATTTGAATTGTTTTGACACTATACACTTATTGTAGTATCAAATAATGTGTTTTAAACGTATCAAGCATGCTTTGGCTGTTATAAGGGAAAACCCTATCCTCCGGCTTGCGTTGCATTGTGTGATGGGACCTGGGTCTTATAACAGCTTCATTTTTCTTTATTTAGCATTGCGCTGTTTGTTCTATGCACTGGTATTCTTGGGAGGAAACCCGTTCCGTGTTATACGGCGTGGTCCCTTGATTTACCTAACTTTAAAACCAATATTAATAACTGTTTTAGTTCTCACACCAGTCCCATGACTGACCTGGAGTTTATTGTTTTAACCTAAACTCTGGGTGCCCCTATTTTCCACACGGGCAGCTAGTAGTTTTGGTTTTGCAGATTAATATTCACAAGGTCCTGATTTACAGCTGGAACGATGCTCGGAAAGCTCTGTATCCGTGTATCACTTTCAGTTGTGTTTTGTATATTTTTCCGCTGCTATGTAACTTATTGTAATCTCTGATATTTGTCGAATGTAATTTATTCATTTATACTCTGTATATTCTTGTATCTGATGGAATTGTTGTAATAACAATGAAATGTTCTTCCGTATGCGCTCATTTGTGTGTTGTTCTCAAAGTATTCGTGCTTTCCTTCACGGGGAAGTTACGGGTCCTTTCAGTTGGTATCAGAGCTTTGGTTTACAGAGCTCGAGAACAAGACACATTAGAACCATACGAAAGAATTCATCAGATATTGGATTAGCAACATCCAATTAGAATGACTCGTTAGAGATAGGATCAGTAGTATCCTAGAACGAGTGTGAAGAGTATATTTTTCAAATGAAAACAATTTTGTTTTGAAAATTTAAACCATTTTAAACGTATTTGAATATTTATTTATTTTGAATATGGACAATCCAATATATAAAGATTTTGCATATACGCGTCATGAACGTATATTCGAAGTTTTAATATATTAGATAGATATAGAATCACATTCTAGTTGCCCGGAGATAATTCTGGTAATGCGGCCGCATTATCAGTATTTATGTTCGTGTTTCGAAGGTGTGATTTCTATATATTTCCATTAGACTGGTGTGAGAACCAAAACCTATATAACTAGAATACATTGTTGTGAATTGGCATCAAAACATGATTTTTTGTATATGTATCAAAATTTATGAATTTGAAAAGTTAATCCTCTAATTGATTGATGTTTGTGTTGTTTGTTTAATTGTTTGCTAATTTTTAACCATTTATGCCTAATATAATCAAGTATTGAATTGTATTGAAAATCGGTCGCATTTGCTTGCATATATATATATATATATATATATATATATATATATATATATATATATATATATATATACTTACATTGAACAGGTCATAGCAAGGAGGCTAGAGCCGAAGAATAAAATTTGTTTGCCCGACAAATAGGTACATGTTTACTACATAATTTCCTGTTTTGTTTGGGTGATGATGATTTTTTGAGCCTATTGGCTAGCCGCTTGGCTTTTTCTTTTTCTTTTTGAGATCTGAAGGACCGGGGAAGCTATTTGAAATTCCCCGATGCTCCCGGTGCAGGGGAGGTTATGGCGAATTTTTTTGAAAATTTAGGGTGTTAGCCAAATTTTTGAAATTTTGAAAATTCTCAGAAACTGAAAAGTTGGAGAATGGAAGTCAGACCGAACGTAGAATTGAATAATCAAACCACTTTCGACTTTGTTCCTTTTCGGGGACGAAAAGTTTTAAGTGGGGGAGATTGTAACAACCCGTAAAATGCGAGCCAGTTTGAAATTTTTATTTTGGCAATTTTAGCGAATTTTGAATATTTAAAATGAATTATTTTAAATAATATCGACGAGAAATTTATTTTGAATAGAATTCGAACGTATATATTATACGCGTCGTCGTTAGAATATAAATAATTATATATAATTATAAATAGAATTGAAAATGGTGCGGTAGTTCGATAATTCGATTTCAAACTTCAATTGAATGTACCGGGAGCAAAACAATCCGGATTTTAGTGAAACCAAAAATAATGGAATCTAATTGTGGAGATCTTTCCAACGAATCCGAATAATCAAGATTTCATATCGGGAATCAAAAGATATGTCCAGTTGAAAATTCTGAATAGTCGCTATGGAATTCAGGCCCTTAAAAATGGACATTTTGGAAATGACCTCGGATTTCGACGAAACCACTTTTGTTGGGTCCGTGATGTCAAACTATTGCTAGGTTTCAAATTTCATAATTTTCGAATCAATATGTGAGCGTGGCATAGGAAAACGCGTTTGACCGGATTCAGTTGATTTTAATCGACTGGAAATTGGCCATTTTTCCAACGGTCTCAGAATTCGACGAAACTAGTCTTGTTAGGACCGTATCGTCAATACGAAGCTAGAAAATATTTTTCAGGAATTTTTCTACTTAGTATGTGACCCCGGTAAATTGAAATGTACGTTTAAAATTCAATAAAGTGATTTAAATGTAAATTCAAACGTAAACTGATTGTAACAGCCGAATCAGCCTACGATACATATCCCATTGTGTTCGGGATGGGGGTAAATAGCTATGGACGACAGGCAGTGGGCCTCGTTTAGAGGTCGTATGTAAAAGACAGCTTTTTGAATTAAATAATAAAATAAAATAAAAATATATATATATCTCCCTCTCTCCTCTCTATATTTCTCTGCCCCCCCCTCTCGATTTTCAGAATCAAAAAAAGAAAAAAAAAGGGAAAAAAACGACGGACGGAGACTGCGCCCCGCCTCCTGCCACCGCGTCGGAGTTCGTCAGCGCGCCCACCATCGCTGAACCCCTCTCTCTCTCCGATCTCGCCCCTTTTTCTACGAACCCTAAAATCGATGAGAACCCCCCTCCGTCGAGACAGCCGCGCCACCCCTCCCAGACCCGCCACCTAAAGCTACGACCCCCCCCCCTCTCCTCAAGCGACCGACAGAGAAACCCCCCCCTAAGCCTGCTGCCGCCACCAGCACAGTCTCCCCCCCCCCTTGTAAGTTTTTTTTTAATTTATTTATTTATTTTTATTTTATTTAAAACAGAAAACTGATTTCTTTTTATTATTTTTAAAACTGATTTCTTTTTATTATTTTTAAAACTGATTTCTTTTTATTATTTTTAAAACTGATTTCTTTTTATTATTTTTAAAACTGATTTCTTTTTATTATTTTTAAAACTGTAAAGCTTGATAAAAATATAACGTTTAATATATATATAGCTTAATAATTTTTTTTTGAAAAGGCGACATCTATAAGTTTATAAAGGCGAGATCTTTATATGTAAAAAGGCAAAAGATTAGATTTTAAAAATAGAAAAGATTAGATTTTAAAAATAGAAAAGATTAGATTTTAAAAATAGAAAAGATTAGATTTTAAAAATAGAAAAGATTAGATTTTAAAAATAGAAAAGGCGGGATTTTTAATATTGAATAGCATAGTAAAGAAATTCGATTTTTAAAAATATGATTTTTAAATTGAAAGTAAATAAATAAAAATGTGATTTTTATTTTAAAGACATCGAAATATAAAAATGTGTGATTTTTATATATATAGTGACTACGGGCAACGAAGATGACGAAGATGGGATGACGAAGAAGATTTCTATAAAAGAAGTGTCGTGAAGTTGGATAGCTATCGGTGAGAACTTCTCACTCTTCTATTTCTTTTCTAGTTATATATATATACTAGGATGCAGACGGTGCTTATTAGAAGCACCCGACACCCGTCCACATACCATGGACTTATTTGTTTGGTTGTGTAGTTGGTTAGATTATTTGATTTGAATTGGGTTATTTGGTGAACTTGAATTGATTAGAATTTGATGTGTGAATGGCGTGGGCCTTCACTAGACCGGGGATAAGGCTAGGCCTCGTCCCGTTTCTAGTATTGTGCCGTTATGCCACCGAAATTTTCTAAAATATGTTAGAAAAATAAAAATATCATTTTTATTGTGTAAATGAACTGAATAGAAATTCAAGTGTTGAAATAAATATTTTTGACATTGAAAATATAATTTTTAACGTGAATGTGAATAAATAAATATTCATTTACAGACCGGACGGTTTGTTTATGTACACTGATTTAACTGATATCGATTGGGTCAATAAATTTTAAACGTCACCCAACTGCACAAATAAAATCTGTGTTTGATTGTTTGAAACCCCACACGGGTGTTGGGATGAAATTTGAAGTTCACTCATCCTGATTGATCAAATATGTCGATCGATTGATTGACAGGCTGTTATAAGCGTTTGATATCTATATTTGATGCTTATACAGTGTAGTGCACTTTGGTTGATGGTTGATCGTTTATTATTGCAATTATATACATGTGTTGTATGGAAATCCATATAATTAACGTTATATGGTGATTGATTGGGCCTCATTCCAATTGGGACAATAAGGAATATTATAAAAGAAAATTCATGTGTTGAATATAAAAATAGTCATGTGTTGAAACTATTCATGTGTTGAGTAAAATATTTTAAATAAAATAAATTACATCTTTATCATATTTAAAATTAGAACTACTTCTCAGTAGGAGTCTAATTGAAAATCAAACGATAGATACCATAGTTTTATAAAATATTTTACATAACAAAAATGGTGATGTGTAGACAGTACTCATGTGTTGAGATTAGTCGTAGGTTGAAAAATATAGATTCATGTGTTGAATGGGATAAATATTCATTTGTTGAATAAAATATAAGGCCGTGTTGATTAGTTTTGCGCCATTTTGACGTGAACGATATTTATATCGATTTTATTCGTTGTATAACGAATATTGAAAAGTGATTTCGAAATTAAATATTTTGAAATTGAAATTTGAAATGAATTGAATTGAAAACGATTTCGAAATGAATTGAATTGAAAACGATTTCGAAATGAATTGAATTGAAAACGATTTCGAAATGAATTGAATTGAAAACGATTTCGAAATGAATTGAATTGAAAACGATTTCGAAATGAATTGAATTGAAAACGAATTCAAATTGAATTGAAAGTGAATAGAAATGAATTCAAATTGAATTAAAAATTTGAATTGAATAGAAATGAATTTTAAAACGAATTTATAAAGAAGAATTCAATTTTGATTTGAATTGAAAAGAAAGTTGAAATTGCTTTTGAAACAATTTTAAAACGATTTATAAAATTCGTTTTAAATAGAAATCAACGAAATATATATTATATATATAATATAATGGCCTGAATAGAACGCGCCGCGGTAGTTCGTGAATTTCGACCATTTATTTCAAACGGACATTGCGGGAGATCCGACCGTCGGATTCTCCTAATACCGGAACCGTTGGGTTCGTATCGAAAAGAGCTTTCCAATGAATATTAGAAATTAGAAATCTAACGGTTGGATTTGGAATTATGTCCAAATCAATTTCAGAAAAGGTAGTTGTAAGTGCAGTTCGATGGCCGTTGATGGAAATCGACTGTACGGGCCTTGATAAAATTATTAAAAATATCCATAATTTGTGTAAAATCATAAGAAATGATTTGGGAAAAATTGGGCTGAGGAATTCCACATTTGAAAAGATAAAAATAGATTTTTATCGAAATGAACTAGTTTTGAACTAGAATTAAAATCAATTTTTTTGTGAAATAAATAAATTGAATTTGAAAGTGATTTTAAAAATAACCAATATTCCCAATATGTGAATTGGACTGGAGTTGAATCGAAATTATCTTCGGGATATTTCGATGTTGGATTTCGGGACTATACAGATATTGTTATGGGAATTTGAAAGATATATATTATATCGTTATTTCCAATACGATATATGTTGGTTTCAGAATTTGGTATTGAATATAAGTCGATATATTTTCTATTCAGAGCCTTGTATTTAATATCAAATGTGATTTGGGTTTATCGTGGATCGTGTTTTAGATGACATTGGTTCTTTAACCCAGTTAAAGGCAAGATGTTGATTTTTAAAAAGATTAAAACTAAGTGGAGTTTTAATGAATCTTTAATTAGATTAAAACGTGAATGGATAATTTAAATTATCAAATCTGAAAGGTGATCGAAAATGGAGTACCACCAGTTTTGCTCCAAAGCGATGGTTAAATCTTTAATTAGATTTGAACGTGAAATGGTAATTAATTTTACCGATAACACCGTGGTGTTAGGAATGGAGTATCACCAGTTTTGCTCCATGGGATATATAGGTTGGGATTGGGAAATAAAACAAATAATTACTTCGGTGTGGTTCGTTAATCCCGACTAGTTTGAAATGATATCCAAAGGAAGATTATAGGATAAATTTGGAAGAATTTATCTTGGATAAAATTAATGGGAACCTTTCCCTAAGAATGTGATTTTGTGAATAAAAGAATATTCTGAATTGGAATGAGGCGTTCGTTGTGTTTGTGTAACATTTGTTTATCATATACGTGGGTTATTCAGAAAGGCCGGGTTTATACCCATTCTGAATAATCGATTCGACGAGATGTCGAAGATGAAGACGGTGGTCGAAGACCGGAAGTCTTCACATCGTTTGGGTGATTACTGATGATCTTGATTGGGATGTACACCCAGGATGAGGGAAACAGTTGGTGATCGTCCAGACGTACCTGGAGATGGATGGAGATGCGAGGAAAGTGCCTCCGGTTTCGTTCAGACCCAGAACGAACTTGTAAATGGATTGTGTGTCTGACATTGGATTTTATTCTGTGTTGATGGATCTCTATTAAATATACATCTATTTGGCGGCGGAGAATTTATTCTCTTGCTTAACGCCCTTCTCTAAGACATACGAGCTCAGAGGTTGTATATCGATGGACATCAGTCGCATGGAGTGAATTGCCAATGTGGCATGCGTAAGTGGCAATTGATCAAGGCTTCTGTTGAAAAGCAAAGTCTTGTGGTTGATGATCAAAGCACGGCCTGTGTGGCGTAGCTTTGTGTATAACGTGAATTCGCGAGCCTCACACGTCGGTATGAGTCAAAAACGGGAGACGGACCACTAGGAGAGCACGACGTTTCTTTCTAGCTAGGGTGGTGTCAGTGACCTACCAGCCCTGACATTTATATACTTTTCACCTGTGTGGTTGTTGGATACGAGGCGCCTCGGATATAGGTCTGTAAGGACCGTGAAACGTGTGTTCAGGAATAACTAATCCTCAAAAGTAAGAGAGGACCGGCCCAGCCGATTCCAAGGATCATAGTGGGGTCCTGAGGCATTTGCTAGAGTGTCTCGAACGCGGAGAGGAGCTTGCCCCTTGCCTCGACTCATGACGAAAATCCAATTTCCAATACGTGTATTGCGGTTTTAATTGTAGAACTAGTATGGCGACATGATAGATGGTACCCATGCCGCCTATGATTGATATTTATGATTTGAATTGTTTTGACACTATACACTTATTGTAGTATCAAATAATGTGTTTTAAACGTATCAAGCATGCTTTGGCTGTTATAAGGGAAAACCCTATCCTCCGGCTTGCGTTGCATTGTGTGATGGGACCTGGGTCTTATAACAGCTTCATTTTTCTTTATTTAGCATTGCGCTGTTTGTTCTATGCACTGGTATTCTTGGGAGGAAACCCGTTCCGTGTTATACGGCGTGGTCCCTTGATTTACCTAACTTTAAAACCAATATTAATAACTGTTTTAGTTCTCACACCAGTCCCATGACTGACCTGGAGTTTATTGTTTTAACCTAAACTCTGGGTGCCCCTATTTTCCACACGGGCAGCTAGTAGTTTTGGTTTTGCAGATTTATATTCACAGGGTCCTGATTTACAGCTGGAACGATGCTCGGAAAGCTCTGTATCCGTGTATCACTTTCAGTTGTGTTTTGTATATTTTTCCGCTGCTATGTAACTTATTGTAATCTCTGATATTTGTCGAATGTAATTTATTCATTTATACTCTGTATATTCTTGTATCTGATGGAATTGTTGTAATAACAATGAAATGTTCTTCCGTATGCGCTCATTTGTGTGTTGTTCTCAAAGTATTCGTGCTTTCCTTCACGGTGAAGTTACGGGTCCTTTCAGTTGGTATCAGAGCTTTGGTTTACAGAGCTCGAGAACAAGACACATTAGAACCATACGAAAGAATTCATCAGATATTGGATTAGCAACATCCAATTAGAATGACTCGTTAGAGATAGGATCAGTAGTATCCTAGAACGAGTGTGAAGAGTATATTTTTCAAATGAAAACAATTTTGTTTTGAAAATTTAAACCATTTTAAACGTATTTGAATATTTATTTATTTTGAATATGGACAATCCAATATATAAAGATTTTGCATATACGCGTCATGAACGTATATTCGAAGTTTTAATATATTAGATAGATATAGAATCACATTCTAGTTGCCCGGAGATAATTCTGGTAATGCGGCCGCATTATCAGTATTTATGTTCGTGTTTCGAAGGTGTGATTTCTATATATTTCCATTAGACTGGTGTGAGAACCAAAACCTATATAACTAGAATACATTGTTGTGAATTGGCATCAAAACATGATTTTTTGTATATGTATCAAAATTTATGAATTTGAAAAGTTAATGCTCTAATTGATTGATGTTTGTGTTGTTTGTTTAATTGTTTGCTAATTTTTAACCATTTATGCCTAATATAATCAAGTATTGAATTGTATTGAAAATCGGTCGCATTTGCTTGCATATATATATACTTACATTGAACAGGTCATAGCAAGGAGGCTAGAGCCGAAGAATAAAATTTGTTTGCCCGACAAATAGGTACATGTTTACTACATAATTTCCTGTTTTGTTTGGGTGATGATGATTTTGTGAGCCTATTGGCTAGCCGCTTGGCTTTTTCTTTTTCTTTTTGAGATCTGAAGGACCGGGGAAGCTATTTGAAATTCCCCGATGCTCCCGGTGCAGGGGAGGTTATGGCGAAATTTTTTGAAAATTTAGGGTGTTAGCCAAATTTTTGAAATTTTGAAAATTCTCAGAAACTGAAAAGTTGGAGAATGGAAGTCAGACCGAACGTAGAATTGAATAATCAAACCACTTTCGACTTTGTTCCTTTTCGGGGACGAAAAGTTTTAAGTGGGGGAGATTGTAACAACCCGTAAAATGCGAGCCAGTTTGAAATTTTTATTTTGGCAATTTTAGCGAATTTTGAATATTTAAAATGAATTATTTTAAATAATATCGACGAGAAATTTATTTTGAATAGAATTCGAAGGTATATATTATACGCATCGTCGTTAGAATATAAATAATTATATATAATTATAAATAGAATTGAAAATGGCGCGGTAGTTCGATAATTCGATTTCAAACTTCAATTGAATGTACCGGGAGCAAAACAATCCGGATTTTAGTGAAACCAAAAATAATGGAATCTAATTGTGGATATCTTTCCAACGAATCCGAATAATCAAGATTTCATATCGGGAATCAAAAGATATGTCCAGTTGAAAATTCTGAATAGTCGCTATGGAATTCAGGCCCTTAAAAATGGACATTTTGCAAATGACCTCGGATTTCGACGAAACCACTTTTGTTGGGTCCGTGATGTCAAACTATTGCTAGGTTTCAAATTTCATAATTTTTCGAATCAATATGTGAGCGTGGCATAGGAAAACGCGTTTGACCGGATTCAGTTGATTTTAATCGAGTGGAAATTGGCCATTTTCCAACGGTCTCAGAATTCGACGAAACTAGTCTTGTTAGGACCGTATCGTCAATACGAAGCTAGAAAATATTTTTCAGGAATTTTTCTACTTAGTATGTGACCCCGGTAAATTGAAATGTACGTTTAAAATTCAATAAAGTGATTTAAATGTAAATTCAAACGTAAACTGATTGTAACAGCCGAATCAGCCTACGATACATATCCCATTGTGTTCGGGATGGGGGTAAATAGCTATGGACGACAGGCAGTGGGCCTCGTTTAGAGGTCGTATGTAAAAGACAACTTTTTGAATTAAATAATAAAATAAAATAAAATATATATATATATATATCTCCCTCTCTCCTCTATATATTTCTCTGCCCCCCCCCCCCCCCTCTCGATTTTCAGAATCAAAAAAAGAAAAAAAAGGGAAAAAAAACGACGGACGGAGACTGCGCCCCGCCTCCTGCCACCGCTTCGGAGTTCATCAGCGCGCCCACCATCGCTGAACCCCTCTCTCTCTCCGATCTCGCCCCTTTTTCTGCGAACCCTAAAATCGATGAGAACCCCCCTCCATCGAGACAGCCGCGCCACCCCTCCCAGACCCGCCACCTAAAGCTACGACCCCCCCCCCCTCTCCTCAAGCGACCGACAGAGAAACCCCCCCCCCCAAGCCTGCTGCCGCCACCAGCACAGTCTCCCGCCCCCCCCCCCCCCTTGTAAGTTTTTTTTTTAATTTATTTATTTATTTATTTTTATTTTATTTAAAACAGAAAACTGATTTCTTTTTATTATTTTTAAAACTGATTTCTTTTTATTATTTTTAAAACAGATTTCTTTTTATTATTTTTAAAACTAATTTCTTTTTATTATTTTTAAAACTGTAAAGCTTGATAAAAATATAACGTTTAATATATATATATAGCTTAATAAATTTTTTTTTTGAAAAGGCGACATCTATAAGTTTATAAAGGCGAGATCTTTATATGTAAAAAGGCAAAAGATTAGATTTTAAAAATAGAAAAGATTAGATTTTAAAAATAGAAAAGATTAGATTTTAAAAATAGAAAAGATTAGATTTTAAAAATAGAAAAGGCGGGATTTTTAATATTGAATAGCATAGTAAAGAAATTCGATTTTTAAAAATATGATTTTTAAATTGAAAGTAAATAAATAAAAATGTGATTTTTATTTTAAAGACATCGAAATATAAAAATGTGTGATTTTTATATATATAGTGACTACGGGCAACGAAGATGACGAAGATGGGATGACGAAGAAGATTTCTATAAAAGAAGTGTCGTGAAGTTGGATAGCTATCGGTGAGAACTTCTCACTCTTCTATTTCTTTTCTAGTTATATATATATATACTAGGATGCAGACGGTGCTTATTAGAAGCACCCGACACCCGTCCACATACCATGGACTTGTTTGTTTGGTTGTGTAGTTGGTTAGATTATTTGATTTGAATTGGGTTATTTGGTGAACTTGAACTGATTAGAATTTGATGTGTGAATGGCGTGGGCCTTCACTAGACCGGGGATAAGGCTAGGCCTCGTCCCGTTTCTAGTATTGTGCCGTTATGCCGCCGAAATTTTCTAAAATATGTTAGAAAAATAAAAATATCATTTTTATTGTGTAAATGAACTGAATAGAAATTCAAGTGTTGAAATAAATATTTTTGATGTTGAAAATATAATTTTTAACGTGAATGTGAATAAATAAATATTCATTTACAGACCGGACGGTTTGTTTATGTACACTGATTTGACTGATATCGATTGGGTCGATAAATTTTACACGTCACCCAACTGCACAAATAAAATCTGTGTTTGATTGTTGGAAACCCCACACGGGTGTTGGGATGAAATTTGAAGTTCACTCATCCTGATTGATCAAATATGTCGATCGATCGATTGACAGGCTGTTATAAGCGTTAGATATCTATATTTGATGCTTATACAGTGTAGTGCACTTTGGTTGATGGTTGATCGTTTATTATTGCTATTATATACATTTGTTGTATGGAAATTCATATAATTAACGTTATATGGTGATTGATTGGGCCTCATTCCAATTGGGACAATAAGGAATATTATAAAAGAAAATTCATGTGTTGAATATAAAAATAGTCATGTGTTGAAACTATTCATGTGTTGAGTAAAATATTTTAAATAAAATAAATTACATCTTTATCATATTTAAAATTAGAACTACTTCTCAGTAGGAGTCTAATTGAAAATCAAACGATAGATACCATAGTTTTATAAAATATTTTACATAACAAAAATGGTGATGTGTAGACAGTACTCATGTATTGAGATTAGTCGTAGGTTGAAAAATATAGATTCATGTGTTGAATGGGATAAATATTCATTTTTTGAATAAAATATAAGGCCGTGTTGATTAGTTTTGCGCCATTTTGACGTGAACGATATTTATATCGATTTTATTCGTTGTATAACGAATATTGAAAAGTGATTTCGAAATTAAATATTTTGAAATTGAAATTTGAAATGAATTGAATTGAAAACGATTTCGAAATGAATTGAATTGAAAACGATTTCGAAATGAATTGAATTGAAAACGATTTCGAAATGAATTGAATTGAAAATGATTTCGAAATGAATTGAATTGAAAACGATTTCGAAATGAATTGAATTGAAAACGAATTCAAATTGAATTGAAAGTGAATTGAAATGAATTCAAATTGAATTAAAATTTGAATTGAATAGAAATGAATTTTAAAACGAATTTATAAAGAAGAATTCAATTTTGATTTGAATTGAAAAGAAAGTTGAAATTGCTTTTGAAACAATTTTAAAACGATTTATAAAATTCGTTTTAAATAGAAATCGACGAAATATATATTATATATATTATATATATAATATAATGGCCTGAATAGAACGCGCCGCGGCAGTTCGTGAATTTCGACCATTTATTTCAAACGGACATTGCGGGAGATCCGACCGTCGGATTCTCCTAAAACCGGAACCGTTGGGTTCGTATCGAAAAGAGCTTTCCATTGAATATTAGAAATTTGAAATCTAACAGTTGGATTTGGAATTATGTCCAAATCAATTTCAGAAAAGGTCACTGTAAGTGCATTTCGATGGCCGTTGATGGAAATCGACTGTACGGGCCTTGATAAAATTATTAAAAATATCCATAATTTGTGTAAAATCATAAGAAATGATTTGGGAAAAATTGGGCTGAGGAATTCCACATTTGAAAAGATAAAAATAGATTTTTATCGAAATGAACTAGTTTTGAACTAGAATTAAAATCAATTTATTTGTGAAATAAATAAATTGAATTTGAAAGTGATTTTAAAAATAACCAATATTCCCAATATGTGAATTGGACTGGAGTTGAATCGAAATTATCTTCGGGATATTTCGATGTTGGATTTCGGGACTATACAGATATTGTTATGGGAATTTGAAAGATATATTTTATATCGTTATTTCCAATACGATATATGTTGGTTTCAGAATTTGGTATTGAATATAAGTCGATATATTTTCTATTCAGAGCCTTGTATTTAATATCGAATGTGATTTGGGTTTATCGTGGATCGTGTTTTAGATGACATTGGTTCTTTAACCCAGTTAAAGGCAAGATGTTGATTTTTGAAAAGATTAAAACTAAGTGGAGTTTTAATGAATCTTTAATTATATTAAAACGTGAATGGATAATTTAAATTATCAAATCTGAAAGGTGATCGAAAATGGAGTACCACCAGTTTTGCTCCAAAGCGATGGTTAAATCTTTAATTAGATTTGAACGTGAAATGGTAATTAATTTTACCGATAACACCGTGGTGTTAGGAATGGAGTATCACCAGTTTTGCTCCATGGGATATATAGGTTGGGATTGGGAAATAAAACAAATAATTACTTCGGTGTGGTTCGTTAATCCCGACTAGTTTGAAATGATATCCAAAGGAAGATTATAGGATAAATTTGGAAGAATTTATCTTGGATAAAAATAATGGGAACCTTTCCCTAAGAATGTGATTTTGTGAATAAAAGAATATTCTGAATTGGAATGAGGTGTTCGTTGTGTTTGTGTAACATTATTTATCATATACGTGGGTTATTCAGAAAGGCCGGGTTTATACCCATTCTGAATAATCGATTCGACGAGATGTCGTAGATGAAGACGGTGGTCGAAGACCGGAAGTCTTCACATCGTTTGGGAGATTACTGATGATCTTGATTGGGCTGTACACCCAGGATGAGGGAAACAGTTGGTGATCGTCCAGACGTATCTGGAGATGGATGGAGATGCGAGGAAAGTGCCTCCGGTTTCGTTCAGACCCAGAACGAACTTGTAAATGGATTGTGTGTCTGACATTGGATTTTATTCTGTGTTGATGGATCTCTATTAAATATACATCTGTTTGGCGGCGGAGAATTTATTCTCTTGCTTAATGCCCTTCTCTGAGACATACGAGCTCAGAGGTTGTATATCGATGGACATCTGTCGCATGGAGTGAATTGCCAATGTGGCATGCGTAAGTGGCAATTGATCAAGGCTTCTGTTGAAAAGCAAAGTCTTGTGGTTGATGATCAAAGCACGGCCTGTGTGGCGTAGCTTTGTGTATAACGTGAATTCGCGAGCCTCACACCTCGGTATGAGTCAAAAACGGGAGACGGACCGCTGGGAGAGCACGACGTTTCTTTCTAGCTAGGGTGGTGTCAGTGACCTACCAGCCCTGACATTTATATACTTTTCGTCTGTGTGGTTGTTGGATACGAGGCGCCTCGGATATAGGTCTGTAAGGACCGGGAAACGTGTGTTCAGGAATAACTAATCCTCAAAAGTAAGAGAGGAACGGCCCAGCCGATTCCAAGGATCATAGTGAGGTCCTGAGGCATTTGCTAGAGTGTCTCGAAAGCGGAGAGGAGCTTGCCCCTTGCCTCGACTCATGACAGAAATCCAATTTCCAATACGTGTATTGCGGTTTTAATTGTAGAACTAGTATGGCGACATGATAGATGGTACCCATGCCGCCTATGATTGATATTTATCGTTTGAATTGTTTTGACACTATACACTTATTGTAGTATCAAATAATGTGTTTTAAACGTATCAAGCATGCTTTGGCTGTTATAAGGGAAAACCCTATCCTCCGGCTTGCGTTGCATTGTGTGATGGGACCTGGGTCTTATAACAGCTTCATTTTTCTTTATTTAGCATTGCGCTGTTTGTTCTATGCACTGGTATTCTTGGGAGGAAACCCGTTCCGTGTTATACGGCGTGGTCCCTTGATTTACCTAACTTTAAAACCAATATTAATAACTGTTTTAGTTCTCACACCAGTCCCATGACTGACCTGGAGTTTATTGTTTTAACCTAAACTCTGGGTGCCCCTATTTTCCACACGGGCAGCTAGTAGTTTTGGTTTTGCAGATTTATATTCACAGGGTCCTGATTTACAGCTGGAACGATGCTCGGAAAGCTCTGTATCCGTGTATCACTTTCAGTTGTGTTTTGTATATTTTTCCGCTGCTATGTAACTTATTGTAATCTCTGATATTTGTCGAATGTAATTTATTCATTTATACTCTGTATATTCTTGTATCTGATGGAATTGTTGTAATAACAATGAAATGTTCTTCCGTATGCGCTCATTTGTGTGTTGTTCTCAAAGTATTCGTGCTTTCCTTCACGGGGAAGTTACGGGTCCTTTCATTCAATATCAACGAAACACAAACTTAATGGCCTTGTACTCCTTGTCTCCCACCGTCGCGTCTATAAAATGAGCAATATCCCCTTCGTTATTTCCATTCTCACAAGCCAACTAAAAGCATTTCATCCCTTCTTCCTCTATCTCATTTTTCAGTAACCCTTGAAATCGAAAGCGAAGGTGGAAGCCTGTCTCGATCGGGCGTTCGCAAATCAGTGTGACTAGGTGGCTCGCACTCGAGTTTGGGGAAGGAAAGGAGTTCGAATGTCCAGATGCTTCAGTGAGGGTCGCGATGACCTAGGGGGCCAATTTCTTTTCTGTCGTAGGAGTTTTGGGTGCCAAGGGGGTTCGTCTGGGTTGCGGTTGAGTGATGCGCATGGAAGGGGATAGCGATTTGAAAGCTAAAAGCTTGGAGGCATTGTTATCGATGCGTGGAGGCTGACCTGGTGGTGAAGCATACGGGAGAGGGTTATTGAATATATCGGTGGTCAAACTAGAGGTGAAAAGGGGATTTCGGTCTGTGCTTAGGTGTCTGGAATAAAGTTTATCGAGGAATGTAGAAGGAACGGGTCTGGATGGGTATGAGACAGTGGGTTTGAGGCATGAAGGTGATGTAGTTCGAGTAGGGGAGATGCGAAAATGCTATGTAAATCATGAGAAGGTTCGAACCATTTTAAAAGGAAGAAAAGAAGTTAAAAATGGGAATATAAGGTAAGTATTTAATTTAGTAACTTTATTGCATTTAAAATTTATTAAATAGCTTAAATAATAAATAATAAATTGTCATGATAGATATACACAAGATTTATCGAACGAAATCAGACAAGTAATCCGTAGCTGCGGGATACCTAATCGAAAATTAAAATGGGAATCAGAATAGATCGATTGAAATCTCGGTGAGTAAATCTCACTCACCTTTAGAATTATTTTTATTTCATTAAAAATAATTGCTTGTTGCTTGTGTGAATGTTTTCTGGTTGTTTTATATATATTAGTTATTTAGGCTATTATATATATATTGGGTTGATTGATTGGTTGGATTCCCGCAGTCTCATTAGCGGATGCCCGCAGTTTCATAGCGGATGATTACCCTATACGCCCCACGCTATGATTAGTGGATGACCTTCTATACCGCGATATTCTGCCACGAAGCAGAATGGGTATTATTTATGTGCTAACATCTGTGGATGCAGGAAAACAGGTTGGAGGAATCCAACTGGATTCCTCAAAAATATATTATCTTAGCAAGTATGCTGAATATATTGAAGATGGAGTGAAGTGTTTTCCAAATAGCGTAAAGGGCCAATATGGTTTCCAAATAGCGTAAAGGGCCAATATATTGAAAATCCATATAATTAATTTTATATGGTAACTGATTGGGCCTCATTCCAGTTTTAAAATAGAAATATTTGAAATAGAAATATTCGAAATGGAGTATTTGAAAATATCAATATATGAAGCCGTGTTGATTAGATTGACGCCATTTTGACGTAAACGATATTTATATCGATTTTATTCATTTTATAATGAATATCGAAAGTGATTTCAAAATCTGATATTTCGAAATGAAATGAATTGAAAACGATTTCGAAATGAATTGAATTGAAAACGATTTCGAAATGAATTGAATTGAAAACGATTTCGAAATGAATTGAATTGAAAACGATTTCGAAATGAATTGAATTGAAAACGAATTCAAATTGAATTGAAAACGAATTGAAATGAATTCAAATTGAATTGAAATTTGAATTGAATAGAAATGAATTTTAAAATGAATTGATAACGAAGAATTCAATTTTGATTTGAATTGAAATGGAAGTTGAGATTGCTTTTGAAACGAATATTAAAACTATTTATATAATTCGTTTTAAATAGTAATCGACGAAATATATTATATATATATTATATATATAATATAATGGCCTGAATAGAACGCGCCGCGCCGCGGCAGTTCGCGAATTTCGACCATTTATTTCAAACGGACATTACGGGAGATCCGACCGTCGGATTCTCCTAAAACCGGAACCGTTGGGTTCGTATCGAAAAGAGCTTTCTAATGAATGTTAGAAATTTGAAATCTAACGGTTGGATTTGGAGATACGTCCAAATCAAATTCGAAAAATGTCGCTGTAAGTGAAGTTCGATGGCCGTTGATGGAAATCGACTGTACGGGCCTTGATAAAATTATTAAAAATAGTAATAATTTGTGTAAAATCATAAGAAATGATTTGTGAAGATTTGGGATGAAAAACTCCATATTTGAAAAGATAAAAATAGATTTTTATCGAAAGGAACTAGTTTTGAACTAGAAATATAATTCTATTTATTTTTAAATAAATAAATTGAATTTGAAAAGGGTTTTAAAAATAACCAGAATCTCCAATGATTTCATTGGAGTGGATTTGAATCGAAATTGTCTTCGGAATATTTCGATGTTGGAATTCGTGATTATACAGGTGTTGTTATGGAAATTTGAAAGATATATATTTACATCGTTATTTCCAATACGACATTTGTTAGTCGTAGAATTTGATGTTGAATATAAGCCGGTATATTTTCTATTCAGAGCCTTATATTGAATATCAAGTGTGATTTGGGTTTGTCGTGAATGGTGTCTTCACTAACACTGTTCTTGAACCCATTTGAGAAAAGATTAAATCTTTTTATTTAGATTTAATGAAGTGTACCGATTAAATAATATTTAATTGGAATTGAATTGATATTGATTTTTGGGTTTATCGTGAACAGTGTTTTAAATAACACTCGTTCTTTAACCCGATTATTAATGAATGTGATTTTGGGTTTATCGTGAACTGTGTTTTAAATGACACTGATTCTTTAACCCAGTCGAAGATTAAAACTAAGTGGAGTTTTAATGAATCTTTAATTAGATTGAAATAATCGAAATGGAGTATCACCAGTTTTGCTCCAGGCGATAGTGAAATCTTTAATTAGATTTGAACGTGAAATGGTAATTGGATTTACCGATAACACTGTGGTGTTAGATATGAAGTATTACCAGTTTTACTTCATGGGATAAATAGGTTGGGATTGGGAAATTAAAACAAATGATTACTTCGGTAAGTTTCGTTAATCCCGGCTAGTTGAATCGAAATTCAAAAGAATAGAATAAAGAATAAATTCAAGGAATTTATCATGGATAAAATTAATGGGAACCTTTCCCTATGAATGTGAAATTTAGAAACTAACTGTCGGTTAGCCAAGCAGAATGGTTTTCTGGATATTGATCTGATGTTGGTTTCGGCCTTCGGGGTTAATATTTGGGGAATTATTCTCTTGATTAATTTACGGATAGTGACTGATGAATTGGAATGAGGCGTATGTTGTGTTTGTGTAACACTTATTTAAAATATACGTGAGTTATTCGAAAAGACCGGGTTTATCCCATTCTGAATAACTGATACGACGATAAGTCGAAGATGAAGACGGTGGTCGAAGACCGGAAGTCTTCACGTTGTTTGGGTGATTACTGATGATCTTGATTGGGTTGTACACCCAAGAAGATGGAAACAGTTGGTGATCGTCCAGACGTACTTGGAGATGGATGGATATGCGAGGAAAGTGCCTCCGGTTCCGTTCAGACCCAGAACGGACTTGTAAATGGATTGTGTGTCTGACATTGGATTTTAGTCCGTGTGATTGATCTCTATTAAATATATATCTGTTTGGCGGCGGAGAATTTATTCTCTTGCTTAACGCCCTTCTCTGAGACGTACGAGCTCAGGGGTTATATATTGATGGATATCAATCGCATGGAGTGAATTGCCTGTGTGGCATGCTAAGATGCAAATGATCGAGGCTTCTGTTGAAAA
This sequence comes from Allium sativum, assembly GCA_030737875.1. Lineage (NCBI taxonomy): Eukaryota > Viridiplantae > Streptophyta > Magnoliopsida > Asparagales > Amaryllidaceae > Allium > Allium sativum. The sequence continues at coordinate 194,109,373 of CM060913.1, forward strand.
GCAAAGCCTTGTGGTGATGATCGAAGCACGGCCTTTGTGGCGTAGCTTTGTGTAACGTTGATTCGCGAGTATCACACCCGGTATGAATCAAAAACGGGAGACGGACATCAGGGGGGACATGCGTTTTCTTTCTAGCTAGGAGTGGCGTCAGTGCTTGAACTGGCTGACGAGTTTGACTCAAGTGGATGTTGCTTATTATTACTTGCTGAAAAGCGAGGCGCCTCGTGATATCGGTTTCGGCCGATGCTTCTGGTCGGCTGACGGGCCAGGCTTACGCCCCAAAGGGCGGAGAAACGTATTGTTCAGGCATTATAATCCACATCGGTGGACCGGCCCTGACGATCCAAGGGGCAGTTGCGGCTGTTCCTAGACATGGGCTAGATTGTCTAAAATCGGTAGAGGATCTTGCCCCTAGCCTCGGTTCATACCATAAATGATAACCCAACTTCCAATACGACATTTGCGGTTTTGATTGTAAACTTATATATGGCGACATAGTGTTATGGGCCATTCATGCCGCCTATGATTGATACTTATGATTTGAAGTTGTTTTATACACTATGCACTTATAATAGTATCAAATGATTTGTTTTAAACGTATCAAGCATTCTTTGGCTGTTATAAGGGAAAACCCTATCCCCCGGCTTGCGTTGCATTGTGTGATAGGACCTGGGTCTTATAACAGCTTCATTTTTCTTTATTTAGCATTGCGCTGTTTGTCTCATGCACTGGTATTCTTGGGAGGAAACCCGTTCCGTGTTATACGGCGTGGTCCCTTGATTTACCTAATGATTTAAAATAAAGATTAATAACTGTTTTAGTTCTCACACCAGTCACATGACTGACCTGGAGTTTATTGTTTTAACCTAAACTCTGGGTGCCCTTATTTTCGACACGGGCAGCTAGTAGTTTTGGTTTTGCAGATTTATATTCACAGGATCCTGGTTTACAGCTGGAACGATATCCGGAAAGCTTTGTATCCGTATATCTCTTCTAGTTGTGTATTGTACTATTTTCCGCTGCGATGTATTTAAATGTAATTTAAATCTCTGATATTTCTGTGTAATATTCATTTATACTCTGTATATTCTTGTAATCTGATGCATTGTTGTAATATACAATGAAATGTTCTTCTGTATGCGTTCTATTTTCTCGTGTTCTCGAACGATAGGGCGTTTTGAACGGTCTGGGTCGGTTTAGCGACTGGTTCGGACCGAGCGAAATTCCTTGCCGTCACAGTTGGTATCAGAGCTTTGGTTTACAAAGCTAGAGAACAAGACACATTAGAACCGTACGAAAGAATTCATCAGATATTGGATTAGTAATATCCAACGGGAATGACTCGTTAGAGATGGGATCAGTAGTATCCTAGAACGAGTGTGAAGAGTATATTTTTCAAATGAAAACAATTTTGTTTTGAAAATTTAAATCAACTATTCGTATTTGATTATTTATTTATATTGATTTGGACAGTCCAGTATATAAAGATTTTGCATATACGCCTTGCAAACGTATATTCAAAATTTTAATATATTGGATAGATATAGGATCACACTCTAGTTGCCCGGGGATGGTTCTGATAATGCTGCAGCGTTACTAGCACTTATATTCGAGTGACGAAGGTGTGATTTCTATATATTTCCTATTGACTGGTGTGAGAACCAAAATTAGATAGGGCCTATTGTTGTGATTTGGCATCAAAAATCTGATTTTTGACTATATATCAAAGTTATGCATTTGAAAAGCTAATCAACTAATTGATTGATGTTTGTGTTGTTTGTTCATTTGTTTGCTAATTTTGAACCATTTAGCCTAATTGAATCAAATATTGGATTATATTGAAAATTGGTCGCATTTACTTGCATACATATACTTACATTGAACAGGTCATAGCAAGGAGGCTAGAGCCGAAGAATAAAATTTGTTTGCCCGACAAATAGGTACATGTTTACTACATAATTTCCTGTTTTGTTTGGGTGATGATGATTTTGTGAGCCTATTGGCTAGCCGCTTGGCTTTTTCTTTTTCTTTTTGAGATCTGAAGGACCGGGAAGCTATTTGAAATTCCCCGATGCTCCCATTGCAGGGGAGGTTATGGCAAAATTTTTCAAAAATTTAGGGTGTTAGCCAAATTTTTGAAATTTTGAAAATTCTCAGAAACTGAAAAGTTGGAGAATGGAAGCCAGATTGAGCGTAGAGTTGATTAATCAAACCACTTTCGACTTTGTTCCTTTTCGGGGACGAAAAGTTTTAAGTGGGGGAGATTGTAACAACCCGGAAAATGCGATCCAGTTTGAAATTTTTATTTTGGCAATTTTAGCGAATTTTGAATATTTAAAATAAATTATTTTAAATAATATCGACGAGAAATTTATTTTGAATATAATTCGAACGTATATATTATACGCGTCGTCGTTAGAATATAAATATTTATATATAATTATAAATAGATTTGAAAATGGCGCGGTAGTTCGAAAATTCGATTTCTAATTTCAAATGAATATACAGAATTCAATATAAGTCAGAATTGAACGAAACAAGAAATATTTGAATCTGTATAACTATATCTTTGTAACGAAGTTAACAAACTGAGATTTCATCTTAGAAATGATAAGATATGTCCAGTTTAAAATTAGAAATAGTCGCTGTGGAATTTATATATATTTTTATATATATAAGGCCCTTAAAAATAGCAATTTTGCAAACGACCTCGGATTTCGACGAAACCAGTTTTGTTGGGTCCGTGATGTTAAATTATTGCTAGGTTTTAAATTTCATAATTTTCTGAATCAATATGTGAGCGTGGCAAAGGAAAATGCGTTTGACCAGTTTCAGTTGATTTTAATCGTCTGGAAAATGGCCATTTTTCAAACGGTCTCAGAATTCAACGAAACTAGTTTTGTTAAGACCGTATCGTCAATACGAAGTTAGAAAATATTTTTCTGGAATTTTTAGAGTCAGTAAGTGGCCCCGGTAATTCAAAATGTGCGTTTAAATTGAATATATAAAGATTTATATTTTAAATTCAACGGAAACCTATCGTAACAGCCGAATTGGGTTACGAAACATATCCCATTGTGTTCGGAATGAGGGTAAAACGCTGGGGACGACAGTCGTTTGGTCTCGATTGTGGTTCGAATGAAAAGTCAACTATATGAAAAATAAATTAAATAATTAAATTAAATAAATATTATAAAACCCCCTTATCCCAGTGAACCCTAACCCTATTTCATTGCCGCCGCCTTCATTCAAAATAGCGGCCAGACTTCTCAAAGAAAAATCCTCAAATCGCTCCCACTTCGGATTGAATTAAATCGAGAAATCAATACGAAAATAGAAAAGTTAATCAAGCTCTTTATTTTGGTAGGGGTATCATCAGTTCTCACAAGCTAGGGCGCTCGCAATGCAGCCGCAAATAGGCTTTCGACGAAGGCGATTTGGGAGAGGTTCTGGCCACCGAGCTGGCCATCACTGCGGGCGGAGGGAGTTCTGGCCATTGCCGACCTCGGGGTGTTGGTCGATCACCCTCAAACGCGACGTGGTGGTGCGAACTCTTAAACCTAGGTTGCGAGCTCGACAGTTTTACACTCCAGTGAATGAGAAGAGACGGCAATCTTAATTGGTGATCAGGGAAAAGGTATATAATTAGTTTAATTAAATTTTATTTAGGAAGGGATTGTTTTTTTTTTTTTAACAGTGAAGTTAAATCTGATTTAAAAATATATATATCAAAAGTTTTGAAAATATAAATACCCTTGTTTTGAAAATAAACATGGCATTCTTTTTGGAAATAAAAATGAATTTGCTTTGAATATAAAAATATGGTTTTTAAAAATGAATTTGCTTTGAATATAAAAATATGGTTTTTAAAAATGAATTTGCTTTAAAAAGAAAAATAGAATTTTTATATATTGAACTTCGAAAGAAAAATAGAATTTTTATATATTGAACTTCGATAGAAAAATAGAATTTTTATATATTGAACTTCGATAGAAAAATAGAATTTTTATATATTGAACTTCGAAAGAAAAATAGAATTTTTATATATTGAACTTCGATAGAAAAATAGAATTTTTATATATTGAACTTCGATAGAAAAATAGAATTTTTATATATTGAACTTCGATAGAAAAATAGAATTTTTATATATTGAACTTCGATAGAAAAATAGAATTTTTATATATTGAACTTCGAAAGAAAAATAGAATTTTCATATATTGAACTTCGATAGAAAAATAGAATTTTTATATATTGAACTTCGATATAAAAATAGAATTTTTATATATTGAACTTCGATAGAAAAAATAGAATTTTTATATATTGAACTTCGATAGAAAAATAGAATTTTTATATATTGAACTTCGATAGAAAAATAGAATTTTTATATATTGAACTTCGATAGAAAAATAGAATTTTTATATATTGAACTTCGATAGAAAAATAGAATTTTTATATATTGAACTTCGATAGAAAAATAGGATTTTTATATATTGAATAGCGAAGTAAAAATTCGATTTTTACATAGGTAGTGAAAGCGGACAACGAAGGTAACAAAAAGGCGGGAACGAAGAAGATTTCTATAAAAGAAAAGTCAAGATGCTTGGATAGCTTTCGGTGAGAATTTCTCACCTTTCAATTTTATTTCTAGTTATATATATACTAGGATGTAGACGGTGCTTAGTAGCACCCGACACAATCGTCCACAGACCATGGACTTGTTTGTTTGGTTGCATAGATTAGTTATATGATTTGATTTGATTTGGTTGTTTGGTGAAATTGATATGATTGATGTGTGAATGGCGTGGGCCTTCACTAGACCGGGGATAAGGCTAGGCCTCGTCCCGTTTCTAGTATCGTGCCGTTATGCCGCCGAAATTTTCTAAAAATATGTAAGAAAATAAAAATATCGTTTTATTGTGTAAATGAATTGAATTGAAATTCATAGGTTGAAATAAAATGTTTTATCGTTAAAAATATAATTTTAACGTGAAGTGAATAAAATAAAATATTCATTTATAAACCAGACGGTTTGTTTATGTACACCTATTTGAATGACATTGATTGGGACGATAAATTTTACACATCGCCCAACAGCACAAATAAAATATGTGTTTGATTGTTTGAAACCCCACACGAGTGTTGGGATGAAATTTGAAGTTCACTCATCCTGATTGATTAAATATGTCGATCGATTGATTGACAGGCTGTTATAAGCGTGATATATCTATATTTGATGCTTATACAGTGTAGTGCACTTTGGTTGATGATTGATTATTTTTCAATGCTATTATATACATGTTTGTATGAAAATCCATATAATTAATTTTATATGGTAATTGATTGGGCTTCATTCCAGTTTTAAAATAGAAATATTTGAAATAGAAATATTCGAAATGGAGTATTTGAAAATATCAATATATGAAGCCGTGTTGATTAGATTGACGCCATTTTGACGTAAACGATATTTATATCGATTTTATTCATTTTATAATGAATATCGAAAGTGATTTCAAAATCTGATATTTCGAAATGAAATGAATTGAAAACGATTTCGAAATGAATTGAATTGAAAACGATTTCGAAAAGAATTGAATTGAAAACGATTTCGAAATGAATTGAATTGAAAACGATTTCGAAATGAATTGAATTGAAAACGAATTCAAATTGAATTGAAAACGAATTGAAATGAATTCAAATTGAATTGAAATTTGAATTGAATAGAAATGAATTTTAAAACGAATTGATAACGAAGAATTCAATTTTGATTTGAATTGAAATGGAAGTTGAGATTGCTTTTGAAACGAATATTAAAACTATTTATATAATTCGTTTTAAATAGTAATCGACGAAATATATTATATATATATTATATATATAATATAATGGCCTGAATAGAACGCGCCGCGCCGCGGCAGTTCGCGAATTTCGACCATTTATTTCAAACGGACATTACGGGAGATCCGACCGTCGGATTCTCCTAAAACCGGAACCGTTGGGTTCGTATCGAAAAGAGCTTTCTAATGAATGTTAGAAATTTGAAATCTAACGGTTGGATTTGGAGATACGTCCAAATCAAATTCGAAAAAGGTCGCTGTAAGTGCAGTTCGATGGCCGTTGATGGAAATCGACTGTACGGGCCTTGATAAAATTATTAAAAATAGTAATAATTTGTGTAAAATCATAAGAAATGATTTGTAATGATTTGGGATGAAAAACTCCATATTTGAAAAGATAAAAATAGATTTTTATCGAAAGGAACTAGTTTTGAACTAGAAATATAATTCTATTTATTTTTAAATAAATAAATTGAATTTGAAAAGGGTTTTAAAAATAACAAGAATCTCCAATGATTTCATTGGAGTGGATTTGAATCGAAATTGTCTTCGGAATATTTCGATGTTGGAATTCGTGATTATACAGGTGTTGTTATGGAAATTTGAAAGATATATATTTACATCGTTATTTCCAATACGACATTTGTTAGTCGTAGAATTTGATGTTGAATATAAGCCGGTATATTTTCTATTCAGAGCCTTATATTGAATATCAAGTGTGATTTGGGTTTGTCGTGAATGGTGTCTTCACTAACACTGTTCTTGAACCCATTTGAGAAAAGATTAAATCTTTTTATTTAGATTTAATGAAGTGTACCGATTAAATAATATTTAATTGGAATTGAATTGATATTGATTTTTGGGTTTATCGTGAACAGTGTTTTAAATAACACTCGTTCTTTAACCCGATTATTAATGAATGTGATTTTGGGTTTATCGTGAACTGTGTTTTAAATGACACTGATTCTTTAACCCAGTCGAAGATTAAAACTAAGTGGAGTTTTAATGAATCTTTAATTAGATTGAAATAATCGAAATGGAGTATCACCAGTTTTGCTCCAGGCGATAGTGAAATCTTTAATTAGATTTGAACGTGAAATGGTAATTGGATTTACCGATAACACTGTGGTGTTAGATATGAAGTATTACCAGTTTTACTTCATGGGATAAATAGGTTGGGATTGGGAAATTAAAACAAATGATTACTTCGGTAAGTTTCGTTAATCCCGGCTAGTTGAATCGAAATTCAAAAGAATAGAATAAAGAATAAATTCAAGGAATTTATCTTGGATAAAATTAATGGGAACCTTTCCCTATGCATGTGAAATTTAGAAACTAATTGTCGGTTAGCCAAGCAGAATGGTTTTCTGGATATTGATCTGATGTTGGTTTCGGCCTTCGGGGTTAATATTTGGGGAATTATTCTCTTGATTAATTTACGGATAGTGACTGATGAATTGGAATGAGGCGTATGTTGTGTTTGTGTAACACTTATTTAAAATATACGTGAGTTATTCGGAAAGACCGGGTTTATCCCATTCTGAATAACTGATACGACGATAAGTCGAAGATGAAGACGGTGGTCGAAGACTGGAAGTCTTCACGTAGTTTGGGTGATTACTGATGATCTTGATTGGGCTGTACACCCAAGAAGATGGAAACAGTTGGTGATCGTCCAGACGTACTTGGAGATGGATGGATATGCGAGGAAAGTGCCTCCGGTTCCGTACAGACCCAGAACGGACTTGTAAATGGACTGTGTGTCTGACATTGGATTTTAGTCCGTGTGATTGATCTCTATTAAATATATATCTGTTTGGCGGCGGAGAATTTATTCTCTTGCTTAACGCCCTTCTCTGAGACGTACGAGCTCAGGGGTTATATATTGATGGATATCAATCGCATGGAGTGAATTGCCTGTGTGGCATGCTAAGATGCAAATGATCGAGGCTTCTGTTGAAAAGCAAAGCCTTGTGGTGATGATCGAAGCACGGCCTTTGTGGCGTAGCTTTGTGTAACGTTGATTCGCGAGTATCACACCCGGTATGAATCAAAAACGGGAGACGGACATCAGGGGGGACATGCGTTTTCTTTCTAGCTAGGAGTGGCGTCAGTGCTTGAACTGGCTGACGAGTTTGACTCAAGTGGATGTTGCTTATTATTACTTGCTGAAAAGCGAGGCGCCTCGTGATATCGGTTTCGGCCGATGCTTCTGGTCGGCTGACGGGCCAGGCTTACGCCCCAAAGGGCGGAGAAACGTATTGTTCAGGCATTATAATCCACATCGGTGGACCGGCCCTGACGATCCAAGGGGCAGTTGCGGCTGTTCCTAGACATGGGCTAGATTGTCTAAAATCGGTAGAGGATCTTGCCCCTAGCCTCGGTTCATACCATAAATGATAACCCAACTTCCAATACGACATTTGCGGTTTTGATTGTAAACTTATATATGGCGACATAGTGTTATGGGCCATTCATGCCGCCTATGATTGATACTTATGATTTGAAGTTGTTTTATACACTATGCACTTATAATAGTATCAAATGATTTGTTTTAAACGTATCAAGCATTCTTTGGCTGTTATAAGGGAAAACCCTATCCCCCGGCTTGCGTTGCATTGTGTGATAGGACCTGGGTCTTATAACAGCTTCATTTTTCTTTATTTAGCATTGCGTTGTTTGTCTCATGCACTGGTATTCTTGGGAGGAAACCCGTTCCGTGTTATACGGCGTGGTCCCTTGATTTACCTAATGATTTAAAATAAAGATTAATAACTGTTTTAGTTCTCACACCAGTCACATGACTGACCTGGAGTTTATTGTTTTAACCTAAACTCTGGGTGCCCTTATTTTCGACACGGGCAGCTAGTAGTTTTGGTTTTGCAGATTTATATTCACAGGATCCTGGTTTACAGCTGGAACGATATCCGGAAAGCTTTGTATCCGTATATCTCTTCTAGTTGTGTATTGTACTATTTTCCGCTGTGATGTATTTAAATGTAATTTAAATCTCTGATATTTCTGTGTAATATTCATTTATACTCTGTATATTCTTGTAATCTGAAGCATTGTTGTAATATACAATGAAATTGTAATAACCTGGAAAATACGAGCCAATTTAAAATTTTTAAATTGATTATTTCAAAGCAATTTGAACCATTGAAATAGAATATTTCAATAAATTAGTGAATTAGAAATAGTAAGTCAGTTTGAAAATTGATATTTTGCAAATGGCCTCGGAATTCGACGAAACCACTTTTGTCGGGTCCGGGATGTCAAACTATTGCTAGGTTTCAAATTTCATAATTTTTCGAATCAATATGTGAGCGTGGCAAAAGAAAACGCGTTTGACCAGTTTCTGTTGAATTTAATCGACTGGAAATTGGCCATTTTTCAAACGGTCTCAGAATTCGACGAAACTAGTTTTGTTAGGACCGTATCGTCAATACGAAACTAGAAAATATATTTCTGGAATTTTTCTAGTTAGTATGTGACCCCGGTAATTTGAAATGTACGTTTAAAATTCAATATAAGGACTTAAATGTAATTTCAACGGAAACTGATTGTAACGATCAAGCCAGCTTACGATACATATCCCATTGTGTTCGGAATGGGGGTAAAACGCTATGGACGACAGGAGGTGGGCCTCGTTTCGAGGTCATATGTAAAAGTCAACCCTTTGGCAAAATTTAATAATTAAATAATAAAATAAATAAATAAAAAACCTACCTTTCCCCCTTTTTCTCCTTCATTGCCCCCCCCCGATCATTTAACAGAAAGATTAAAAAAAAAAAGAAGAAGAAAACCTAAAAACCAAAATCGCGCAGCCTTACCTCGAACCACCGACGATCGAGCTGAAGCCCCACCGCCCGACCAACCTCCTCCTCCCTCCAGACATCGCGACATCCAATCGAGCCCCTCCCGAAACCTCGCCGCGACGCCTCGCTGAACCTCCGAACACCGCCTCAGAGCCACCGCCGACGACGCCTCCTCCCCTTCGCCAGCTGTCGGTGAGCCATTTTACTTTATATTTATTTTTATTTCTGTTTTATAATTTCTGATTTAAAAAATAAAAACGAATTACTGTATTTTTTTTTTTTTTAAGATTTGAAAACTGTTTTTTTTAGTTTTATAAACTGATTTTTAAATAAGGCAAAAACTGATTTTATAAAAGATTTTAAAACAGAATTTTTGAAAAGAAATATAAACAGAATTTTTTTAAAAGAAGAAATATAAACAGAATTTTTTTAAAAGAAATGAAACAGATTTTTGAAAAGATGTAAAAACAGAATTTTTTTTAAGAAATAAAACAGATTTTTGAAAAGATGTAAAAACAGAATTTTTTTAAAGAAGATTTAAAAACAGAATTTTTTTAAAAGAAGATTTAAAAACAGAATTTTTTTAAAAGAAGAAAAACTGATTTAAAAAGAAATAAAAACTGAGTTTATTTTAAACTTTGAAATGGAAAAAAAAAAGGGTTTAAACTTTGAAATTAAAAAGGTTGAATCTTTTAAAAGAAAAAGATTTGAACTTGCAAAAATAAAGATCATATTTTTAAAAAGAGAAAAGTCGGAATTTTTGATAAGTAGAAGAAGTAAGATATGATTCTTATATTTTTAAAGCAATAAAAATATAATTTTTACATCGTAAGAATATTAAAAATATAATCTTTGTTTTTAAAATATAATCTTTATATATTGATTAACATAGTAAGAATTTGATTTTTACTTATGTAGAGAATACGGGCAACGAAAGCGACAAGAAGACGAAATAGACGAAGATTTCCATAAAGGAAGAGTCGTGTTATTGGATAGCTACTGGTGAGAAATTCTCACTCTTCAATTTCTTTTTATATATATATGTGTGGAAAATAAAAGTGAATTGCTATATATAAATATATATATATATATATATATATATATATATATATATATATACGCCCCTCGTCCACAAACCATGGACGATATTTATTGGTTGAAATTGTTGTGAAAATTGGTTGACGGCAAATTGTTGTTTGGGATTTTTTGTGGTTGGTATTGAATTGATTGTGGTTGAAAAATACCCGTTTGTGATTGGAAAATTATTGGTTGAAACCACATAGGATTAGTTTGTGGTAATGAAATAAATATAAACATGCCGCCTGCGTGCGAATTAGATGCATGATCCCCATTGTCAAAAACCGCGAGGTTTTAAGGTAGAGCGAGGAGCCGTACTAGGGACGGTGCCGGTTTAACTACCCTGCCGTTATGCTGCCGAAATTTTGAATAATCTTTGTGTGTTAGAATTATTTTCATATGTTGAAATTATTTGCATGCATAGAAATTAAAGCCATATATTGAAACTATGTCCATGTGTGGAAATATTCATGTGTTGAAAAGTGTTGTGTGAAAATAAAATTCATTTGTGAATGAATGAAGTGTATAAACAATAAAAATCACATTTTTATATATATATGAAGTATGAAAAATATTCGCTTTATATAAATAGTTTCAACAATCAAAATTTCATCTTTTCAATAAGAACAACATAAATAAATTGTCCATGTGTGGAAATGCTCATTTGTTGAGAAATGTGTGTAGTGGAAAAGATTCATGTGTTGAATAAAAAGATTGAACGATAAAAATTACATTTTTATTGAAACCATGAAGGGTTGAAACCATACGTTGGTTGAATAAATATTTTAAATGATAAAAATATCATTTTTATCATATGTGTGATATGCTAAAGATATGCAGACGTTGAAATAAATATTTGTGATAGAAATATTATTTTTAACATGCATAGGAACTAAATAAAATAGTCATGTGTTGAAATCTATTTTAGTTCGCCAAAATTATCATCTTTGAAATATGAAGTGTTAAAAATATCCACTTGTTCAAATAAACGTGCATGAGTTGAAATATACATTAACTAGCTAATGATATGATTTTAGCCTATGCATGCGACATTAGAATGAATGGTATTTTTAGACCAAAGCAAGTCAAATATGAAGTTGAATAGAAAATGATAAATGTTAGAAATTGTATATATGTGCATGCATATCTATTGAACAGGTTAAAGCAAAAGGGGCTAGAGAAGAGGAATAAAATTTTGTGCCCGACAAATAGGTACACATTTACTAATTTGTTTGGGTGATGATTTTATGAGCCTATTGGCTAGCCGCTTGGCTTTTTCTTTTTCTTTTTGAGATTAGAAGGACCGGGAACGCTATTTGCGATTTCCCGATGCCCCCGGTACAGGGGAGGTTATGGCGAAATTTTCCAAAATTTTAGGGAGATAGAAAAATATTTGAAGTGAAAACGATATAGGAATTATTGAATGGACTATATTTATATAAATATATAAATATAAATATAATTAAAACGAAACGTGGCCGTGCAGTTCATATTTTGAAACCGTGATTTCAAACGACTAGTGCGGAAGATCCGACCATTGGATTTTCCCGAAACCTCAACCGTTGGGTTCGCCTTGGAAATATCTTTCCAACGGCACCAACTTTGTGAAGATCCGACGGTTGGATTGTCTGGAATGTTTAATTCAAAATTAGTGAAAAACAGCGCCAGAAACGATTATATTTATATATATATATATAAATATAATTAAATTAAATCGAATAACGACGCTGCAGTTCAAAAATTGAAGTCGTAACTTCAAATGGTTAGTGTGGAAGATCCGACCGTCGATTTTTCCTAAAACTGGAACCGTTGGGTTCGTTTTGAAAAGACCTTCCTAATGATGTAAAATTTGAGAAGATCCAACGGTTAGATTTTCCTATATGTGTAAAACAAAATTAGTGGAAAGCAGCGCCAGTGCGTCGATACGACCTGAAACGTCGTTTAATTAAATATGGCCGTTTTAAATTAAATAAAAATGGCGATATATCGTTATTAAGTGCTATAGACGATATAGAGTGAAAATAAACCAATTTTGCTGTGTTTGCTTGATATGTGATGGTTGAATATATTTGACGTGAAAATTATAACTAAACAACTGAAATGTGAATATTGAATAGTTCAACCCTGTGATTAATTGGTTTGAAAATCTAAATATACGTGGGTTATTTGAAAAGGCCGAGTTTATCTCATTTCAAATAATCGATCGACGTTGAGAAGTCGAAGAGTCGAAGACGACTGAAGACCGACGATCTCCACGTTGGATGGATGGGCGCTACTGATACTCGTGATTGGAGTAGCTACCATGAAGGAATTGAAGTAGTAACCGTCCAAACATAGTGTTGATTGTACGGATATGCGAGGAATTGGTGCCTCCGGTTTCGTTCAGACCCAGAACGGACTTGTAAATGGACTGTGTGTCTGACATTGGATTTTGTTCTGTGTTGATTGATCTCTATTAAATATATATCTGTTTGGCGGCGGAGAATTTATTCTCTTGCTTAACGCCCTTCTCTAAGACGTACGAGCTTAGAGGTTATGTATTGACAGAAATCAGTCGCATGGAGTGGATTGCCAATGTGGCACGCCTAAGTGGCATATAATCAAGGCTTCTGTTGCAAAGCAAAGTCTTGTGGTTGATGATCAAAGCATAGTCTGTGTGACGTAGCTTTGTGTATAACGTGAATTCGTGAGCCTCACACCTCGGTATGAGTCAAAAACGGGAGACGGACCGCTGGGAGTGCACGACGTTTCTTTCTAGCTATGGTGGTGTCAGTGACCTACCAGCCCTGACATTATAGATACTTTTCACCTGTGTGGTTGTTGGAATGCGAGGCGCCTCGATTATAGGTCTGTAAGGACCGGGAAACGTGTGTTCAGGAATTGCCAATCCTCAAAAGTAAGAGAGGACCGGCCCAGCCGATTCCAAGGATCATAGTGGGGTCCTGGGACATTTGCTAGAGTGTCTCGAACGGAGAGGAGCTTGCCCCTTGCCTCGACTCATGAAGGAATCCAATTTCCAATACGATATGTGCGGTTGTGATTGTATTACTAGTATGGCGACATGATATATGGTACCCATGCCGTCTAGGATTGATATTTATGATTGAATTTGCTTTTGAAACATATATGCACTAGTAATAATATCAAACACTTTGTTTTATTCGTATGAAGCATCTTTGGCCATTATAAGGGAAAACTCTATCCTCCGGCTTGCGTTGCATTGTGTGATGGGACCTGAGTCTTATAATGGCTTCATTTTAGAAAAAGCATTGCGTTGATTTAATCATTTACTTTACTTCATGCACTAGCACTCATTGGAGTAAACCCGTTCCGCGAAAGTGGCGTGGTCCTTTGATTTGCCTTATTATTGTTGTTAATAAATTGAATAGATTTCTCATACCAGTCCCATGACTGACTCGTAGTTTGTTTCACCTTGCAAACTCGGGTGCCCTTATTTTCACACGGGCAGCCTAGTTACAGGTTTCTGATGCACCTTTTGGCTCATGGCAAGGCTTGACTACACTGTGCTGACTTGGATTTTCTCCGCCATTATTGTATCTATATTATGATTCCGCCACTGGCGATGTAGACTGATATTCCTTTTGTGTACTCTTTATGTATGATTCCGCCTCAGGCGATGGTGACTGATTATGTATCATTATGCACTAAGTTGTATCCTGTACTGTGCTTCTCTGATGTGATATTATCTATATGATTCCGCTGTCATATGTGTGTAAATTATTCTAATTTCTGTTTATGCTATTATCTGTGATATGCTAATGATGATTAATGTGTTATATTCCAATGATTATCCTTAACACCGTGTCACGGGGTTTTGGGATCGTCTCAGCTGGTATCAGAGCTTTGGTTAACCTTAGTTCTGGAGTCTAACACATTAAACACTTCGTCAAGATAGAATCAGTAGTATTCTAAGGCGAGTCGCTCATTAGTGATAGGACTAGTAAAGTCCTAGAATGAGCTGAGCAGAATAGCAAAAACAATTGATCAGTCCATCGTTATCTTTCCGTAGGAATTTCTGCTTAACTATGCAATAGACTATCATTTCTGTTGACTGACTTTTTCGTTACTTATACAGAATTTGACAAATGGCTACCAGAGGAGCCGCTGCTAGAGGAGGCCGTGCCGGCCGAGGCCGAGGTAGGGGAGAAATCCCAGCTCAAGAAGGACCTTTGATACAACCTCCGGCAGCTCAATACTTCGAGCTCGACCGTGTAGCTAAGAGATATAAGAACTTAGGAGGCAAGACCTTCTCGGGGACTGGCACCGTAATAGAGGCCCTTGCATGGCTCAAAACATGCGAGAAAATTCTTGAAGGCCTAAGGCTAGGAAACGAAGACAAAGCTACTATGGGCGCCTGGCTTATGCAGGAACAAGCCAAATTATGGTGGGACTCTCTTACCGCCGGGAATAGAGAAGCCGGAAGAACATGGGATGGATTCAAAGAACTCTTCAAGGAGAAATATGTCCCAGAACAAGCTTTAGAAAGAATGCACGATGACTTCGCCAATCTCCAGCAAGGGGATCTCTCCGTGCAAGATTATCTGAACAAATTCACAATGCTGTCGCCCTATGCTCCCGAACTTGTTGCTACCACGAAATCCAAAAATAAGAGATTTATCTTCGGACTAAAACGTCAATATCATGATAGAGCAATGGCCCATGTCAAGCTGGATTTCAACGAGCTAGTGGAGATGACATGCAACTATGAAGACCTTGATCAAAGACATCTGGATCAGGATCGCGCTAGAAGTCAAGCAGGAAACAAGCGCAAACCTACTGCAAATCAGGGCGAGTCAAGCCAAGCAGCATCTTCCAAGCCTCAGACTGGCAATCCACCAAGAGGAAATTGCTTTAATTGTGGTAAGCCGGGGCACTACTCAAACGTCTGCACAGCTCCGAAGAGGCAGAGAACAAACTCTCAAGGCTCGAGCCAAGGCTCTCAGAACCCTCGCTCGTGCTTCAACTGTCGCAATACAGGCCATCTGGTCAAAGACTGTCCTTTGCTAAAGAAAGCTACTGTAGCTCATGTCTATGACGGGTCTAGCCCGCCAGCTGCTTCCGACGGAGCAGGTAAACCCGATGTTTTGGGAGGTACCCTTACAATTAAAAATATTCCTGTTTCTGTATTATTTGACACAGGTGCATCGCGTAGTTTTATTGCTAAAAA
Source organism: Allium sativum (assembly GCA_030737875.1). NCBI lineage: Eukaryota > Viridiplantae > Streptophyta > Magnoliopsida > Asparagales > Amaryllidaceae > Allium > Allium sativum. The sequence continues at coordinate 194,125,290 of CM060913.1, forward strand.
CACAGTGCACAAACTAAAGTTAAAACAACGAAAGCTTAAAGAATTGGTTGAAGTTCATAACCCGATAGGGGGTCCTATTACTCTCGGTTCATATTGCAAAGTTCCCATTTCTTATTCTCGATACAAGTTTCCCTTTGATTTAATCGTTATGGATTTTCCCGAATTCGATATTATTCTCGGGCTGGATTTGTTAACGAAACATGAAGCTGAAGTGAATTGTGCGGAAAGAATCGTTAAAATTCGAACGAAGCTAGGATATATTACGGTTCCCTGCCATGGTTCGAATCCGAATAAAGAAGAATTTTGGTCAGCATTAGAACTTATCCCCACTTCTATAGAAAAGATTCCGATTGTTAGCAACTATGCGGATGTGTTTGAAGAAGTTGAAAACTTACCTCCGCAAAGAGAAATAGAATTCCGAATCGATCTAATCCCTAATGCCAGACCAGTGGTACATCCAATTCGTAGAATGACTCCGAAAGAAAAAGAAGAATTAGGCGATCAAACTCGTCAACTGTTGTGGAAAGGTCTAATCAGACCGAGTTTTTCTAATTGGGGTGCAGCTGTCGTGTTTGTCCCAAAGTCAGACGGTACTCTTAGATTATGTGTTGATTACCGAGACCTCAACAAACAGACGCTTAAGAACAAATATCCATTACCCCGCATTGATGATTTGCTAGACCAATTGAATGGGGCGAAAGTATTTTCCCGAATGGACCTAGCTATAGGTTTTCATCAATTGAGAATAGTAGAAGAGTGTGTTCCTTTGACCGCTTTCAGAGGCCCAGACATATTTTATGAATGGTTAGTAATGCCGTTTGGCCTTTGCAACGCTCCAGCATACTTTGTCGATCTAATGAATAGAGTGTTCAGGGGAGTTCTGAATAAATTTGTCCTCGTATTCATCGATGATATTTTGATCTACTCCAAATCAAAACCCGAGCATGAAAAACACTTAGAACAAGTATTGGAGATTCTAAGGAAGAACGTCTTCAAAGCCAAATTCTCTAAATGTGTCTTCTGGCAAGAAGAAGTTAAATTTCTTGGCCATGTCGTGTCAGGGAAAGGAATTTCTGTTGACCCAAGCAAAATAACAGCGATTCAAGACTGGAAACAACCCACTACTCCCACAGAAGTTAGAAGTTTTATGGGGTTGGCTAGTTATTATCGAAAGTTCGTTAAGGATTTTTCGAAGATATCCGGTCCGTTAACGAAGCTCACAAAGAAACATGAGAAGTTTAAGTGGACTTCCGACTGTGAAGAAGCTTTCCAGGAATTGAAATCGAAGCTGACCACCGCTCCAGTGTTAACTATTATTGATGGCAATCAAGATTTAACGGTTTGGACATATGCTTCTATTAGAGGTCTTGGTGCAGTGTTAATGCAGAAAGGCCAGGTAGTCGCTTATGCAAGCCGCCAATTGAAACCGCATGAGAAGAATTATGTGACTCATGATCTTGAGTTTCTAGCCATCGTATTAGCCTTGAAAATCTGGAGGCATTACTTATTGGGCGAGAAGTTTATACTGTACACAGATCATCAATCATTGAAGTATTTATATACCCAAAAAGATCTGAATCTGAGACAGCAGCGTTGGCTAGAATTTCTTGCAGCGTATGATCTAGATATCCTGTATACGCCGGGGAAAGCTAACGTAGTAGCGGATGCGCTTAGTAGAAAAACCGCAATCATTGCCCATCTTATAATTACACCTAGCTTGATCGATAAGATATGTGCTCTCCAGAAGGATGATTATTTCATTCAAAGGATCAAGGAAAGAATCCGGAAAGGAGAACCCTCTAGTTTCCAAGTAAATAAAGGAGGAGTTTTGAGGCTGAATGGGAGAATTTGTGTTCCCAACCTTCCTGAGCTCAAAAGAGAAGTACTAGATGAATGCCATAAATCCAAATTTTGCATCCATCCTGGGGTGAGTAAAATGTACAACGATATCAAACGCACTTTCTGGTGGAAGGCAATGAAAAGAGATATTTCTTTGTATGTTAGCAGATGCCCTACTTGTCAATTGGTCAAGAGTGACCAACAAAAGCTAGTTGGACTGTTGCAACCGTTGGAAGTCCCAGGTTGGAAATGGGAACAGATTTCCATGGATTTCATAGATGGTTTGCCGCGAACCAAGAAAGGTAATGACAGTATTTGGGTAATCGTAGATCGCTTCACGAAGACTGCCCATTTTATACCTGTCAGGTCCAATCGAACTGCCCAAAGTCTAGCACAGATATATTTCAAAGAAATTGTTAAGCTGCATGGAATTCCCATCAGCATAGTCAGTGATAGAGATCCCATATTTACTAGCAAATTCTGGGAGGCTTTCCAGACTGAATTGGGGACAAAACTGAATATGAGCACCGCTTATCACCCCCAAACAGATGGCCAAACTGAGCGGGTGAATAGAATTCTAGAAGATTTATTGCAGGCTTGTATAATCGATTTTGGTGGGTCATAGGAAGATCATTTGCATTTGGCAGAATTCTCATATAACAATAGCTATCAAGCAAGTTTGAGGATGTCACCTTTTGAAGCATTATATGGCAGACCCTGCAGATCTCCAGCATGTTGGGTAGAACCTGGCAACAGACTTATACTAGGACCCGATATGATTAGGGAAGCATCTGATAAAGTGGACTTCATCAAGAAGCGATTGAAAACCGCCCAAAGCCGACAGAAAAGTTACGCAGACTCTAGAAGGAGAGATTTGACATTTGCTGTTGGTGATCATGTTTATTTAAAGGTTTCTCCGATGAGAGGAGTAATCAGATTTGGTAAGACTGGGAAGTTGGCACCGAGATTTATTGGTCCCTTTCCTATACTTGAGCGAATTGGAACTCTTGCTTATAGGGTTCAATTGACAGATTGGTTGCCTGGAGTGCACAATGTATTTCACGTATCTCAACTTAGGAGACATGTGCATGATCCGGATCTTGTTGTAGAAGAAGCAGCGCAACAGGATGTGGAGATAACTCCAGAATTAGCACTCAGAAGAGAGCCATTAAAAATTGTTGGCAAAGAAACTAGAGAACTCAGAAGCAAAAAGGTTCATTTAGTTAAAGTGCAGTGGAGCAGTGATCCTAGAGACTGTACTTGGGAAACTGAGGAAAGCATTAAGCAAGCTTATCCCAAATGCAGAGTGGATATCTCTGACTAACTCCGGTGCAAGGTACCTTTACCATACTTTGCATTTACATTTTATTTCCTACTTTATTGTTGTTTCCTTTTCGAGGACGAAAAGTTTTAAGTAGGGGAGATTGTAATAACACGGAAAATACGAGCCAATTTAAAATTTTTAAATTGATTATTTCAAAGCAATTTGAACCATTGAAATAGAATATTTCAATAAATTAGTGAATTAGAAATAGTAAGTCAGTTTGAAAATTGATATTTTGCAAATGGCCTCGGAATTCGACGAAACCACTTTTGTCGGGTCCGGGATGTCAAACTATTGCTAGGTTTCAAATTTCATAATTTTTCGAATCAATATGTGAGCGTGGCAAAAGAAAACGCGTTTGACCAGTTTCTGTTGAATTTAATCGACTGGAAATTGGCCATTTTTCAAACGGTCTCAGAATTCGACGAAACTAGTTTTGTTAGGACCGTATCGTCAATACGAAACTAGAAAATATTTTTCTGGAATTTTTCTAGTTAGTATGTGACCCCGGTAATTTGAAATGTACGTTTAAAATTCAATATAAGGACTTAAATGTAATTTCAACGGAAACTGATTGTAACGATCAAGCCAGCTTACGATACATATCCCATTGTGTTCGGAATGGGGGTAAAACGCTATGGACGACAGGAGGTGGGCCTCGTTTCGAGGTCATATGTAAAAGTCAACCCTTTGGCAAAATTTAATAATTAAATAATAAAATAAATAAATAAAAAAACCTACCTTTCCCCCTTTTTCTCCTTCATTGCCCCCCCCCCCCCGATCATTTAACAGAAAGATTAAAAAAAAAAAAAAAAAAGAAAACCTAAAAACCAAAATCGCGCCGCCTTACCTCGAACCGCCGACGATCGAGCTGAAGCCCCACCGCCCGACCAACCTCCTCCTCCCTCCAGACATCGCGACATCCAATCGAGCCCCTCCCGAAACCTCGCCGCGACGCCTCGCTGAACCTCCGAACACCGCCTCAGAGCCACCGCCGACGACGCCTCCTCCCCTTCGCCAGCTGTCGGTGAGCCATTTTACTTTATATTTATTTTTATTTCTGTTTTATAATTTCTGATTTAAAAAATAAAAACGAATTACTGTATTTTTTTTTAAAGATTTGAAAACTGTTTTTTTTTAGTTTTATAATCTGATTTTTAAATAAGGCAAAAACTGATTTTATATAAGATTTTAAAACAGAATTTTTGAAAAGAAATATAAACAGAATTTTTTTAAAAGAAGAAATATAAACAGAATTTTTTTAAAAGAAATAAAACAGATTTTTGAAAAGATGTAAAAACAGAATTTTTTTTAAGAAATAAAACAGATTTTTGAAAAGATGTAAAAACAGAATTTTTTTAAAGAAGATTTAAAAACAGAATTTTTTTAAAAGAAGATTTAAAAACAGAATTTTTTTTAAAAGAAGAAAAACTGATTTAAAAAGAAATAAAAACTGAGTTTATTTTAAACTTTGATATGGAAAAAAAAGGGGTTTAAACTTTGAAATTAAAAAGGTTGAATCTTTTAAAAGAAAAAGATTTGAACTTGCAAAAATAAAGATCATATTTTTAAAAAGAGAAAAGTCGGAATTTTTGATAAGTAGAAGAAGTAAGATATGATTCTTATATTTTTAAAGCAATAAAAATATAATTTTTACATCATAAGAATATTAAAAATATAATCTTTGTTTTTAAAATATAATCTTTATATATTGATTAACATAGTAAGAATTTGATTTTTAATTATGTAGAGAATACGGGCAACGAAAGCGACAAGAAGACGAAATAGACGAAGATTTCCATAAAGGAAGAGTCGTGTTTGGATAGCTACTGGTGAGAAATTCTCACTCTTCAATTTCTTTTTATATATATATGTGTGGAAAATAAAAGTGAATTGCTATATATATATATATATATATATATATATATATATATATATATATACGCCCCTCGTCCACAAACCATGGACGATATTTATTGGTTGAAATTGTTGTGAAAATTGGTTGACGGCAAATTGTTGTTTGGGATTGTTTGTGGTTGGTATTGAATTGATTGTGGTTGAAAAATACCCGTTTGTGATTGGAAAATTATTGGTTGAAACCACATAGGATTAGTTTGTGGTAATGAAATAAATATAAACATGCCTCCTGCGTGCGAATTAGATGCATGATCCCCATTGTCAAAAACCGCGAGGTTTTAAGGTAGAGCGAGGAGCCGTACTAGGGACGGTGCCGGTTTAACTACCCTGCCGTTATGCTGCCGAAATTTTGAATAATCTTTGTGTGTTAGAATTATTTTCATATGTTGAAATTATTTGCATGCATAGAAATTAAAGCCATATATTGAAACTATGTCCATGTGTGGAAATATTCATGTGTTGAAAAGTGTTGTGTGAAAATAAAGTTCATTTGTGAATGAATGAAGTGTATAAACAATAAAAATCACATTTTTATATATATATGAAGTATGAAAAATATTCGCTTTATATAAATAGTTTCAACAATCAAAATTTCATCTTTTCAATAAGAACAACATAAATAAATTGTCCATGTGTGGAAATGCTCATTTGTTGAGAAATGTGTGTAGTGGAAAAGATTCATGTGTTGAATAAAAAGATTGAACGATAAAAATTACATTTTTATTGAAACCATGAAGGGTTGAAACCATACGTTGGTTGAATAAATATTTTAAATGATAAAAATATCATTTTTATCATATGTGTGATATGCTAAAGATATGCAGACGTTGAAATAAATATTTGTGATAGAAATATTATTTTTAACATGCATAGGAACTAAATAAAATAGTCATGTGTTGAAATCTATTTTAGTTCGCCAAAATTATCATCTTTGAAATATGAAGTGTTAAAAATATCCACTTGTTCAAATAAACGTGCATGAGTTGAAATATACATTAACTAGCTAATGATATGATTTTAGCCTATGCATGCGACATTAGAATGAATGGTATTTTTAGACCAAAGCAAGTCAAATATGAAGTTGAATAGAAAATGATAAATGTTAGAAATTGTATATATGTGCATGCATATCTATTGAACAGGTTAAAGCAAAAGGGGCTAGAGAAGAGGAATAAAATTTTGTGCCCGACAAATAGGTACACATTTACTGATTTGTTTGGGTGATGATTTTATGAGCCTATTGGCTAGCCGCTTGGCTTTTTCTTTTTCTTTTTGAGATTAGAAGGACCGGGAACGCTATTTGCGATTTCCCGATGCCCCCGGTATAGGGGAGGTTATGGCGAAATTTTCCAAAATTTTAGGGAGATAGAAAAATATTTGAAGTGAAAACGATATAGGAATTATTGAATGGACTATATTTATATAAATATATAAATATAAATATAATTAAAACGAAACGTGGCCGTGCAGTTCATATTTTGAAACCGTGATTTCAAACGACTAGTGCGGAAGATCCGACCATTGGATTTTCCCGAAACCTCAACCGTTGGGTTCGCCTTGGAAATATCTTTCCAACGACACCAACTTTGTGAAGATCCGACGGTTGGATTGTCTGGAATGTTTAATTCAAAATTAGTGAAAAACAGCGCCATAAACGATTACATTTATATATATATATATATAAATATAATTAAATTAAATCGAATAACGACGCTGCAGTTCGAAAATTGAAGTCTTAACTTCAAATGGTTAGTGTGGAAGATCCGACCGTCGATTTTTCCTAAAACTGGAACCGTTGGGTTCGTTTTGAAAAGACCTTCCTAATGATGTAAAATTTGTGAAGATCCAACGGTTAGATTTTCCTATATGTGTAAAACAAAATTAGTGGAAAGCAGCGCCAGTGCGTCGATACGACCTGAAACGTCGTTTAATTAAATATGGCCATTTTAAATTAAATAAAAATGGCGATATATCGTTATTAAGTGCTATAGACGATATAGAGTGAAAATAAACCAATTTTGCTGTGTTTGCTTGATATGTGATGGTTGAATATATTTGACGTGAAAATTATAACTAAACAACTGAAATGTGAATATTGAATAGTTCAACCCTGTGATTAATTGGTTTGAAAATCTAAATATACGTGTGTTATTTGAAAAGGCCGAGTTTATCTCATTTCAAATAATCGATCGACGTTGAGAAGTCGAAGAGTCGAAGACGACTGAAGACCGACGATCTCCACGTTGGATGGATGGGCGCTACTGATACTCGTGATTGGAGTAGCTACCATGAAGGAATTGAAGTAGTAACCGTCCAAACATAGTGTTGATTGTACGGATATGCGAGGAATTGGTGCCTCCGGTTTCGTTCAGACCCAGAACGGACTTGTAAATGGACTGTGTGTCTGACATTGGATTTTGTTCTATGTTGATTGATCTCTGTTAAATATATATCTGTTTGGCGGCGGAGAATTTATTCTCTTGCTTAATGCCCTTCTCTGAGACGTACGAGCTTAGAGGTTATGTATTGACAGAAATCAGTCGCATGGAGTGGATTGCCTGTGTGGCACGCCTAAGTGGCATATAATCAAGGCTTCTGTTGCAAAGCAAAGTCTTGTGGTTGATGATCAAAGCATAGTCTGTGTGACGTAGCTTTGTGTATAACGTGAATTCGTGAGCCTCACACCTCAGTATGAGTCAAAAACGGGAGACGGATCGCTGGGAGTGCACGACGTTTCTTTCTAGCTATGGTGGTGTCAGTGACCTACCAGCCCTGACATTATAGATACTTTTCACCTGTGTGGTTGTTGGAATGCGAGGCGCCTCGATTATAGGTCTGTAAGGACCGGGAAACGTGTGTTCAGGAATTGCCAATCCTCAAAAGTAAGAGAGGACCGGCCCAGCCGATTCCAAGGATCATAGTGGGGTCCTGGGACATTTGCTAGAGTGTCTCGAACGGAGAGGAGCTTGCCCCTTGCCTCGACTCATGAAGGAATCCAATTTCCAATACGATATGTGCGGTTGTGATTGTATTACTAGTATGGCGACATGATATATGGTACCCATGCCGTCTAGGATTGATATTTATGATTGAATTTGCTTTTGAAACATATATGCACTAGTAATAATATCAAACACTTTGTTTTATTCGTATGAAGCATCTTTGGCCATTATAAGGGAAAACTCTATCCTCCGGCTTGCGTTGCATTGTGTGATGGGACCTGAGTCTTATAATGGCTTCATTTTAGAAAAAGCATTGCGTTGATTTAATCATTTACTTTACTTCATGCACTAGCACTCATTGGAGTAAACCCGTACCGCGAAAGTGGCGTGGTCCTTTGATTTGCCTTATTATTGTTGTTAATAAATTGAATAGATTTCTCATACCAGTCCCATGACTGACTCGTAGTTTGTTTCACCTTGCAAACTCGGGTGCCCTTATTTTCACACGGGCAGCCTAGTTACAGGTTTCTGATGCACCTTTTGGCTCATGGCGAGGCTTGACTACACTGTGCTGACTTGGATTTTCTCCGCCATTATTGTATCTATATTATGATTCCGCCACTGGCGATGTAGACTGATATTCCTTTTGTGTACTCTTTATGTATGATTCCGCCTCAGGCGATGGTGACTGATTATGTATCATTATGCACTAAGTTGTATCCTGTACTGTGCTTCTCTGATGTGATATTATCTATATGATTCCACTGTCATATGTGTGTAAATTATTCTAATTTCTGTTTATGCTATTATCTGTGATATGCTAATGATGATTAATGTGTTATATTCCAATGATTATCCTTAACACCGTGTCACGGGGTTTTCATTTTGTTTAAAAAAAAAAAAAACGGAATTTTATTTACTTTAAAAACTGGTTTTTATTTATGTTGTAAAGTTATAAAAATATAATCTTTTATGTTGTCGAAAGAAAAACATTTGATTTTGAAAAAGGTATGATTTTTATATATTGAACTTTGAAATTAAAATTCGATTTTTATATATTGAACTTTGAAATAAAAATTCGATTTTTATATATTGAACTTTGAAATAAAAATTCAATTTTTATATATTGAACTTTGAAATTAAAATTCGATTTTTATATATTGAACTTTGAAATTAAAATTCGATTTTTATATATTGAATAGCGAAATAAAAATTCGATTTTTATATATATAGTGGCCTTGGAAAACGAAGGTGACAAAATGGCGAAACGACGAAGACTTCTGCAAATGAAGTGCTGTGGAGCTAGGATAGCTATTGGTGAGAATTTCTCACCTTTCAATTTAATTTTCTAGTTATATATAGATATACTAGGATGCAGACGGTGCTTAGTAGCACCCGACACAATCGTCCACAGACCATGGACTTGTTTGTTTGACTGTTTGGTGATTGATTGCGATATTGGTTTGAATGTGATTTGTGGTGTGAAAAATCGAATCGATAAATTGGTTAGGATTAGACGTGCGCCGTTATAAGGATAGGGCGTTTTGAACGGTCTAGGTCGGTTTAGCGACTGGTTCGGACCGAGCGAAATTCCTTGCCGTCACATAAATTTATTCTTCAATCCTCCTTTGGATATCATTTCTAACTAGTCGGGATTAACGAACCACACCGAAGTAATTATTTATTTTATTTCCCAATCCCAACCTATATATCCCATGGAGCAAAACTAGTGATACTCCATTCCTAACACCACGGTGTTATGGGTAAAATTAATTACCATTTCACGTTCAAATCTAATTAAAGATTTAACTATCGCTTTGGAGCAAAACTGGTGATACTCCATTCTCGATCACATTTCAGATTTGATAATTTAAATTATCAATTCACATTTTTAATCTAATTAAAGATTCATTAAAACTCCACTTAGTTTTAATCTTCTCAAAAATCAATATCTTGCCTTTAACTGGGTTAAAGAACCAATGTCATCTAAAACACGATTCACGATAAACCCAAATCACATTTGATATTAAATACAAGGTTCTGAATAGAAAATATATCGGCTTATATTCAATACCAAATTCTGAAACCAACAAATATCGTATTGGAAATAACGATATAAAATATATCTTTCAAATTCCCATAACAATATCTGTATAGTCACGAAATCCAACATCGAAATATCCCGAAGATAATTTCGATTCAGCTCCAGTCCAATCCACGTATTGGAAATTATCGGTTATTTTCAAAATCACTTTCAAATTCAATTTATTTATTTCAAAAATAAATTGATTTTAATTCTAGTTCAAAACTAGTTCATTTCGATAGAAATCTATTTTTACCTTCTAATGTGGAATTTTCCAGCCCAATACTTTCCAATTCACATATTATAATTTTACACAAATTATAGATATTTTTAATAAATTTATCAAGGCCCGTACAGTCGATTTCCATCAACGGCCATCGAACTGCACTTACAGCGACATTTTTCGAATTTGATTTGGATATAATTCCAAATCCAACCGTTAGATTTCAAATTTCTAATATTCATTGGAAAGCTCTTTTCGATACGAACCCAACGGTTCCGGTTTTAGGAGAATCCGACGGTCGGATCTCCCGCAATGTCCGTTTGAAATAAATTTTCGAAATTCACGAACTGCCGCGGCGCGGCGCGTTCTATTCAGGCCATTATATTATATATATAATATATATAATATATATTTCGTCGATTTCCTTTTAAAACGAATTTTATAAATCGTTTTAAATTCGTTTCTGAAACAATTCAACTTCTATATTCAATTCAAATCAAAATTGAATTCTTCTTTATAAATCCGTTTTAAAATTCATTTCTATTCAATTCAAATTTTAATTCAATTTGAATTCATTTCAATTCACTTTCAATTCAATTTGAATTCGTTTTCAATTCAATTCATTTCGAAATCGTTTTCAATTCATTTCGAAATCGTTTTCAATTCAATTCATTTCGAAATCGTTTTCAATTCAATTCATTTCGAAATCGTTTTCAATTCAATTCATTTCGAAATCGTTTTCAATTCAATTCATTTCGAAATCGTTTTCAATTCAATTCATTTCGAAATCGTTTTCAATTCAATTCATTTCGAAATCGTTTTCAATTCAATTCATTTCGAAATTTCAATTTCAAAATATTTAATTTCGAAATCACTTTTCAATATTCATTATAAAACGAATAAAATCGATATAAATATCGTTCACGTCAAAATGGCGCAAAACTAATCAACACGGCTTTATATTTTTCACAACTTCTTTATTTTATTCAACAAATGAATATTTATCCCATTCAACACATGAATCTATATTTTTTTCAACACACGACTAATCTCAACACATGAGTACTGTCAACACATCACTATTTTTGTTATGTAAAATATTTTATAAAACTATGGTATCTATCGTTTGATTTTCAATTAGACTTCTACTGGGAAGTAGTTCTAATTTTAAATATGATAAAGATGTAAATTTTATTATATAAAATATTTCACTCAACACATGAACATCGTCAACACATGACTATTTTTATATTCAACACATGAATTTTCTTTTATAATATTCATTATTTTTCAAATTGGAATGAGGCCCAATCAATAACCATATAATGTTAATTATATGGATGCCATACAACACATGTATATAATAGCTTTGAAAAATAATCAACAATCAACCAAAGTGCACCACACAACTGCATAAGCATCAAATATAAATAATCGACGCTTACACAGTCTGTCGACCAATCGATCGACAATAATTAAATAATTGGGATTAGTGTACACCAAATATCATCCCAACACCCGTGTGGGGTTTCAAACAATCAAACACAGATTTTATTTGTGCAGTTGGGCGATGTGCAAAATTTATCGACCCAATCAATATCAGTCAAATCAGTGTATATAAACAAATCGGCCGATTTGTTTATAAATATTTTATTTATTCACTTTCACGTTAAAAACTATATTTTTAACGATAAAATATTTTATTTCAACACATGAATTTCTATTCAGTTCATTTATTCAATAAAATGATATTTTTATTTTTCTAACATATTTTAGAAAATTTCGGCGGCATAACGGCACGATACTAGAAACGGGACAAGGCCTAGCCTTATCCCCGGTCTAGTGAAGGCCCACGCCATTCACACATCAATCATATTCACCAAACAACCAAATTCAAATCAAATCATCAAACTAATCTATGCAACCAAACAAACAAGTCCATGGTCTGTGGACGATTGTGTCGGGTGCTACTAAGCACCGTCTGCATCCTAGTATATATATATAACTAGAAAAAGAGAATTTAGAGTGAGAAGTTCTCACCGAAAGCTATCCCAACTTCACGACACTTTGTTTAGAGAAATCTTCTTCGTTATCCCATCTTCGTCATCTTCGTTACCCGTAGTCACTATATATATAAAAATCACACATTTTTATATTTCGATGTCTTTAAAATAAAAATCACATTTTTATTTATTCACTTTCAATTTAAAAGTCATATTTTTATAATCACTTCATATATTTAAAAATCGAATTTTTACTATGCTATTCAATATATAAAAATCCCATTTCAAAAATATAGATTTTGCCTTTATAAAAATAAAGTTTTCGCCTTTATAAAAATAAAGTTTTCGCCTTTATAAAAATAAAGTTTTTATCATTATAAAAATTACCACTTTATCTCAACGTATATAAAATAAAAATCAGATTTTTATTTCGCTACATATACAAAGATGATATTTTTATATTTTCTATCCTATAAAGATTATATTTTTAATACTTTAAAAATATAAAGATCATATTTTTAATTCTTTAAAAATATAAAAATCATATTTTTATTTCACTACTTTTCTCAAAATATCGTCTTTTATGTTTTAAAAATATAGTCTTTTCATTTTAAAAATCAAACCTTTTATATTCTAAAAATCAAATCTTCTATATTCTAAAAATCAAATCTTTTATATACTAAAAATCAAATCTTTTATATACTAAAAATCAAATCTTTTATATACTTTCTATTAATTAAAAGAAATCTCGCCTTTTAACATTATAAAAATTCAATCTTTTATCTATTAAAAATCTAAACTTTTGATTATTTACAAACAAAAGAAATCAGAATTTTTATAAACAAAAATTATAATAATAAAAATAAATAAATAAAACTTACTATCAACGGTGGACAGGGGGGGGGGTTTCTGTCGCGGCGGTGGATTGCGAGGGAGGGGGGTGCGGCTATCGATGGAAGAGGAGAAGGGGAAGAAGGAGGGGCGGCGCGGTGGTGGGTTTCGGTGGTTCTCCGATTTGGGTGCGGTTTTGGGGCTGGGGGAGTCTCGACTTCGGCGCTGGAGGGGAGAGAGAAGGGAGGCTGGAGGAAGAAGAGGAGAGGGCGGCTACAGGGAGGGGGTGGGCGTCGCGAGGTCGGCGGCGCTCCGCTAGATGCGGCGGCGGCGGATCCTTTCCCCCGCTGTCGTTCGCCATCTCTTTTTTTTTTTCATTTCTATTCAGAAATTATAAGGGGGGGGGGGGACGCGGCTGATAAAGGAAAGGGGGTTTTTATTTTTATTTTATTTTTAATTATTTAATTATTTTATTTGCAAATAGTTGACTTTCACATATGACCTCGAAACGAGGTCCACCGCCTGTCGTCCATAGCGTTTTACCCCCATTCCGAACACAATGGGATATGTATCGCAAGCTGATTTGATCGTTTCGATTAGTTTCCATTGAATTTACATTTAAATCACTAATTTTGAATTTTAAACGTACATTTCAAATTACCGGGGTCACATAACAACTCTATAAATTCCATAAAAATATTTTCTAGCTTCGTATTGACGATATGGTCTTAACAAAACTAGTTTCGTCGAATTCTGAGACCGTTAGAAAAATGGCCAATTTCCAGTCGATTAAAATCAACTGAAAATGGTCAAACGCGTTTTCCTTTGCCACGCTCACATATTGATTCGAAAAATTATGAAATTGGAAACCTAGCAATAACTTGACATCACGGATCCAACAAAAGTGGTTTCGTCGAAATCCGAGGTCATTTGCAAAATGTCCATTTTTAAGGGCCTGAATTCCATAGCGACTATTCAGAATTTTCAACTGGACATATCTTTTGATTCTCGCTACAAAATTTTGATCTTTCGGATTCGTTGGAAAGATATCATCATTTAGATCCTATTGTTCTTGGTTTCACTAACATCCGGATTGTTTTGCTCCCGGTACATTCAATTGAAGTTTGAAATCGAATTATCGAACTACCGCGCCATTTTCAATTCTATTTATAATTATATATAATTATTTATATTCTAACGACGACGCGCATAATATATACGTCGAATTCCATTCAAAATAAATTTCTCGTCGATTTTATTTAAAATAATCTAAAATAAATAATCAAAATTCACTAAAATTGCCAAAATAAAAATTTTAAACTGGCCCAGATTTTCGGGTTATTACAATTAATTTTATTAATCTAATGGTAAGGAGTAATTACGATCAGTTAACAAATTAACTGATGATTTGAAGTTGAGTAAATCAATTGTTTTGTTAGAAATTGATTATTTGATCAATTAAACTTCAAATTAATCAAATAATGATGGTTTTAGAAATTAATTGTTTAAATAAATAGGATTCCTTAATTATTAATAACCTTTTCATTTAACGAAGTTTAAATGATCAATGGACCAATATAATTAGTTATTGTTTATTAAGTAAGCGATTAATCTATTTTTAAAATCAATAATGAAGTAAACTGGTTTACTTCAGCAATGATGAAGTTAATTATTGAAGTATTTTTGTTCTTAAAAGGAATTCGTTTAAGATAGTATTGAATTTGTAATTAGATGTTACCTAAATAAGGTATAATGATTCAAATAGAAAGAGAAATGTCAAAGACAAAGAGCGTTAATGGACTTGGGTAAAGAAGTTACAATTGGAATTATATAAGGAAGATGAAGCGAAGAATTAATACTTAATATAAATAATTATAAACAACCGAGCTTTCAAAATAGGAATATGGCATCATAAAATCATATTTAAAATAAAGCAATAAATACAGTTTGATTGAGATTATAAATAATTAGGAGTTAGCATTAAAGACTTATATCTATTCTAAGGTAAGAACGTCGTCGATCAAGGTCTGAGAGGTAAATAAAATATCCCAACTTGAATGACTTCACTATTATGAGGGAATGATATTAATTAAAACAGAAGAGACATCGAGATTTGCTATAAATGGGAATATGGCAGCATGTTGCAAGTTTTTGAATTATAACAATAAATTAACGTTGTTAACCAAGCTTAAGCGTGATTATTATATGAAACACTATTCCCTAGAAAGGTTTCAAATTCACTTATCCCAAGTGTTAAGAGAATAATTATGTTTTCCTCGAAGATGTGTAAATGAATTATACGAAATTGGAAGTAGTAGTAAATAATTAAGATCTGATATATATTACCCATAGAAGGGAACTCTTTAAAATATGGGAATGTGATAAAAACATTTGAGTTTATATAACATGTCCTTCAACATTGTTCTAAATCATATAAGAAATTGTAATTGAATATTGAACAAATAATATATATTGTTATTTCTGAAATAAAGGAAGGCTAACCGAGTTTTAATCAAATAGGAGGTCAACATTAAGTTACAATGGTATTTATTATCTAAATAAAGAATTATTTGGTAAATGAAATCAGATTTCTATAAGAAATAAATGTTCACATTTCAAAGTGAATAAGGTTTTAAACAACAAATGTTCGCAAATTAAGTACTTAAAATGGAAATTGGAAATGTTTTCCAATGTAAATAACGTATTTTTTCTAATATACCGGAAATAAGAAATGTGAAAGGATGAGAATGTTTTTCGAACATCAACAATATATATATCTGGAATACGGGAGAATAAAGGTTTATAATAACTGGAAATGTTTTCCAAGAAATGTGAAGGGCTAAATGCATTTTGGAAAATATCTGGGAAGATATGAAAAATTGGGAAAGTAATGTTAAATAAAAGGGCCAGTGATTTGTTTGATGCTTAGCATAAATTTGAATGGATGTTTGTTTTACTTCAATAGTTAAATAACCGACTATCGAAGTGTTTTGACCATCGTTGTTAATACGGAGAGACCGGTTGAATTTATTATCCGTAAACCACACCGTATATGCTTAAGCATTGCGAATTAGATTATGTTGAAGATAAATGAAGACGGAATGAAATGCAAGGGTCATTCTGCTCCAAAATGGTCCTTTCTGTTTGTCCAGTCCTAGAGCAACTTGTATGGACGAGTGTCTGACAGAGTATACCTAACAAATCACGTATGATTGATCTCTTAAAGGTATTACGTCTGGTGGCGGAGGAATTCGTTTGTCTTAGCTTTTTATACCATGATACTTTTGGAAATCGATTAGTGAATTGACGGGTTTGACGATGTGGCATTCAAAGTGAATGGTGGCCAGATGTTCTGAGAAGATAGATGTAGCCTTAAGCCTCACAACCGGGAAATGAAAAAAATCGGGCAGGCAGCATGGCTAAGTGGGTCATACCCAAGCAGGGTATATTTGTCACCGATCAAGAGAAAATTCAATTATTTGTTCTTCTTATAATTCTGTATCTTACGAATTATGGTTAGATGGCCAACAACCGTGGGTGATAATATATTCGATACACTCAAGCTAAATGAGTGGTCGGTTATGTGTGGGTCGGGTTGCAAGATGTTCTTGTTGAACACCAGTGTATCCACTCTAGAGTACACTGATCGGGAGGTGGTCCCATACCTTGTCATAGTTGGAATCCAATCTCTAATAAGCGCCTTGTGTTTTTTGATTTTATAATATGTATTTAGAGCGTGAGATGCAAGCGTTCTACTATTTGGTTATTTATTTGATTGGACATTATTATAATATCACTGGATTATATATCAAAAACAATGTTTTGGTTATAATAAGGTAAAAACCATCCATTTTTGTGTGTGGGTTGGTCTTACTATTACCCTTTCTTTCAAAAAGGATTTTCAAAGTTAAACATTATGGTTAAAGTTTACTCACACTAGTCCCATGACTGACCCATAGTTTATTTTGTTTGTTTTCCCTAAGCTCTTGGTTGCCCAAATTTGTACGGGCAGTCAAGTGTTTTAGGCTTTTACAAATATCTTGGAGGAGCTCGAAGCAAGAGGTTTCACCACTAGTTATTTAGAGATTATTTCCGCTGTGATGTATAAGTGTTATACTCTGATATGGTATATATATACTATAAAGTTTAGTATTTCATATATATGCTATATATATTTTATTCGTTCCGCTGTGAGATTCGTGTTGACTCTGATTCTGTACTGTTATCTTCTTCTTCTTCTATTCTATTAGTTCAATCTTTCCTATCTCATCCTCTAACTTCTTTCTATTAATGACCCGGTATTTTCGATACTTGAATATTCAACGTTGTGTTTATGTTGATTTTCTAGGTCGAAAATCCCGCGGTCATTATAGTGGTATCGGAGCTGAAGGTTAAGTGATTACCTTGGCTCGATGGCATAACTCAATAGAGATGGAGTTAGTAATACTCTAGATTGAGTTTGATTGTATATATAGGTGCGCGTATTTGTTAATCAATATAAAAATTGTTTATATTGTGTCCATTGATCTGGTGAGTGGTATGTAAATTGCAGATTGACGCATTTAGCTGACGTGGCCGATAGGGATTTTAAATGCTTGGATATAGAAATTCGATATAGTATTGTTTTAAAAAGCTGGGTAAATAAAATAATTTTACCCAAAATATATTCTAATTTCAAAAGAAGTAAAATATATTGGAATCCTTATTATAGTATATTGGACGTGTTAGTTGTTATTATAATCACATAAGATTATAAATGAGATGGTTATATAAATAACCAATCGAAATATTATATAAGTATAATATGCAAAATCAGATGAATTAAATCTGAATTTAAAACCAGAAATTGAAATAGAACTTTAGAAACTTGGAAAGGTGTTGTAAATGAATTTTGAATTTAGTATATGGAAAAAATTAAAATCTTGGGGAAGATTTGAAATTGTTTTCCAAGCATTTTGAAAAATATTTTGAAATGAAAGTGTTTAAAAATGAGTTTTGAAATAATATAGTATAGAATTCACTTCGATCACTGGAAAATAATTCTGATGATGACGGCCGCATTATCAGTGTAATTTTCGATTTTCTAAGCGACAAATTACTAACAAAAGATATTGTTTTGAAACTGGTTTGAGAAAACAAATTATTCTGAATCCTGAAAAGGAATATTTATTCTAAAGTTGTTTAAAAACTCCTAAGATGATATAGTTTTGAATTAAAACAAGTAAACAAGATGAATTTGTAATGATGGAAATAAATTTTACTTAAAGAAGTTAAGTAAAGATTGTCAAAGAAAATGGAGGTTAACAAAAACAGTTAAGGAGAAATTAAATTTATTGGAAAATGGTACTGAAATAAAACTGGAATTGAATTGAAGCCAGTTAAATGGAAATCGTATTGGAATAGAATTTGACATGGCAAAGTAGTTGAATTTGTGAATTAAGATTTGGAATGGAACTGAACTCGGTTGTGAAATTTGATTATTGAGTAGGAGTTTGGAATTGAAATTGGAATTGAAAGGGAATTCGGCTTATGCATAAGAGAATGATTGGATTGAATAATAAATGGATTGGAGATCAGTTAGAAATGCTTGGATATATGCTGTATTGATAGCAAACGACAGCGAAAGAGCTGAATGCACACAAAGAGGTACATGCTTAAATTATATAGAGTAATTGATTTATTAGCAAATTTAGCAAATCGTTTGGCTATTTTATTTTATTTTGGATTGGAGAATGCCCCGAGAGGCAAGTTGTAGAAGTACCGAATGTGCTGTGTAGAGGAGATACTGATGAAATTCTCCGAAAATTTAAGCCATTAGGATATTTTCAGAATTTCTGAAAATATTTGTTAATACGAAGGAATTAATATTTTAATTAGGATTAATCGGTTCTGTTGAAATTGAATTTAAGAAATTAAATAAAAAATTTGTAACCCGGTTATAATATGGATTATAGCGTTTTCCCTACTTCAATAAAATTTCGTGGGCGAAATTCTTTTATGGGGGAAGGAATCTAACGTCCCGCATTTTTATCAGTTTGTATTTGAATATTTAAATCAGTTTAAATATTGAATTCATAATATAAGTGGATTATATATTAGTTAAAACGAAGTTGAACGTATAAAAATATATATTAAATATAATCGAGCCCGTAATATAATGGCAGTTGTAATTTAATGTTCTGAACTTCAACTGAGAGCACAAGATTCGTTATAAATCGGATTTCTGCGAAACAAGTAACGTTGGAATCCGTTAAATTGTATTTTTCTAACGGAAGTGAAAAATCGAAAGTTCGGATTATATATTACAAGATATGTCCAAATCAAATATTCAGAAAAGCAGCAGCATATTCATTTATGGCTATAACGGTTATTTAAATATCGGATTCGAATTTTGACAAGATTCCTTTGAGACGTAGTGATAATTTAATTTTTTGAATTTTACTATAATTTTTAATTAATTAAATACACAACTTTTTATTTGGAGTATTTTGCATCCTATATCAATATTTTGGGGTTTCACAGTATGAGTTAACCTACCAATAATATTATATTTTTGGGATCGTGACACCTCGCTGGACACGGCCGTATTCTTATATCTGTCCGTAATGGCTCCAATGTGAATGTAATTTTTTGTAACACGGTACTTCATAACTTAAAACATATAAAGGTCCGCGCTATGTCTATTTGCTAACGTTACCCATCCCCAACCTACTGTGCACATCGCCCATAGTCTTAATATATAAATTAAATAGATCACACAGGTATAACTCAATGAAATAAAAAGATTGCACATGCCAATTAAATGGACCACATGGTATCTACGCATACCATACCACTCCACTCCCATAAGTTTTGCTAGGAATTTAATAAGTCATACCTCTCTGTCAAATAAACATATAAATTAAATAAGGCACATATTATCCAACAGTGGCCTACGTTGAAAACTTACCTTAGCCACTAAGTATCTTATAATCTATATATATATATATATATATATATATAACATAAATTATTTCCTTCTTCCTGAAGGGTAGAAGTATCCAACTGTTTTCTGTCATCTAACCAATGCTTCATGGAAAAGGAAGTCAAGCACATGAGTTTTCATATCAATGAGTCACTGTCCATGGTAACAAATAACACATGCTATTCTATATTGCTATTACTTACATGATAAAGATCGAGCCTGTATAAATACACCACGTTCTTCCTTATCTTCATTTGATCCAAAACCCGAGAACTTCAAAAGGGAAGAAATGGAAAAAACCTCAAAACATATATATACAAAATCATTAAATCACGAAATGAAGTTATTTGGATTCACATAGTGAATCCTTTCCAACTCGGTAGCAGGAGCAGCAAGTTATATCGTAAAAGGTGCTACCTGCGTAACCTGGCTTCGGGTGGTGAGGGGTTTCAAGTTGGCGAGTTTGAATGGGTTAGTCTGTTTTAGTTTGAGAGGAGGCATGATGAACGAAGCACGGAAATGTTTTCTATTGTTACGTGAATTAGTACTGGAAGGCCTTTGGGTTTCTGAGGTTTGTAGGCACGCTCATGCACAATGGGTGACGATTAAGGATGAAAACTGTCACACTCAGTATTTTGCGTGGTAATGAAGGCCTGACTCGATTTTTACAGTGGAAGGAGGAGCTCGAGTTTGAAGGGGAAGTCTGAGGTGAGATCGTTGGTTGATTTTGGTGAAGAATTAAGTGATGTATCCAGCTATTGAGTTTATCGATGGTGAAAGAGAAAAGATGGGAGTAACGGTTATGGAGGATGTTTGACATGACGAGGAGGAAAGGTTAAAAAGTGTATGGGGGGTGTCTGTTGATTTCATGTGTAGTAGGGGGTATTTGGTTAAACAGTGAAGTGGCGGAGGTAAAATACAAATGAAGAATGGGTTGGTAGTAAGTGAAGAAGGAGCACGGCCAGTTGAATATGTAGAATGGTTATTGCATGGAGGAAGGAGCAGCATGTCTTTGTACATGCGAAGAAAAAGAACAGTTAGGTGAGTCGGTGCACATGTATTTGGGCCGGTTCAAATATGCGGAGTTCGGTTTTATAAAAATAATATAAAATAAACAACGTAATTAAGCTACAACGCTTGAATTCGTGAAATAGGAATGCAGGGACGTCATTACGTGAGTGCCAGTATGCAAACAAAAGGAGTATGGAAGTAATTAAAACACGTACGAGAAGTAAGGGGCATGTGAAGGAGCAAGCGTCTTGTTTTGGTTTCAGCGAGGAAGGAAAAGTGCGTGCCTGGTATGGTTAAATTTTGGGCTGGTCGAGTTAAAAGAATGGTAAGCCCAAAAATGTTAAAAGGAATGTATATATTACTAGGGTAGTGGACGTAAACAACATCAGTGAGGGCAAGAGTGGAAATTGGGTTCGTTATATCTGCAGAAGGAGATGTGTTTTTCGATGGAGGATGTAAGGAGTGGGTTCGAAATTTCTAACGGATGAGAAGATTAAAATCCGGTGAAACCGGGCCCGTTGGAATCATAAAGACGAGATCTACATTGTTTAGAACTGATTTCACGGAGAACAAAGCCACTGGAATTTCATGATAAAATCAACAGACGCAAATTGTTATTTAACGGTTAACGCGCAAAGGTGAGTAAATTCACTTACTCTAATCTATTTTAAAAATATTATAATTATATTTCAATATTGGTTAAATGCTGTGTGATGGTCGTTTACGTAAATTACGATTAAATTAGTTGAAATATATATATCGTGCCATATATACACATCATTGGTTGGACGCTGATTCCATCCCTATTGTGGAATTAATGTTAATTGTGTTGACTAACATCTGTGGATACAGGAAACCGGTTGGAGGAATCCAACCGGGTTCCTTAATATTTATATGTACTATTTGTTTTATATTATTTATACATGCATTGTTTGAACCCAAATGACATTGAAACCCTGTGTGGATATTGATGTTGAATGGAAATTCAACATTTATTTTGATTAATCAATAGATGATATCGATTAAGAAAGTGGCAACAATCGACCATAAACCCATCTTTTTGTTAAGAAGTTGATTGGCCGTCAGGCAAATCAATGAAGTTAAGTTATAAAAATTATATTTTTATAATTTAAGCGAAGTCCTAGATTCTGATAGAAGTTCTAGTATAAACATTTTGTATTTAAATTTTATTAATAAATTATAAGCAATCAGGTAAAGCTGTAAATTTTCCGATGAGGATAACCATTTTAAGACAAAAAGGATTTAGCAATATTTTTAGATTAATTTTATTAATCTAATGGTAAGGAGTAATTATGATCAGTTAACAAATTAACTGATGATTTGAAGTTGATTAAATCAATTGTTTTGTTAGAAATTGATTGTTTGATTAATTAATCTTCAATTAATCAAATAATGATGGTTTTAGAAATTAATTGTTTAAATAAATAGGATTCCTTAATTATTAATGACCTTTTCATTTAACGAAGTTTAAATTTTTAATGGACTGATATAATTTTTTATTGTTTATTAAGTAAGCAATTAATCTATTTTTAAAATCAATAATGAAGTAAACTGTTTTACTTCAGCAATGATGAAGTTAATTATTAAAATAGTTGTTTCTTAAAAGGAATTCCTTTAAGATAGTATTGAATTTGTAATGAGATGTTACCTGAATAAGGTATAATGATTCAAATAGAAGGAGAAATGTCAAAGACAAAGAGCGTTAATGGACTTAGGTAAAGAAGTTACAATTGGAATTATATAAGGAAGGCGAAGCGAAGAATTAATACTTAATATAAATAATTATAAACAACCGAGCTTACAAAATAAGGATACGGCGTCACAAAATCATATTTAAAATAAAGCAATTAATACAGTTTGATTGAGATTGGAAATAATAAGGAGTTAGCATTACAGACTTATATCTATTCAAGGGTAAGAACGTCGTCAATCAAGGTCTGAGAAGTAAATAAAATACCCCAACTTGAACGACTTCACTATTATCAAGGAATGATATTAGTTGAAACAGAAGAGACGTCGAGATTAGCTATAAATGGGAATATGGTAGTGTATTGCACGTTTTTTAGTTATAACAATAAATCAACGTTGCTAACCAAGCTTAAGCGTGATTATTATATGTAACACTATTCCCTAGAAAGGTTTGAAATTCACTTATCCCATGTGTTAGGAGATTAATTATGTTTTCCCCGAAGAAGTGTAAATGAATTATACGAAGTTGGAAGTAGAAGTAAATAATTGAGATCTGATATATATTACCTATAGAAGGGAACTTTTTAAAATATGGGAATGTGATAAAAACATTTGAGTTTATATAACATGTCATTTGACATTGTTCTGGATCATATAAGAAATGGTAATTGAATATTGAACAAATAATATATATTGTTATTTCCGAAATAAAGGAAGGCTAACCGAGTTTTAATCAAATAGCAGGTCGACATTAAGTTATAATGGTATTTATTATCTAAATAAAGATTTATTTGATAAACGAAATCAGATTTCTATAAGAAATAAATGTTCACGTTTCAAAGTGAATAAGGTTTTAAAAAGCAAATGTTTGCAGATTAAGTATTTAAAATGGAAATTGGAAATGTTTTCCAATGTAAATAACGTATATTTTCTAATATACCGGAAATAAGAAATGTGAATGGATGATAATGTTTTTCGAACATCAACAATATATATATATCTGGAATATGTGAGAATAAAGGTTTATAATAACTGGAAATGTTTTCCAAGAAATGTGAAGGGCTAAACGCGTTTGTGAAAATATCTGGGAAGATATGGAAAATTGGGGAAGTAATGTTAAATAAAAGGGCCAGTGATTTGTTTGATGCTTAGCATAAATTTGAATGGATGTTTGTTTTACATCGATAGTTAAATAACCGACTATCGAAGTGTTTTGACCATCGTTGTTAATACGGAGAGACCAGTTGACTTTATTATCCGAAAACCACTCCGTATAGGCATAAGCGCTGCGAATTAAATTATGTTTAAGATAATTGAAGACGGAGTGAAATGCAAGGGTCATTCTGTTCCAGAATGGTGCTTTCTGTTTGTCCAGTCCTAGGGCAACTTGTATGGATGAGTGTTTGATAAAGTATACCTAACAAATCACGTATGATTGATCTCTTAAAGGTATTACGTCTGGTGGCGGAGGAATTCGTTCGTCTTAGCTTTTTATACCGTTATATTTTTGGAAATCGATTAGTGAATTGACGGGTTTGACAATGTGGCATTCAAAGTGAATGGTGGCCAGATGTTCTGAGAAGATAGATGTAGCCTTAAGCCTCACAACCAGGAAATGACAAAAAATCGAGCAGACAACATGGCTAGGTGGTAAAAACCCAAGCAGGGTATATTTGTCACCGATCTAGAGAAAATTCAATTATTTGTTCTTCTTTCGATTCTATATCTTACGGATTACGGTTGAATGGCTAACAATCGTGGGCGACATTATATTCGATACACTTAAGCTAAATGATTGGTCGGTCATATGTGGGCCGAGTTACAAGATGTTCTTGTTGAACCCCAGTGTATCCCCTCTAGAGTACACTGATCGGGAGGTGGTCCTATACCTTGTCATAGTTGGAATCCAATCTCCAATAAGCGCCCTGCGGTTTTTGATTTTATACTATATATGTAGAGCGTGAGATGCAAGCGTTCTACTATTTGGTTATTTATTTGATTAGACATTATTATAATATCACTGGATTTGATATCAGCAAAAATGCTTTGGTTATAGTAAGGTAAAAACCGTCCATGTTTGTGTGTGGGTTGGTCTTACTATTACCCTTTCTTTCAAAAGGATTTTCAAAGTTAAACAATATGGTTGGAGTTTACTCACACCAGTCCGATGACTGACCCAGAGTTTATTTTGTTTGTTTTCCCTAAACTCTTGGGTGCCTAAATTTGTACGGGCAGTCAAGGGTTTTAGGCTTTTACAGATACACTTAGAGGAGCTCGAAGCAGGAGGTTTTGCCACTAGTTATTTAGAGATTATTTCTGATGTGATGTATAAGTGTTATACTCAGATTTGGTATGTATATACAATACAGTTTTGTATTTCATATTTATGCTATATATATTTTATTCGTTCCGTTGTAAGATCCGTGTTGACTCTGATTCTGTACTATTATCTTCTTCTTCTTCTATTCTATTAGTTCTATCTTTTCTATCTCATCCTCTAACTTCTTTCTATTAATGACCCGATATTTTCGATACTTAAATAGTCAACGTTGTGTTTATGTTGATTTTCTGGGTCGAAAATCCTGAGGTCTTTACAACTGCCAGTATATTTAGGATGTGAGCATCATGTTTTTAAAAAAAAATTGAAAAAATTGCATACACATAGGAGGTACCGCTTAGGCATACATGTATTACTACTATATTGTATTTCACTTCGCACAAGTGCATAATGTCTGCAAAAATTGGATGCATACATGATGGTTGTATATTATGTGAGGGGTTAATTGATTTTTACCCTTATCAAATACCGATGACGAAATTTCGTAAGGGTGGGAGACTGTAGCACCCTGCATTTTGAAATAATTAAATAATGAATATATATGTGTGCGTGTGTGTGTGTATATATATATATATATGCACAGACATAATTATTTGAGAAAAAAGAAAAATTTGAAGAGCTTCCAGAATTTGGCTACATAATTAGCATCATTTCGTTCATGGCGATTTTCTGATCAATTTAGACCTATGGATTGCAGAAAACTGATTTAAGATGAAAGAGATACCTTTACATGAATTATTTTAACAAAATATGAAAATAATGTAAAAGAAAAAGAACGATGATCACTATTGTTTTTAAACTTATTAACCAAAGGCATCATAGCTCAGTTGGTTAAGGCATTGGATATATAACATAGAGGTCGGGGGTTCGATTCCCGACGGTGACATAATTTTTATATTTGTTTTAGAGAGGGCCAACTGAACATACAAATATATGTATGCATACAATTTCAAAATTTGAAAGGATAAGAATGCACATATAAGGAAATAAAAAAAATATGTGTATATATATATATGAGAATATATATATATATGTGTGTGTGTTTGAAGATATATATATATATATATATATATATATATATATACAAGAGAAAAAAGTTCAAGATAAGGCTGAAATCATAGAAATATGGCAAGAATCAAATAACGGTGCAATACCGTTTGAATTTTGAAAACAAAACGGAAGCTATACATATATATATATATATGCGTAAAATGATCGTTACAAGTTTTGTATACATATAAGGGCCTTATATATAGACGTAATTCAAAATCAATTCAAACTGAAGAACATACGCAACAAAAAAAAATCGGGGTCAACCCAAGGGTCGACTCACCCATAGGGGGCTCGACCCCAGCATAGATCTATGCAGATTCATTAACGTACATGGACTGTTTTCTTAACCAAGTTCAATGCTGACTCAGTGTTGTATGTACGATAAGATCCTTAACACCTATAAATAGGCTAATAGAGCCTAGCTAAATCTCATATTTCTAAGACAACGCAGAAGCTCTGCCATTCTTCTTCATCCTCAGATCTCTTAAGAAAATTAAGATTATTAGTTTAGGAAAAAGTCTAAATCAAGATTTAGAGGAAAAGAATTGACGTTAATAAAAAAAAGGTGTTTAGAATCTTATGCGAAGTGAGGTAATTTTCTAGATTTGGTCTATTTGATTTTCTTCTTCTTTCTTGCCTTTTTCTTTTAGTAAAATTTGCAGATCCATGGTTGTTAGGTTCTGAATTCAATTAGAGGAAAACTATGGAATGATAGATCTGGACCAGATCCAGGATTTGGAAAACATATGAGGTGAGTGGATTTAAGTTATATCATTTTTGATAAGGATATATTATCGTTTCACATTCCCTGTTATTATACGATGTAAATTTGCTAGAATAATTAAAAAACATTGAAATGTTATATATGACATGTTGAAATGTTTAAACATATGTTAAAACGATTAAAGTGACGAATATGACATTTTGAAATATTAATATTTTAAGATATTAATATGTTGGAAAATACCTATGTCGAAATATAAACTTGTTAGAATATGGATAGCAACTACTGTTGTTCGTATTACATGTTAACTTGTCACATGAACCCTTACTTATATGAATTGGAATAGTTATATGGTTAAATGGTTACATGTTTGCATAGAATTGAATACATGAATATGGATTTGGGGCATAAGTCAAATTATGATTAAATATCTTAATTTGGGCATATGGTACATGATAAATACAACTTGAGAAAATGGAATGAAAACCTATAATGAAATGGAGTAATTTTTAATGAATGAACATGCCTAGATTCACAGTAATTTGAAACTGTAACGCGCTTAGACACGAGTTTAGATTACACTTGTGGTAGACGTCTGCCCGGAACCGCCTGGCATATCTAGGATCCACAAGTGTTAACTCTAATGTAAGGGGTCTAAGTGCATAAATAAAACATATAGCGGTGCTAAGGCATGAGGTTAAGTCGAATTGTGAAAGAAATCTGCCCGGAACCTCCCGAAAAATCCATCATCCACAAGTGTAGGCTTAATGTGAGAAGTTTAGTGCGTAAACATATATATAAATATATGTAAATGGCAGGATTGATAAATGGAATTAATTGTAATTAATGGAAATGAAAGGAATTTATTGAACGATAATTACAACAGAAAAAGGAATGTAATGAATATGAAATGATAATAACCTAGTATAAGTTAATCACATTAATGAGGATGTTGTATAATAGGTAGATTGTCCTACGGACAAGTGAAGATTGTAACTTAAGCTATAAAAAACTAGTAAGGAAATGAGATAATTGGTGAAATGAGATAAGTGGCACTTAATTATAAATTAAATAATCAGTAAATTGGGAAACCTGAAACCAGTTGTTGGTAATAACTAGAGAAAAGGGGCAAAATTTATGAATTTCAAGAAGTTGTACTTAATTATAAATTAAGTAATCTAAAAACTTGGAAATATAAAATCTTCTAATGAGGATAACATGTTTAGGCTTGTCCTAGGGATAAGTGGAAATTATAACATAGGTTATAATAAATGGAAAGGAGACTTATTAGTAAACCTTAGTTAAGAGAATTAAGTTAATCAGTAAACAACGATAAGTTGTAATGACATTATAAGATGGAATTATGACAAAAAAAAGAAAGAATGAGGCAAACTTATTAAATGAAAAAAGTTGTATTTAATCATAAATAATGACTGACATGTTAAACAGGAACACGTGGATTGAGATATACTTAATTACATATTAAGTAGAACATGTTATTGTAAATTTGAAACAAATAAGAATATAAAGTGTAACACCCCACGTCCATTAATGTCACTCACAAAGGGAATACATTAACTTCTATGGAGTGTTTTAAGTGTGTATAGAACAGAAACTTAACAACAAGACAGAAACAAACAGTACTTAAAAATTTAAAAAACTTTATTCATTGCAGCGGTAAACACATAAGTTTGATTACATCATCAAAAACCAGAGTCAAAGTACATAATATCCATCTTGACTAAATCAGAGTACATAAATTGAAAGACATAACCCCAACACAAAATAGCCATAAATAAGATAGGCTGAACTTTTACTTCAGCGATCCAAGCAACTGCTAAAAGCAAGAGATACAGTTGTCCAAAATCAAGCTCCACCGGTGCTAGTTCCACCCTGAGCACCTTGGGGGGGGGGGAGGAAGAAAAGAGGTGGAAACAAAGGGGTTCAGACATAAAGTCTGGCGAGTGCGATAACTTTAACAATATAATTACCAAAATAACTAGGCTAAGGCATAAGTTGGAAAATAAGGAAATGACTGTGAACAAATGGGTATGACAGAGTAAACAAGAAAATAAGATGAACCAAGGTAACGTTAAAGGCGCACCTAGTCGTTATAAGATAAATTCTACACTACACCACACCAAACACCCTATGAGTTGATCCCGCCTACAAGACTTTAATAATGATAATGGTAGTTTCGTGTACCCCTAGTTGCCTTCATAGGAACCACCTGCCCCTATCTCCACTAGGTGTACCCACTACCCCCATGTGATCGACTCCCTAACTCGTAGATACCCGTGTTGGCCCCACAGTGGTGTGTATCACTCCCCAAAGTGGCAACCCGATACCACTAACAATGCACGGCTTATACCTGCACGATGCAACAACGTCTTACCTACCAGCCCGTCCCCACACACGACCCGTTGGACTTGCGTTGCCACCACTAACCCGTTTTTGGCCTCTTAGAGTCAAGCCAGTATGCGTGTCCCATCCTCGACTTGGGTCGAGCCCACAAAGATACTTATAGGTTACTGGTTGGAACGGGCCCCCAATACTTGACACAAGATATCCATCTAAGCTTGGTCCCCTCTAGTACATCCCACTTAACCCTCTTCTTATTCATGTTCACTTACATGTTTCAATTTTGGTTAAGTGTTTCTAATCGTATTTCACAAGCCACCCAAGGCACCCACTTAACCCCCATGTCCCACTACATGTTTATCTGATTAAATGTTTCTTAATTCATTAACACTGTAACCTTGTAAAGACCTCCCACATTAGACTGGCATTTGTGGTAGCTGGATTTTCCGGGTGGGTCTAGGCAGTCTTACACCACAAACGAGCCTAACCTCGTGTCTTTACAACCGTTACACATTTAATTTATGCCTAAGACCTCCCACATTAGACTGGCATTTGTGGCAGATGGATTTGCCGGGCGGGTCCTGGTAGTCTTACACCACAAACGAGCCTAACCTCGTTTCTTTACAATTGTTATGCATTTAATTTATGCCTAAGACCTCTCACATTAGACTAGCATTTGTGGCAGCTGGATTGGCCGGGCGGGTCCGGGCAGTCTTACACCACAAAAGAGCCTAATCTCGTGTCTTAGACGATTAATTACACAAAATTTATTATTCCCCAATTTGAATTAATTTCCCTATTCAAATTATCAATCAATTCCAAATTTAACTATGTCCATAATTGACTCAATTATGTCCATCTATTTATGGTATGCAACATCATACCAATTTTTATCACAAATTAATTCTATGCCACTTAAGGCATTTATGCCAATTCTCAATATTAAATCTTTTAATATTATCTCATTTCCCCGCATTGTACGTTCGTTCGTTTAACGTAAAATATACGTTAGACTCAAATAGTCTAACTTATGGAATAAAGAGAAAACATCACAACATACATATAGATAAAACTAGATCTAAACATAAGGGGTGAACTTGCATGTGTGAATGAGGTTCTTCATCTAAAAACTTGCATAGGCCAAAGTCACAAACTTGCATAAGACTACATATGTCATAGATCTAAATCTAAAGGTGTAAACTTGTTTAGGTAATTGTCAAAAACTTGCATAAACCATGTATGTCATGGATCTAACCATAAGGGGTAAACTTGCATAGGCATGATTCATACTCCAAATATATATATATATATATATATATATATATATACACTTGCATATGTGATTTATGCAACATAAACGATGATGTAAACTTACATGTAAACTAGCATATAGAATTTTTGTACACTGGCATATAACTCACACATGTCATAGCCTAACTTTAGATCCAATTTACACCTAAAATAGATGTCATGAAACATGTAAGGTTGTATATAATTTTCACTAACTTGCATGTGATCCATGCCTCAATTAACATCCTAACTTGCATACACACATATGATTTATCATATGAATTAGTTCCAACAACATAACCAAACTAGCATATGAAACATCATTATGAATTAATTATACATAAGCCAATCATAGAATTACAACATAGATGATAACATCACAACTTTACAACATAGTCGATAACATCATAGAATTTACAACATAGATAATAACATGCGGTCAATAATTCACAACATAACCATATAATCCACATCATAGCTTAATCCAATTAAATTGTTAAATATTTTATTAAAGAAATCGAACGCACAACTCAAAGAAGGTCTTGAGTTCTGAAATTTGAGTTTCGAAATTGATTTAGCTTTCCTTTGAAGAAGACAATTTGTTGCGGTTTAGATTAGAATTGAATTTGGTTAGTTTTTGTTCCTCTCTAATTGGTGGCGGCTATTCTAGGTTGCAAGGTGACAGCATATAGGCCATGATTCTAATTTTTTATTTGATTTTAGGGTTTGAGTCTACATGTGTTTTTATATAGTTTAGGATTAATTTAGGCCGTCCGATCAACCCAGAATTAAGCCCAGCCATTTAGACCAGATCAAAAACCCTAATGACTCAGCATACAGTCATAAAAAGGTCATCAAACAAATCTACCCGGGGAGGGGAGAGCAGGTCAACCCTATGGCTGACCTGTGTGGGCAGGTCGACCCCTTGGTCGACCTGGCCCTGGCGGGAAATTTCTCGCCTAGCCCAATCTGACTCTGAAATTCGAATTTTTGAAATCTGTTTTGAATTTTCTGAAACATCCGATCACTATAACTTCTTCATACGAAGTCCAATTCACGCAAACTCGGACTCTATCTCAACCAGAATTCCAAGGCGAACACAATGGCGCAACCCGTTTCCCTTAATTCTCACATCTGAGATTAGTTATTCTTTAATTTGTGAACATTAATATTGAAAATTACGGGGTGTTACATAAAGGGATTCTGGATTACAGACCTTGGAACACAGTCTAGAAAATAACATGTTGTCGGCTTATTAATAAACTTAAATGGGTTAAGTTATATGATTGAAATTAATAAGCAAGAGGAACTTGGTAACATGAATAAGAAGTCAATGCGAACCGGAATAACCAAGTTAAATGGAAACATGATGAGGCAAAGAAAGCACATAAAAGAATGTTTAGACATAGGGTCATGTAACAACCCGAAAAACCTGATAAGGTAAAAAATTTATTTTAGCAATTTTAATGAATTTCGAATATTTAAAATGATTTATTCAAAATAATAACGACTAAAAATTTATTTTAAACGAAATTAGAAAGATTAAATTTATTTTAATTATATAATGAGCCTGAAATGGCGCGATAGTTTGTAAATTCAATTTCAAATTTCAAATGAATGTACAGGATTCAAAATAAATCGGATTTTGGTAAAACAAGAAATATTTGAATCTGTTTGAAAATATCTTTCCAATGAATATGAAAAATTCAAATATCATAATGGGAATAAAAAGTTATGTCCAGTTGAAATTTTAGAATATTAGCTATGAAATTTTATATAATATATAGCACTTAAAAATAACGATGTTGCAAACAACCTCCGTTTTCGATGAAACCACTTTTGTTGGATTCGGAATGTCAAATTATTGCTAGATTCAAATTTTCATAGTTTTTGGAATCAATATGTGAGCGTGGCAAAAGAAAACGTATTTTGTCAACTTCAGTTGAATTTAATCGACTTGAAAATGACCATTTTTCAAACAGTCTCCAAATTTGACAAAATTATTTTTTGTTAGGACTGTATCGTCAAAACATAGCTAAATTTATTTTTCTGGAATTTTTGGAGTTAGTATGTGGCCCCAGTAAATTAAAATGTACATTTAAATTAAATATACATTGATTTATATTTTTATTTTAACGAAAACTGATCAAAACCGTCGAATTGGCTTGCGGGACATATCCCATTTTGTTCGGAATGGGGTATTTAGCTGGGGGCGACAGTTGGTGTGTTCGATTTCGAGTTCGAATAAAAAAGTTACTTTTAGGAACTAAAAATAATAAAATATATATGTCAGCCCCTCTCTCCTTCTCTTCTCCCATCGTTCAATCAATCAACGTGAAAAAAAAAACGAACTTCGCTCCAGCCCCCTTGTTGCTGCTACCTCCGCCCCGTAGCCCTGCCACCGCAATCCTCCTCCTCTTCATCTTCTTCCTCCTTCTCTCTATCTTTAATTTCTAAATCCATAAAACTCCAAAACACTCCAAACCTTCCTCCACGGCCACCACCGCTCCACAGCCACCACCCGCACCCTCCCCTACCCCTGTCAGGCCAACGCCGCCGCCACCCAGCTCCGGTCGCGGGCCCTTCCTCCTCAAAAATCACATTTTTCACAAATCACCCATTTTGCAAATAACACCCTGTCACTATTTCGCCAATAACTCCCAGACAGTACATTTGTAGCCAAAACTCCACAAAACCAAAGTCGAAGAGCATGATTTCCTCATCGATTTGGGCATATGGAAGTCTTGTTTTGGATTGCGGAGCTATCCGGAAAACGCGTCTGAAAATCGCGGATCTGCTACTGTTTTTTGCGATTTCCGGCGAATTGGCGCATTTTTGGAAGAAAGTCCACTAGGAAAAAGTTGTCCAGAATGGCGCGTTTAGGCTAGTGACAAGGTTTGGTGAAGATTTGAGGCCATATGAAGATTCTAGAACGAATGAGGCGAAATCGGACGACGGAAACGACAAAACGGGGACCGCACGACCAAATTCTACTGTAGAAGTGTCGAGGCGATTGGTATAGCTTGGGTGAGAACTTCTCACTCTCATTTTTTTTATAGTTAAATATATAATAGGATGCAGATGGTGCTTAGTAGAAACTGACACCTTTGATTGAAACAATGGATGTTTGGTTGTTTGTTTTGATGGATTTACTTGTTTGGATTTGGTTTGGGATGTGAATGGAATTGATTAGAATTGGTATGTGTATGGCGCGAGCCGGTATTAGGCGAGGGATAAGGCTAGACTTATTCCGGTTCTAGTATCGCGCCGTTATGCTGCAAAATGTTCTAAAATATGTTAGAACAATAAAAATATCATTTTTATTGTATAAATGAACTGTATAAAATATTCATATGTTCAAATAAATATTTTATCGTTAAAAATATAATTTTTAACGTGTATATGAATCAAAATAAATATTCATTAACAAATCAGACGATTTGTTTATGAACACTCATTTGACTGATATTAATTGGGACGATATATTTTATACATCGCCCAACTACACCAATAAAATCTATGTTTGTTGATTGAAACCCCACGGGGTATTGGATGATATTTGACATACACTAATCCCAATTGTTTAGTTGTATGTCAGTCGATCGGTTGAGAGACTGTTGTAAGCATTAATTATTTATATTTAATGCTTAGGCAGTCGTGTAGTGCACTCGGGCTGATGGTTGTTTGTTTATCATTATTGATATATACATGTGTTGTGTGAAATCCATATAAATAAAATTATATGGTAATTGATTGGGTCTGATTCCAATTCAGAAATAAGGAATATTTTAAAATGACGAATATTTTAAGGAATATTTTAAAATAAGGAAGATTTTAAAATGATGAATATTTTAAAATAACGAATATTTTATAATAATATCGAGTAAAGAATCAAAATGTGGATTTGTTGTCCGATTTTGGATGGACACAAAAATATTTAAATATATGAAGCCGTGTTAAGCAGTTCTGCGCCATTTTGACGCGAACGATATTTAAATCGATTTAATTCATTTTTATAATGAATATCGAAAAAAAATTATTACAAAATCTGATATTTTGAAAATATTATCATTTAAATAATATAATGATAAGGTGTATTCAATTTTGATTTCAAATTGAAAATAAAGTTAGAATCGTTTTAAAATGAATTCATAAACGATTTATAAACTAAGTTTTAAATGGAAATCGACAAAGTATATATATTATATATATTATATATACATAAATATATATATATATATACATATATATATAATGGCCTGAATAGGACGCGCCGCGCCATGGCCGTTCGCAAATTTCGACCATTGGATTCGAATTGATATTATGGGAGATTCGACCGTTAGATTCTCCTAAAACCGGAACCATTGGGTTCGCATCAAAAAGAGCTTTCCAACAAATATAAGAGATTTGAAATCTAATGGTTATATTTGGAATTATGTCCAAATCAAAATTGGAAAAGGTCGATGTAAGTGCAGTTCGATGACCGTTTATGGAAATCGACTGAAAGGGCCTTAATAAAATTATTAAAAATATTAATAGTTTGTGTAAAATCATAATAAATTATTTGGAAAGAATTGGAATAAAAAATTCCATATTTGAAAAGATGAAAATATATTTTTATCGAAATGAACTAATTATTAACTAGAATTATAATCCAATCATTTTAAATTAAATAAATTGGATTGAGAATGGGTTTTAATATAACTAGAATTTCCAATATATGAATTGGAGTGGATTTGAATGGAAATCATCTTCGGAATATTTCGATATTGGATTTCGTGATTACACGGATATTGTTATGGAAATTTGGAAGATATATTTATATCGTTATTTCCAATATGATATTTGTTGGTTTCAGAATTTGATATTTAATATAAGCCGATATAATTTCTATTCATAGCCTTGTATTTAATATCAAATGGGATTTTGGGTTTGTCGTGAATGGCGTCGTTATTAACACTGTTCTTAAACCCAGTTGAGAAAAGAATAAATCTTTAATTAAGATTTAGAGAAGTTTTCCAATTAATTAATATTTAATTAAAATTGAATGGAAGAATTGGATTTTTGGGTTTATCGTGAATGGTGCTTTAAATAACACTTGCTCTTTAACTCGATAATTAGCGAAATGTTATTTGGAATTTATAAATCTTTTTATTAAAATTTAACGGGAATTTTCCAAAGTAAATTTTTCTAATTTAATATATTAAATTCGAATTGAATGGAATTCGATTTGATAATAATCGAAGTGAGCAACTGTGGAGGAAGACTGTTAATATATATGGAATTTAAAAGGCTTTGTCATTATTCTATTTATATTATTAGTCGGATACGGAAATTGATATCGATTATATATTGATCTGTTTTCTGTTAAGATTACATAATTAATGGAATGTGATTTGAGTTTATCGTGGACTCTGTTTTAAATAACATTAGTTCTTTAACCCAGTTAAAGACAGGATTACATGTCTAACATTGTATTTGGAACTGTATGGTTGATCTCTGTTAAATATATATCTGTTTGGTGGCGGAGAATTTATTCTCTTCTTAACACCCTTCTCTAAGATGTACGAGGTTAGAGGTTATATATCGGTAGAAATCAATAGTACGGTGTAGATTGTCGATGCGACATGTTTGTGTTTCCAAAGTTAAATAATCATTAATATTGATTTTTGGGAAGATTAAAACTAAGTGGAGTTTTAATGAATCTTTAATTTGATTGAATTGTGAATTGGTAATTTAAATTATCAAATTTGGGAAATGATCGAGAATGGAGTATCACCAGTTTTTCTCCAAGCGATAGTTAAGTCTTTAATTAGATTTGTATGCGAAATGGTAATTAATTTACCGATAACACTCTGGTGTTAGATATGGAGTATTACCAGTTTTGCTCCATGGGATGAATAGGTTGGGACTGAGAAATCAAAAAATGATTTCTTCGGTAAGGTGCGCTAATCCCGACTAGTTTGGAAAACATCAATATAGTTTGAATTTATATCCAAAGGAAGATTAAAGAATAAATTTAAAGAATTTATCTTTGATAAAATTAATGGGAACCTTTCCCTAAAAATGTGAATATTTGAATAAAAGAATATTCTGAATTGGAATGAGGCGTATGTTGTGTGTTTATATCACTTGATTATAATATACGCCGGTTATTCGGAAATACCAGATTTATACCCATTATGAATAATTGATTCGACGATGAGTCGACGATGAAGACGGTGGTTGAAGACCGGAGGTCTTCAAGTGTTTGGATGATTATTGATGTCTTGAATTGGCGGTACGCCCTAGACAAGGTAATAAGTGGTGATCGTCCGGACATACTTGGAGATCGACCGGATATGCGAGGACCTCTCTCCTGTATTGGACATGGGACGAGGAATAAGGTGCCTCCAGTTTCGTTCAGACCAAGAACGAACTATTAAATGGATGTGCGACTGACATTGGATTTTATTCTTTGTTGATTGATCTCTATTAAATATATATCTGTTTGGTGGCTAAGAATTTATTCTCTTGCTTAACACCCTTCTTTGAGACGTACGAGCTTAGAGGTTATATATCGACTGACATCAGTTGCATAGCGTGAATTGTCAGTGTGCATGCTGAGATGCAAATGATCGAGGTTTCCGTTGAAAAGCAAAGTCTTGTGGTTGATGATCGAAGCACGGCCTTAAAGGGCATAGCTTTGTGTATAGCGTTAATTCGCGAGCCTCACACCTCGGTATGAGTCAAAAAGGGATAAGCGACCCAAGGAGGACATGGCGTTTCTTTCTAGCTATTGGTGGTGTCATGGTATAGAGCCCAAGCATTTATTATATTTTACCTATGTGGATGATGGATAGCGAGGCATCTCGGATATATCGGTTACTACGGAGCCGATGGATATAGATCCAATAGGACCGGGAAACGTGTGTTCAAGAATTGCCAATTCTCAAACGTAAGGGAGGACCGGCCTTGGAGGATCCAAGGGTCGTCTGGGGAGATCATGAGGCATTTGCTAGAGTCTCTCAAAGCCGGCGAGAAGTACATCCCTTGCCTCGACTCATGACGGAAATCAAATTTGCAATACGTGACATTTCGGTTTTAGTTGTAAACCTATATGGCGACATAGTAGCATGGGATACTATGCCGTCTATGATTGATACATTTATATTTGAAGTTGTTTTGTACACTTTAAACTTATAATAGTATCAAAATGATTTGTTTTAAACGTACAAAGCATGTTTGGCTATTATAAGGGAAAACTCTGTCCTCTGGCTTGCGTTGCATTGTGTGACGGGATCTGAGTCTTATAATAGCTTCATTTTTGCAAAAAGCATTGCGTTTTTTGTTATATGCACTGGTATTCTTGAGAGGAAACCCGTTCTATGGTATACGGCATTGTCCCTTGATTTACTTTATTTTAAAGTAAAGATTTAATAATTGTTTTAGTTTTCACACCAGTCACATGACTGACCTGGAGTATATTGTTTCAACCTAAACTCTATGTGCCCCTATTTTCCACACGGGTAGCTAGTAGTTTTTGTTTTGCAGATATTATACTCACAGGATCTTGGTTTACAACTGGAGCTATATTCGGAACTCTCTATATCCGTGTATTTCTTTTAGTTGTGTTTTGTGTTATTTTCCGCTGCTTTGTAATTTTAAATCTATGCTATTTATCAACTGTATATTATTTATTCATACATTGTTATATTCTTGTACTCTGATGTAATTGTTGTCATAAGAAATGAAATGTTCTTCTGTTTTGTTCTGATTTGTCGTGTTGTCAACTCAATCCGGGCTTTCCGGTATGGGCAAGTTTGGGTCGTTTCATCATGGTATCAGAGCTTTGGTTTACAGAGCTTGGAGAACAAGGCACCTTAGAACCAAATGAAAGACTTCATCAGAGATTAGATTAGTAATGTCCAATGAGAATGACTCGTTAGAAATATGATCAGTAGTATCCTAGAATGAGTGTGAAGAGTAGTGTTTTTAAAATAAAAATGAAAAAAAACAATTTTGTTTTGAAATTTTAAATCTAATAATACGTATTTGACTATTTTATTTTATATTCAATTTGGACAATCAAGTATATGAAGATTTTGAATACACGCCTAAATAACATGTATTCGAAGCCTCAAATATACTGGATATATATAGAATCACACTCTAGACGGCCAGGAATAATTTTGGTAATGCCGCAGCATCATCAGTATTTATTTTCGAGTTTCGAAAGTGGGATTTCTATATATTTCCAATTGACTGGTGTGAGAACCAAAACTAGATATGGTCTATTGTTGTGACTTGGTATCAAAAATGGATTTTTATATATATAAAAGTTATGTGTTAGAAGCGATAATTAACTAGTTGATTGCTGATTGTGTTGTTTGATTAATTAAAATTTTGAACCATTAAGCCAAATTGAGTCAAATATTGAACCGAATTGAAATTGGTTGAAATTGCATATATATTGGACAGGTCATAGCAAGGATGCTAAAGAAGAGGAATAAAATTGTATGCCCGACAAATAGGTACATGTTTACTAATTTATCGGGTTTTAATGATTTTATGAGCCGGTTGGCTAGCCGCTTGGATTTTTCTTTTTCTTTTGAATTGGTGAGGGCTCTACGTGGCTAGTTGTGGTTTTAAAGGTCTCCCTGTACAAAGGAGGTTATGGCGAAAATTTTCAAAATTTAGGGTATTAGCCAAATTTTTGATGAATTTGAAAATTCTTAGTAACTGAAAAGTTGAAGAATGAAAGCCAGAATGGAAGTTTAGTTGGTTAGTTAAACAACTTTCATCTCCGTTCCTTTTCGAGGATGAAAACATTTTAAGTGGTGGAGATTGTAACAACCCGAAAAATCGAAACCAATATAAAAAATTTATTTTAGCAATTTTGATGAATTTTGAATATTTAAAATGATTTATTTTAAATAATAACGACTAAAAAATTATTTTAAACGAAGTTAGAATGAATAAATTTATTTTAATTATATACCGAGCCTAAAATGGCACGATAGTTTGAAAATTCGATTTCAAATTTCAAATGAATGTACAAGATTCAAAATAAATCGGATTTCAGTAAAACCGGAAATATTTGAATGTGTATGAAAATATCTTTCCAATGAATGAGAAAATTCCAGATTTCATAATGGGAATAAAAAGTTATGTCCAGTTGAAAATTCGGAATAGTCGCTATGGAATTTTATATAATATATAACCCTTAAAAATAGCGATTTTGCAAACGACTTCCGTTTTCAATGAACCCACTTTTGTTGAATCTGGAATGTCAAATTATTGCTAGATTCCAATTTTCATAATTTTTGTAATAAATATGTAAGTGTGGCAAAAGAAAACATGTTTTGTCAATTTCAGTTGAATTTAATCGACTTGAAAATGATCATTTTTCAAATGGTCTCCAAATTCGATGAAATTACTTTTGTTAGGACCGTATCGTCAAAACATAGCTAGATTTATTTTTTTGGAATTTTTGGAGTTAGTATGTAGCCCTGGTAAATTAAAATGTACATTTAAATTAAATATACATCGATTTATATATTAATTTTAACGAAAACTGATCGAAACAGTCGAATTGGCTTGTGGGACATATCCCATTGTTTTCAGAATGGGGGTATTTAGCTAAGGGAGATAGTCGGTTGGTTCGATTTTGAGTTCGAATTAAAAAGTTTCCTTTTGGAACTAAAAATAATAAAAATATATAATTCAACCCCTCTCCCCTTCTCTTCTCCCATCGTTCAATCAATCAACGTGAAAAAAACAAGAAACGAACTTCGCTCCAGCCCCCCTCCCGTCACTGCCACCACCGCCCCCTAGTTCCTCCGCCGCAGTCCTCCTCCTCTCCTCCTCTTTTTCTTCCTCCTCCTTCTCTCCCTCTTCAATTTCTAAATCCCTAAAGCCCCAAAACACACCCAAACCCTCCTCCATGGCCACCACCCGCACCCTCCCCCATTGAAACACCCCACCTCCGTTAAGGTCCCTCACAAAGGGAATGTCTTAACTTCGGTGGAGCGTTTTAGGTAAAAGATGCAGATAAATTACAAGACTGACAAATAAAGCAGCGGAAAATAAAGTCATTTTATAAACAATGTGGTTCAGTCAAGCTTTTACAACAATTATCTCAATCATACTTAAAAGTAATACATAGAACTTCTGCCTTGATTCAAAAACTTCCAAGTATAAAAGAAGCATAAAAATAACAATGATATTCCCCAATAAAGCATGAACTAGCCATAATAGTGGAAGAGAGAGTCCAAACCAATACATCGACTATCTTCGAGCTTGGAAAGAAAGCTGAGCTAAGAGGTAACATTTCCTCCCTGCGGACCTTTGGGGGGGAACGGAAGAAAAGAGGTGAAACAAACTAGGTCAGACATAAGTCTGGTAAGTCTAGTGACTTTCAGTATGTAAACATGTAAAAGTAACATGACATGAATAAAGTGAATATAAGACAATACTGTGGTAACAGGGATAACAAGATAACATAAGATTAGCACAAGATATGACAAGGCAAGATAAATTGAATGCGCTTCTACCCTTTTCTCTACTTCGCTATTACCCTGTTATTCTGATTTATATATCTCTGCACCCCAAACTAGTGTCCCAACTAGAAATCTATATAAAATGATAATATGATAACGTAATCCCAATCCCCGCAATTGTGGTAGCGTTCAGGTGTACACCTAGTGTGAGGATCTTACCTCAATCATCATAATTGCCATGAAGATGTTAGATGTACCCTTACTACCCTATCGATCGGCTCCCTACTTATATTAATTTTCCTTGTGTCTGTGTCAATCGGCCTTCTCTTGCGTGTAAATACCCTGTGATGGTCCCACCATAAGGTGTATCTATCCTTATGATAGCAACCCGACACGATTCAAGATGCACAATGTATAACTACTGGTACCCGGTGCCTTCTTTTTCCCACTCCTAAGTATGTGCACGCCCGTAATCCATCGGAACCTACACTGACGTACCCCCTGCCGCTATTTTAACCGCTTATAATCAGCCCAGTAATCATGCCCCACCCTGCCTAGTTCAGGGTACCCTGATACATCTATGTGGGTTACTGCTGAAATGGGTCCACGTTACTAGGGTTTCCTACCGGTTAAGTTTATGGCCTATATAAACAAATATTACCCACCTACACTAGATGTACTTAACCCTCCCACTTATTCAAACATGTTTATTTAGCGGTTAAGTTTGTGGGCCTATATATGCTAATATTACCCACCAACCCGATATGTACTTAACCCTCCCACTGATTCAAGCATGTTTATTTAATGGTTAAGTTTGTGGGCCTATATTTACTAACATTACCCACCAACCCAATATGTACTTAACCCTCCCACACATTATGCCATATTGGTTAAGTGTTGTCCATTCATGTTAACTTAACCCACCCACCCACTCATCATTTTGGATTGGTTAAGTGTTTCCCATTAATTTAACCCGGTTCTTTCATCATGTTATATTGGTTAAGTATTTCCCATTAACTTAACCATATTCGTTCATCAAGATATATTGGTTAAGTATCTCTTATTAACTTAACCCTACACGTTCATTATGTTGCATTGGTTAAGTGTCATCAATCAAATTCAAGTTGACTTAACCCACCCACTTGTCATGTTAAGCTGGTTAAGTATTGCCTTCTTATGTTAACTTAACCCTACCACAAATCATGTTATATTGGTTAAGTGTTGTCCTCTCGTGTTAACTTAACCCTTCACATTCATCATGTTATATTGGTTAAGTGTTGCTCTCTTGTTTTAACTTAACTGTGACGATCCCAAAACCCCGTGACACGGTGTTAAGGATAACCATTGGAATATAAAACATTAATCATCATTAGCAGATCACAGGTAATAGCATAAACAGAAATTAGAATAATTTACACACATATGACAGCGGAATCATATAGACACCATCACATCAGAGAAGCACAGTACAGGATACAACTTAGTGCATATTGATACATAATCAGTCACCATCGCCTGAGGCGGAATCATACATAAAGAGTACACAAAATAAATATCAGTCTACATCGCCAATGGCGGAATCATAATATAAATACAATAATGGCGGAGAAAATCCAAGTCAGCACGGTGTAGTCAAGCCTCGCCATGAGCCAAAAGTGCGTCAGAAATCTGTAACTAGGCTGCCCGTGTGAAAATGAGGGCACCCTAGTTTGCAAGGTGAAACAAACTACGAGTCAGTCATGGGACTGGTATGAGAAATCTACATAACTTATTAACCACAATAATAAGGCAAATCAAAGGACCACGCCACTTTCGCGGAACGGGTTTACTCCAATGAGTGCTAGTGCATGAAATAAAGTAAATGATTAAATCATCGCAATGCTTTTTATAAAATGAAGCCTTTATAAGACTCAGGTCCCATCACACAATGCAGCGCAAGCCGGAGGATAGAGTTTTACCTTATAATGGCCAAAAATGCTTCATACGAATAAAACAAAGTGTTTGATATTATTACTAGTGCATATATGTTTCAAAAGCAAATTCAATCATAAATATCAATCCTAGACGGCATGGGTACCATATATCATGTCGCCATACTAGTAATACAATCACATTCGCATATTTCGTATTGGAAATTGGATTCCTTCATGAGTCGAGGCAAGGGGCAAGCTCCGCTCCGATTCGAGACACTCTAGCAAATGTCCCAAGACCCCACTATGATCCTTGGATCTTCAGGGCCGGTCCTCTCTTACTTTTGAGGATTAGTTATTCCTGAACACACGTTTCCCGGTCCTTACAGACCTATATCGAGGCGCCTCGCATTCCAACAACCACATAAGTGAAAAGTATATATAATGTCAGGGCTGGTAGGTCACTGACACCACCTTAGCTAGAA
This sequence comes from Allium sativum, assembly GCA_030737875.1. Classification (NCBI taxonomy): domain Eukaryota; kingdom Viridiplantae; phylum Streptophyta; class Magnoliopsida; order Asparagales; family Amaryllidaceae; genus Allium; species Allium sativum. The sequence goes on from CM060913.1 coordinate 194,168,779, forward strand.
AGAAACGTCGTGCTCTCTCTGCACTCACTCTCCCGTTTTTGACTCATACCGAGGTGTAAGGCTCGCGAATTCACGTTATACAGAAAGCTACGTCACACAGACCATGCTTTGATCATCAACCACAAGACTTTGCTTTGCAACAGAAGCCTTGATCATATGCCACTCAGGCGTGCCACACAGGCAATCCACTCCATGCGACTGATTTCTATCAGTACATAACCTCTGAGCTCGTACGTCTCAGAGAAGGGCATTAAGCAAGAGAATAAATTCTCCGCCACCAAACAGATATATATTTAACAGAGATCAATCAGCACAGAACAAAATCCAATGTCAGACACACAGTCCATTTACAAGTCCGTTCTGGGTCTGAACGATACCGGAGGCACCAATTCCTCGTATATCCGTACCATCAACAGTATGTTTGGACGGCTACTACTTCAGCTCCTTCATGGTAGCTACTCCAATCACGAGCATCGGTAACGCCCATCCATCCAATGTGAAGATCATCGGTCTTCAACCGTCTTCGACTCTTCGACTTCTCAACGTCGATCGATTATTTGAAATGAGATGAACTCGGCCTTTTCAAATAACCCACATATATTTAGATTTTCAAATCAATTTATCACATGGTTGGACTATTCAACATTCACGTTTCAGTTCTTTAGTTATAATTTCCATGTTAAATACATTCAACCATCACATATCTAGCAAACACAACAAAATTGGTTTATTTCCACTCTATATCGTCTATAGTATTTTATAACGATATATCGCCATTTTTATTTAATTTAAAACGGCCATATTTAATTAAACGACATTTCAGGTCGTGCCGATGCACTGGCGCTATTTTTCACTAATTTTGTTTTACAGATATATGAAAATCTAACCGTTGGATCTTCGCAAATTTTATATCATAAGGAAGGTCATTTCAAAACGAATCCAACGGTTTCAGTTTTGGGAAAATCCGACGGTCGGATCTTCCACACTAGCCATTTGAAGTTACGATTTCAATTCACGAACTGCAGCGTCGTTATTCGATTTTATTTAATTATATATATATATATATATATATATATATATAATCATTTCTGGCGCTGTTCTTCTTCAGATTTGAATTAAACATTCCAGACAATCCAACCATCGGATCTTCACAAAGTTGGTGCCGTTGGAAAGATATTTCCAAGGCGAACCCAACGGTTGCGGTTTCGGGAAAATCCAATGGTCGGATTTCGCGAACTAGTCGTTTGAAATGACGGTTTCAAAACACGAACTGCACGGCCACGTTTCGTTTTAATTTTATTTATATTTATATGTTTATATAAATATAGTTCATTCAAAAATTCCTATATCGTTTTCACTTCAATTATTTCACTAACGCCTTTAAATTTTGGAAAATTTCGCCATAACCTCCTTTGTACGGGAGGGGGTGGGAAAATTCCCAAATAGCCACTCGGGCGTCTCATGTCAAATAGAAAAAGAAAAAGCCAAGCAGCTAGCCAACAGGCTCATAAAATCATCACGCAAACAAACAGTAAATGTGTACCTATTTGTCGGGCACAACATTTTATTCCTCTTCTCTAGCCCCTTTGCTATAACCTGTTCAATAAATATGCATATACATATATATACAATTTTTATCACTTATCATTTTCCATTCAACTTCATATTTGATTTACTTTGGTTTAAAAACACCATTCATTCTAATGTTGCATGCATAGGCTAAAATCACATCATTAACTAATTAATGTATATTTCAACTCACGCACATTTATTTGAACTAGTGGCTATTTTTAGCACTTCACATTTCAAAGATGATAATTTTGGCGAACTAAAATAGATTTCAACACATGACTATTTTATTTAGTTCCTTGCATGTTAAAAATAATATTTCATTCACAAATATTTATTTCAACCTTCGCATATCTTTAGCATATCACATATATGATAAAATGATATTTTTATCACTTAAAATATTTATTTGACAAATGGATGTTTTCAACACTTCATAGTTTCAATAAAAATGTAATTTTTATTGTTTGATCTTTTTATTCAACACATGAACTTTTCCACTACACACACTTCTCAACACATGAGCATTTCCACACATGGATATTTTATTTATATTGTTCATATTAGAAAGATAGAATTTTTATTGTTGAAACTATTTATATATATAGTGAATATTTTCCATACTTCATATATATTTAAAAAGGTGATTTTTATTGTTTAAACACTTCATTCATTCACAAATGAATTTAATTTTCACTCATCACCTTTCAACACATGAACATTTCCACACATGGATATTTTTTCAACATATGACTTTAATTTCAACGCACGAAAATAAATTCAACATATGAAAATTATTCTAACACATAAAGATTATTCAAAATTTCGGCAGCATAACGGCCAGGTAGTTAAAACCAGCACCGTCCCTAGTACGGCTCCTCGCTCTACCTTAAAACCTCGCGGTTTTTGACAATGGGGATTCATGCATCTAATTCACACGCAGGCGGCCTGTTTTATTTTTATTTCCACAAATATTCCCAATTCATTTCAATCACCAATGGGTATTTTTCAACCACAAACAATCAATATCCACCACAAACAATTATTCAACCATTCGTATTTTTCATCCAATATTTCACACCAATTCACAACAATAAATATCGTCCATGGTTTGTGGACGAGGGGAGTATATATATATATTTTCTATATTTCACTTGTATTTCAACACATATATCAATTATTATAAGCATGTACAATTCATACTTCGCTTATATAGCTTACACTACGCATGTACATGAGGTATACGACACGTGTGTAATTTATATTTCGCTTATATAATTTATACACGACATTTTCCATTCAAATTAAATTAATTTAGATTTCTCACATTGGTTTGCGGAGTGCTAAAAATCGTAGATGACACAGAAAAATCCGCGGCTTCTTCTATGTGGTAGAGAGCTTCCTTGCGGTCCCGATGTTTCCTATTTCATCGAATTTCGTCAACACACCAAAAAGATATGATTTTTCAAAGTGCAGACATCAAAAAGGACTCACCTTTCACGATGGTTCGAAACTAGGTTTGAGGTTTTCGTGAAATCCGCTGACCCAGACGACGATCAGGGAGTTGGATGTGGAAGAGCTTCGAGTGGGGGTCCTGACGGTGGTGGTTTGGTGGCGCTCGGTGGTAGATCGGAGCGGCGACGACGATGGGAAGCGTTGGACTTCCTGGGCTCGATTCTGGTGGACGAGGCGTCGATGGAGGGGGTGCTGGGGTCGGATTTGAAGAGGAGGCAGAGACGAAGCGAACGGTGGTGGCGGCGGCGCTTGGAAGTGGCGGAGGCGGCGGCAATTGAGGAGGAAAGCGGCGAACGGGTTTCGCCGTTGAAATCGAGGGTTACGGAGGGTTTTTTTTATTTTTTTATTTATGAAAGAAAAATTCTGATTGGCCGATATATATATTATATTTTTAAATAGTGTTTTCTCCAACGAACTCCTTTTCAAGCCCAACGACTGTCGTCCTTAGCTAAATACCTCCATCTCGGACACAATGAGATATGTTTCGTTGGCCAATTCCTGTTACAGTCAGTTATTTTTCAAATTAATGTATAAAACATTTAATTTTTAACTTTGAACGTACATTTCAATTTGCCAGGGCCACAAACTGATTCGAAAAATTCCAGAAAAATAAATCTAGCTATGTTTTGACGCTACGGTCCCAACAAAACTAGTTTCGTCGAATTCTCAGATCGTTTGAAAAATGGCCATTTTCTGGTCGATCCAATTTAACATAAATTGACCAAACACATTTTCTTTTGCCACGCTCACATATTAGCTTCAAAAATTATGAAATTTGAAACCTAGCAATAGTTTGACATCCCGGACCCAACAAAAGTGGTTTCGTCGAATTCCGAGGTCGTATGCAAAATATCAAATTTCGAGGGCTATATATTCTCTAGCGACCATTCTGAAAATTCATTCGGCCATAACTTTTGATTCCCGTTATGAAACTTCGATTTTTCAGATTCGTTAGAAAGGTATTGATAAACAGATTTAAATATTTTTGGTTTTGCTAAAATCCGTTATATATTCCACCCTGCACAGTCAGTCAAAGTTTGAATTCATATTTTCAATCTGCCTTACTATTTCTAATTCACTATTTTACTGAAATATTCTATTTCAATTGTTCAAATTCCTTTGAAATCACCAATTTAAAATTTTTATATTGGCTCGTATTTTCCGGGTTATTACATTAACCCTACCACACATAATGTTATATTGGTTAAGTGTTGCCTTCTTGTGTTAACTTAACCCTATCATTCATCATGTTATATCGGTTAAGTGTTGTCCTCTCGTGTTAACTTAACCTTTCTCATTCGTCATGTTATATTGGTTAAGTGTTGCTCTCTTTTTTTAACTTAACCCTACCACACATCATGTTATATTAGCCTATCTTGTTTATTAGCAATAATCCATTCATTAACGCCTTAACCTCTCACATTAGAACTGTTGTTTGCGGTTGCTGGGTGTGTCGGGCGGTTCCTGGATGACTTCTACCGCAAACTCATTCTAACCTTGGGTTTTTGGGCTAAATGCGCTATCCTCTCACATTAGATCTATGTTGTTGCGGTTACTGGATGTGCCGGGCGGTTCCGGGCAGTTTTACACTGCAACTAAATCTAACCTCGGGTTAGGCATGTTTATCTTTTAGCATATTTACCATACATGTCCAAGTCCAGATTTTATATGCTAATTATCCCAAATTCAAAAAACTAGTCATGTTCCAATTCTCAAGTTATACCCAATAAAGCTAATTGCAAGTTATGCCCCACAAATTTAATTACAAGTTATAACTCAAAGTAGGTTACACCCAATCTTCCCAAATTTGCAATAATAATCATGCCCCAAAATTACAATATTCATTATATTTGGCGTCCCAACCAATAGTTAGGCCCAATCTAGATTTAATATTCCAATTTACATTTCTCCCCCAATCTAGGTTTGATGTTTCAAGTTACCTCAAATTCGGAACAATAACAATCATTCCCAAAACTTGATTTATATGCAAATTAACCCATCTTGCAGTTATAACGATAATAATGCCCAATATTAATTACAAGTTATTCCCAAATCTCAGCTTCAAGTTATGCCCAAATCTTAATTACAAGTTATGCCCAAACCTCAATTACAAATTACGCCCAATAGTACAAAAAATTAGATTAGGCCCAATTCCCCCGTATTCCAATCGTATATATACATATATATGTATATATGTATATATAACAAGCTTTCTTCTAGGTTCGAGACTGTAACGGACGAGATTTTCGACCCAGAAAATCAACATAAATACTGTCAATTTTTCGAGCATCGAAAATACCAGGACATTAGTAGAAGAATTTAGAGGGTGAGAAAGAAAAGATAGAACTAATAGAATAGAAGAAAAAGAAGAACACTGAACATAATCAGAGTAAACACGAATCTCACAGCGGAATAACAATCTTTATTATATAATAAACTTGAAATACAAATCTGAGTTGTATATATATACATACCATATCAGAGTATAATACATGGTATACATCACAGCAGAAAATCTCTAATAACTAATAGTGGAGCCTCCTGCTTTTAGCTCCTCCAAGTGATTCTGCAAAGCCTGAAACACTTGACTGCCCGTACAAATTTGGGCACCCTAGAGTTTAGGGAAAACAAACAAAATAAACTCTGGGTCAGTCATGGGACTGGTGTGAGTAAATTCCAATCATACTGTTTAACTTTGAAAATCCTTTTCAAATAAGAAGATAATAGTAAGACCGGCCTACGCATAAACATGGACGGTTTTTACCTTACTATATCCAAATTTCTTTGATATCAAAACGAGTGATATTATGATAATGTCTAAACCAATAATTATACAAGTAGCAGAACGCTTTCATCTCACGTTCCACATATATTTAGTATAAAATCATAAACCGCAGGGCGCTTAACGGAGAATGGATTTCAACAGACAAGGTATGGGAGCACCTTCTAAATAGTGTACTCTAGAGGGGATACACTCCGGGTTTAACAAGAACATCTTGCAACCCGGCCACACATGACCGCTCACTCATTTAGCTTGAGTGTCGCGAATATATTGCCACCACGGTTGTAGGCCATCCAACCGTCATCCGAAGATACAGAATCGAAAAGAAGTAAAAATATGAATTTTCTCTAGATCGGTGACAACACACCCTGCTTGGGGATGACCCAACTAGCCATGCTGCCTAGCCCAACTTCTGTCATTCCTAGTTGTGAGGCTAGAGGCTACGTCTATCTTCAGAACATCTGATCACTATTCACTTTGAATGTCACATCGTCAAATCCGTAATCACACATTGATTACACAAATGCACACCGGGTGTAGAATAAAGAGAAGTTATCTTCTCCCCACCAACTTGGTATATTCGTAAAATCAACGGCATGACCGTTAGAAATACTCTGTCAGACACTCGTCCATACAAGTTGTCCTGGGACTGGACAAACAGAAAACACCATTCTGGAACTGGACGACCCGTGCATTTAACTCCATCTTCAATTATCTTCAGCATATCTAATTCGCAGCGCTGATACCTATACGGAGAGGTTTTTGGGTAATAATCCCATCGGTCTCTCCGTATTGACAACGATGGTCAAACACTTCGATAGTTGGTTATTTAACTATCGGAGTAAAAACAACATCCATTCTAATGTATAACTAACATCACACAAATACGGGTACTTTTTATGTAACATTCGTTTTTATTATTCGAATCCCAATATCTCACTAGATATTTCTCAAAATCTATTTTTTCCTTTAACCCTTTTTGGAAAACACTTCACATTATTATAAACTTTTATTCTTTCATGTTTCCAGAAAATATACGTTATTCACGTTTGAACTATTTCCATTCATTTCACATTCTTTATTTCTATACTTGGATAATCTACCCTATTTATATTGGAAAATATTTCCAATTTCCTTTTTACCCTTTAATCAGCCACACGTTCACTTTTAAAACATTATTCACTTTGAAATGTAAATACCCTCCCTTATTGTAGAAATCTGAACACCTTTATCAAATAACTTTTTTATTAAGAAAATCTACATCATTATCTCGTTTACCGAAATGTCTTTCACACTTTATATTCCCAATCCACTTTATAAACTCTGTTTCTAAATCGATTTCTTATCAAATATATATCGAGTTTATAACTAAATACTGAATCCTATCCTATTACCATTTATTTGTTTAAACTGAATGTTAATTATTCTATCAGATTATAATCCTTAAAAATAGTTTACTTTTAATACATTCGACATCGTTGAATTCTAGTTTCAAATCCTAACGGTTTAATTCTAATCACATTTCGAACATCGAAATGTTATCATCGTTTTCTAACATGCTACTCCAATTTAACTTTCTAAACTTATCCTTACATTTCTTTGAACAAACGTCATTTACTTATTACTCTAGAATAAGTGGATCTCAAACCAAACTGTTTCATTTCCTAGGAACTGCTGCTATATAAAAGTCACGCTTGTGTTTGGTCAACAGTGCTAATTTATCGCTATAGTTATAACTTACCATACGCTGTAATGTTCTCTTTCTACTAACCTCCACATCACAGTCACCCTTACCTTATCAACAGCGTTTATTTTGTCGCTATAGTTCTAAGACTTGCATACGCTGCCATATTCCTTTTTATACTAATCCTGACCTAACAGTCGCGCTTAAGCCCAGATAACAGCGTTTATTTTATCACTATAGTTTTAAGATTTGGAATACGCTGCCGTATTCCTTTTATACAAATCTTGACATCTCTTTCCGTCACAAACTGATATCGTTCCTCGATAATAGTGAAGCCGCTCAAGTTGGGGTATTCTATTTACCTCTCAGACCTTGATCGACAACGTTCTTACCTTAGACTGATATAAGTCTGTATTCTAATCCTTTATTACTTATAATATCTATCGGATCATATTTTCTTGTTTATTTTTAACTATGGTTTTATAACACCATATCCTTACTTTGAAATCTCTGGTGTTTGATTATTTATATTTCGCTTTCTCCATCCCACAGTTCTATTTATTACTTCTTAACCGAAAGGTAATTCAAATCTCATTAATTTGGATTAATTTATTTCTAAACTGTTTCATTAGATTAATTGAAGACCAATTAATCTAAAATCATTTTCCCGAATAACAGTTGATTAAATCAACTTCATTTCATCAGTAACTTCGTTAACTAATTTCAAATTACTTCTTAACATTAGATTAATATAATTAATCTAATAATATTTTCTAAATATAATTATCCAAATACTTAATCGTCAGATAATTTCTGCTTTATAAACTTATTTAAATATCGACAATCGTTTTTATTTATTTTATAAAAACGAACTTTAACATACTAGTTTATAATAGAACTTCTATTATAAATTTAAAACTGCACTTTAATTATAAAAATATAATTTTTATAATTAACTTCGTTGATTTGCCTTACGGCCAATCAACTTCAAAACGACGGGTTTACAATCCACTGATGTCACCTTCTAAATTGATACCGTTTATTTATTTAATCTAAACAAATGTTGAATTTCCGTTCAACATCAATATTCACACCGGGTTTTAAATGGAAATTCAGGTTCAAAAAGTGCATACAAACAATTCAGTACATATAATTATCGAGGAATCCGGTCGGATTCCTCCAAACGGTTTCCGCATCCACAGATGTCAGTCAACACAATTTACATTAACTCTATACTAGGGGGTATTCTAATTGATGGAATCAATGTCCAACCGACGATGTGTACATATGTAACGGTATATAATATTCAACTAAGTTAACTGTAATCTACCTAATCGACCATCACACAGCATCCAAACAACATTAAAATATAATTGTAAAAATAGATCAGAGTTAGTGATTTTACTCACCTTGGCGCGTTAACCATTAAATAACGATTTTTGTCAGTTGATTTATCTTACGCGTTTTATTCCGCCATCATTTCTAATGGGACTCCAAATGGTTTTGAACCAGCTTCAGAATGTAGCCTGACTTCGTACGGCTCCAACGAATCCGACCGTTCGGAATTCATTTCAGTCCGCCCATCTTCAACTCGTATGAATAGTAACGTGTCTTTCCCTTTTCACGATATCATTTCCAGTACAATGAAACTCGGCAACTATCAATACCCTTGTCTGTACCGGTGCACCATGCTGTTGTGGTGCGTGCTATAGTTTAAGTGCCACACTCGACGAAAACTGCTTCGCCTTCCACTCACGAGTGCAACGTTATCTTGTTTTCACCTTGATGCCTTATATCTCCGACCAGAGCTGCTCAGGTCTGCGCAGTGTGAACTTCTAGCGACAAGAACATGGGTTGAATCCAACACAGGGCCTCCCCTCTTCACAACGTGATGCAATTCATCCACTTCCGCATGAACTGTTTTCTCGCAACCCATTTCTTTGCTTGATATATCATTTCATGACTTCCCTAGTCCCAAAGACGCGACGACATTCATCAGGTACACCGTCTCCGTGCTTGTACATGCTAGATTCCCTTCACTGATGCCAACACTAGCTGTTAATTACACAATACAAAACACAACATCTCCTGTACTCTTTCTTTAGTCCAATGTCATGAGCGAAAAACACCACTCAGATACTCCTCTCCTTTACATTTTTCTTCTTCTTATTTTATATAATGTGTGTGGGCTTAAACAGCCCGTACTCCTTTAGTATTGTATTCCGTTTCCCCCAAGCTCTTGTTTTGACACTTCAAATAGTTTCACATGCAACAGCATTTATACGTACACTGAAAGTTGTCTCTCCTTAATCAAACATCACGCTCCCATCAGTAATACACCATGCAACGCCTCCATCCCACTCAACACGCAAGGCACTGTCCAGACTCACGCAGTCATGCACTCAATACTCCCCTTCACGTGTACTTGAACTACCCAACTACCGTATCTACTTAAGCTTGCTCATATGCTTCCACCTCCTCATGTCATTCTTCCCAAATATACACTACCCTGCTCCCTTCAGTAACACCATTTTCCGCACCATCTCTTCACCATAGTTCCTCCATTTTTACCTTGTCAGTTTCCACTCATTTGAAACCCTTCGTGCCATCCATGATTACCCTCCCATCTTGGAACCCAAAGTGAACAAATGTGTACCCTCAAAGTTGCTTCAATACTTCACCTCCCACAATACACTACTAGCTCCACATGAATTCTAGATCCACGTTAAAACCATAATGGTACTGTACAAGTACAACTTTCCACTCCTCTTCATGAATATTCCTCACGCAAATGCTCTCTCACCACACACATGCCCATCCTACAGTATAAAATCCCATCCGCCAGTTTCTTCAACCGTTTGCTTCTCATCTTCCATTGGTCTCGCACAGTACACGTCTCCCTTTTTGATTTTATGAAGTTTAATTTTAGCAGTAGGGGTTCACGAAATAAAAAGATGAAGAGAATGTTAGATCTCGTTTTTGGTTTGGGAAGACAAAGCTTAGCTTATATAAAGGTCTAAGCCTTCGAATGGAAGGAAACTAGAGATATTTTCCAATTTATTTATTATTTTATCTTTCTCGTTTTCAGTGTTAGCATTACTTAATCGTTAAGTATGTATAGGTAGGTCTACTGTATCTTGCAACTAGGGTAGATAAGGTGGAGACAGATCACTCCTTCGCTACTAAGTAATAGCAAATAGAGGTCTCCGTGGAGCGTCTAAGTTTAGGGTAGGTTACCGCATTTTGAAAGGATGTGTCGAAGACTTGGGATTTGTTTTATTCTCAGGGTATGGGTTTAACTGTTGAGGCATGTTGGAAAAACATGGCTCTGTCATTGTAATGTTTTAGGGTAGACTTGCCGTGATTTGCCAATTCATGGCAGTCTTCATTTGGCGTCAGTTCATATGTATAGCGTAGGGCAGGTATCTACCTTCATTCATCTGCGTGAAGTCATGGGTGACCATTCCGATTTGATATTTGCACGTGAAGAAACGTACACGGATATAAGCTCAGCATAGGGTTTTCTGCTTCCAAGATTTAGGGCATGGGGATTCATCTTCTCTGCATTGATTTCTGGACAGATATTTCCGTAGGTTAGGCTAGCGTTATGGTTTAGGGCATGGTTCGTTGCTTAAGTGAAAATCAATAGGTAGAAAGAAAGTCGTACGCTGTATTTGTTTGTAGAGATTGGTTTGCTTTAGTTTCTAACATTACACTTACGTACGGACAGAAATAAAAGTACAGTTGTGCTCAACGAGGTGTAACAGTCCCAAAAATATAATAATATAGGTAGGTTAACTTATTCTGTGAAACCCCGAAATACTGATACAGGGTGCACAATACTCCAAATAAAAGTTGCTTATTAAATTAATTAAAAATTACAGTAAAATTCTAAAAATTAAATTATCACTGCGCCTCAAAAGAACCTTGTTCAAATTCGAATCTGATATCTAGTTATATCGAATAAACCGTTACGGTGGATATACGATTTCATAGCGACTTTTCGAGTATTTGATTTGGACATATCTTGCAATCTAAACGATGAAATATCCATTTTCCACTTCCGTTGGAAAGATACAGTTCAACAGATTCCAACGTTTCTCGTTTCGAAGAAATCCGATTCAAAACGAGTCTGGTACACTCAGTTGAAGTTCAGAACGTTAAATTTCGAACTGCAGGGTCGTTCTGAGCTCGATTATAATTAATATATATATTTATATACGTTCAACTTCGTTTTAATTAATATATAAATCCATTTATATTTCAAATTCAATATTTAAACTGATTTAAATATTCAAATATGAACCGACGAAAATGCGGGACGTTACAGTCCTTCCCCCTTAAAATAATTTCGTCCTCGAAATTGCTAGGATAAGGAAGATGCTACAATCTCTGTTATAAACAGGTTAAAAATCTTTTTGGTTTACTTCACAATTTCAGTTCCAATTGAACTGATTAATTCCAATTAAAATATTAATTTCTTCTTATTACCGAATATTTTCGAAAATTTTGAAAATTTTCTAACAGCTTAAATTTTCATACAATCTCGCCAGCATCTCCTCTGCACGGCTCACTCGGTACTACAACAACTTGCCTCTCTGGGTCTTCTCCAATTCAAAAGAAAATCAAACAGCCAAAACGGCTTTTCAAAGTAGCTCAAAAATCTCATATCTGAATATAATGTAAACTTGTACGTTTTATCGGGCATTCAACTCTTTTCTTTTCCATTTGCTGCCCTATTAGTATATACAGATGCATTTCCACCTGATCTCTAATCGACTTATTCTTCAATCCAATCATTCGCCTTTACTCAGCCCAATTTCTATTTCAACTCCAATTCCATTTACTGATTTATTTCTCAAATCAGTTATCTTCCATTTCCAAATGCAAAATTCGATTCCAAGGATCAATTCATTTTAATAACTCGAATATCCAATATTTCTCTTTTAAAAATTTCAGTCTGGATCATTCCAAATTCAGTCCAATTTCGTTTATCTTTGTTTAAGTCCCACTTTTATCATCTTAACTCCATAAGTTAAATTTTAATTTCAGAATTCAAATTCCTGGGATTTATTTCAAATCAGTTTGAAATCATATATATTGCATATAATAATAGCAATTCCAAACATTTGAATTTTCGAACTTGTTCCTTAAAACAATCCAAAACAAAATCTTTGGTAGTAATCCGTCACTTTGAAACTCAAAAATTACACTGATGATGCCATGGTTCATTATCAGAGTTACTTTCCAGCGATCGAAGTGAGTTCAATACTGTATTATTTCCAAAATTCATTTTTAAACACTTTATTTTGAGATTTCATCAAAATATTCTATCCAAAATGCTTGGAAAAACATCTTTGAATCCACCCAGGATCTTAAAATTCCATATATTTAATTCAAATTCAATTTCAAGTCTTTTCCAAGTTTCCAGAGTTTTAACTCAATTCTGGTTTTTTATTCAGATTCAGCTCATCTGATTTTGCATATCATACTTATATAATATTTCGATTGGTTATTTATATAACTAACTCAATTATAAATATTATTTGATCATAATAATGATCACACATCCAATATATATAATAATTTCAACATATATTCTTTTTATATCAAAATATATTTTTGGGAAAAATTATTTTATTTACCCCCTTGTTAAAACATACTGTGTCGAAGTACTCTATTCAAGAGTTTACAATCGACGCAGTTTGCATTACTGTTTCGACCAGAATTCATAAACCACTAGACTGACCAGTCAACACAATATAAAACAGTCTTTATATTAATTTACAAATACGTGCTCATATATATACACTTAACTCAATCTAGAGTATTACTAACTCCATCTCTATTGAGTTACGCCACAGAGCCAAGGTAATCACTTAACCTTTAACTCTGATACCAACTGTAACGGACGGGATTTTCGACCCAGAAAATCAACATAAATACACTGTCAATTTTTCGAGCATCGAAAATACCAGGACATTAGTAGAAGAATTTAGAGGGTGAGAAAGCAAAGATAGAACTAATGGAATAGAAGAAGAAGAAGAACACTAAACATAATCAGAGTAAACACGAATCTCACTGCGGAATAACAATCTTTATTATATAATAAACTTGAAATACAAATCTGAGTTGTATATATATACATACCATATCAGAGTATAATACATGGTATACATCACAACAGAAAATCTCTAATAACTAATAGTGGTGCCTCCTGCTTTTAGCTCCTCCAAGTGAATCTGCAAAGCCTGAAACACTTGACTGCCCGTACAAATTTGGGCACCCAAGAGTTTAGGGAAAACAAACAAAATAAACTCTGGGTCAGTCATGGGACTGGTGTGAGTAAATTCCAATCATACTGTTTAACTTTGAAAATCCTTTTCAAATAAGAAGATAATAGTAAGACCGGCCTACACATAAACATGACGGTTTTTACCCTACTATATCCAAATTTCTTTAATATCAAAACGAGTGATATTATGATAATGTCTAAACAAATAATTATACAAGTAGCAGAACGCTTTCATCTCACGTTCCACATATATTTAGTATAAAATCATAAACCGCAGGGCGCTTAACGGAAAATGGATTTCAACAGACAAGGTATGGGAGCACCTTCTGAATAGTGTACTCTAGAGGGGATACACTCAGGGTTTAACAAGAACATCTTGCAACCCGGCCACACATGACCGCTCACTCATTTAGCTTGAGTGTCGCGAATATATTGCCACCACGGTTGTAGGCCATCAAACCGTCATCCGAAGATAAAGAATCAAAAAGAAGTAAAAATATGAATTTTCTCTAGATCGGTGACAATAGACCCTGCTTGGGGATGACCCAACTAGCCATGCTGCCTAGCCCAACTTCTGTCATTCCTAGTTGTGAGGCTAGAGGCTACGTCTATCTTCAGAACATCTGATCACCATTCACTTTGAATGTCACATCGTCAAATCCGTAATCACACATTGATTACACAAATTCACAATGGGTGTAGAATAAAGAGAAGTTATCTTCTCCCCACCAACTTGGTATATTCGTAAAATCAACGGCATGACCGTTAGAAATACTCTGTCAGACACTCGTCCATACAAGTTGTCCTGGGACTGGACAAACAGAAAACACCATTCTGGAACTGGACGACCCTTGCATTTAACTCCGTCTTCAATTATCTTCAGCATATCTAATTCGCAGCGTTGATGCCTATACGGAATGGTTTTTGGGTAACAACCCCACCGGTCTCTCCGTATTGACAACGATGGTCAAACACTTCGATAGTCGGTTATTTAACTATCGGAGTAAAAACAACATCCATTCTAATGTATAACTAACATCACACAAATACGGGTACTTTTTATGTAACATTCGTTTTTATTATTCGAATCCCAATATCTCACTAGATATTTCTCAAACTCTGTTTTTTCCTTTAACACTTTTTGGAAAACACTTCCCATTATTATAAACTTTTATTCTTTCATGTTTCTAGAAAATATACGTTATTCATGTTTGAACTATTTCCATTCATTTCACATTCTTTATTTCTATACTTGGATAATCTACCCTATTTATATTGGAAAATATTTCCAATTTCCTTTTTACCCTTTAATCAGCCCCACGTTCACTTTTAAAACATTATTCACTTTGAAATGCGAATACCCTCCCTTATTGTAGAAATCTGAACACCTTTATCCAATAACTTCTTTATTAAGAAAATCTACATCATTATCTCGTTTACCGAAATCTCTTTCACACTTTATATTCCCAATCCACTTTATAAACTCTGTTTCTAAATCGGTTTCTTATCAAATATATATCGAGTTTATAACTAAATACTGAATCCTATCCCATTACCATTTATTTGTTTAAACTGAATGTTAATTATTCTATCAGATTATAATCCTTAAAAATAGTTTACTTTTAATACATTCGACATCGTTGAATTCTAGTTTCAAATCCTAACGGTTAAATTCTAATCACATTTCGAACATCGAAATGTTATCATCGTTTTCTAACACGCTTCTCCAATTTCACTTTCTAAACTTATCCTTACATTTCTTTGAACAAACGTCATTTACTTATTACTCTAAAATAAGTGGATCTCAAACCAAACTGTTTCATTTCCTAGGAACTGCTGCTATATAAAAGTCACGCTTGTGTTTGGTCAACAGCGCTAATTTATCGCTATAGTTAAAACTTACCATACGCTGTAATGTTCTCTTTATACTAACCTCAACATCACAGTCACCCTTACCTTATCAACAGCGTTTATTTTGTCGCTATAGTTCTAAGACTTGCATACGCTGCGATATTCCTTTTTATACTAATCCTGACCTAACAGTCGCGCTTAAGCCCAGATAACAGCGTTTATTTTATCGCTATAGTTTTAAGATTTGGAATACGCTGCCGTATTCCTTTTATACAAATCTTGACATCTCTTTTCGTCACAAACTGATATCGTTCCTCGATAATAGTGAAGCCGCTCAAGTTGGGGTATTCTATTTACCTCTCAGACCTTGATCGACAACGTTCTTACCTTAGACTGATATAAGTCTGTATTCTAATCCTTTATTACTTATAATATCTATCGGATCATATTTTCTTGTTTATTTTTAACTATGGTTTTATAACACCATATCCTTACTTTGAAATCTCTGGTGTTTGATTATTTATATTTCGCTTTCTCCATCCCACAGTTCTATTTATTACTTCTTAACCGAAAGGTAATTCAAATCTCATTAATTTGGATTAATTTATTTCTAAACTGTTTCATTAGATTAATTGAAGACCAATTAATCTAAAATCATTTTCCCGAATAACAGTTGATTAAATCAACTTCATTTCATCAGTAACTTCGTTAACTGATTTCAAATTACTTCTTAACATTAGATTAATATAATTAATCAAATAATATTTTCTAAATATAATTATCTAAATACTTAATCGTCGGATAATTTCTGCTTTATAAACTTATTTAAATATCGACAATCGTTTTTATTTATTTTATAAAAACGAACTTTAACATACTAGTTTATAATAGAACTTCTATTATAAATTTAAAACTGCACTTTAATTAAAAAATATAATTTTTATAATTAACTTCGTTGATTTGCCTTACGGCCAATCAACTTCAAAACGACGGGTTTACAATTCACTGATGTCACCTTCTAAATTGATACCGTTTATTTATTTAATCTAAACAAATGTTGAATTTCCGTTCAACATCAATATTCACACTGGGTTTTAAATGGAAATTCGGGTTCAAAAAGTGCATACAAACAATTCTGTACATATAATTATCGAGGAATCCGGTCGGATTCCTCCAACCGGTTTCCGCATCCACAGATGTCAGTCAACACAATTTACATTAACTCAATACTAGGGGGTATTCTAATTGATGGAATCAATGTCCAACCGACGATGTGTACATATGTAACGGTATATAATATTCAACTAAATTAACTGTAATCTACCTAATCGACCATCACAGAGCATCCAAACAACATTAAAATATAATTGTAAAAATAGATCAGAGTTAGTGATTTTACTCACCTTGGCGCGTTAACCATTAAATAAAGATTTTTGTCAGTTGATTTATCTTACGCGTTTTATTCCGCCATCATTTCTAATGGGACTCCAAATGGTTCTGAACCAGCTTCAGAATGTAGTCTGACTTCGTACGGCTCTAACGAATTCGACCGTTCGGAATTCATTTCAGTCCGCCCATCTTCAACTCGTATGAACAGTAACGTGTCTTTCCCTTTTCACGATATCATTTCCAGTACAATGAAACTCGGCAACTATCAATACTGAGACGACCCAAAATCCCGTTCTCACGGAAACAGGGTTATCTTTGGAATATAACACAGAAACAGATAATAGCTAGCCAATCCGAGAAAACTGTGGACTTCGGTGGGGGTACTGGGCTGTTTCCAATTCTGAATGGCCGGGATTTTACTTGGATCCACAGCGATTCCTTCTTTCGATACAACATGGCCCAGAAATTTCACTTCATCTTGCCAGAAGATACATTTGGAAAATTTGGCTTTTAATACATTCCGTCTGAGAATTTCCAAAACCTGTTCCAGATGCTTTTCATGTTCGGCCTTTGATTTAGAGAAGATTAGAATATCGTCAATAAAAACCAGAACAAATTTATTCAATACTCCTCTGAAAACTCTGTTCATCAGATCGACGAAGTAAGCAGGAGCGTTACATAGGCCGAACGGCATTACTAACCACTCGTAGAATAGGTCGGGGCCTCTGAACGCTGTCATTGGAACACAATCTTCCGTAATTCGAAGTTGATGGAAGCCTGTAGCTAGATCCATTCGTGAAAATACTTGTGCTCCATTTAATCGATCCAACAAATCATCAATCCGCGGCAATGGATATTTGTTCTTTATGGTCTGCTTGTTTAAATCACGATAATCTACACATAGCCGTAGAGTACCGTAAGATTTTGGGACAAACACCACTGCTGCACCCCAATCATAGAAACTAGGCCTGATCAGACCTTTCCATACCAGCTGTCGGGTTTGATTGTCTAATTCTTCCTTCTCTTTCAAGGACATTCTTCGATTAGCGTGAACTACCGGCCTTGCATTCGGAATTAAAGAAATTTTGAAATCTATTTCTCTTTGCGGAGGTAAGCGAACAACTTCTTCAAACACATCCGCATAGTTCTTGACGACAGGGATGTCTTTAATGAGGTCAGGAATATTCTCTGTGACCTCAGGGATATTTTCTATTTGAGCTGGAGAAACATCGAGAGCTGCCCAGAAGTCTTTTCTATTAGCATTCTGACCTTCACAGGGAATGGTTATATAATCACCTGATTTAATCTTTGCCTTTACGACTCTGTCGGCGCATTTAACTTCAGCTTCATATTTGGTCAACCAGTCTAACCCCAAGATAAGATCAAACTCTTTAAAATTCATGACGGCTGCGATGGTAGGAAACCGATAACGAGAAAAGGAAACCGGCACTCCGCAAACCTAACTGAGATCAATGGAACCCCCGACCGGATTCTGGACAGTCATCGGTTCCTTGAGCTTTTTCAAATTCAAATCCAGTTTCTTAGCTGCATCTTTGGCAATGAAGCTTCTCGACGCGCATGTGTCAAACAGTACTTTGACTGGAATGTTTTTGACAGTTAGCGTTCCTTCTAAAACATCAGCCCTTTCCTGATCAGATGAGGGCTCGGAAGTTTCTGCTACTTCATTTACTTGAACTATTTCAGTCTTTCTGAATAGCGGGCAGGCCTTTAAAAGATGACCCGCCTGTTGACATCCACCACATTTTCTATTCTCTTGAAATCCCTTCTTGGGTGGGAACTTATTCTTTCTTTGTTGGTTCCAAGATTTACAACTTATCGCCAAATGTCCTTTTCTATTGCAGCTTGAGCACGTGGCGATCGTTATTCGTTCGTTCCCAGATTCAGCCCTTTTTCTCTTGGCACTGGGCTTCTTATTGACCTCCGACCTTGTATTGGCTTCAGGAATATCAGTTTCTGACTTTGCTATCTCACTAGAACTGACTTCTTCTTCGTCGCATAACATTCCTTTCTTATGGAGATCTTCATACTGATAGGCCATATATATCATTTCAGAAAAAGGAAGCTTCACATGCCCCAATACTTTATTCTGGTATTTCCTTTGAAGCTCGTGAATAAATCTCATATTTTTCCTCTTCGGATTTTGAATTAGATGAGGACCAAAGTGAGAAAGTTCATTGAATTTCTTATGATATTCTGGGATTGTCATGTCACCTTGTATTAGATAAGAAAATTCATCACATAATCTCTCGGTTGCTTCGGGAGGAGTAAATCTTTCCAGGAAAATCACTTTGAACCTGTCCCAGGTGATATCACCTTCTGGATTATTTCTGATGATTGATTCCCACCAGATTAAAGCTTCTTCTTTGAGCGCCCAAGATGCTACTAACCGTTTCTGGTCATCTCTCAGCTGGATATGCTCAAAGATTCTTTCGACGGAACTCATCCAAGCTTGAGTTTGAATAATAGATTCATTGCCCGAGAATTGTGCTCCACCCAGATTTCGATATCTCTTGAATAGAGCCTCTAGATCGGGTTCTGTATTCCTTCTGTTTCTGGCACTCATTTTTCTAGTACTTCTGCAATTAGCAGATCAAGTGTCAGGTCACAGAAAAGAAAATTTTCAAACATAGAGACATATACTTCAAATGTAAATGTGTCTATCAAGGTGTAATTTCATTCTGCTTTACTCATACTAGGATATTACTGATCCTATCTGTATAGAGTTACCCGTCCTAGAACACTACTGGTTCTATTTCTGACGAGTTCGTTCAAATGTTATATTCCAGAACTAAGCTTAACCAAAGCTCTGATACCACGATGAGACGACCCAAAATCCCGTTCTCACGGAAACAGGGTTATCTTTGGAATATAACACAGAAACAGATAATAGCAGAATAGAATTAAATAAATACACTAGATAATGGACAATAAAATATACTGGATAAAAGTAATCATCAGAGTTACACAGTATACAGGATCTTACTTAGTACAAATACAGTTCAGCTATACATAAATGTCTACAGTGGAAATAAACAAAATATGTACAATAGGTGCTGAACAGCATAAAAAGAAATAAATGATAGAATCCATCTTCAGCTCCAGCTATCCAGAAAAAGAACCTGCTAAACCTGAATACAAGGCTGCCCGTGTAGAAAAAGGGGCACCCGAGTTTGAGAGTGAAACAAACTATGAGTCAGTCATGGGACTGGTATGAGAAATCTACTAAACACGTATATAATATGGCTAATCACAGGACCACGCCACTTTCGTGGAACGGGTTTACTCCATTGGATTGCCAGTGCTTTAAAACAAATCAATCTTTTAAACATCGCTATGCTTTTTATAAAAATGAAACCATTATAAGACTCAGGTCCCATCACACAATGCAACGCAAACCGGAGGATAGAGTTTTACCTTATAATGGTCAAAATATGCTTGATACGAATAAAACAAAGGCATTTGATATTATTGCTAGTGTTTATATGTTTGAAAACAATTTCAAATCATAACTATCAATCATAGACGGCATTAATGCCCCATACCACTTTGTCGCCATATATAGGTATACAATCAAAATCGCATCGTCACGTACTTGGAAATTGGATTTCCGTCATGAACCAAGGCAAAAGATAGTCCTTACCGAATTCGAGACGCTCTAGCCTGCCCCTCAGGATCAGAGCTCGAGTGACCCTTGGATCGTCAGGGCCGGTCCACCGATGTGGATTAAAATTCATGAACAATGTGTTTCCCCGCCCTTTGGGGCGTAAACGAGCCAACGAATGACTCCATCGGACCCGGATCGTCCGATCAAACCGAGGCGCCTCGCAACAGTAACAACCACATAGGTGAAAAGTATATAAATGTCAGGGCTGGTAGGTCACTGACACCACCTTAGCTAGAAAGAAACGCATGCCCTCCCTGAGGTCCTTCTCCCGTTTTAGGTTCATACCGGGGTGTGAGGCTCGCGAATTCACGTTATACACAAAGCTACGCCACACAGGCGGTGCTTTGATCATCACCACAAGACTTTGCTTTTCAACAGAAGTCCTGATCACTGCATCTTAGCATGCCACACAGGCAATTCATGCCATGCGACTGATGTCCATCGATATACAACCTCTGAGCTCGTGCGTCTCAGAGAAGGGTGTTAAGCAAAAGAATAAATTCTCTGCCGCTAAACAGATGTATATTTAACAGAAATCAATCAACACAGAATAAAATCCAATGTCAGACACACAGTCCATTTACAAGTCCGTTCTAGGTCTGAACGAAACCGGAGGCACTAAATACCTCGCAAACCCATCGATCACCACGTACGTCTGGACGATCACCACTCATTATCCATATTTCGGGATGCCTCCCAATCAGGACCTCGGTTACCATCCAAACGAGGTGAAGATCTCCGGTCTTCGACCATCGTCGTCATCTTCGAATTTCAATCGTCGGTCGATTATTCGAAATGAGAATTAACTCGGCCTTTTCAAATAATTCACGTATATTTAGAATTTCAAATCGATTTATTTCAATGGTTAAATTATTCGACAACACCAATTGTGTTCTTTAATGTAATTTTCACACCAAACACATTCAACCATCAAAAGCCACATAAATCAAGCAAATTCAGTTTATTTCCATTCCATATCGCTTATGATATTTTATAACTATTTATCGCTATTTTTATTTATTTTAAAATAGCCATTTTATTCAAAACGACGCTTCGGGCCATAAGGCGGCCGTGGCGCTGTTTTTCTTCAGATTTGATTTACACATATCTGAAAATCTAACCGTTGGATCTTCACAAAATTTACATCATTAGAAAGGTCTTTTCAAAACGAATCCAACGGTTCCAGTTTCGGGAAAATCCGACGGTCGGATTTCCCGCACTAGTCGTTTGAAATCACGATTTCAAAATACGAACTGCACGGCCTCGTTTCGTTTTAATTTTATTTATATTTATATATTTATATAAATATAGTTCATTCAAAAATTTCAATATCGTTTTCACTTCAAAAATTTCACTAACGCCTTAAATTTTTGGAAAATTTCGCCATAACCTCCCCTGCACCGGGAGCATCGGGAAATCGCAAATAGCTTTCCCGGTCCTTCTAATCTCAAAAAGAAAAAGAAAAAGCCAAGCGGCTAGCCAATAGGCTCATAAAATCATCACCCAAACAAAACAGTAAATGTGTACCTATTTGTCGGGCACAAAATTTTATTCCTCTTCTCTAGCCCCTCTGCTATAACCTGTTCAATGAATATGCATGTACATATATATACAGTTCTTATCATTTATCATTTTCTATTCAACTTCATATTTGACTTCTGTTTGGTTTAAAGAAACCATTTATTCTAATGTTACATACATAGGTGCAAATCATTTCATTAGCTAATTAATGAATATTTCATCTCATATATGTTTATTTTGAACAAGTGGCTATTTTTAACACTTCACATTTCAACGATTTATGCATACAATAAAAATGTGATTTTTATTGTAAAACAATTCATTTCAAAACACTATTCTTCTATATATTTCATATAGGTGATAAAAATAGGATTTTTATCATAAAACAATTTCTTTTAAAACGAGATTATTTTACACAGTTCATATAGTCGATAAAAGGTGATTTTTATTATCAAACAATTTATCTCAAAATATGAATACCATTCAACACATGAATTTCTAATCAACGAATGAATATCAATTCAACACATGAATGTTTTCTATTCAATGAATAAATATAGTTTAAGCATAGGAAAATAATTCAAACACATGAACATTATTCAAAATTTCAGCAGCATAACGGCAGGGTAGTTAAAACCGGGACCGTCCCTAGTACGGCTCCTCGCTCTACCTTAAAACCTCGCGGTTTTTGACAATGGGGATCATGCATCTAGTTCGAACGCAGGCGGCATGTATATATTTATTTCATTTCCACAAACTAATCCTATGTGGTTTCAACCAAATATTTCTCAACCACAAATGGGTATTTTTCAACCACAATCAACCAATATCAATCACAAACAATCCCAAACAATCATTCGCTACCAATCAATTTTCACAACAATTTCAACCAATAAATATCGTGCATGGTTTATGGACGAGGGGCGTATATATATATATATATATATATATATATATATATTAATATATAGCAATTCACTTTCATTTCACACATATATATATATATTTTTAAATCAGAAATCTCACCAATAGCTATCCAACTGCACGACACTTCCTTGCATAAAATCTTCGCCAATCTTGCCTTTTGTCGCTTCGTTGCCCGTATTCTCTACATATATAAAAATCGAATTTTTACTATGTTATTCAATATATAAAAAATCGAATTTTGACGTCGCTATTCAATATATAAAAATCGAATTTTGACTTCGCTATTCAATATATAAAAATCGAATTTTGACGTCGCTATTCAATATATAAAAATCGAATTTCAAAAATATAGATTCCGCCTTTTCCATTTTAAAGATCAAATCTTTTCTTTTACTTTTTAAAGTTTAAATCTTTTACTTTTCAAAATTCAAATCTTTTAAAACCTTTTTAAAAATCTGTTTTAAAACCTTTCTAAAAATCAGTTTTTCTTTTTACAAAAAAAATCAGAATTTACTTATTAAAATAAAATCAGTTTTTAAATGCTTTTAAAATCAGTTTTAAATCTTTTGAAAAATCTGTTTTAACCTTTTTTTAAAAAACAGTTTTAACCTTTTTAAAAAAAAAACAGTTTTAACCTTTTAAAAAAAACAGTTTTAACCTTTTTAATAAAACCAGTTTTAACCTTTTTAATAAAACCAGTTTTAACCTAAAAAAAAACAGTTTTACTATAATTGAAAAATCAGTTTTACTATAATTGAAAAATCAGTTTTTAAATTATTTTTAAAATCAGAATTTGCAGAAAAAAAAAAAATACTCACCGATTAGCTGCGAAGGGGGGGGGGCGTCGATGTCGGCGGTAGGAGGAGCTGGAGGTGGGGGTGCGGTGGGGGTTTGAATTCGAAGAAGGGGGAGGGCTCGCGATTTTAGGGTGTCGCGATTTCTTCAGGGGGGATTGGCGAAGCGGAGGGTTCGTCGGCGATGGAGGGAGGAGCAGGCGGAGGCGGGGATCTCTTCGACGAGGATGGTGGTCGGTCTCCGTCTTCGACGAGGTTTTTTTTTCTTTCTGGTTGAAATCGAAATGAACGGGGGGGGGGGGGGGGGGCAGAACGAAGGATAAGAGAGGGAAATTAAAATTATTTTTATTATTTTATTATTTATATTTTGCAAAAAGGTTGACTTTTACATACCACCTCGAAACGAGGCCTACCGCCTGTCGCCCATAGCGTTTTACCCCCATTCCGAACACAATGGGATATGTATCGCAAGCTGATTTGATCGTTACAATCAGTTTCCGTTGAATTTACATTTAAATCACTATATTGAATTTTAAACGTACATTTCAAATTAGTGGGGCCACATACGAACTCGAAAAATTCCAAAAAAATATTTTCTAGCCTCGTATTGACGATACGGTCCTAACAAAACTAGTTTCGTCAAATTCTGAGACCGTTTGAAAAATGGCCAATTTCCAGTCGATTAAAATCAACGGAAACTGGTCAAACGCGTTTTCCTTGGCCACGCTCACATATTGATTCGAAAAATTATGAAATTTGAAACCTAACAATAACTTGACCCTGCGGATCCAACAAAAGTGGTTTCGTCGAAATCCGAGGTCATTTGCAAAATGTCCATTTTTAAGGGCCTGAATTCCATAGCGACTATTCAGAATTTTCAACTGGACATATCTTTTAATTCCCGCTATCAAATTTCGATTGGTCAGATTCGTTGGAAAGATATCATCAATTAGATCCTAATGTTTTTGGTTTCACTAAAATCCGGATTGTTTTGCACCCGGTATATTCAATTGAAGTTTGAAATCGAATTATCGAACTACCGCGCTATTTTCAATTCTATATATAATTATAATTAATTATATTCGTTTTCAAATGTCGATTCAAACTCAGTTTTCATCGCTATTATTTAAAATATTTATTTTAAATATTCAAAATCCATTATTTTAGCCAATTTAAAAAATTTAAATTGGTTCAGATTTTCCGGGTCGTTACAAATACCCTTGTCTGTACCGCTGCACCATGCTGTTGTGGTGCGTGCTACAGTTTAAGCGCCACACTCGACGAAAACTGCTTCGCCTTCCACTCACGAGTGCAACTTTATCTTGTTTTCACCTTGATGCCTTATATCTCCGACCAGAGCTGCTCAGGTCCGCACAGTGTGAACTTCTAGCGACAAGAACATGGGTTGAATCCAACATAGGGCCTCCCCTCTTCACAACGTGATGCAATTCATCCACTTCCGTATGAACTGTTTTCTTGCAACCCATTTCATTGCTGGATATATCATTTCATGACTTCCCTAGTCCCAAAGACGCGACGACATTCATCAGGTACACTGTCTCCGTGCTTGTACATGCTAGATTCCCTTCACTGATGCCAACACTAGCTGTTAATTACACAATACAAAACACAACATCTCCTGTACTCTTTCTTTAGTCCACTGTCATGATCAAAAAACACCACTCAGATACTCCTCTCCTTTACATTTTTCTTCTTCTTATTTTATATAATGTGCGTGGGCTTAAATAGCCCGTACTCCTTTAGTATTGTATTCCGTTTCCCCCAAGCTCCTGTTTTCACACTTCACATAGTTTCAAATGCAACAGCATGTATACGTACACTGAAAGTTGTCCCTCCTCAATCAAACATCACGCTCCCATCATTAATACACCATGCAACGCCTCCATCCCACTCAACACGCAAGGCACTGTCCAGACTCACGCAGTCATGCACCCAATACTCCCCTTCACGTGTACTTGAACTACCCAACTACTGTATCTACTTAAGCTTACTCATATGCTTCCACCTCCTCACGTCATTCTTCCCAAATATACACTACCCTGCTCCCTTCAGTAACACCATTTTCCGCACCATCTCTTCACCATAGTTCCTCCGTTTTTACCTTGTCAGTTTCCACTCATTTGAAACCCTTCGTGCCATCCATGATTACCCTCCCATCTTGGAACCCAAAGTGAACAAATGTGTACCCTCAAAGTTGCTTCAATACTTCACCTCCCACAATACACTACTAGCTCCACATGAATTCTGGATCCACGTTAAAACCATAATGGTACTGTACAAGTACAACTTTCCACTCCTCTTCATGAATATTCCTCACGCAAATGCTCTCTCACCACACACATGCCCATCCTACAGTATAAAATCCCATCCGCCAGTTTCTTCAACCGTTTGCTTCTCATCTTCCATTGGTCTCGCACAGTACACGTCTCCCTTTTTGATTTTATGAAGTTTAATTTTAGCAGTAGGGGTTCACAAAATAAAAAGATGAAGAGAATGTTAGATCTCGTTTTTGGTTTGGGAAGACAAAGCCTAGCTTATATAAAGGTGTAAGCCTTCGAATGGAAGGAAACTAGAGATATTTTCCAATTTATTTATTATTTTATCTTTCTCGTTTTCAGTGTTAGCATTACTTAATCGTTAAGTATGTATAGGTAGGTCTACTGTATCTTGCAACTAGGGTAGATAAGGTGGAGACAGATCACTCCTTCGCTATTAAGTAATAGCCATTAGAGGTCTCCGTGGAGCGTCTAAGTTTAGGGTAGGTTATCGCATTTTGAAAGGATGTGTCGAAGACTTGGGATTTGTTTTATTCTCAGGGTATGGGTTTTACTGTTGAGGCATGTTGGAAAAACATGGCTCTGTCATTGTAATGTTTTAGGGTTGGCTTGCCGTGATTTGCCAATTCATGACAGTCTTCATTTGGCGTCAGTTCATATGTATAGCGTAGGGCAAGTATCTACCTTCATTGATCTGCGTGAAGTCATGGGTGACCATTCCGATTTGATATTTGTACGTGAAGAAACGTACACGGATATAAGCTCAGCGTAGGGTTTTCTACTTCCATGATTTAGGGCATGGGGAGTCATCTTCTCTGCATTGATTTCTGGACATATATTTCCGTAGGTTAGGCTAGCGTTATGGTTTAGGGCATGGTTCGTTGCTTAAGTGAAAATCAATAGGTAGAAAGAAAGTCGTACGCTGTATTTGTTTGTAGAGATTGGTTTGCTTTAGTTTCTAACATTACACTTACGTATGGACAGAAATAAAAGTACAGTTGTGCTCAACGAGGTGTCACAATCCCAAAAATATAATAATATCGGTAGGTTAACTTATTCTGTGAAACCCCAAAATACTGATACAGGGTGCACAATACTCCAAATAAAAGTTGCTTATTAAATTAAGTAAAAATTACATTAAAATTCTAAAAATTAAATTATCACTGCGCCTCAAAAGAACCTTGTTCAAATTCGAATCTGATATCTAGTTATATCGAATAAACCGTTACGGTCGATATTCGATTTCATAGCGACTTTTCGAGTATTTGATTTGGACATATCTTGCAATCTAAACGATGAAATATCCATTTTCCACTTCCGTTGGAAAGATACAGTTCAACAGATTCCAACGTTTCTCGTTTCGAAGAAATCCGATTCAAAACGAGTCCGGTACACTCAACTGAAGTTCAGAACGTTAAATTTCAAACTGCAGGGTCATTCTGAGCTCGATTATAATTAATATATATTTATATACGTTCAACTTCGTTTTAATTAATATATAAATCCATTTATATTTCAAATTCAATATTTAAACTGATTTAAATATTCAAATATGAACCGACGAAAATGCGGGACGTTACAGAGACAACCTAGATCCATAATAAAAAGGGAAGAGGAAGAAACATAAAGGGTTAGGCATAAAATAGCCATACGACACTAGATTTGATAATAGCAATATCAGGAACATAAAAGAAGTATAGATATGAATAAAATTACATCGTAAGCATAAATCTGATAGATTAGATTTGAATAACATCGCAGGCACAAATCTGATAAAATAGATTTGAATAACATCATAGGCACAGATCTGATAAAATAGGTAGGATAAATCTGAAAGGATTATCTCATAATCAGTTATAGCCTGGATTCATATTATTACATGCCAAGTATTTCAATTAAGAAATCACTTTTGAAAGTAACAAATTACAGAACGGTCTTGAATTCTGGGATCTGATTTCTGAATTTGATTACCTATTCCTTTGACGTAGACTTTGATTGTTAACTTCAAAAATCTAATTTGATTGATTAAGGTGGAGGCTAGGTCACTTCAGGTTTTAGCAGCATATAAACGCCTATGAATTCGTGTGGAGAAAAAAATAGGTTTAGGGGTCTTTTTATAGGTGTAAAGGGAGATTTAGAGACTTCAGATCAGTCTAAAAGTCATCAGAATCGTCCAGAGTAGAGTACCACGTCACACAGCGAATCAGAAAGCGACACGTGGCGAAACACGTCATTGGCCAGATCTGGGCCGACAGCGGTCGACTCCCCTATATGGGGTCGACACCTATGTCGACACCCCTATAGAGGGGTCGATACCTATGTCGACTCCCCCTAGGGGGGTCGACACCCCTGAGCAAGAAATTTCCCGCTCAGCCTTCTTTTACCAAAATTCGATATTTGAACCCTGTTTTGACTTCTGTAATTATTTTAAATGTATATATATACTTCCTTGGGTGTATACAAACTTCTAAGACTTATAACTTGTTCATACGGTGTGCGATTTACGCAAATTCGGACTCTATTTCAAGAAGAATTCCGAGACGAACTCACTGGCGCAATCCATTTTACTTAATTTTTCTTCTAAAATTAAGTACTCTTTAATTTGTTAATTTAATATCCATAGGAAATATGGGGTGTTACATTCTCCCCTCGTTTAAAGGATTTCGTCCCCGAAATCTCCAAGTCAAGGAGAATGTATCCTAACATCCAACATCCATCTACTCAACCATTCAATCACAGGCGTCGATTGTCCTTAAAAAGATTTCTAATGCATAGTGTGTGTACATGTCCTTATCTAATGCAAATCAGGCGATCTACCGATTCAGTTGACCTCCTTAATGCGAATTATGTCAGTCCCATGAGTCCATCATGTACGCAATTATTCATAATCGTACTCTTTAACTTCTACATGAGTGCACAATCATTCATACAAATGCAACATCCATATGATAACACGTCAAGTTTCAACTCATATATACAAAAATTCACTCATGCATATGCAACATGGAAGTGACGGAGACGATCTAGTGCCTAATGTGTGTATATGTATCCAGGAGCAACCACTAGCAAACACTTACATCCACTTGCATCCACCAAACATAATATGTCTCAAACATGTGTTTACATCCATTGGCTTCTACCTAAGGATCGAGGATAGGATCGAGAGGATATACTTAAAAGATAAAGACTAGCAAATAAACTTTACAGAAAAGAGAGATCAAGGATATACCCTCAAAAAGGGTATGATGCGCGTATCTAGTCATCAGTCTTCTAAGTCGCATCTTCTTGAGCATCACTCCATATTGCTTTGACTGTCTTAACTTCACGATTGCGTAGCTTATTAATTTCTGTTTCCAGAATATGCGTTGGAACTCATTTCACTATCGCCTCCCATTCCACCTTTTCTTCTTATAGTATACTTGGCACTACAACTTCTGCCATGTCATGCTAACATTCCCATAACTATCTCTTGAAAACAAATAGATGCTAACCATATTACCAAGTGTATATAATAAGGTGATTAGATTCTTCTTCGTCAATCTAGTAAGTGGGGCCGATACCTTCATAAAGTCCTTAATTAACTTCCTATATAAGCCCGCTAGTCCAAGAAAGCTTCTTACTTCTGTTGCATTCCTTGGGACCTTCCAGTCTTGCACCACAACTACTTTTGCGGGATCTACTGCTATCCCTTCTTTGGGCGCCACATGTCCTAGAAACCTTCTTCTCTCCAAAAATGACATTTTTGGGGAGCTTCGCCTTAAGTTGATGTGCTTGGAGGGTATCCGTGACTTCCCTTAGATGCAAAACATGTTCTTCCTCATACCAAAATATCATCTATGTACAAGCGAAGTGAACCATCCGCCTTTGTAACGAAAATGAATGGACCCCATTCAGAAATACTTCGCCTTATGAACACTTTTTCAAGTAACTCTTTTACTTGTTTACTGAGCCCTTCCTTTCCCTTGGAATCATGTGTCGTACAGGTAATGCAACTGGTTTTTCATTGTCAACTAGATATATATGGAAGTCTATCTCGCGTTTTAAGGGATAAACCCCTAACCTGATCAAAAACATCTACGTACTCATGGACTACTCTAATGGATTTCAAATCATTAATAGATGCATCAAGTGATTCTAGGTAGCTAAGCCTAACTGATCCCTTAAGATCACACGAAATCTCGAGGGTATTCCCGAAGCAAGTCAAAAGTCTAACTACCCTCCTTTCACAATTACTAGCTAACCAATCCATGCCTAGAATTAACCCATAACCCATAAAACCCGAAAACATAAGCATTACACTTAAACTCAATACTTAATACAGCTATTCTCAATTCCTTACAAAGCAAATATAAACGAGCCGAACCACCAACCGGATTTGTGACAATAATGGGATCTTCTATTATACAAGTACTAAGGTGCAGAGACTCAACTATGGAAGCAGATATAAACGAATGTGAAGCGCTAAAATCAAAAAAGTACAAATGGGATGATCAAAAAGAAAAACTAGACTTTTTCAACAGAAACTTTATTACCTCTCTCTCAGGTACGATGGCGGTGAGAGCATGCACTTGCCCTCCTGAAAATCCTGTCCTTATTTCTTGCGCTTGTCCTTAATTATATGACCTGTTATAAAGACACTTCCTCTTGTCTTTGGTTTTCCTATTCTTCCTTCCCTTCTTGTCCTGTGATTCTTCCACTTACACCTCTTTTTCTTTTTACCTCCTTTGTGAACCAAGTCTATATCCATGATTTCCTCATCCTTGGGTTGTGCTCCTTAGCCAAACTCCCTCATTCTCATCTTTGCCATCCTTGTGTAATTTATTGACAAGTCTCTTGGAAGATGCCTCCATCGCATGGAAATCCTACAAAGCATGGAAGAGAATTAGCCGCAGGTGAAACTACTACGATTATGGATGGAGGTTGGGCACTTCTTCGCCCTTTGACAGGTGTCGTAGTCTCATCAAGCCTACGGAACCATGCCGCGATGAGGTTACCTGCCAAAAAGCCAGGAACCCCTGAGACTCATGAAAGAAGGAAATAAGGATTCAAACAGAGGATCAAAAGACAGTGCATATTGCTTTGGGGAATATGCTTTAAAAAAAACCTATCTTTTGAAAATTCTTCTTTTAAAACTGTTTTGAAAATAAATTTTCAAATCTTTTATCTGATCTGGTAACCTTCAGCTCTGATACCAAGTGAAACACCCCACCCCCGTTAAGGTCACTCACAAAGGGAATGTCTTAACTTCGGAGGAGGGTTTTAGGTAAAAGATGCAAATAATTTACAAGACAGACAAATAAAGCAGCGGAAAATAAAGTCATTTTATAAACAATGTGGTTTAGTCAAGCTTTTACAACAATTGTCTCAATCATACTTAAAAGTAATACATAGAGCTTTTGTCTTAATTCAAAAACTTCCAAGTATAAAAGAAGCATAAAAATAACAATGATATTCCCCAATAAAGCATGAACCACCCATAGCCGTGGAAGAGAGAGTCCAAAGCAATACATCGACTATCTTCGAGCTTGGAAAGAAAACTGAGCTAAGAGGTAACATTTCCTCCATGCGGAACTTTGGGGGGGGGGAACGGAAGAAAAGAGGCAAAACTAACTAGGTCAGACATAAGTCTGGTAAGTCTAGTGACTTTCAGTATGTAAACAGGTAAAAGTAACATGGCATGAATAAACTGAATATAAGACAATACTGTGGTAACAGGGATAACAAGATAACATAAGATTAGCACAAGATAAGACAAGTCAAGATAAACTAAATGCGCTTCTACCC
Source organism: Allium sativum (assembly GCA_030737875.1). Taxonomy (NCBI): domain Eukaryota; kingdom Viridiplantae; phylum Streptophyta; class Magnoliopsida; order Asparagales; family Amaryllidaceae; genus Allium; species Allium sativum. Next base: position 194,200,872 of record CM060913.1, read on the forward strand.
TTTTCTCTACTTCGCTATTACACTGTTATTCTGATATCTATTTCTCTACAACCCTAACTAATGTCCCAACTAGAAATCTGTATAAAATGATAACATGACAACATAATCCCAATCCCCGCAATTGTGGTAGCCTTCAGATGTACACCTAGTATGAGGATCTTACCTCAATCAGCCTAATTGCCATGAAGATGTTAGATGTACCCATACTAGCCTATCGATTGGCTCCCTACTTATATTAATTTTCCTTGTGTCTGTGTCAATCGACCCTCTCTTGCGTGTAGATACCCTGTGCTGGTCTCACCATAAGTTGTATCAATCCTTATGATAGCAACCCGACACGATTCAAGATGCCCAGTGTATAACTACTGGTACCCAGTGCCTGCTTTTTCCCACTCCGGAGTACGTTCACGCCCGTAGTATGTTAGAACCTACACTGATGTACCCCATGCCGCTATTTTAACCGCTTATAATCAGCCCAGTAATCATGCCCCACCCTGATACATCTATGTGGGTTACTGCTGTAATGGGTCCACGTTACTAGGGTTTCCTACCGGTTAAGTTTGTGGCCTATATAAACAAATATTACCCACCTACACTAGATGTACTTAACCCTCCCACTGATTCAAACATGTTTAATTAGTTGTTAAGTTTGTGGGCCTATATATACTAATATTACCCACCAACCCGATATGTACTTAACCCTCCCATTGATTCAAGCTTGTTTATTTAATGGTTAAGTTTGTGGGCCTATATTTACTAACATTACCCACCAACCCAATATGTACTTAACCCTCCCACACATTATGCCATATTGGTTAAGTGTTGTCCATTCATGTTAACTTAACCCACCCACCTACTCATCATGTTGGATTGGTTAAGTGTTTCCTATTAACTTAACCCTGTTTTTCATCATGTTATATTGGTTAAGTATTTCCCATTAACTTAACCCTATTCGTTCATCAAGTTATATTGGTTAAGTATCTCTTATTAACTTAACCCCACGCGTTCATCATGTTGCATTGGTTAAGTGTCATCAATCAAATTCAAGTTAACTTAACCCACCCACTTGTCATGTTACGCTGGTTAAGTGTTGCCATCTTGTGTTAAGTTAACCCTACCACAAATCATGTTATATTGGTTAAGTGTTGTCCTCTCGTGTTAACTTAACCCTTCCTATTCATCATGTTATATTGGTTAAGTGTTGCTATCTTGTTTTAATTTAACCCTACCACACATCATGTTATATTGGTTAAGTGTTACCTTCTTGTGTTAACTTAACCTTATCATTCGTCATGTTATATCGATTAAGTGTTGTCCTCTCGTGTTAACTTAACCTTTCCCATTCGTCATGTTATATTGGTTAAGTGTTGCTATCTTGTTTTAACTTCACCCTACCACACATCATGTTATATTAGCCTGTCTTGTTTATTAGCATTAATTCATTCATTAACGCCTTAACCTCTCACATTAGAACTATTGTTTGCGGTTGCTGGATGTGCCGGGCGGTTCCGGGTAGACTTCTACCACAAACTCATTCTAACCTTGGCTTTTTGGGCTAAATGCGCTAATCTCTCACATTAGATCTGTGTTGTTGCGGTTACTGGATGTGCCGGGCGGTTCCGGGCAGTTTTACACCGCAACTTAATTTAACCTCGGGTTAGGCATGTTTATCTTTTAGCATATTTACCATACATGTCCAAGTCCAGATTTTATGTGCTAATTATCCCAAATTCACAAAACTAGTCATGTTCCAATTCTCAAGTTATACCGAACAAAGCTAACTGCAAGTTATGCCCCACAAATTTAATTACAAGTTATAACTCAAAGTAGGTTACACCCAATCTTCCCAAATTTGCAATAATAATCATGCCCCAAAATTACAATATTCATTATACTTGGCGTCCCAGCAAATAGTTAGGCCCAGTCTAGATTTAATGTTCCAATTTACATTTTCCCCCCAATCTAAGTTTAATGTTTCAAGTTACTCCAAATTCGAAACAATAACAATCATGCCCAAAACATGATTTATATGCAAATTAATCCATCTTGCAGTTATAACTATAATAATGCCCGATATCAATTACAAGTTATACCCAAATCACATTTACAAGTTATGCCCAAATCTCAATTACAATTTATGCCCAAACCTCAATTACAAATTATGCCTAATAGTACAAAAAAATAGATTAGGCCCAGTTCCCCCGTATTCCAATCGTATATATATATATAACAAGCTTTCTCTAGGTTCGAGACAACCTATATCCATAATAAAAGGGGAATAAGAGGAAACATAAAAGATTAGGCAAAAATAGCCATACGACGCTATATTTGATAATAGCAATATCAGGAACATAAAAGAAGTATATATCTGGAAAAAATTACATCGCAGGCATATATATGATAGATTAGATTTGATTAACATCGCAAGCACGAATCTAATAAAATAGATTTAAATAACATCGCAGGCACGGATCTGATAAAATAGATAGGATAAATCTGAATGGATTATCTCATAATCAATTATAGCTTGGATTCATATTATTACATGCCAAGAATTTCAATTAAGAATTCACATTTGAAAGTAACTTGAACTTACAAGTTACAGAACGGTCTTGAATTCTGGGATCTAATTTCTGAGTTTGATTAGCTATTCCTTTGATGCAGAATTTGATTGTTAACTTCAAAAATCTAATTTGATTGATTAAGGTGGAGGCTAGGTCACTTCAGGTTTTAGCAGCATATAAAAGCCTATGAATTCGTGTGGAGAAAACAATAGGTTTAGGGGGTATTTTTATAGGTGTAAAGGGAGATTTAGAGCCTTCAGATCAGTCTAGAAGTCATAAGAATCGTCCAGAGCAGAGTACCACGTCACATAGCGAAACAGATAGCGACACTTGGCGAAACACATCATCGGCCAGATCTGGGCCGACAGGGGTCGACTCCCTTATGGGGGGTCGACACCTATGTCGACACCCCTATAGGGGGGTCAACACCTATGTCGACTCCCCCTGGGGGGTGGGGGTGTCGACACCTATGTCGACACCCCTATAGGGGGGTCAACACCTATGTCGACTCCCCTTGGGGGGCAGGGGGGGGGGGGTCGACGCCCCTTAGCGGGAAATTTCCCGCTCAACCTGCTTTGACCCAAATTCAAGATTTGAACCATGTTTTGACTTCTGGAATTATTTTATATGTATATATATACTTCCTTGGGCGTATACAAACTTCTAAGGCTTATAACTTCTTCATACGGTGTTCGATTTACGCAAACTAGGACTCTATTTCAAGTAGAATTCCAAGATGAACGCAACAGCGCAATCCGTTTTACTTAATTCTTCTTCAAAAATTAAGTACTCTTTAATTTGTTAATTTAATATCCATAGGAAATACGGGGTGTTATACCCATCCCTGTCAGTCTTGCGCTGCCGCCACCCACCACCCAGCTCCGGCCGTAGGCCCCTCCTCCTCAAAAATCACATTTTTCACAAATTTCCCGTTTTGTAAATAACACCCTATCACTATTTCGCTAATAACTCCCAAGCCTTGCATTTCTAGCCGAAAATCCACACTACTAAAGTCTAAGAGCATGATTTTCTCTTCGATTTGGGTATATGGAAGTCCTATTTTGGATTGCGGAGCTATCCGGAAAACATGTCCGAAGATCACTGATTTGCTGTTGTTTTTCTTTTTTCTGACAAATCGGCGCAGTTTTGGAAGAAAGTCCACTAGGAAAAAGTTGTCCGGAATGATGCATTCAGGCTAGTGAAAGAGTTTGGTGAAGATTGGAGGCCGTATGAAGATTCTAGAACAAAAGAGGCGAAATTAGACGACGGAAACGACAAAACGGGGACCGCACGACCAAATTCATCAGTAGAAGTGTCGAGGCGATTGGTATAGCTTAGGTGAGAACTTATCACTGAAATTTTGTTTACAGTTAAATATATATAATAGGATGCAGATGGTGCTTAGTGTAGCACCCGACACCTTTGATTGAAACCATGGATGTTTGGTTGTTTGTTTTGATGGATTTATTTGTTTGGATTTGGTTTGGGATGTGAACGAAATTGATTAGAATTGGTATGTGTATGGCGCGAGCCAGTATTTGGCGTGGGATAAGGCTAGACCTTATTCTGGTTCTAGTATCGCGCCGTTATGCTGCCAAAATTTTCTAAAATATGTTAGAATAATAAAAATATCATTTTTATTGTATAAATGAACTATATAAAATATTCATGTGTTGAAATAAATATTTTATCGTTAAAAATATAATTTTTAACGTGTATATGAATAAAAATAAATATTCATTTATAAATCAAACGATTTGTTTATGAACACTCATTTGACTGATATTGATTGCGACAATATATTTTACGCATTGCCCAACTACACAAATAAAATCTGTATTTGTTAATTGAAACCCCGCACGGGTATTGGGATGATATTTGACATACACTAATCCCAATTGTTTAGTTGTATGTCAACCGATCGATTGACAGACTGTTGTAAGCATTAATTATTTATATTTAATGCTTATGCAGTCGTGCAGTGCGCTATGGCTGATGGTTGATTATTTATCATTATTGATATATACATGTGTTGTGTGAAATCCATATAAATAAAATTATATGGTAATTGATTGGGTCTAATTCCAATTCAGAAATAAGGAATATTTTAAAATGACGAATATTTTATAATAATATTCAGTAAAGAATCAAAATGTGGATTTGATGTCTGATTTTGGATGGACACGAAAATATTTAAATATATGAAGCCTTGTTGAGCAGTTATGCGCCACTGTGAAGCGAATGATATTTATATCGATTTTACTCATTTTTATAATGAATATCGAAAAGGAAATTATTTTAAAATCTAATATTTTGAAATTATTATCATTTAAATAATATATTGATAAGGAGTATTCAATTTTGATTTAAAATTGAAAATGAAGTCAGAATCATTTTAAATGAATTTATAAACGATTTATAGAATACGTTTTAAATGGAAATCTACGAAGTACATATTATATATATATATATATTATAATGGCCTGAATACGCGCCGTGGCTATTCACGGATTTCGACCATTGACTTCGAATTGATATTACGGAAGGTTCGATCGTCGGATTCCCCTAAAACTGAAACCATTGGGTTCACATCGAAAAGAGATTTCCAATGAATATTAGAGATTTGAAATCTAATGGATGGATTTGGAATTATGTCCAAATCAAATTTGGGAAAGCTTGCTGTAAGTGGAGTTCGATGACCGTTTATGGAAATCGACTGAAAGGGTCTTAATTAAATTATTAAAAATATTAATAATTTGTGTAAAATCATAATAAATGATTTGGAAAGAATTGGGATGAAAAATTCCATATTTGAAAAGATAAAAATATATTTTTATCGAAATGAACTAGTTATTAACTAGAATTATAATCCAACTATTTTTAAATAAATAAATTGGATTGAGAATGGGTTTTAATATAACCAGAATTTCCAATATATGAATTGGAGTGGATTTGAATGGAAACCATCTTCGGAATATTTCGATATTGGATTTCGTGATTACACGGATATTGTTATGGAAATTTGGAAGATATATTTATATCGTTATTTCCAATACGATATTTGTTGGTTTCAGAATTTGATATTGAATATAAGCCAATATAATTTCTATTTAGAGCCTTGTATTTAATATCAAATGGGATTCTGGGTTTGTCGTGAATGGTGTCTTTATTAACACTATTCTTAAAACCATTTGATAAAAGAATAGATCTTTTAATTAAGATTTAGAGAAGTTTTCCAATTAATTAATATTTAATTGGAATTGAATGAAAGAATTGGACTTTTGGGTTTATTGTGAACGGTGCTTTTAACCCGATAATTAGTGAAATGTGATTTAGAATTTATAAATCTTTTTATTAAGATTTAATGGGAATTTTCCAAAGTAAGGTTTTCCAATTTAATATATTAAATTGGAATTGAATGAAATTTGACTTGATAATAATCGAAGTGAGCTTCTGTGGAGGAAGACTGTTAATATATATGGAATTTAAAAGGCTTTGTCGTTATTCCATTTATATTATTAGTCGGATACGAAAATTTATATCGATTATATATTGATCTGTTTTCCGTGAAGATTCCATAATTAATGGAATGTGATTTGGGTTTATCGTGAACCGTGTTTTAAATGACATTAGTTCTTTAACCCAGTTAAAGACATGATTACATGTCTAACATTGTATTTCGAACTGTATGGTTGATCTCTGCTAAATATATATCTGTTTGGTGGCAGAGAATTGATTCTCTTGCTTAACACCCTTCTCTAAGATGTACGAGCTTAGAGGTTGTATATCGACAGAAATCAATAGTATGGTGTAGATTGTCGATGCGATATGCTTGGATTTCCAAAGTTAAATAATCATTAATATTGATTTTTGGGAAGATTAAAACTAAGTGGAGTTTTAATGAATCTTTAATTTGATTGAAATGTGAATTGATAATTTAAATTATCAAATTTGGGAAATGATCGAGAATAGAGTATCACCAGTTTTGCCCTAAGCGATAGTTAAATCTTTAATTAGATTTGAATGTGAAATGGTAATTAATTTTACCGATAACACCGTGCTGTTAGATATCGGGTATTCTGCTCCATGGGATGAATAGGTTGGGATTGGGAAATTAAATAAATGATTACTTTGGTAAGGTGCGCTAATCCCGACTAGTTTGGAAAACCTTAATATGGTTTGAATTGATATCCATAGGAAGAATAAGGAATAAATTTGAAGAATTTATCTTTGATAAAATTAATGGGATCATTTCCCTAAAAATGTGAATATTTGAATAAAAGAATATTCTGAATTGGAATGAGGCGTATGTTGTGTGTTTATATCACTTGACCATAATATATGCGGGCTATTCGAAAAGGCCTGGTTTATACCCATTCTGAATAACTGTTTTGACGATAAGTCGACGATGAAGACGGTGGTTGAAGACCGGAGGTCTTCACATCGTTTGGACGATTATTGATGTCTTGATTGGGTGGTACACCCAAGACAAGGTAATAAGTGTTGATCGTCCAGACGTACTTGGAGATCGACTGGATATGCGAGGATCTCTCTCAAGTATTGGACACGGGACGAAGAATAAGGTACCTTTGGTTTCGTTCAGACCCAGAACGAAATATTAAATGGATGTGTGCCTGATATTGGATTTTATTTTGTGTTGATTGATCTCTATTAAATATATATCTGTTTAGTGGTGGAGAATTTATTCTCTTGCTTAACACCCTTCTCTGAGACGTATGAGCTCAGAGGTTATATATCGATAGACATCAGTTGCATGGCGTGAATTGTCAATGTGGCATGCTGAGATGCAAATGATCAAGGCTTCTATTGAAAAGCAGAGCCTTGTGGTTGATGATCAAAGCACGATCTTGAAGGGCATAACTTTGTGTATAGCATTAATTCGCAAGCCTCGCACCTCGGTATGAGTCAAAAATGGGATAAGGGACCCAAGGAGGACATGACGTTTCTTTCTAGCTATGGGTAGTTTCATGGTATGGAGCCCAGACATTTATTATATTTTTACCTATGTGGATGATGGATAGCGAGGCTTCTCGGATATATCGGTTACTACGGAGCCGATTGATATAGGTCTTATAGGACTGGGAGACGTGTGTTCATGTATTGCCAATCCTCAAACGTAAGAGAGGACCGACCTTGGAGGATCCAAGGGTCTTCTGCGTGAGATCCTAAGGCATTTGCTAGAGTATCTCGAAGTCGGTGAGGAGTACATCCCTTGCCTCGACTCATGACGGAAATCCAATTTCCAATACATGAAATTTTGGTTTTAGGTGTAAACCTATATGGCGACATAGTAGCATGAGATACTATGTCGTCTATGATTGATACATTTATATTTGAAGTTGTTTTATACACTTTACACTTAAAATAGTATCAAAATGATTTGTTTTAAACGTACCAAGCATGTTTGGCTATTATAAGGGAAAACTCTTTCCTTCGGCTTGCGTTGCATTGTGTGATGGGACCTGAGTCTTATAATAGCTTCATTTTTCCAAAAAGCATTGCGCTATTTGTTATATGCACTGTATTCTCGGGAGGAAACCCGTTCCATGGTATACGGCATGGTCCCTTTATTTACTTTATTTTAAAGTAAAGATTTATTAACTGTTTTAATTCTCACACCAGTCACATGACTGACCTGAAGTTTATTGTTTCAACCTAAACTCTGGGTGCCCCTATTTTCCACATGTGCAGCTAGTAGTTTTGGTTTTGCAGATATTATATTCACAGGATCCTGGTTTACAGCTGGAGCTATATTTGGAACACTCTGTATCCGTGTATTTCTTTCAGTTGTGCTTTGTATTATTTTCCGCTGCAATGTAATTTTAAATCTCTGATATTTATCAAATGTTTATTATTTATTCATACACTGCTATATTCTTGTATTCTTATGTAATTGTTGTTATAAGAAATGAAATGTTCTTCTGTTTGCGATCTGATTTGCCGTGTTCTCAACTCAATCCGTGCTTTCCATAAGGGCGAGTTTGGGTCGTTCAGTCTAATAACATATTAAAATGAGGCGCTTAGACCAGTCCGCATGTTTAAGAGTGAATAACCCAATGGGGTAGATCATCGTGGTGTCATGAGGCATGAAGAGGGAACACATTCATCTGATTATTCTATCAGCTCTGAAGGACTGGAAGGGGAAGCATGTGGCTTCCTGAGATATGTAAGGTGCTCCTGGTGGTCCCCTATGCGATGACAGATGTTTAGGCTTTGCTCATAGAGGTTGGGTATGCGCGTTACTACCTGGTGGGTGGGCCTTGACTGCAAAAGTAGCTTTGTAGTTAGAATGCTATGATGTGGTGACACTAGGGTGATTCAGCGATCGCCTCAATGGGAGGCGAGGTCAGGACCAACAAAGATAGTAGACCGTCAGGTACTCGTCATCGGCAGCCACTGGGATGCGAAAAGACTAGAGTTAAACCCGATAGACCATTCACCTTTCACTATCGAGGTACGGTGGTTGAGGGGAGACGCCAACTGTATGTTTAGATTATTTGTTAGGGGCAAGTCGCTTAGCTCTTGTAGTGTTTACTAGTTGAGGGAGGGGCCGAGGTGGGGTCATAGCCACCATGAAAAACAGACCCGAGGGATATCTGTATATTTGAGGATCTTAAAGGTAGGACACTACAGGTATGGAAAAGCTCCCGACTGATTTTCGTGTTTCTTGTATATCCCTGCCACGGAATTCGGTGTGCATTATGTGCGGTTAAGGCATCAAATACAATTGACGATACTTACGTGGGAAAGTCTGGATACATGCATATCTACTCTGGGTGGTGTATCGTAGACTTGAGGGCATTACTTTGGTATGGAATCTGATTCAATCAAAGGTGGAAATCCGTATGCTTATGTAGCATAGTAATGACGGATATATGCGGAACGTAACGTTGTTATGTAGAGATCCGTACGTCACTCCGGCATAGGATGAGGGGCTACATTCATTTATGTGGCATTACGGTGGAGACAGTGTGAGTGAGTATAAAGGGGTGTACCTCAATATTGGGTGTGACTACATATATAATATATTAGGTTAAACCAATGGGAAGTAAATGGGTACGACGTGTGCGTAAGCCTTGAGTGTTGTTAACCCAAGTAACCTAATAAATAAGAAAATGTGATTGAACTATGTAGAATTATCTGAAGTGTATAGTTTAAATCTAGTCACCAGAACTTGTGTTCTGACCCCCTCCTCATAACATACTCGTACTCGTAGGCTATATTTGTGGCAGAGACATAATAGCTTTGGATATTGGTTAGGCAGTATGATTAATACGGTAAGGCTATAATTTGATTATATTGTATTTTATCTACTCCGCTGTGGGATATTTTATAAGCTCTAACATATTTTATGTCTCTGTCTTTTCGGCAAGATACTAGAGCAAACCAACATGAGTTTCGATAGACGAATTTTGAAAAAAAATTGGTATGTCGGAATTCGGGTTGTTACCCCTTTATTTTTAGTTGTGGAAATAGCCTAGAACTGTCGGATTAGTTTTAAGTTATATCCGTCCATCCGTTATAATAATATAATAGAACAATTCACCAAAACCTAGTCGTCACTAGGCATTTTGATGCCCAACAGTTCGACCTGGGCGGTCGACCACTGATCGACCCCCATGTCGACCGCCGGGGAATCAAACTGCCCGGGTCGGTTGGGTGATATATGGTAAATTATTAATTAAATATTTAGTTTAGTTATTTTCCATCCGTTTTCGTATTTCATTCGTAACTTTTTCATATAGACTCCATTTGTGAAACTCCAAACATGAAAGTTGACCAGTATTCCGAGATAAATGCAATGATTAAAGTTTCATGGTCAAATTCTATCATTTTTAGAAATTACTATTTTTGAAATTCTAATAATTAGTTTATATCGCCAAAATTTTGGGTTGTCACATTCTTCCCTCCTTAAAAGGAATTTTGTCCCAAAATTCCAATGCCTTTATTCTTATGCTACACAACCAATTTGTGTATACACTTTGCAACCATGTGTACATGTGCATGGTGTACATAATGCAATTTCAAACAAAAACATGCAAGCAAGATGATTCTACTCGGATCCTTATGTATGTTTGCATTAAACTTTTTGAAATATTTTTGAAAACATGATGCAGAACACCCTAAACATACTGCTAATTCTATATGAATGCCAATTTTCAGAATTCTTTTTCATTCGTAATCTTCACACAATTATGAATAAAAGCGTGAATCAACCAATTTTGCATCTAAAACCTACCATCCAAAACGTACACAATCTAATCGTTCCTTATTTAATTTCACCTAAACCGAAAAATAGAAATTATGGCGAAGAATTTTAACATTTCCTCCGCTCACAGATATTTTGTTTCCTGGCCTACAGTGGATTTTCACCTCAGTTACTCAAAATACCCCAAATATTTCCACCTGTAGACTTTAAAGGAGACTTAAAATAAGCTCTAAAACGTATAATGAGTTATTTAATAGCTCGTGCACATCGTCGACAAGGTATGGAAACATCGTTTCCAAGGCTAAAACGGCCTTTTCGTTGTTACCGTTAACGTTTTTACCGTATCGCCGATCTATTGCACCACTAAAACGCTTAGACAAAGCATCCAAAAATCGAAATATTTCATAAAAATAAATTCCCGTTTAAAAACTTGTCATGTTTATTTTGAAAATTTCTTTACAAAACCGTTTCATTTCTCTACAAAATAAGAAAATGACAAAAAAAATGTTTTTTTTTCAAACAACATTTTCCATAAACTTTAAAAGATGTACTTTGCGGAAATTTAAATGATTCATGTCACATGTTGGCGGATAAGGAGGCCAGTCATGCCAAAAATGCAAAAACTGAAGTCACACAAAAGACAAAAATAAATTTTAGTTTTGAAAAGGAACGGTGGTTTATTTATTTATATAACCGTGACATCAAACCATTCCTTTACTAAAATTTATTCATCATGGAATTTTAAATCTTTCCTGCTCTAGGACAAATGCTAGAAAATAAACGAGATTTCATTAAATTAATCGTGCTTTGTTGACAATCACATTTTTTTTCAACATAGAAATCTAATTACTAAAGTCGGACAAATTTTTCAATATTAGCAACTTCTTACACAACACTACATCAAAGAAAAAGGAAAAAAATTGCTAGAAAGGGAAACATACGATACAAGATACGACATGCACAAAGAATGTTCTAACAACAACAATAACGACTAACACTACCCACTATAGGTTGGTATACCTACGTGGCTAAGGCCTGATCCATTGCCACGTCCGCGCCAGGAATGTAGTATAGCGGAGATGTAGCCAATCCCTTGTGCCTATCGGCGCTGCTCCTCTCGAACCTCTCAGAGGTCGGCCTGCGTGCCTCAGATGGCAGTGAGCCCTGGGCTTTCACATCCAGGCTGTAGAGGCTACTGAGCTGGAGCAGGTGGTGCGGGTGTAGGAGCATCGGGTAGTTGGATACCCATCATCCAGAGATTTGGACGACTGATGGCGGTCAGTGCCTTCTTCGTAGGCGTCTCCCCAGAAAGTCTTACCTAGAAGTGCCAGAAGATAAGGGTGAGAAGATGGATATAGGGAAAATGACTCCGTGGGGTGCCGACGAAGGACTCATTGAGACAGATCATAAGCATGCACGCCCAATTGACGGCTATGCCTCCAAGGATAGCATAGGTGGCATGAAGAAGGATAAATCTGCTCCATGCTTCCCATCTTCAGGATGATGTTGTGCTATATGATGCGTACAACTACACGGGCTACCGGTCGCAGATTGGCAGTAGTCCAAGCTTCGGCCTCTCCAACAAAGATACGCTGAAGGATCTGAGGGTCCTCCATCTCAATAGCATCCATCTCAGCTCCATCTGCCGATATACCCAAAATCTAGGCCAAATCGGCATCAGTGAACTCGAAGCGGGTGCCCATGATCTCAGATCTGATGATGCAGGACTCATCATCAATATCAATATCCATTTAGACATCAAACATACGAATGCAGCGCGGATACACCTCACGCTCAAAAGTGTCAAAGTGAAGGATTGGTGCTAGGCCTACGACAACAAACAGCTCCTCCAGACCAAATGCGGCGAAGTCGGAGAACTTCATCGAGCGACCAATTTGGTACTCATAACTGGCTGTGGTTAGAAATTGCTTAATCTTAGCATCATCGTGGTCAAGCCAAGAGGCTTCTTATGGAATGAAACCAGGGTTTTGGTTGCAAGGTGCCATGGAGAGATCAGCGAAACGAGTAAGAGAAATTGCAAATCTAGGGTATAATCGAGTAGAGATTTCCACGAGGAAGATTTTGGTGGTAATTAGACGTGAAACGGAGTGGGGGTTGCTCGGATTGGAGCTTGTAAAGGAGGAGGGTTTGGGTTTTTCGGTGGAATAATGTGACACCCCACGTATGTTAATGTCACTCTATATAGAATGTATTAGGTTTCGTGAAGCATTATAGGTAGATAAGAACATAATATCATAAGACAGACATGTAAAATAGCAGCGGAATAAAAAAAAACTTTATTTAAATCAAAACATCAAGGTCCCAAATATTGAGTTTAGATCATAGGTTTGAAATAACCAATTACACTAATAATCTATCTTGCCAAAAATATCCGAGTACAAAAGCATAAAACCATATTTCCCTTGCGAAGCCATAAGAGAGTTGACAAGAAGTCAAAGCGGTACATCAATATCCAAAATCCAAGCTAAGCTGAAAGAAACCAAATCAACTCTAAGAACTGTCATCCTGAGAAACTAGGGGGATGGGGGAATGGAAGAGAGAGAAGAGGAAACAAAAAGGGTCATACATAAAGTATGGCGAGTCCAACGACTTTTGAATATAAATAAATTAAAGTATCATGGAAGGTATATAAAAACTGGAAGAAAAATATAACAATAACAAGGACAAGTGTGAACTGAGCAAGATATGTTTGAACAGAATATACTGCGCTTCTTAAATACGTTTCTATGCACCACACCAATACTAGTATATCAGAAACATAATGATCCCTACAAATAACATTCCATTACATTTTTTTGATTGTTAGGTTACTTGGGTTAACAGCACTGAATGCTTATACACACGTCGTACCCATTTACTTTCCAATGGATTAGCCTAGTACAACATAAGTATATACTACTTGATGTTGAGATGCACCCCATGGTACCCCACTCGCACGGTCTCCACCGTAACGCCACAGAAATGAATACAGTCCCTCATCCTACGCCAGAGTGACGTATTGATCTCTATATAACCATGTTACGTTCCGCATATATCTGTCATTACTATGCTATGCAAACATACGGAATGCCGCCTTTGTTCGAATCAGCATTCATACCGGATTAATGCCCTCGAGTCTACGATACACCACCCAGAGCTGTCATGCACGTCTCCAGACTATCAACCATACGTATCTTCAATTGTAGCTTGATGCCTCCATCGCATGTCTTTTAATGTGCACCGAGTTCCATGGCAGGGCGATTCAAGAAACACGGAACTCGGTCGTGAGATTTTCCACATCTATACAGGCCCTTTTTTAAGACCCTCTATAGATTTTCCTAGGGTATGTTGTCCATGGTGGCTATGGCCCCACCTCAGCCACTCCCTCAACTAGTAAAGACTACGAGAGCTAAGCGACTGCCCCTACGCAAACAATCTAAACATCCATGTGGTATCTCCTCTCAACCATTGTACCTCGATAGAAAAAGGTGAATGGCTTCTTGGATTTAGCACTAGTCTTTTCGCATCTAACTTGCTGCCGATGACGGGTATCCAATGATTCACTATCTTGTTGGTCCTGACCCTCCGCCTCCCCGTTGAGGCAACCGCCGAATCACCCTAGTGTCACCTCATCACAACATTCTGACTGCAAAGCTACTTTTGCAGTCAAGGCCTACCGACCTAATGTTTACGTGCCAACCCAACCTCTGCGAGCATAGCCTAATACATCTGCCAATGCACAGAGAACTACTATGAGCACCTTACGTACCTCAGGAAGCCGCGTGCTACCCCTTGCAGTCCTTTGGAGCCGTCAGAACAATCATATGAATGTGCACTCCCCTTCATTCCTTATAACACCACGATGATCTACCCCGTTGGGTTATTCACCCTCAAACGTGCGGACTAGTCCAAGCACCTCACTTTAATATGTTGTTAGACCCTATGTCTAATCATTCTTTTACGCTCTTGCCTTACCTCATTAGGTTTCTATTTAACTTGGTTATTCCCATTCATATTGAATTCTTAATCAAGTTACCAAGTTCTTCTTGCTTATTAATTTCAGTTATATAACTTAACCCATTTAAATTTGTTAATAAGCCCACAACATTATATTCCCTAGATTATGGCCCATGGTCTGTGATCCACAATCCCTTTATATTCTTGTTTTGTTGTCATAACATGTTCTACTTAGCAGGTTATTATGCATATCTAAATTCTATCATTTCTACAAGTTATGCTTATACTAAAAGGTGTGTTTAATTACATAACTTTATTATTTCTACCGGTCATGTATAACATTAGGTGTCTTTAATTACATAACCTTATCGGGTTAAGTTTATGGGCCTATATGTAAATATTACCCACTCCCTCTGATTTACTTAACCCATCTACTGTTCAACCAATTTTACTTAACCCCAACTTTAGTTTATATTTATACAATCACTATGGATTCAACTAGGTTAAGTACTCAAGATTTTATTACCATATTTTTATTTATGGTTATAGTATGTTAGACCTCCCACATTAAACCTGCCATTTTTGGATGTTGGATATGCCAGTTGGGGCCAGGTAGACTTATTCCACAAATTAGTATTAACCTCGTGTCTGAGCATGTCTCGTATTTGTATACATAGACCTCTCACATTAGATTCAATACTCGCGGTCACTGGATACGCCGGTCGGTTCCGGGCAGACTTCCACCGTAAGTGCAATCTAACCTCGTGTCATAAGTGTAGTTATAGTTTCTAATTACTGTAATCCTAGGCATTTCATTATTATCCAATTTTACCTATGTCCTTATAGGTGTTCTTGCCCCTTTTTCCCATATTTAATTATATGCCCAATACATTATTCAAATTACAGATTTTTATTGTAACACCCCACCTCCACTAGGGTCACTCACAAAGGGAATGCCCTAACTTCAATGGAGCATTATGGGTACTGGAACAGAAATATTACAAGACAGACATATATATATATAATAGCGTAAGGTAAAGTAGAAGTGCTTCAAATCATTTATTAAATATAATTGTTTACAATAAAAGCCCATCAACTTCCAACACCCAATTACATAGATAAAACATCTGTCTTGCTCAAAAACGAAGAAGCATGAAAATAAATTATAGTATTCCCCAATAAATCAAAGCAAGCCATATCCAAGAGAGATCCAAGTCGTAGATGAAAGAGCCTGGGAGCTTGGTAACATCTGAACTAAGTTATATACCCACCCTGCGAACCTGGAAGGGGGGAAACAAAAGAAAAAGAGGCGAAACAAAACGGGTCAGTCATAAAGACTGAGTAAGTCCTATTGACTTTCAGCATGAAAACAGGTAAAGATAACATGGCATGAATAAACTGAAAGTAAACATAAGCATGATGACAAGATAAGCTACACGCACCATAACTAAGAATAACATCATATGATTTTTGTCAAGTATAACATCACAAGGTTCCCGTTCAAGGTAAACTAAGTATAATTTCGCAAGATTTCTATCAAGCATCGCAAGATTTCTCTGCTTCACCAATATATTTCTATGATACCTATTTGCTCTACACCTCCCGTACTAGTATCCCAACCCGTGTTATGTGTTGACTATAAAATGATCCCTTGCCCAATATCATGAAATGACTTATTACTTGGTCCCACGAAACGATCTATTAATCGATCGACTCCCTACAAGTCCTAGCTCGTTCATGTGTCTGTGTCATACGGCCCTATCACGAAATGTACTCACCTGTGCTAGGTCCATCATAGGGTGTATCAAGCCCTAGGGTGCCAACCACCGACACGAATCCAACACGCACAGTGTAAACCTACTAGTGCCCAATGCCTGCTTTTTCAACTCCGGACTACGTGCACGACCATAGCCCGCTTGAACCTACAATGGCGCACCTACTCAGCCGTCGTTCTGGTCGCTTACAATCAGCCCAGTAATCGTGCCCCACCCTGCCTAGTTCCAGGGTACCATGATACATCTAGTGGATTACTGCTGAAAAGGACCGCGTAACTAGGGTTTCCGTCTAGCAGGTTAAGTGTTGTCATTTAATTCGAGACTTAACCCGTCCACGTGTCATGTCAAATTGGCTAAGTGTTGTCGTTCAAGTTCATGACTTAGCCCTACGAATCATGTGTCAAGTTGGTAAAGTATGTTCAAGCGGTTCATGACTTAACCCTACCAAATCATCGTGTCAAATTGGTTAAGCATATTCAAGCAGTTCATGACTTAACCTTATCGGTCTAGCATATCAAGTTGGTTAAGTATGTTCAAGCGGTTCATGACTTAACCCTACCAAATCATCGTGTTAAATTGGCTATGTTTATTCAAGCGGTTCATGACTTAACCCTATCAAATCATCGTGTCAAATTGGTTAAGTATATTCAACCGGTTCATGACTTAACCCTATCAAATCATCGTGTCAAATTGGTTAAGTATATTCAAGCGGTTCATGACTTAACCCTATCATGTGGCATTAATTCATTAATTCACCTAACCTCTCACATCAGACCTATTGTTGTGGTCACTGGATATGTCGGGCGGTTCCGGGCAGAATTACACCACAACTCAGTCTGACCTCGGGTTTTCAAGTGCGATATGACCAACTACCCACATTCGATCCTATTGTTTGCAGTAACTGGATTTGTCGGGCGATTCCAGGCAGAATTACACTACAAACTCAACCCAACCTCGAGTTGGCCATTTTCAAGTTCATTCTAGTGTCATTTCCATGTTCAAGATTCATGCCAAGTCCGTGTCAAGTTTTCAAGGCAAGTTTCAAGGCTAGTTTCATGCCAAGTTCTCGTCAAGTTTCAAGGCAAGTTTCATGCCAAGTTCTCGTCAAGTTTGTAGGCAAGTTTCATGCCAAGTTGCCTATGATTACCAATTTTTCCCAACGTTACCCCGTCTAAATATTAGGCTAACAACCTTAGCCTAATTTCTCGTCCACATGATTTTTGACGTATAATATTAGGCTAAAAACTTAGCCTAATTTAACGTACACAAAATTGGCGTAAAGCAATTCATTAACATAAACATGACATAGGTGTAAACTTGGCATTTTCGGCATAGTCAATATGAACATCATAGGTATGAACTTGCAAAATAGTAAACATGAATATTGTAGGTGTGAATCTTGCAACGTAGACTAAATCAACGTAGATATATGTGAACTTGCAACATAGACTAAATCAACTTACGTATATGTGAACTTGCGAATAAATTACGAGCATATGAATAAGTGTGAACTTGAAATATGTCATAGGTTTAACATATACACATAAACATGTAGATCTAACATTTGGTCACATATGTGATATGATTTTACAACCTAAAACTTGCATAACATGATAAACTACACAACTTGTCATAACGGGTTCTACTTCAAGTTCCTATACATATGAATAGACTTATTCATTAATTCCCAATGATAATAAAATAAAACCACAGGCATAGATCGATATCATTCAATAACATAATCAATCTATTTTCAAGGTATGACATAACTGAATAAATTGATTAAAACATCACAGGCATATAAATCTGATAACATTACGAACATAAAAAAGTTTGAATACTAATCTAGATTCAAGAACATAGATAGATCTAACTTAAATAGAAAAATCAAGATCCAAGGACAAATAAAGAAAATGGGTTAGAATAGAAAATCAGGCTTAGATCCAATTTCACAGTCATAATCATAGGCAATGAATCATAGGTGATTAACCATAATTGTCCTTGTCATAGTCATAGGCAATAGTCTTATTGTTCATAGTCATAGGCAGTCTTATGTTCACTGTCATAGTCATAGGCATAGTCTTATTAGTCATAGTCAGTCTTATGTTCACCGTCATAGTCATAGGCATAGGCAAAATCTTATGTCCACAGTCATAGGCATAGTCATAGTCTTATGTCATTAACAATAGTTTCAACGTCGTAGGCAATATTCCCAATAGTCAAGATCCAAGAAGAAACCAAGAATAGATATGAATCATACATAAATCACTTCCAAATTATACCATGCACATATTAAATTTATAGTTTTTATCTAAAAGTAACTGGAACTTACAGATCATGGACCGAGAATTAGAATGCAGAGATTTGATTCTGGAAACGGTTATTGTAGTTGTTGAGTCTCTATTTGTATAGTCTTGTTCTAGTTGAAAACCCCCAATTTGCAATTCCTAGATGTTGTCTTGACGAAGAAGAAACAGTCTCTTTTAATTTAAATATTATCATTCTGATTTTCACAGAGTAGCATAAGGACAGAATGAAATGGTGTAGAGAGAATGAAGCTAGGGGGCTGTTTATATAGGGTTAGGCAGACGAATCTGGTCATGAAACCAGTCTAAATACATCAGAATGCATCTGGTTCAGGAAATAGGTTCGGGAGGCAGGTCGACACTATGGTCGACCTGGTCCCTGGGAGGTCGACACTATGGTCGAGCCCCAGGTCGACCTGGTCTATGGGCAGGAGTTTTCCCACCCTGCATGCTGCGGGGTTTGAATTCGAATTTCGAATTTGAATTTCGAGCTATCTTTGATTCTGAAAATTTCTGAAACTTCTAGAGGTCATAACTTGGTCATACGAACTCCGATTTTCGAAAACTCGGACTCGTTTCCATGCAGAATTTAGAGACAAATGCAATGGCGCAACCCGTTTCCCTTGATTCTTATTTTAAAATTTAATTATGCCTCGATTTATGGTTTTAACACATTATAAAAATTCGGGTTGTTACATTCTTCCCTCCTTAAAGGATATCGTCCCCGAAATCTTCAAGTTAAGAAGTATATTTCCTACCATCCAATCAACCATCATCCACAAGCAACCATTGTCCTTAAAAGATTTCTAATGATATATGAACATATGCAGAAAGTGTGTGTATATTTCTCTTATCTAATGCAAATGATCAGGCCTGATTGAACTTTTTAATGCAAAATATGTCTAGTGCCATGAATCCAACATGTATGCAAATAATCCTAGTCACATAAACACTATATGTGTGCACAAACATCCATCCATATGCAACATCCACATGATAACATAATCAATTTCATCCATGTACAAGTATAAACATTCATGCATATGCAATATGGAGATGTGACTGAGCCGATCTAGTGCCTAATGTGTGTTCATGCATCCACGAGCAACAACTAGCAACCACTTGCAACCATTTGCAACCATCAACCATAACATGTCTCAAACACATGTTTACATCCATTAGTTCCTTCCTAAAGGTATAGCCTAATGATAGAAGCAAGTAAAGAAAAACTTTGTACCCTAAACACCAGCCCAAAACCAATATATATGATTCTAGGAAACCAAGCATGATAAACTCCTTTTAGGTCGCAAGAAATCCCTTCCTAAAACCAACCCATATCCTTTAAAGCCCAAAAATTTTAGTCAACCCAACGGACACCCTCAAACACCAACATATATTACTAACAGATGATCCCTATGGGGTTTTGCAGCAGAAATAGGATTGGGAATAGGACCGAGAGGTTATACTTAAAAGATAGCATACATGTAAGCTCTACAGGAAAAAGGGATCAAGGATATACTCCTAAAAAGAGATATGATGCGCGTGTCTAGTCTTTAATCTTCTAAGTCACATTTCCTTGAGCTTAACTCCGTTGTGCTTTGACCGTCTTTAGCTTCACAATTTCGTAGTTTCTTAATTCTTGTTTACAAAATATGAGTTGGAACTCATTCCACTGTCGCCTCTCGTTCCAGTTCCGCTTATTCTCCTTCTAGTATACCCGATTCAAACATAACTGCATACTCATGGTTTAATGCAAGCTCCCCAAAATTCACTATTGAATCTTGGATCTCATTCACTTACTAGAAGGTATTCCACAAAAATGAATTATCTCTTGAAAACAAACAAATGCCAACCATGTTGCCAAGTGTACTTACTAAGGTGATTTTCTATAACTCATGCATAAGCGAGATGAACCATCCATCTTGGTGGCGAACACTACCCGAGTGGATTAATAAATATATCAAGAGATTCTAGGTAACTAAGCATGGCAGAACCCTAAGGGTTACACTAGACTTCGAGGGCATTACCGGGGCAAGTCAAGAGTCTAACTATCCTCTTTTCATACTCGAGAATGGTAACATTTTTGGAAAACCACTCCAACCGTAGAATCAACCCATTGCCTAAAAACATAAGCATTACTGACACTTAGCATAGAAATTCTCAAATCCAAACAAGTCATGAATAAATGAGCCGATTCCCCAACAGGATTTGAGACAAAAATGGGACCCTTTACTACGCTAGTACTAAGGTGCAGAGACTCAACTATCGTAGCAGAATTAAAAAGGATGAGATGTACAAAAACAAAATTCTAACGGGATGATAGAAAAGAAAAAGCTAGACCTTTAACAGAAACGTTACCACCTCTCCTTAGGTACGCTAGTAGTGAGAGCATACAATCGCCCTCTCTACGATCTTGTCCTTTGCCCTTATCCTTGTCCTATAATACTTAACTACATGTCCCTTTTTACCGTGCTAAAGACTCTCTCTCTTGTCGTGGGTTTTATTATTCTTTCATTTTTGCTTCCTCCCTCCCACCTTTTCCTCCTTCGTGGATTAAGCCCTATCAACAAGTTTCTTATCCTTCGGCTTGTGTTCTTTTATCCTCGTTCTTACTATCCATTTATATCTTGTTGACAAGTTTCTTGAAAGCTACCTCCATCACAAGGAAACCCTACAAAGCTTGAAATAAGATTAGTCGCAGATGGAACTACTACGGCTCTTGATGGAGGTTGGGCATTCCTTTGCACTCCGACACACGCCTACAAGACTATGGTCAAAAGACAGAAAGAAGAGATTCAAAGAGGGAATCAAAAGATAGTGCATATGGCTTTGGGGAATATGCCTTTCGTAAAACAAAACTTTTCTTAGAAAAACGCTTTTTGGTAAATGTTTTGAAAATAATTTCGGAAGGTTTTTAAAAGCTTTTGCCCAGTTTGGTAACCTTCCGCTCTGATACCAAATGTAACACCCCACCTCCGCTTGGGTTACTCACAAAGGGAATGCCCTAACTTCAATGGAGCATTATGGGTACTGGAACAGAATTATTACAAGACAGACATATATATAACAACGGAAGGTAAAGTAGAAGTGCTTCAAATCAATTATCAAATATAATTGTTTACAATAAAAGCCCATCAACTTCCAATACCCAATTACATAGATAAAACATCTGTCTTGATCAAAAACAAAGAAGCATGAAAATAAATTGTAGTATTCCCCAATAAAGCAATGCAAGCCATAGCCAAGAGAGATCCAAGCCGTACATGAAAGAGCCTGGGAGCTTGGTAACATCTGAACTAAGTTATATTCCACCTTGCGAACCTGGGGGGGGGGGGGGGGAACGGAAGAAAAAGAGGCGAAACAAAACAGGTCAGTCATAAAGACTGAGTAAGTCCTAGTGACTTTCAGCATAAAAACAGGTAAAGATAACATGGCATGAATAAACTGAAAGTAAACATAAGCATGATGACAAGATAATCTACAGGCACGATAACTAAGAATAACATCATATGATTTTTGTCAAGTATAACATCACAAGGTTCCCGTTCAAGGTAAACTAAGTATAATTTCGCAATATTTCTATCAAGCATCGCAAGATTTATCTATTTCACCAAAATATTTCTATGATATCTATTTGCTCTGCACCACCCGTACTAGTATCCCAACCCGTGTTATGTGTTGACTATAAAATGATCCCTTGCCCAATATCGACCCATTACTTGGTCCCACGAAACGATCTACTAATCGATCGGCTCCCTACAAGTCCTAGCTTGTTCATGTGTCTGTGTCATACGGCCCTATCACGAAATGTAGTCACCTGTGCTAGGTCTACCATAGGGTGTATCAAGCCCTAGGGTGCCAACCACCGACACGAATCAAGCACGCACAGTGTAAACCTACTGGTGCCCAATGCTTGCTTTTTTAAATCCGGACTACGTGCACGACCATAGCCCGCCTGAACCTACAATGGCGCACCTACTCAGCCGTCGTTCTAGTCGCTTACAATCAGCCCAGTAATCGTGCCCCACCCTGCCTAGTTCCATGATACATCTAGTGGGTTACTGCAAAAAAGGACCACGTAACTAGGGTTTCCATCCACCAGGTTAAGTGTTGTCATTTAAATTCGAGACTTAACCCATCCACGTGTCATGTCAAATTGGCTAAGTGTTGTCGATCAAGTTCAATACTTAGCCCTACGAATCATGTGTTAAGTTGGTTAAGTATGTTCAAGCGGTTCATGAGTTAACCCTACCAAATCATCGTGTCAAATTGGTTAAGTATATTCAAGCGGTTCATGACTTAACCCTATCAGTCTAGCATATCAAGTTGGTTAAGTATGTTCAAGCGGTTCATGACTTAACTCTATCAAATCATCGTGTCAAATTGGTTAAGTGTATTCAAGTGGTTCATGACTTAATCCTATTAAATCATCGTGTCAAATTGGTTAAGTATATTCAAGCGGTTCATGACTTAACCCTATCAAATCATTGTGTCAAATTGGTTAAGTATATTCAAGCGGTTCATGACTTAACCCTATCATGTGGCATTAATTCATTAATGTACCCAACCTCTCACATCAGACCTGTTGTTATGGTCACTGGATATGCCGGGTTGTTCCGTGCAGAATTACACCACAACTTAGTCTGACCTCGGGTTTTCAAGTGAGATATGACCAACTACCCACATTGGATCCTATTGTTTGCAGTAACTGGATTTGCCGAGCGGTTCCGGCCAGAATTACACTACAAACTAAACCCAACCTCGAGTTGGCCATTTTCAAGTTCATTCTAGTGTCATGTCCATGTTCAAGATTCATGCCAAGTTTGTGTCAAGTTTTCAAGGCAAGTTTCATGTCAAGTTCTCGTCAAGTTTCAAGGCTAGTTTCATGCCAAGTTCTCGTCAAGTTTCAAGGCAAGCTTCTTGCCAAGTTCTCGTCAAGTTTCAAGGCAAGTTTCATGCCAAGTTCCCTGTGATTACCAATTTTTCCCTACGTTACCCCGTCTAAATATTAGGCTAACAACCTTTGCCTAATTTCTCGTCCGCATGATTTTTGACATATAATATTAGGCTAAAAACTTAGCCTAATTCAACGTACACAAAATTGGCGTAAAGCAATTCATTAACATAAACATGACATAGGTGTAAACTTGGCATTTTCGGCATAGTCAATATGAACATCATAGGTATGAACTTGCAAAATAGTCAACATGAATATCATAGGTGTGAATCTTGCAACGTAGACTAAATCAACGTACATATATGTGAACTTGCAACATAGACTAAATCATCTTACATATATGTGAACTTGCGAATCAATTACGAGCATATGAATAAGTGTGAACTTGAAATATGTCATAGGTTTAACATATACACATAAACATGTAGATCTAACATTTGGTCATATATGTGATATGATTTTACAACCTAAAACTTGCATAACATGATAAACTACACAACTTGTCATAACGGGTTCTACTTCAAGTTCCTATACATATGAATAGACTTATTCATTAATTCCCAATGATAATAAAATAGAACCACAGGCATAGATCAATATCATTCAATAACATAATCAATCTATTTTCAAGGTATGACATAACTGAATAAATTGATTAAAACATCACAAGCATATAAATCTGATAACATTACGAACATAAAAAGGTTTGAATACTAATCTAGATTCAAGAACATGGATAGATCTAACTTAAATAGAAAAATCAAGATCCAAGGAAAAATAAAGAAAATGGGTTAGAATAGAAAATCAAGCTTAGATCCAATTTCATAGTCATATTCCTAGGCAATGAATCATAGGTGATTAACCACAATTGTCCTTGTCATAGTCATAGGCAATAGTCTTATTGTTCATAGTCATAGGCAGTCTTATGTTCACTGTCATAGTCATAGGCATAGTCTTATCAGTCATAGTCAGTCTTATGTTCACCGTCATAGTCATAGGCATAGGTAAAATCTTATGTCCATAGTCATAGGCATAGTCATAGTCTTATGTCATTAACAATAGTTTCAACGTCGTAGGCAATATTCCCAATAGTCAAGATCCAAGAAGAAACTAAGAATAGATATGAATCATACATAAATCACTTCCAAATTATACCATGCACATATTAGATTTATAGTTTTTATCCAAAAGTAACTGGAACTTACAGATCATGGATCGAGAATTAGAATGCACAGATTTGATTCTAGAAAAGGTTATTGCAGTTGTTGAATCTCGATTTGTATAGTCTTGTTCTAGTTGAAAACCCCCAATTTGCAATTCCTAGATGTTGTCTTGACGAAGAAGAAGTAGTCTCTTTTAATTTAAATATTATCATTTTGATTTTCACAAAGGTAGCATAAGGAAAGAATGAAATGGTGTAGAGAGAATGAAGCTAGGGGCTATTTATATAGGGTTAGGTAGATGAATCTAGTCACGAAACTAGTCTAAATACATCAGAATGCATCTGGTTCAGGAAATAGGTTCGGGAGGCAGGTCGACCCCTAGGTCGACACTATGGTCGACCTGGTCCCTTGGAGGTCGACACTATGGTCGACTCCCAGGTCGACCTGGTCTATGGGCGGAAGTTTTCCTGCCCTGCCTGCTACAGGGTTTGAATTCGAATTTCGAATTCCAATTTCGAGCTGTCTTTGATTCTGAAAAATTCTGAAACTTCTAGAGGTCATAACTTGGTCAAACGAACTCCGATTTTTGAAAACTCGGACTCGTTTCCAAGCAGAATTTCGAGATGAACGCAATGGCTCAACCCGTTTCCCTTGATTCTTAATTTAAAATTTAATTCTGCCTTGATTTATGGTTTTAACACATTATAAAAATTCGGGTTGTTACATTTATGCCCTTTTCAGTTCATCTTTTAATTATGCACCATGTGCTCTTTTTCCCAAGTCATAAATCAAGGCATATATATACATATATTTATATATGTATATTATGCATAAACCCAAATCCTCATATTTTCCAATTTGCCCCAAGTCCATATTCACCCATTTCAATGCAAGTTATACTGAAATCCATATTCACATATTTTCCAATGTATACCTAAAATTCATATTCACATATGTTCCCATTTATGTCCCAAATCAATATTTACACAGGTTCCAAATTTATGCCTAATTTCATATTTACATATGTTCCAATTTATGCCCAAATCATACTTTACATATGTCCCAATTTGTACCAATTCATATTCTACATATGTTCCGATTCACGCCCAAATCTTATTTTTTCCAATATCAATTATGCCCCAAAATTATGTCTTTCCCAATCGTTCCCAATTTCGCACGTTCGCATATTTCAGCATTAGGCCTAGGTTCGAAGGTAGCCTGGCTATATAAAATTAAAAGGGAAAAGAGGGAGAGAAGAGAATCAATAATAGGCATAATAACGAATTAATAATAAACTGCTAGAAATAGCATAAAAACTAAATAGGCATATTATGACAAGATTTGACATAGTGACGATACGGACATATAAAGGCAGATCTGATAATTATGTCATAATAGAACTTGTTTAGGCATAGATCCAATTTCCAATTTTTATATACATTTTATGATTACCCATTAAATGTTTAGATCTAAAAATAATGAACTCATAATGAATAGATCTAAGGAAATGGATCCCAATAACTAAGAAGATCATATTGGATTTCTTGTTACAACACTCGCTGAATAGGGTTTGGAGAAGAATAGTCTACTCAATTTACATTGCAGCAGAGCTCTGCCATCACCACCATATTTTTAGATGAATAAAACCAAGGTTCAGGGTCCTTTATATAGCTTAGGGTTCACGAATCTAGCACCAAAATCGGTCCAAGTTCAGAAAAACATATACCACCCGGATCGGTAGGGGGGTCAACCCCCTACATGGATGTCGACCCCTAGGTCGACCCCGGGGTCGACCCCAAAGAGCTTGGGTCGACCTTGGGGTCGAACCTGGGATCGACCCGGTAGGGTCTCGGGTCGACCCCAAACGGTCGGCCCTTTCCAGTTTAGCGCGTCGATTTCGTATTTTGCTGATTTTTGAATTTTGAATTTTAATTTAATATATATACATATATAATCCTAATTTTCAAAAATATATATATATATATATATCATCCTTGTATGCATACAAACTTCAAACCTAATAACTTCTTCATACGAAGTTCGTTTTACGCAAACTTGGTGTCTATCTTGACCAAAATTTTGAGACGGACGCAGTGGCGTGGTTTGTTTTTCTTATTTCTGAATATTTAATTAAGTTTTCCTTAATTCATTGTTACTATTGTATTTCAAATTAATTATTCTTTAATTTATCATTTTTGTGTCGTTAAAATTACGGGGTGTTACATTCTCCCATACTCAAAGGATTCTTTCCCCGAAACCTCTAAGTTAAGAAGAATGTATATCCTAACATCCAACAATCATACATTCATATAGCAATCACATGCATCCATTGTCCTTAAGAAATTTCTAATGCTTTTATGAACATATGCAATAGTGTGTGTATATGTCTGTAAACTAATGCGAAAGATCAGGCGGTCTACTAATTTAGTTGACCTCCTTAATGCAATGCATGTTTGGGCCATGCAACCAAAATGTATGCAAATCATCCTAATACATGTAAGTTCTATATGTGTGCACAATCATACATCCAAATGCAACATCAATGTAACGATGCACCCATTTTCATGCATAAAAATTTAAAATGCACACACATCCATATTCAATATGTAAGTGATTGAGCCGATCTAGTGCCTATTGTGTGTGTATATGCATTCACGAGCAATCACTAGCAAACACTTGCATCCATCAAACATAACATGTCTCAAACACACGTTTACATTCATTAGTTTTATACCTAAAGAATCAATCGATAAGAGATTCAAACGATAGAAAAAGTATTGATTCGAAGCTTGGGAAAAGAAATTGAGAACATATTCTCCAAAAGGAAAGGATATGAAGCGTGAATCTGATCTTCAGCATCCTCGCGGTCCTCTCCCCATTGCACTTTTACTAGCTTCACTTCTTTGCACAATTTCTTAACCTCCGATCCAAGTATGCAAGTTAGAACTCATCCTATCGTTGCTTCCTTCTCTACTTTCACTTTCTCTCGTAAGTTTGGCTCCACTCCCTCGAACTCTATACATTTTATCGCCTCTGGGATGAATAGTAATCTTAGAATCATAGGCTTCCTCAAGGACTATCTATAATAAGTTTCCCATCCCGATATAATTCACCTATTAAACCTCTTCTCAAATAGCTCCCCTACTTGCTTGCTTACAAAGTTCCCTCTTTTCTTGTAGGAGTCACATGTCGCACAGGCTATGCAACTGGCTTTGTGTTGTATACCAAGTATATGCGGGAACCAATCTTGTGCCTTAGGGGGAGGGGGGGTAAACCCCGAACCTCATCAATACATCAGGATACTCACAACTATTGGTACAGATAGAAAATCATCGATAGATATATCAAGAGGTTCTAGGATACTAAGCAATATAGACCCTTTTGGGGTCATAAGAAATCTTGAGAGTCTTTCCATGGCAAGTCAGATGTCTAATGATCCTCTTCTCACAATCTAGAATGGCTCCATATATGGTTAACCAATACATCCCTAGAATCAAACCATATCTTATGAAATCAAGAACATATGCATCATAATAAAACTCGATGCCTAACAAAGAGATTCTCAAACCCCGACAAATTATCGATAAATAAGCCGTACCTCCAATGGGGTTTGAGACAATAAAGGGATCCAAAACCATACTAGTATCTAGGTGAAGAGACTCAACTAAAGGAAAAAGAATGCGAATCGCCAGAAAAAGAATCCCAACAGGATGATCGGAAATAGAAATCAAACCTTTGACGGAAACTTTCCTACCTCTATCCTGTCCACTAGCTATGAGACATTAGCTTGCCCTCTAGAAGTTCCTTCCCTCTGGCCTTGTCCTTGTATCTTCGGGAACTCCTTAGTAAGGTGTCCTGCCATACCAAAGTGGTAACAAACGCCTTTCCTCCTTCTGAAATACTTTTTCAAATGTCCCACCATTCTTTAATTATGGTATTTCCTCTTTTTTTCTTTCATCCATATTCCCTTCTTAATCCACCATTTTCTTTCATCTTTGGGCAGTGCTCCTTAACCCCAACTCCCTTATTCTCCTTTTTACCGTCCTTTTGCAACATGCTAACAAGACTATTGAAAGTTGCCTCCATTGCACGGAAATCCTTACGAGGCTTGAGAGAAAATAAGCCGCAGGTGAAACTATTGCGGCTACAGATGTAAGAACATAATATCACAAGACAGACATGTAAAATAGCAGCGGAATAAAAAAACTTTATTTAAATCAAAACATCATGTTCCCAAATACTGAGTTTACATCATAGGTTTGAAATAACCAATTACATTAATAATCTGTCTTGCCAAAAATATCAGAATAAAAAAGTATAAAACCATATTTCCCTTGCAAGGCCATAAGAGAGTTCACAGGAAGTCAAAGTGGTACATCAATATCCAAAATCCAAGCTAAGATGAAAGAAACCAAATCAACTCTAAGCACTCCCATCCTGAGAACCGGGGTGGGGGGGGGGGACGGAAGAGAGAAAAGAGGAAAAAAGGGCCAAACATAAATTCTGGAAAGTCTAGATACTTTTAAATATAAATAAATAAAAGTACCATGGAAGGTATATAAAAACGGGAAAAATAAGATAACAATAACAAGACAAGTCTGAACCGAACAAGATATGTTTGAACGGAATGTACTCCGCTTCTTGAATACGTTTCTCTGCACCACACCTATACTAGTATATCAGAAAAAGAATGATCCATACAAAAACCGTTCCATTGCATTTTCATGATTGTTAGGTTACTTGGGTTAACAACACTCAACGCTTATACACACGTCGTACCCATTTACTTTCCAATGGATTAGCCTTGTATAGTATAAGTATCTACTACTCAATGTTGAGATGCACCCCATGGTACCCCACACGGACGGTCTCCACCGTAATGCCATAGAAATGAACGCATTTCCTCATCCCATGCCGGAATGATGTACAGATCTTTATATAACAATGTTACATTCCACATATATTTGTCATTACTATGCTATGCAAATGTACGGACTGCCACTGTAACACCCCATAATTTTATAACATTAAAATTCACAAATTAAAGTATACTTAATTTTTAGAAGAAGAATTAAGTGAAATGGGTTGCGCTATTATGTTCGTCTCAAAATTTTGGGTCAAGATAGACATTTGGTATGCATAAAACGGATAACTTATGAAGAAGTTATTAAGCCTTAAAGTTTTATGCATATGAGAGAAATATATATATAGATATATATAAAAAACTATTCAAAAAAAGTTCAAAACAGCGAATCGGGAGGGGGAATAGCCGAACCGCACCATTTTTGGAGTCGACCCGTGGCCCGATTCGCCCTAAGGGCTGATGTGGCATCTAGGTGGTCCTGATGGTTCTTGATATCCCTAGGTTAATCCGACGGCTCTGATTAAATTAAACTTCTATAAAAACACTACTAAACCCCTAACCCTAATCACATTAATTCATAACAAGAGCCGCCATACCGTCAATGGAGAACCTAGAGTAGCCGCCATATACTTTCAACCCTAAAGCAAGATAGAAGCTTGAATCAAAATCAAATCAAATCTAAATAACGATTAGTCTACATCAAAGGCGAGCAAATCAGTTTCAGAATACAGATCCCAGAAAGACAAGACTATTCTTTTTAATTGCGAGTATGATAGCTTTCACAAATTAATTAATTAATTTAATTATGATAAGATATAATTAGGATTATGAGAATATGATTTTGAATCATCTGATGTAAATTATATGTATGTTTGTGGTGTTGAATCATATGTTAGTCGTATGCAAGTTGGATCATATGTTAGTTCTTATGTGAATCTTATGCAAGTTGAATCATATATCTTATGCAAGTTTGTGATGATTGGATCATATATATTCATGTATGAATCTTATGCAAGTTTGGGTTGTTAAAATATATGTGAGACATGTATATGCATATGCTAGTTTATGTGACATTAACTTTATGTCTAGATCCATATGCAAGTTTACATCTTTATGTTTAGACCCATATGCAAGTTTACAGCTTTATGTTTAGATCTATATGCAAGTTTACATCTTTATGTTTAGATCCATATGCAAGTTCACACCTTTATGTTTGGATCTATAGGAGTACATATGTTATGCAAGTTTATGCCCATTACCTATGCTAGTTTTGTATCATATGCTAGTTTGAATGAAATTCATATGCAAGTTATTGGCTATGTAATCTTATGTCATGATCCTTAGATCTATTTTATGTGTTATGTGATGTTGTTTTTCTTTTTATTAGTTAGACTATTTGCGAGTCTAACATATGTCATATGAAAACGTACGAATAGCGTGGGGATGAAGGGATAATATTGAATATACATAAATTTTGAATTGACATAAAATGGCCTTAAAAGGCATTTAATTAATTTGAGACATTAATTGGCATAATTGGTATTTATGGACATAATTTTAAGAGATAATTACGGACATAAATAAATTTGGAATTTATTGACAAATTCGAATAGGGATATTAATCCAATTTGGGGTTAAATAAGGATGTATAATAATTAACCGCCTAAAACACGAGGTTAGACTCTTTTGTGGTGTAAGACTGCCCGGACCCACCCGACAAATCCAGCAGCCACAAATGCTAGTCTAATGCGAGAGGTCAAAGGCACGAATTAAATGCTTAACAATTGTAAAGACACGAGGTTAGGCTCGTTTGCGGTATAAGATTTCTCGGGCCCGCCCGACAAATCCAACAACCGCAAATGTCAGCCTAATGTGGGAGGTCTTTACAAGGTTACGGTTCTTATGAATTCAATAACACTTAACCAGATAAACATGTGGTGGGACATGGGGGGTTAAGTGGGTACCTTGGGTGGAATGTGAAATTAAGTGGTTGCCTTGGGTGGCATGTGAAATACGATTAGATGCACTTAACTAAGATTGAAACATGTAAGAAGACATGAATAAGAATGGGGTTAAGTGGGGAAACCTTAGTGGGGACCAAGCATATGTGGAAGGCTTGTGTCAAGCATGGGGGCCCTTTCAAACCAATAACCCATTAGGTATCTT
Organism: Allium sativum; assembly: GCA_030737875.1. Taxonomy (NCBI): domain Eukaryota; kingdom Viridiplantae; phylum Streptophyta; class Magnoliopsida; order Asparagales; family Amaryllidaceae; genus Allium; species Allium sativum. Next base: position 194,232,854 of record CM060913.1, read on the forward strand.
TGTGAGCTCGACCTAAGTCGAGGACGGGACACGCTTATTGGATTTGATTGTAAGAGGTCAAAACGGGTTAGCGGTGGCAACGCAAGTCCAACGGGGTCATGTGCGTGCGTGGGCCCGGGCTGGTAGGTAAGACGTTGTTGCATCATGTAGATATAAGCCATGCATCTTTGGTGGTATCGGGTTGCCACTTTGGGGAGTGATACACCCCACTGTGGGACCAACACAGGTATCTACGAGTTAGGGAGCTGATCGAATGGGGGTAGAGGGTACAACTAGTGGAGATAAAGGCAGACGACACCTATGAAGGCAGCTAGGGGTACACAAAACTACCATTATCGTTATTATGTTCTGTAGGCGGGATCAACTTTTAGGGTGACTAGTGGTGGTGCAGTATAGTAATTATCCTATAGTGATTAGGAACGAGATTAGCGCCAGAATATTCCTCTTATTTGCTTTGTCATGCCTACTTGTTTCATGGTCATATCTTATCTTACCAGTTTATGCCTTATCCTAGTTACTTTAATAATTATATTATTAAAGTTATTATACTCGCCAGACTTTATGTCTGACCCCCTTGTTTTTGCCTCTTTTCTTCCTCCCTCCCCCCCCCACCCCCCCCCCCCCCCCCGGTTCTCAGGGTGGGACTAGTACTAGTGGAGCTTGATCTCGGATCCCTTTCTCTCTCTTTTGGAAGTGCTTGGATTGCTGAAAGTAAAGTTCAGCTCATCTCTTTTATGGCTATATGTGTTGGGTTTTATGCTTTTTATTTTATGTACTCTGAAACAATTTATCAAGATGGATATTAAGTGTACTTGGTTTATGAAGTTATTGTAATCAAACTATTTCTCCGCTGCAATAAACGTTGTTTTAAAATTTTCAAGTACCATTATTTATATTTGTCTTGTTATATTCTATTCTATACACTAAATATGCTCTATGGAAGTTAATGCATTCCCTTTGTGAGTGACATTAATGGACGTGGGGTGTTACAGCCACCATTATTCGAATCAGTATTCATACCGGATTAATGCCCTCAAGTCTACAATAAACCACCCAAAGCCGTCATGCATGTATTCAGTTTGTCCACCATATGTATCTTCAATTGTGGCTCGATGGCTCAATCGCACGTCTTCTAATGTGCACCGAGTTCCATGGCAGGGCGATACAAGAAGCCCGAAACTCGATCGAGAGCTTTTACATTTCTTTATAGGCCCTTCTTTAAGAGCCTCTACATATATTCCTGGGGTCTGTTTTCCATGGTGGCTATGGCCCCACCTCTGCCCCTCCCTCAACTAGTAAAGACTACAAGAGCTAAGCGACTGCCCCTACGCAAACAATCTAAACATCCATGTGGCATCTCCCCTCAACAATCGTATCTCGATAGCAAAAGGTGAATGGCGTCTTAGGTTTAGCTCTAGTCTTTTCGCATCCCATTGGCTACCGATGATGGGTATTCGTAGATTCACTATCTTGTTGGTCTTGACCCTTTCTTTCCCCATTGAGGCAACAACTAAATCACCCTAGTGTCACCTCGTCATGGCATTCTGACTGCAAAGCTACTTTGGCACTCAAGACCCACCCAACTAGTAGTTACGCGTAGACCCAACCACTGCGAGCACAGCCTGAAACATCTACCACCGCATAGAGGACTACTAGGAGCACCTTATGTACCTTAGAAAGTCGCGTGCTTCCCCTTCCAGTCCTTTGGAGCCATCAAAACAATCAGATGAATGTGCGCTCCCCCTCGTGCCTTATAACACCACGACGATCTACCCCGTTGGGTTATTCACCCTCAAATGTGCAGACTGGTCCAAGCGCCTCACTTTAATATATTGTTAGACCCTATGTCTAATCATTCTTTTACGCGCTTGCCTTACATCATCAGGTTTTTATATAACTTTGAAATTCCCATTCATATTGTAATGACCCAGAATATCTGAACCAATTTAAAAAAATTTAAATTGGCTAAAATAATGGATTTTAAATATTTAAAATAAATATTTTAAATAATGGCGATGAAAACTGAGTTTGAATCGACAATTGAAAACGAATATAATTAATTATAATTATAAACAAGGCCTGAAATGGCGTGGCAGTTTCAAAAATTGAATACAAACTTTGTCGGACTGTACCGGGTGCAAAACAATCCGGATTTTAGTGAAACCAAAAACATTAGGATCTAATTGATGATATCATTCCAACGAATCTGACGAATCGAAATTTGATAGCGGGAATCAAAAGATATGTCCAGTTGAAAATTCTGAATAGTCGCTATGGAATTCAGGCCCTTAAAAATGGACATTTTGCATACGACCTCGGATTTCGACGAAACCACTTTTGTTGGATCCGTGATGTCAAGTTATTGCTAGGTTTCAAATTTCATAATTTTTCGAATCAATATGTGAGCGTGGCAAAAGAAAACGCGTTTGACCGGTTTCAGTTGATTTTAATCGACTGGAAATTGGCCATTTTTCAAACGGTCTCAGAATTCGACGAAACTAGTTTTGTTATGACCGTATCGTCAATACGAAGCTAGAAAATATTTTTCTGGGATTTTTCTAGTTAGTATGTGACCCCGGTAATTTGAAATGTACGTTTAAAATTCAATATAAAGATTTAAATGTAAATCAAACGGAAACTGATTATAACTATCGAATCAGCTTACGATACATATCCCATTGTGTTCGGAATGGGGATAAAACGCTAGGGACGACAGTCGGTGTGTTCGATTTCGAGTCAAAAATTTTAAGTTGCTTTTTGGGGATATAAAATTTTAATTAAATAAAAAGGTCAACCCTTATTTCACTAAACCCCCTATCTACTCCCTTTCCCATTCATTCTCGTTCAAAAAAAAAAAAAGCCCGACTTCAGTCAGGCGCCCCCCCTTCATCGTCGATCGACTGCCGCTCATCCCTGCCCCCTCCGTTCATCTTCTCCAGACGTCGCGCCACCCCACCCCTCGTTCACCAACACCCCCTCCTCCATTCGAACCGCAGCTACCCAAAGACCCCCCTTCTTCGAGTTCAAACCCCTGCCGCACCTCCCTGAGCCACCGCCCCCCCCCCCCCCCGAAGCCAGCTCCGACCCTGACGACGCCCCCCTTCTTCGCGTTACAGTAAGTCTTTTATTTTATTTTTATTTTTATTTCTAATACTGATTTTATTTTTATTTTTTAAAAAAGAAAACTGATTTTTTTTAAAAGGATTTAAAACTGATTTTAAAAGGATTTAAACTGATTTTAAAAGGATTTAAAACTGATTTTAAAAAGGATTTAAAACTGATTTTAAAAAGGATTTAAAACTATTTTTTTTTAAAGGGTTTAAAACTAATTTTGGAAAAGTTTAATTCTGATTTTTGAAAAAGTTTAATTCTGATTTTTAAAAGGTTTAAAAACTGATTTTAATTTAAACTTTAAAAAGAAAAAGATTAGAACTTTAAAAAGAAAAAGATTAGAACTTTAAATAGAAAAAAAGATTAGAACTTTAAATAGAAAAAAAAGATTAGAACTTTAAATAGAAAAAAAAAAATTTGAACTTGGATAGGAAAGATCATAGTTTTAAAATAGAAAAGACGGAATTTTTATTAAGTAGAAGAAGTAAGATATGATTTTTATATTTTTAAAGTAATAAACATATAATTTTTACATCATAGGAATATTAAAAATATAATCTTTATTTTTAAAATTCGATTTTTTTTATATATTGAATAGCATAGTGAAAATTCGATTTTTACATATGTAGAGAATACGGGCAACGAAAGCGACAAAAGGCGAGATTAGCGAAGATTTCTATAAAGGAAGTGTCGTGAAGTTGGATAGCTATTGGTGAGAATTTCTCACTCTTCAATTTCTTTATCTATATATATGTGTTGAAATAAAAGTGAATTGCTATAATATATATATATATATATATATATATATATATATATATATATATATATATATATACGCCCCTCTTCCACAAACCATGGACGATATTTATTGGTTGAAATTGTTGTGAAAATTGATTGATAGCGAATGGTTGTTTGGGATTGTTTGTGGTTGATATTGATTTGATTGTGGTTGAAAAATACCCGTTTGTGATGGGAAAATATTTGGTTGAAACCACATAGGATTAGTTTGTGGAAATGAAATAAATATATACATGCCGCCTGCGTGCGAACTAGATGCATGATCCCCATTGACAAAAACCGCGAGGTTTTAAGGTAGAGCGAGGAGCCGTACTAGGGACGGTCCCGGTTTTAACTACCCTGCCGTTATGCTGCCGAAATTTTGAATAATATTCGTGTGTTTGAATTATTTTCATTTGCTTAAACTATATTTATTCATTGAATAGAAAACATTCATGTGTTGAATTGATATTCTTTCGTTGATTTGAGATTCATGTGTTGAATGGTATTCATATTTTGAAATAAATTGTTTGATAATAAAAATCACATTTTTATCTATATATAGAAACTATAGAAAACATTCATGTGTTGAATTGATATTCATTCGTTGATTTGAGATTCATGTGTTGAATGGTATTCATATTTTGAAATAAATTGTTTGATAATAAAAATCACATTTTTATCTATATATAGAAACTATAGAAAACATTCATGTGTTGAATTGATATTCATTCGTTGATTTGAGATTCATGTGTTGAATGGTATTCATATTTTGAAATAAATTGTTTGATAATAAAAATCACATTTTTATCTATATATAGAAACTATAGAAAACATTCATGTGTTGAATTGATATTCATTCGTTGATTTGAAATTCATGTGTTGAATGGTATTCATATTTTGAAATAAATTGTTTGATAATAAAAATCACATTTTTATCTATATATAGAAACTATAGAAAACATTCATGTGTTGAATTGATATTCATTCGTTGATTAGAAATTCATGTGTTGAATGGTATTCATATTTTGAAATAAATTGTTTGATAATAAAAATCACCTTTTATCTATATATATAAAATCCTATTTTTGTCACCTATATAAACTATATAGAAAAATAGTGTTTTGAAATGAATTGTTTTACAATAAAAATCACATTTTTATTGTATGCATAAATCGTTGAAATGTGAAGTGTTAAAAATAGCCACTTGTTCAAAATAAACATATATGAGTTGAAATATTCATTAATTAGCTAATGAAATGATTTGCACCTATTTATGTAACATTAGAATGAATGGTGTTTTTAAACCAAATAGAAATCAAATATGAAGTTGAATAGAAAATGATAAATGATAAGAACTGTATATATATATGTACATGCATATTCATTGAACAGGTTATAGCACAGGGGCTAGAGAAGAGGAATAAAATTTTGTGCCCGACAAATAGGTACACATTTACTGTTTTGTTTGGGTGATGATTTTATGAGCCTGTTGGCTAGCCGCTTGGCTTTTTCTTTTTGAGATTAGAAGGACCGGGAAAGCTATTTGCGATTTCCCGATGCTCCCGGTGCAGGGGAGGTTATGGCGAAATTTTCCAAAAATTTAAGGCGTTAGTGAAGTATTTGAAGTGAAAACGATATAGGAATTTTTGAAGAAACTATATTTATATAAATATATAAATATAAATAAAATTAAAAACGAAACGAAGCCGTGAAGTTCGTATTTTGAAATTGTGATTTCAAACAACTAGTACGGGGAATCCGACCATTGGATTTTCCCGAAACCTCAACCGTCGGGTTCGCCTTGGAAATATCTTCCCAACAGCACCAACTTTGTAAAAATCCAACGGTTGGATTGTCTGGAATGTTTAATTCAAATCTGATGAAAAACAGCGCCAAAAGCGATTATATTTATATATATATGAATATAATTATATATTTAATCGAATAACGACGCTGCAGTTCGTATTTTGAAATCGAAAATTCAAACGATTGTACCGGGAGATCCGACCGTCGGATTTTCCTGAAACTGGAACCGTTGGGTTCGTTTTGAAAAGACCTTTCTAATGATGTAAATTTTGTGAAGATCCAACGGTTAGATTTTCAGATATGTGTAAATCAAATCTGAAGAAAAACAGCGCCACGGCCGCTTTATGGCCCGAAGCGTCGTTTTGAATAGATAGGCTATTTTAAAATAAATAAAAATAGCGATAAATCATTATAAAATATCATAAACGATATGGAATGGAAATAAACTGAATTTGCTTGATTTATGTGGCTTTTGATGGTTGAATGTGTTTGGTGTGAAAATTACATTAAAGAACACAATTGGTGTTGTCGAATAGTTTAACCATTGAAATAAATTGATTTGAAATTCTAAATATGCGTGAATTATTTGAAAAGGCCGAGTTAATTCTCATTTCAAATGATTGACCGACGATTGAAAATTTGAAGATGAAGACGATGGTCGAAGACCGGAGATCTTCACCTCGTTTGGATGGTAACCGAGGTCCTGATTGGGAGGCATCCCGAAATATGGATAATGAGTGGTGATCGTTCAGACGTACGTGGTGATCGATGGGTTTGCGAGGTATTTAGTGCCTCCGGTTTCGTTCAGACCCAGAACGGACTTGTAAATGGACTGTGTGTCTGACATTGGATTTTATTCTGTGTTGATTGATCTCTATTAAATATACATCTGTTTGGCGGCGGAGAATTTATTCTTTTGCTTAACGCCCTTCTCTGAGACGCACGAGCTCAGAGGTTGTATATCGATGGACGTCGGTCGCATGGCATGAATTGCCTGTGTGGCATACTAAGATGCAGTGATCAGGGCTTCTGTTGAAAATCAAAGTCTTGTGGTGATGATCAAAGCACCGCCTGTGTGGCGTTGCAACGGCCCAGATTTTTTGACCATTTAGTTATTATTTAAAAATGTTTTTTTTATTGTTTTGGAAGTTTAAATGATTTAATTTCAATAATTTTGAATATTTTATGTTATTCCGAAATGGTAGAAATTTAGTGGATCTGCAATATAATGTGAACTGGCAGTATAAAAGGATAAATTTTTAATTAAAAATAGTACGTTTACAAAGGAAGTAGTAGCTAACGAACTCGGATTTCGATGAAATCAGTTTCATTAAATCCGAAATGATGAAATTAGGTAACCAACCAAGTTACGTCGAAAATGGCATCCGTATGTGGAAAAGGAAAAATAAAAGGCCAAAATTTGAACTAAATTTTGACGGTAATTGGAATTTGCTAATGCTAACGGCAAAACTGGAACCTGAGACCTATCCAAGAAAATTCTAAACATAGGATATTAGCTATATATGAAATCTGGGAAAATCCTTTAACGAATATAGAAAGTTATTAAGGAAACAAAATTTAAATAAATTATTTGAAAATCTAAACGATCTCTGATTTTTGATTTGAATACATAGGATTGAAGTACGTTAAAAACCGGACCAGATGGTGGAAGAATTTCTGAAAACCGTTATCGTTTGATACTCCAACATAAGACCGGAAGGTGTTGAAACTAACACAAAACACTATTTTGAATTTGAATTTAAATTATTTGAAAGTTCAAACAAATTCAAAATTGATATATTTTTATATAGTATTGAAGAGCAAGAAAAATTGAACAACATGGTTGAAAAAGATTTTGGATAAGGTATCAATAAGTAAGTCAAATTAACGTCCGAATAGGGTTGAGAAAACACACTTTACTATTCATAAATTATTAAATTTATTTATAATTTAATTAATTTAAGAATTAATCATAGCCATCCATTTTCGACCGTTGGATTCGCGCCACCTCAGCAATCCATGTGACTCCTTCGGCTATAAATAGCCCCCCCCCCCCCTTCATTTTAAAATCCACCCTCCTCCTCCTCTTTCAAGCTTTGGCAATGGCAGAAATAATAATAAAATATTAGGAAATAGGGAAAAGGGAAGGAAGGGAGAAAGGAGGGCAAGACGGGGAGCTAGGACTCTTAGGCAGAGGCTTAGGCTTCACGGGGTAAGTTTTAAATAATATTTATTTATTTATTTATTCTTGTAATATATATATAATAATTAAAATAGAATTTGAAAAAATAAATATCGGAACATTCTAAGGGTGACAGAGAGGATAGTGTCTAAGGCTTGAGTTTGGAAAATATAGTTTCCTGCTCTCCCTGGCTATCCCTAACTGATCCGACGAATGGGATGATTAATTTAAATTTAAAATTTAAAATTTAATTTGAATTTAATTTGAATTTAAAACAGACCAGGGGCATTTTCGAAATTTTTAACTATAAACTTTAAAAGCTTATAACTTTTTCAAAACAAGTCGGATTTCCACGAAACAAGGACCGTTGGATTCTTATCGAAAAATACTTTAAAATGAGTGGAAGCAGATTTTTGATCCGGGTTAAAATTTTTAAGTTATAATTAAATGAATATTTTTAAATATTTTATTTGAAAATTAAATTTAATTAATATTAAAATGGTTTTTCAATTTTAAAGAAAAATTGGATATGGCTAGAGATGGGAAAGTAGGATTTTTTTAGAAGGGCAGGGAAGGTAATTTGGCTAATAACGCAATTAGAAATTAATTGAGATAAAAATAATTTAATTAATTTAATTAAATATATATTCATTTAAATTAGGTAAATATTGTAAATAGCATAACTTTTGCATACATTAACGAAATTTAACGAAACAGGATCCGTTGGGATCGTATGGACAAGCACTACGCAATGGAACTGACCGCAAGTGGATTGGAGCTCGTTTGGATTTATGGCAAAATTAAACGCCTGAACCAAATCAATGACCGATTATCGTTATTCAACGATAAACCGTCCAATGTGAGTAAATCTCACTAACTCTGAACACTTTATATTTTTATAAAGTATTTTTAGAATTGATAAATATTGGTTGAATTGCTGTGTGTTGGCTGTTTGGTTGAACTGCTAGTCAGTTGATTGAAATTATCGATAACGATATATATAAATCGTATCGAGATATTGATTCTGTTTATCAGAATATTTTATACTCATGTTATTTATGTGGACTGACATTTGTGGATGCAAGGGAACAGGTTGGAGGGACCCAACTGGGTTCCTCAACATTTATTTTACTATTTTTCATAGATGTATTCTTATATATGATGTGCTATATCATCGGCTGACCCTGTGTGTTTTGGATGGAAAATTGACCCTTTTGAATTGGTATTTTTATACCGTAAGCGATACTGAAAAGTGAAAAGGGATTTCAAAGAATATTTTGAAAGTAGATTATTTATATAAAATCAACGGATTTTATATATGGAAAATATTGGTTTATTAAAGAAAACATTTTATAAATTAAAGAATATAGAGAAAACATATTTGTAAATAAATATAGAGAAAATATTTGTAAAACAAATATAAGGACAAATATTGGCAAAATAAGGAAAAAGGGAGATATTTGCAAATCATTTTGCAAATAGAATAAATAGGAAAGAAAAGGGAAAATATTTGTAAATCTTTTACAAATAAGATAGAAAGGGAATTATTTGTAAACAATTACAAATAGGAATAAAAAGGAAATCATTTGAGAAATATTTACAAAATGGAAATAGAAAGGAATATTTGTAAAACAATTATAACGGATTAAAAGGGATATTTATCAAGAAAATGAACTGAGTTATGGAAAAGAATTATTCATTTAGAAATTAAATAGAATAATGGAATACTTGAAATTGGATAGAAGTGTAATAAAGGAGAATTTTACACTAGGAAGAGTTTCGACCCGTGCTTCGCACACGGGTAAACAGATCATGAATTCAAAGTGAATAATTAAGAGAGATCTGTTTTAACAGATAAAGTGAGAAGGTTAATTTATAAATAAAGTTTTATAAATTAATTTAGTTATTTATCTTTGGGTAAATAGAGTATATAAGTCAAGACTTATATAGAGAAGTAAAAATCGATTTCCACATCGATATTTGAAACTGAATATGTATGAAAGAGAATTTATCGAATAAGAGTTATTCGAAGTAAAACTATCGAATATCGGTTTATTCGTAAGGGAGTTTATTGAATATTTGTTATTCGAAATGGGTTGATCCAAGAGAGTTAATCCAATAGAGTTAATCCAATAGAACAAATTGATTGAGATCAACCGTTAGAGTTAAACTGTTAGAGTTGAACTGTTAGAGTTAAACCGTTAGGGTTAAGCCGTAGAGTTAAACCGTTGGAGTAAACATTTAGAGTTAGTTAGTTAGAGTTAACCAATTAGAGTTAATCAGTTAGAGTTAATCGATTAGAGTCTAATCGATCTAGAGTTATCCAAATATTGTAATCGAATGAGGGATGATGGAATATTAGTTATTCAATTAGATTTGCTCGAATTTAGTTATTCGAGATAGAGTTAAACAGAAGTAGTCATTTAAGATAAGCTATCAGTAAGCACGACAGCTAGCGTAATTCGCAGGGCTGCAGATAGCCTAAGGCGGACGGATGTTTCCTGAGGGAATCAGGCGTAACCATTGTGATCGCTGCGATCTAGAGTCGAGCGGATGGAGTTAAATCGAATATTAGATATTCGAAAATAAAGTTAGAACAAGCATAGTTAGTCGAATATAAGTTAATCGAATATTAGTTATTCGATAGGAGTTAGTCAAATTGAGTCAGATAAGTCGAGTTAAATAAGTGGAGTTAGATAAGTCGAGTTAATTAAGCCAAGTTGAGCTGATCAAGTAAGTTGGTCAAGTTGAGTTAATCAAACTAAGTTAATAGAATAAGAGTTAATCCAGTAAAATTTAATAGAATAAGGGTTATAGATTAGAGTTAACTGAATAGGAGTTAGAAAATTATGTATTCGTCTATTTATTCGAGTTAGAAAATAAAAGTCATATTAAGTTATTATATTTCGCATGTAGGGAATTATAACACCATTGTTATAATCAAGTGATTTCTGAAAAAGAAGTGGATTCATAAATCGAATCCCAGGGCAATGTAAGGAAGTGTGTTAAAAGATTGGAAAGTTGAACTTTGTCTATTTCGAAGTTAGAAATGTCGTTCAGTTAAGGTCTGAGAGGTAATTATACCCCAATTTGATTGGCTTCGTTTTTAACTAAGAAATGGTTAAGGTTCGATAGTGAAAGGTGTTTAAGTGGAAACCAAATAAAGGAGATTTGGCGTAGTGATGTTTATTCAAACATCTGTTTAATCAAATGAAGGAGATTTGGAAATGTTTTCCAAATGAGAGTCAGAAATGTTTTTCTGAATATTGGGAACAAGAAATGGAAATGTTTTCCAATGGTAATAATGTATATTTTTATAAATATATTAAATAAGAAATGTTAAATAACCGAAAAAGGGAAATGAATAAATGAATGAATTAAAAGGGATAAACGTTGAACGATGATTGATCGAAAGAGTTTCCATCTGGAAACAATATCGTTGGTTGCACACCTGTTTTTCTTTGATAGTTAAATCACCAACTATCAATGTTTTGACCATTTTAACGTTGTTAATATGGAGAGACCGGTTGGATTATTATCCAGAGAACCACTCCGTATTGGCATAAGCGTTGCGAATCAAGTATGCTGAATATATTGAAGACGGAGTTGTGCAAGGGCTATCCTGTGTACAGAATAGTGCCTTCGGTTTGTCCAGTCCCAGGACAAACGTGTATGGACGAGTGTCTGACAGAGTATATCCAATAGATTGCATAAGTTGATCTCTTCAAACGTACTTACGTTTGGTGGCGGAGGAATTCGTTTCTCCTAGCTGTATACCCGTGGTATTTTTGGTGAAATCAATTTGTGATTTGGCGGGTATGACAATGTGGCATTCAAAGTAATGGAGGTGTGATATGTCAAAAGATACGTTATGAGCTCAAGCCTCATCAACCAGGAAATGACAAAAATCGGGCAGGCAGCATGGCTATGTGGGTCGCACCCATTAGGATGTATAATCACCTATCTAGAGAAATTCCAATTGCTTCTTTAATCTATCGATGCTATCCCATTCGGGAGACGGTTGCTGATCCCAACCGTTGGTGATATACATTCGATACACTCAAGCGAAATGAGTGGTCGGTCATGTGAGGGCCGGGTTGCAAGATGTTCTTGTTGAACCCAGTGTATTCGCCTCTAGAGATACACTATCGGCAGGTGGTCCCATACCTTGTCAAAGTCCGAATCCAATTTCCAATAAGTGCCCGTGAGTTTGATTTGTATACTACATATGTAGAGCGTGAGATGCAAGCGTTCTACTATATTTTAATTACTTGTGATTAGACATTATTATAATATCAGATAATATATGATTTCCAAAGTGTTTTGGGTTATCGTAAGGTAAAAACCGTCCGTGTTTATGTGTGGATTGGTCTTACGATTATCTTTTCTTTCGAAAGGATTTTGAAAGTTAAACCAAATGATTTGAGTTTATTCACACCAGTCCCATTACTGACCGAGAGTTTATTTTGTTTTGTTTTCCCTAAACTCTTGGGTGCCCAAATTTGTACGGGCAGTCAAGTAGTCAGGATTTACAGGTATGCTTGAAGAGCTTGGAGCAGGAGGCTTCAAGATTTTTCTAGCTATTGATTATTCCGCTGTGATGAAAGTGTTGTACTCTGATAATGGTATGATATACATATACTACTTTGATTTCAAGATATGTTGTCTATTATATTTTATTCGTTCCGCTGTGAGATTCGTGTTACTCTGATGTTCTTATGTTCTTCTTCTTCTTCTGTTCTAATTTTCTATCTTATCTATCCTCACCCTCTAATTTCTTTCTTGGACTATCCGGTAATTTCGACTTTTGATTGTTCGATAGGTGTTATATATCGGATAACCAAGGTCGCTTTTTCCCGGGTCGTTACAGGCGTAGCTTTGTGTATAACGTGAATTCGCGAGCCTCACACCCCGGTATAAACCAGAAACGGGAGAAGGACCTCAGGGAGGGCATGCATTTCCTTCTAGCTAGGGTGGTGTCAGTGACCTACCAGCCCTGACATTTATATACTTTTCACCTATGTTGTTGTTGCGGTTGCGAGGCGCCTCGGTTTGATCGGACGATCCGGGTCCGATGGAGTCATTCGTTGGCTCGTTTACGCCCTAAAGGGCGGGGAAACTTATTGTTCAGGCATTTTAATCCACATCGGTGGACCGGCCCTGACGATCCAAGGGTCACTCGAGCTCTGATCCTGAGACATGGGCTAGATTGTCTCGAATTCGGTAAGGACTATCTTTTGCCTTGGTTCATGACGGAAATCCAATTTCCAAATACGACATCATGCAGTTCTGATTGTAAATATATATGGCGACATGATATATGGTACCCATGCCGTCTATGATTGATAGTTATGATTTGAAATTGTTTTTCAAAATATATTAACACTAGCAATAATATCAAATGCCTTTGTTTTATTCGTATCAATCATATTTTGGCCATTATAAGGTAAAACTCTATCCTCCGGTTTGCGTTGCATTGTGTGATGGGAACTGAGTCTTATAACGGTTTCATTTTTATAAAAAGCATAGCGATGTTTAAAAGAAAGATTTGTTTTAAAGCACTGGCAATCCAATGGAGTAAACCCGTTCCACGAAAGTGGCGTGGTCCTGTGATTGGCCAATTATATATGTGTTGAGTGGATTTCTCATACCAGTCCCATGACTGACTCGTAGTTTGTTTCACTTTCAAACTCGGGTGCCCCTTTTTCTACACGGGCAGCATTGTATTCAGGTTTAGCTGGTTCTTTCTGGATAGCTGGAGCTGAAGATGGATTCTATCATTTATTTCTTTTTATGCTGTTCAGCTCCTATTGTAGATATTTTGTTTATTTCCGCTGTAGACATTTATGTATAGCTGAATTGTATTTGTACTAAGTAAGATCCTGTATACTGTGTAACTCTGATGATTACTTTTATCCAGTATATTCTATTGTTCATTACCTGGTGTATTTATTTAATTTTGTTCTGTTATTATCTGTTTCTGTGTTATATTCCAAAAGATAACCCTTGTTTCCATATGAACGGGATTTTGGGTCGTCTCACATATTGAATCCTTAATCAAGTTACCAAGTTCCACTTGCTTATTAATTTCAGTTACATAATTTAACCCATTTAAATTTATTAATAAGCCCACAACATGTTATTCCCTAGATTGTGGTTCAAGGTCTGTGATCCACAATCCCTTTATATTCTTGTTTGGTTATCACAACATGTTCTACTTAGCAGGTTATTATGCATATCTAAATTCCATCATTTCTACAAGTTATGCTTACCCTAAAAGGTGTCTTTAATTACATAACTTTATTATTTCTACCGGTCATGTATACCACTAGGTGTCTTTAATTACATAACCTTATCGGGTTAGATTTATGGGCCTATATGTAAATATTACCCACCCTCTCAGATTTATCTAACTCACCCACTATTCAACCAATTTTACTTAACCCCAACTTTAGTTTATATTCATACAATCCCTATGGATTCAACTAGTTTAAGTATTCAATATTTTATTACCATATTTTCATTTATGGTTACAGTATGCTAGACCTACTGCATTAAACCGGCCATTTGTGGGTGTTGGATATGTCGGTCGGGTCCGGGCAGACTTATTCCACAAATTGGGCTTAACCTCGTGTCTGAGCATGTCTCATATTTGTACACATTAGATTCAACACTTGTGGTCGCTGGATATGCCTGTCGGTTCCAGGCAGACTTCCATCGCAAGTGCAATCTAACCTTCTGTCATAAGTGTAGTTACTGTTTCTAATTACTGTAATCCTAGGCATTTCATTATTATCCAATTTTACCTATGTCCTTATAGGTATTCATGCCCCTTTTCCCCATATTTAATTATATGCCCAATCCACTATTCAAATTACATATTTTTATGCCCATTTTCAATTCATCTTTTAATTCTGCATCATATGCTCTTTTTCCCAAGTCATAAATCAAGGCATATATAAACATATATATATATATATATATATATATATATATATGTATATATATATATATGCTCAAACCCAAATCCACATATTTTCCAACATAATCCAAGTCCATATTCACTTATTTCAATACAAGTTATACCCAAATCCATGTTCACATATTTTCCAATGTATGCCTGAAATTCATATTCACAAATGTTCCTATTTATGTCCCAAATCAATATTTACACAGGTTCCAAATTTATGCCCAATTTCATATTTACATATGTTCCAATTTATGTCCAAATCATATTTTACATATGTCCCAATTTATGCCAATTCATATTCTACATATGTTCCAATTCACGCCCAAATCATATTTTTCCTATACCAATTATGCCCCAAAATTATGTCTTTCCCAATCGTGCCCAATTTCGCACGTTCGCATATTTCAGCGTTAGGCCTAGGCTCGAAGGTAGCCTGGCTATATAAAAATAAAAGGGAAAAGAAGAAGAGAAGAGAATCAAGAATAGGCATAGTATTGAATCAATAGTAAACTGATAGAAATAGGAATAAAAACTGAATAGGCGTATTATGATAAAATTTGACATGGTGACGATATGAACATATAAAGTTAGATCTGATAATTACATCATAATAGAACTTGTTTAGGCATAGATCCAATACCCAATTTTTATATACATTTTTTGATTACTCATTAAATATTTAGATCTAAAAATAATGAACTCACAGTGAATAGATATAAGGAAATGGATCCAAATAACTGAGAAGAACACATTAGATCTGTTCTTGTACCAATAGCTGAATTGGATTTGGAGAAGAATAGGCTACTTAATTTACATTGCAGCAGAGCTCCGCTGTAACGACCGGGAATTTCGCTCGATCCGAATCAATCGCTAAACCGACCAAGACCGTATGAAACGCCTGATTGTTTTGAGAACACAACAAATTAGAACGCGAACAGAAGAACATTTCATTGCTTATTACAATAATTCCATCAGAATACAAGAATATACAGAGTATGAATAAATATTGCACAGAAAATATCAGAGATTACAATAAATTACATAGCAGCGGAAAATAATATAATACACAACTAGAAGTAATACACAGATACAGAGCTTTCCGGATATCATTCCAGCTGTAAATCAGGATCCTGTGAATACAAATCTGCAAAACCAAAACTACTAGCTTCTCGTGTCAAAATAAGACCACCCAGAGTTTAGTTTAAAATAATAAACTCCAGGTTAGTCATGTGACTAGTGTGAGAACTAAAACAGTTATTAATCTTTATTTTAAAGTTAGGTAAATCAAGGGACCACGCCGTATAACACGGAACGGGTTTCCTCCCAAGAATACCTATGCATAAAACAACAGCGCAATGCTAAATAAAGAAAAATGAAGCTATTATAAGACCCAGGTCCCATCACATAATGCAACGCAAGCCTGAGGATAGGGTTTTACCTTATAATACCCAAAGAATGCTTGATACACTAAATTTCACATTTAATTATTACTATAAGTGTATAGTGTTAAAATAATTTCAATCATAAATATTAATCATAGACGGTATGGGTACCATATATCATGTCGCCATACTAGGCCCTACAACCAAAACTGCAAATGTCACGTATTTGGAAGTTGGATTTCCATCTGTGATCCGAGGCAAAAGATAGTCCTCTACCGAATTCGAGACTGTCTAGCCCGAGTCTCAGGCAAGCGTGCAGGCAAGCCTTGGATCATCAGGGTCGGTCCACCGATGTGGATTATTATGCATGAACACTACGTTTCCCCTCCCTTTGGGGCGTAAATGAGCCAACGAATGACTCCATCGGCTTCACATAGTCACCGATATATCCGAGGCGCTTCGCAACAGCAACAACCACATAAGTCAAACTCGTCAGGGCGTGTAAAACCACTGACTCCACTTCTAGCTAGAAGGAAACGCACGCCCTCCCTGAGGTCCTCTCCCGTTTCTGGTTCACAACCGGGTTGTGAGGCTCGCAAATCAACGCTACACAAAGCTATGGCACACAGGCCGAGCTTTGATCATTAACCACAAGACCTTGCTTTACAACAGAAGCCTTGATCATTTGCCACTTAGGCATGCCACACAGGCATTTCACTCCATGCATTTGATATCCATCAATATATAACCCCTGAGCTCGTACGTCTTAGAGAAGGGAGTTAAGCAAGAGAATAAATTCTCCGCCGCCAAACAGATATATATTTAATAGAAATCAATCACACAGAATAAAACCCAATGTCAGAGACACAGTCCATTTACAAGTTCGTTCTGGGTCTGAACGAAGCCGGAGGCACCTAGTACACTACATATCCATCGATCTCCAAGTACGTCTAGACGATCACTAACTGATTCCCTCCTCTTGGGTGTACGACCCAATCAAGATCATCAGTAATCACCCAAACGACGTGAAGACTTCCAGTCTTCGACCACCGTCTTCATCCTCGACACCACGTCGAATCAATTATTCAGAATGGGATAAACCCGGTCTTTCTGAATAACTCGCTTATATAATAAACAAGTGTTACACAAAAACAACATACGCCTCATTCTAATTCATCAGTCACTAACCGTAAATTAGCAAGAGAACAATTCCCCAAATATTAACCCCGAAGGCTGAAACCAACATCAGATCAATACCCAGGAAACCATCCTTCTTAGCTAACCTACAGTTAGTTTCTAAATTTCACATTCTTAGGGAAAGGTTCCCATTAATTTTATCAAAGATAAATTCTTTAAATTTATTCTTTAATCTTCTTTTGAATATCGATTCAACTAGTCGGGATTAGCGAACCACACCGAAGTAATCATTTATTTTATTTCCCAATCCCAACCTATTCATCCCATGAAGTAAAACTGGTCATACTTCATATCTAACACCACGGTGTTATCGGTAAATTCAATTACCATTTCACGTTCAAATCTAATTAAAGATTTAACTATCACCTGGAGCAAAACTGGTGAAACTCCATTCTCGATCTTTTCAATCTAATTAAAGATTCATTAAAACTCCACTTAGCTTTAATCTTTAACTGGGTTAAAGAACTGATGTCATTTAAAACACGGTTCACGATAAACCCCAAAATCAAATCACATTTCAATCAGTCCCTAACCGTAAATTAGCAAGTGAGCAATTCCCTAAGTATTAACCCCGAAGGCCGAAACCAACATCAGATCAATACCCAAGAAACCATTCAACTTACTAATCTCCAGTTAGTTTCTGATTTTCTTAACTCCGTTGGTTCTAAGAAAAGTATTATTGAAGATACCGTTCACGACAACCCAAAATCACATTCCATTAATTATCGGGTTAAAGAACAAGTGTTATTTAAAACACCCTTCACGATAAACCCAAAAATCAATTCAAATTCAACCCCAATTAACTACCAATTAATTGGTACACTTCATTCAATCTAAATAAAAAGATTTAATCTTTTTCTCAACTGCGTTTAAGAACAGTGTTAATGAAGACACCATTCACGACAAACCCAAATCACATTTGATATTAAATACAAGGCTCTGAATAGAAAATATATCGGCTTATATTTCTACGACCAACAAATATCGTATTGGAAATAATGATATTAGTTTATCTTTCAAATTCACACAACAATATCTGTACGCTAAATCCAACATCGAAATATTCCAAAGACAATTTCGATTCAAATCCATTCCAATTCAATTATTGGAAATCCTGGTTACTTTTAAAACCATTTCAAATTTAATTTATTTATTTGAAAACCAAATTGATTTTAATTCTAATTCAAAACAAGTTCATTTCGATAAAAATCTATTTTTATCTTTTCAAATATGGAGTTTTTCATCCCAATTCTTCACAAATCATTTCTTATGATTTTACACAAATTATTACTATTTTTAATAATTTTATCAAGGCCCGTACAGTCGATTTCCATCAACGGCCATCGAACTGCACTTACAGCGACCTTTTCCAAATTTGATTTGGACATAATTCCAATTCCATCCGTTAGATTTCAGATTTCTAATATTCATTGGAAAGCTCTTTTCGATACGAACCCAACGGTTCTAGTTTCAGGAGAATCCGACGGTCGGATCTCCTGCAATATCCATTCGAAGTCAATGGTCGAAATTCACGAACTGCCGCGGCGCGTTCTATTCAGGCAATTATATATATATAATATATATATATATATATATATATATATATATATATTATATATATTTCGTTGATTTTCTTCTAAAACGTATTTTATAAATCGTTTTAAATTCGTTTTCGAAACGATTTCAACTTCATTTCAAATTCAAATCAAAAATGAATTTTTCCTTATAAATTCGTTTTAAATTCATTTCAAATTGATTTCAATTCAAATCGATTTTTAATTCAACTTCAGTTCGTTTTCAATTCAATTTGAATTTTAAATTTATTCAATTTGAATGTAATTCATTTCTATTCAATTTCAATTCGAATTCAATTCTATTCAATTTCAATTCGAATTCAATTCTATTCAATTTCAATTCGAATTCAATTCTATTCAATTTCAATTCGAATTCAATTCTATTCAATTTCAATTCGAATTCAATTCTATTCAATTCGAATTCAATTTTACTCAATTTCAATTCGAATTCATTATAAAATCGACAAAATTCCCATTTGTGTTAAAATGGCGTGTAACTACTTAACAGGCTTCACATTTCAATATTCAAAGAATATTATTTTTAAATTATTCGATAATTCTTAACTGGAATCAGACACAGTCAACTACCATATTATTCCAGTTATATGGATTTCATCAAATTCATATATAAAACAATGATGATAAACACCCAACCATCATTCAAAGTGCGTTCTACACCGTATAAGCATCAAATATAAATATTCAACGCTTATAACAGCCTGTCAATCAATCGATCGACATACAACTAATTATTGGGATTAGTGTATATCATATATCATCCCAATACCCGTGTGGGGTTTTCAAATAATCAAACATAGATTTTATTTGTGCAGTTGGGCGATGTGTAAAATTTATCGTCCCAGTCAATATCAGTCAAATGTATGTATCTAGACAAATCGTCCGATTTATTTATATTTATTTCATTTTAAATACACGTTAAAAATTCTATTTTCAACTATAAAATATTTTTAACTATATAAATATTTTACTTCATTTCACATCACATCACGCAATCAACTACACATCAAAATCAAACAAACAAGCATACAAGCCGTCCATGGTCTGTGGACGACGGGTGTCGGGTGCTACTAAACACCGTCTGCATCCTAGTATATATTTTTAACTAGAAATTTAAATCAAAGGCGAGGAGTTCCCACCGACTAGCTAAACCAAACGCCACGACTCTTCATACGCAGAAATCTCCATCGTGCTCGCCTTTTGTCAATTTCATTATCCGTAGCCACTACATATATAAAAATCATATTTTTGTATTGTTACTATGTATATAAAAATCATATTTTTAAACTGCTACTATATAGATAAAAATTCTATTTTTACACCACTACTAATATATAGATAAAAATTCTATTTTTACACCGCTACTATATAGATAAAAATTCTATTTTTACAATGGTGTTCATATAATAAAGATTATATTTCTATCACGCTATTCTCTATATAAAAATTATATTTTTATATATCTACTTCTAATATAAAGATCGAATTTTTATATCATCGCTATAAAAATCACATTTTTATTTCAACCTATATATAATAAAAATCAGATTTTTATTACGCTACATAAATAAAGATCAAATTTTTACTATCTATATAATATAAAAATCGTATTTTTAATATGGCACTAGTATAAAAATTATATTTTTAACTTACTACTCGAATAAAAATTATATTTTTGTCTCCTTTCTCTTCACTTTCGTATGATTAAAAATCCCACCTTTTCATGATTAAAAATCTTATCTTTTCATGATTAAAAATCGAATCTTTTTAATGATAAAAATCATATCGTTTTCTAGTTAAAAATCAAATCTTTTTTATTGTAAAACAATGTATATTTTCGTTTATAAAAATCGCTTCTTTATAAAAAAAATCAGTTCTTTATGTAAATAAAAATCGGAGCTTCATATGAATCAAAATCATATATATATATATATATATATATATTCGTATTCTTCCTTACATTCATCCTATACACATAAAAATAGTATTTTTAATTACCCAATTTAAATAGAAAGGCAATTAAACACTCACCGGCGAAAAGAGGGGTCCACCATCGGAAAGGGGAGCGCTGGATGCGGCGCAACCGATCAGGGGTGGCGGGGTGGGTCGGAGTTTGGCCTGGGGCGCTTGCGGTGGCTGAATCGAGGGTTTGGGGCTTCCTTGCTCGAGATGTGGGCAGGGCGCTCGCTATTCTCGCGTGGAGGAGGGAGAGAAGGGTGACGATGGAGCCGGAGGTAGGTATGGGGAGGCGCGGGCGGCGGTTTGGCCAGAGCGACGGCGGGTGGCAACGAAGGGAGGGGGCGCACGATGAGAAATCGTTTGGTGGGTTTTTTTTTTCCTTTTCTGGTCAACGGTTAAAAAGGGGGGGACAGTAAGGAGATGGGATTATATAATATAATATATATATATATTTAATTATTTTTAAATTCAAAAAAAGCAACTTCTTATTTCAAACTAGAAATCGAACCCACCGACTGTCGCCCCTAGCTAATTACCCCCATTCCGAACACAACGAGATATGCTTCATAGGCCAATTCCATCGTTTCGATTAGTTTTCATTTAAATTAACTTTTAAATCTTGTATTGAATTTTAAACGTACATTTCAATTTACTGGAGTCACATACGGACCCGCAAAATTCCAGAAAAATTATTTCTAACTTCTTATTGACAATACGGTCCTAACAAAACTAATTTTGTCAAATTCTGAGACCGTTTGAAAAATGGCCATTTTCTGGTCGATCAAAATTGACTAAAACTGGTCAAATGCGTTTTCCTTCGCCACGCCCACATATTGATTCGGAAAATTACGAATTTTGAAAACTAGCAATAGCTAGACATCACGGATACAACAAAAGTGGTTTCGTTGAAAACCGAGGTCGTTTGCAAAATTCCCATTTTTAAGGGCCAGAATTCCATAGCGACTATTCTTAATTTTCAATTGGACATAACTTTTGGTTCCCGCTATGAAATTTCAATTTTTCGGATTCGTTGGAAAGATATTCTCAATTAGATTCAAATATTTTTGGTTTCACTAAAATCCGGTTTATTTTGAATCCTGCACATTCATTTGAACTTCGAAATCGAATTATCGAACTACCGTGCCATTTCAGGCTCGTTATATAATTAAAATAAAATATTCATATTCTTACGATGATTCAAATAAATATATACGTTCTAATTCTATTCAAAATAAATTTCTCGTCATTTTTATTTAAAATATTCATTTTAAATATTCAAAATTCACTAAAATTGCCAAAATAAAAATTTTGAATTGGCTAAGATTTTTGGGTTATTACAATCTCCCCCACTTAAAACTTTTCGTCCCCGAAAAGGAACGAAGCCGAAAGTTGTTTAACTAATCAACCCAACTTCCATTATTTCCATTACGTCTTATGTTCTTCAACTTTTCAGTTTCTAAGAACTTTTCAAAATTTTCAAAAATTTGCCTAACACCCTAAATTTTCGAAAAATTTCGCCATAACCTCCCCTGCACCGGGGATTTCGGGATATTTCAAATAGCCTCCCATGGACTTCTTCAATCCAAAATAAAAAGAAAATTCCAAGAGGCTAGCCAATCGGCTCATAAAATCATCATCACCCAAACTAAACAGTAAATTATGGTAAACATGTACCTATTTATCGGGCAAACAATTTTATTCTTCTGCTCTAGCCTCCTTGCTATGACCTGTTCAATGTAAGTACATGTACATGCATGCAAATGCAACAAATTTACAATACAATTCAGTTTTTGGTTCAATTTGGCTAAAGGTTCAACATTTAATTAACCAACCAATAATCAAACAACACAACAAGCAATCAATTAGTGAATTAGCTTTTGGAATTCATAATTTTGATATATTGTCAAAAATCACATTTTTGGTGCCAAATCAGAATAATAGGCCCTATCCAATTTTGGTTCTCACACCAGTCAATAGAAAATATATAGAAATCCCACTTTCGTCACTCGAACATGAATTCTGATGATGATCGATCAATCATCAGAATCATCTCCGGGCGACTACAGTGTGATTCTATATCTATCCAGTATATTAAAACTTCGAATACACGTTTGCAAGGCGTATACGCAAAATCTTTATATATTGGATTGTCCAAATTAATTTAAAATAAATATTCAAATACGAATAATTGATTTAAATTTTCAAAACAAAATTTGTTTTCATTTTCGAAGATATACTCTTCACACTCATTCTAGGATACTACTGATCCCATCTCTAATGAGTCATTCTCATTGGATATTACTAATCCAATCTCTGATGAATTCTTTCGTTTGGTTCTAACGTGCTGAAACACCCCACCTCCATTAAGGTCACTCACAAAGGGAATGCCTTAACTTTGGTGGAGGTTTATAAGTAAATGCCACAAATGAACTCAAGACAGATATAAATACACATATTTTAAACAACGGAAACCAAACAAACTTTTATTTCATCAATACGTGTATCAAACAAAGATTTCCATAATTGTACCAAAATACTTTCAACATTACAACCTCATAACTGCCTTGATTATTAAAGAAGCATGAAAACATAAATAAAGTGACAACAATCCCCATAGTGATATCCAAAGCCATTATCCGAGCAAGAAAGATCCAAACATACATCTACGTTATTGGTGCTTGTAAAGAGCCTGACGGAGTTGAGCTGTTTCCACCCTGTGGACCTGGGGGGAGGGGGGAACGAACGAAAAGAAGACGAAAAGAAAATAGGGTCAGACATAAAGCCTGAGTAAATCTAGTAACTCTTCAATATGTGAATAAGAAAAGGGTATGATGGATGTAAACTAAAAATAGGAAAGTGTCACAAGCTAAGGAAGTGTCGAATGTACTATCACACCCATATTATATCTCTGCACCTATTTGAATTCATTCTAACTGGCACCCCATGGTGAGGGTGAAGTGATCCCCATTCTTTTTAAAGATCGGCTCCTACTCGCGTTAACACGTGTCATACGGCCACCAAGAATT
Source organism: Allium sativum (assembly GCA_030737875.1). Lineage (NCBI taxonomy): Eukaryota > Viridiplantae > Streptophyta > Magnoliopsida > Asparagales > Amaryllidaceae > Allium > Allium sativum. The sequence continues at coordinate 194,256,859 of CM060913.1, forward strand.
GTAGATACCGATGTTGGTCCCACCATGGGGTGTATCAAGACACATGGTGGCGGCCCCGACACAAAACTAGAAGACATAGGTTATACTACTGGTGTCCCCAGTGCCCTGGTTGTCTGCTCCGGAGTGTGTGCATGTCCGCACCCCGTTAGACCTGCACTGTGCACCCACCGCCGTCGTTTGACCGCTTACAATCAGCCTAGTAATCGTGCTCCACCCTGCCTAGTTTCAGGGTACCGTTGATACCTAACTTTGGGTTACTGCTAAAACGGGTCCCTCGTTACCAGGATTTTCTAGTCAAACATGTTAAGTGGTTAAGTGTCTGTATTTACCTTACCCCACCCATCAATTCTTGTTAACATGTTGAATTTTGTTAAGTGTTATAGTTGACTTAACCCTACCATCTGTCCTTAGCCTCTTAGGAGCACCAGACCACTCACATTAGACAGGTATTGCTACAGTTACTGGATGTGCCGGTCGGTTCCGGGCAGGTTTACACCGTAGCTCAGTCTAACCTCGGGTCCTTATTGGGCTCAATGCTTAACCACCCACATTGGATAGGTATTGTTGTGACTAATGGACAGCCGGGCGGGTCCGGGCAGGTTTACATCACAACTCAATCCAACCGCGGGTTAAGCATATCGTGTTTTCTAAATTTACATATTTGTCTTTATTACTGAATATATGTAAATTTGTCAACAATTAAATATTATGGCCCACATTCCAAGTTTAACATTTTTGGTATAAGAATTTATACCGTTTAAATGCCCCCAATTTTGGCATGTGACAAACATGCCAACTTCATATATTTTTATGTCAAGTTTTCAAATATTCCCAACGTTACCCCGTTTAAACATTAGGCTAACAATCTCAGCCTAATCTTCGCTCGCATAGTTTTTAACATATAATATTAGGCTAAAAAAACTTAGCCTAATTTAGCGCACACAAATAGGCATAAGGGAATTCATAAACGTAAACGTGACATAAGTGTAAACTTGACATTTTTGGCATAATCAATATGAACATGATAGGTATGAACTTGCAATTTGGCGATTCAACTAACATATAACATGGGTCATGTGAACTTGCATTCAAATCAAAGTATGACTAAGTAGGTGACATGTGAAACGACATAGTTTAGGCAAATACAAACTTGTGTTTAAACATGTTAACTTGTCATAATATCGACCACAAAACTAGCATGTTATATATATTCATCAAAATATACAATTTTTACATCTAATCATATAGCCTATTTCAACATGAACTTGCATAATTAATGAAACCCAAACGATGTTTGACATAGAACCAATTATATTTTGCAAATAGCATAGTTTATGAAACATAGATCCAATTATACTTGCAAACATAGATCTAATTATACTTGCCAATAAACATAAGGATGATATCATAGGTTTTGGGTCATGTAGGCATAAAAGGTCTATAACATGTTTACACAAATTCTAATTTAGACTAAGGGAATATACATAGTACGTGCCATCGACATATACAAAAAGGGATAAATTTCTATTTTTTGCCAAAAGCTTGCAAGTGCCATTGTTTTTCATATACAATTGTTCAATAGGCTTGCATCAATTAATTTATGGCACAAACGTCGATACAAAAGTCATGATAGAACCATCACAATACTCAAAGATTATACAACACGATTCTATTTTTATTTACATCGAATCACATCACAGTTTTTATTCATATTTTGAAAGGTCACTATACTTACAACGTGTGATGAATTCTTGTTTTCTGATTTCTGTTATTCTGATTTGGAGATGCTCTCCTTTGGGTAGCAAAGTTGCGTTGAATGATTTGATTAAGCTTTGATCTTCTTTTAATTTGATTCGTCTCTTAGGCTTGTTGGCTTGTCTCTAGGCTTTCTAATTGACGGCCATTCCTAGTTCCTCTCCAGCAACATGACGGCTTTTGTATTCTATTATTTGTGTGAGTTTAGGGTTAGAGTTGAGTTGTATTTATAGAATTTTAAATTGTTTTGAGCCATCGATGAAGCTAGGGTGAATCCAGACCATCCATCTCAAGAGAGGCCAATAAGAAAGAGACATGTAAGCCCTAGTGACTCAGCCAAGCATCAGAATTCGACCAGACCCTGACCAGGCCAGCCAGGGCCTGACCAGCAGGTCTTTCTGACCTTGGGGCACTTGGCAGGTGCGCCAGGCCAAAATTGTACTGGCGCACTTCCCAAGTGTGCCAGTTCAACTTTGTTCTGGCGCACTTCAAAAGTGCGCCAGTGCATTCTGACCCGTTTTCCGGTTTTTCTGCCCAACTTCGTTCGTCCATATCTTGTTCATACGATATCCGTTTTATGCAAACTTGAACTCTATCTCAAGAAGAATTTCGAGACAAACGCAACGGCGTAACCCATTTCCCTTGATTTCATCATTTATAATTAATTATATTTTAATTCTTGAAGCTTAACGTTATAGAATTCACGGGGTGTTACATTCTCCCCCACTTAAAAGGATTTCGTCCCCGAAATCTTCAAGTTAGGAAGAATGTATATCCTATCATCCAACAGTCCATCTACTCAACCAACAAACACAGGCATCCACTGTCCTTAAAAGACGTCTAATGCTTCATGATCATATGCATAGTGTGTGTACATGTCCTTATCTAATGCAGAAATCAGGCGGTCAACTGATTCAGTTGACCTCCTTAATGCGAATCATGTAAGTGTCATGAATCCATTATGTATGCAAATTTTTTTCCTACTCATAATTCTACATGAGTGCACAACTATTCATACAAATGTGACGACCATATGACAGCATATCAAGTTTACAACCATATACAAATAAGAATACATATATGTATATGCAGTATGAAGTGATTGAGCCGATCTAAGACCTAGGTTGTGTGTTTATATGCATCCACGAGCAACCACTAGCAACCACTTGCAACCACTTGCAGCCATCAACCATAACATGTTTCAAATACATGTTTACATCCAAAGGGGTTTCTACCTAAGGATAAAGGATAACATCGAGGATAAAGAGGTCAAAGATGTACCCTAAAAAAGAAGAGGGTAGGAAGCGCATATTCTGTCCTTAGTTTCCCAAGCCGCGTCTTCCTCGGCGTCACTCCACTGAACCTTAACGAGCTTCACTTCGCGGTTGCGTAGCTTTTTGATTTCAGTTCCTACGATTCGAGTTGGAACTCTCCTCACAGTTGCTTCACGTTCCACTTCGGCTTCTTCTAGAATGCTTGGCTCCACCACTTCCGCTGATTCATGTAGACATTTCCGGAGATGAGAAACGTGAAAGACGTTGTGAATTCCAGCCAATCTTTCAGGCAGATCTACTCTATAAGCCATTTTCCCAATCTTCTCGATGATAGGGAATGGTCCTACAAATCTTGGTGCTAGCTTTCCTGCGGATCCAAAGCGAACGACGTTCCCTAAAGGGGATACCTTAAGGAAAACCCTGTCCCCAACCTCAAACTCAAGGTCGGTCCTTCTTTTGTCGGCGTAGGATTTCTGTCTATCTTGGGCTATCTTCATTCTCCTACATATCAAGTCCACTTTCTCTGAAGTTTCTCGAATCATGTCTGGCCCAAGTATAAGCTTATCCGTAGACTCCCACCAACAAGTTGGTGATTTGCACGGTCTTCCATACAAGGCTTTGAAGGGTGCCATGCCGATGGTAGCTTGGTAGCTGTTGCTGTAGGCAAATTCCACTAAAGGAAGGTGATCCTCCCATGTCCCTCCAAAGTCCAGAACGCAAAGTCTTAAAAGATCCTCTAAAACTCTATTCACCCTTTCCGTCTGGCCATCTGTTTGGGGGTTATAGGCCGTGCTCAAACATAACTGTGTGCCTACGGCTTCTTGCAGACTCCGCCAAAACTCGCTTGTGAAGATAGGGTCTCGGTCACTAACAATGCTGGAGGGTATCCCATGGAGTCGAACTATTTCCTTGAGATAAAGAGATGCTAGAGATGCAGCAGTCCTCCTACTCTTGATAGGTATAAAGTGGGCGCTTTTAGTAAGCCTATCCACTATTACCCAAATGCTAGTGTTGCCTCTCCTCGACCTAGGCAGTCAATCAATGAAGTCCATTGAAATGATATCCCACTTCCACTATGGGACCACTAGAGGGTGAAGTAGTCCTCCAGGCTTCTTTTGTTCCGCCTTGACCCGTTGGCAGGTCATGCACTTAGAAACGAAATCTGCTATGTCTTGCTTCATGCTGCTCCAAAAGAAAGTCCTTTTTATATCCTTGTACATCTTATCACGGCCAGCGTGTATAGTCATCTTGGAATGATGCGCTTCCTCGAGAACCTTCTTTGTCAACTCCCTTGCTTGTGGGACGCATAATCTTCCATCTCGTCTTAGCCAACCCTTATCATCGATGGCGTATCTACTGAGGTGACTAGAAGTCTCACCCTTAATAAGTTTATCAATCATATCAACAAGCTGAGGGTCTTCACGTTGTGCAACCCCTATTGAGTCCAAGAGATTAGGGCGTACTTCGAGAGATGCTAACAAACCTGGTACAAAATCCGAGGAGGGCCTAAAGTTGAAACTGGCTATATACTCCAAGTTTTGCCTTTCCACAAAGAGAGGGCTTAGGGTCAGTTTCCTTCGGCTCAATGCGTCTACTACCACGTTGCCTTTTCCGGGAGTATAGGAAATTTCAAAATCATACGAGGCAAGAAACTCCATCCATCTTTGCTGCCTCAAGTTAAGATCCTTCTGGGAGAAGAGATATTTCAACTATTTATGGTCAGTGTATAATTCAAACTTCTCACCTAGGAGATAATGGCGCCAAGACTTAAGTGCAAAGAAGATGGCGGCTAACTCAAGATCGTAGGTTGGGTAGTTCTTTTCATGAACCTTCAATTGTCTTCTGCCATAAGCTACTACCCTTCCTTCTTGCATTAGAACAGCGCCTAGTCCTGTTCCACATGCATCCGTGTATACTGTGAACATTTTGCTTCCGTCAGGCAGAGTTAGAACCGGGGCTGTTGTGAGAGCCCTTTTTAATCGTTGGAAAGCAAACTCGTAGTCCAAATCCCAAGTGAACGCCAGATTCTTCTTTGTTAGCCTTGTGAGTGGGGCTGAGATTTTCGTGAAATCCCTAATAAACTTTCGATAAAAACCGGCTAGCCCAAGAAAGCTTCGAACTTCGGTTGCATTTCTTGGTGTCTTCCAATCTTGCACAGCCACTACTTTCGCGGGGTCCACAGCCAACCCTTCTTTGGACACTCTATGCCCAAGAAACCTTACTTCTTTTCTCCAAAAGTGACACTTGGAGAATTTGGCTTTTAGTTGATGTGCACGGAAAGTATCCATGATTTCTTTCAGATGCTGAGCATGTTCTTCCTCATTCTTTGAGAAGATTAAGATATCAACCACGAAGACAACCACAAATTTGTTGAGGAATTCTCTGAACACCCTGCTCATTAGGTCTACGAAATCAGCGGGTGCGTTTGTCAAGCCGAAGGGCATGACAAGCCACTCAAAGAAACCGTCTGGTGTTCTGAACGCTGTCATATCAATGTTTTCTTCAGCTACTCTTAGCTGATGGAAACCAGTTGCCAGATCAAGTTGGTAGAAGACCGTCGCACCTACAAGCTGATAAAACAAATCGTCGATTCGGGGAAGAGGGTGCCTATTTTTCTTGGTCAATTTGTTTAACTCCCTATAGTTGACGCAAAGGCGAAGCGAACTGTCTGCTTTGGTTGCGAACACCACTGGAGCACCCCATTCTGAAATGCTCCGTCTAATGAACCCCTTTTCGAGAAGTTCTTTAACCTGCTTACTGAGCTCCTTTCTCTCCCTTGGTGCCAAGTGTCTGACAAGTAAAGCTATAGGCTTTGCGTTATCCACAAGATATATGCAGAAGTCTATTTCCCGCCTCGGAGGTAAGCCTTTCACTTCCTCAAAGACATCCGGATATTCCCGGACTACTCTAACTGATTGCAAATTCTCATCAAAAGCATCAAGCGACTCTAGATAACTAAGCATAACAGCATTCAAGGGATTACAAGAAATTTCTAGAGTGTTACCAAGCCGAGTCAAGAGTCTAACTACTCTTTTATCACAGTCAAGAATGGCACTATTACTGGATAACCAGTCCATGCCTAAGATCAAACCATATCCCGAGAAGCCCAAAAAAAGGAATTACAACTAAACTCAACGCTGAGAATAGAGATTTTCAAACACAAACAAACCATTGACAAGTAAGCGGAGCCCCCAATTGGATTTGAAACTACTAAGGGATCTTCTACCATATTAGTGTCTAGATGCAGAGATTTTACTAAGGCGGATGAAATAAAAGAGTGTGATGCGCCAGAGTCAAAAAGTGTACGAACTGGATGATCATAAAGATAGACTACACTTTCTACAGAAATATTACTACCTAAAGTTCTCAAGATAGGATTGAGAAGATAAGCAGGATAAAAAAAAGCATCTAGGAGAGGAAGTTAAAGAGGTACCGCCAGAAGGTCCTGCTTGCGGGCCTTGCCCTTGCTTCCTAGGGCAGTCCCTAGCCATGTGTCCAGCCTCACCGTAATGGAAGCAAGTAGCACTCACCTTTCTCTTCTTCTTTCTGCAGTCGTTCACCACATGTCCAACAATGCCATAGAAATAGCATTTCCATTTCTCACGTGCCTTATTATTATTGTTGTGGTCCTTTCCTCCTTGACTATTATCCGTCTTCTTATTTGACGATTCTTCCGTTTGTTGGTTCACATAGAGGAGGAGGAGGAGTAACATCATCTGTAGCTGGCGAGTAAGGTCCCTAGTCATGCTGAAACAGAAAGGAAAGATTCAAAACGAAGGCTAGAGAGAGATATATAGGGCACATGGCTTTTCGGGATTTTGCCTTTTTATAAATATAACACTTTTTTTTTCTAAAAAAAAAATGCTTCTTTAAACTTTCTTTTTGGAAACAATTTTCAAAAACTTTTATCTTGTTTGGTAAACCTATGCTCTTATACCAAGTGAAACACTCCACCTCCATTAAGGTCACTCACAAAGGGGAACTCAAGACAGATATAAATACACATATTTTAAACAGCGGAAACCAAACAAACTTTTATTTCATCAATACGTGTATCAAACAAAGATTTCTATATTTGTCTCAAAATACTTTCAACATTACAACCTCATAACTGCCTTGATTATTAAAGAAGCATGAAAACATAAATAAAGTGACAAAAATCCCCATAGTGATATCCAAAGCCATTATCCGAGAAAGAAAGATCCAAATCATACATCTACGTTCTTGGTGCTTGTAAAGAGCCTGACGGAGTTGAGCTGTTTCCTCCCTGTGGACCTTGGGGGGGGGGAACGAAAGAAAAGAAGACGAAAAGAAAATAGGGTCAGACATAAAGCCTGAGTAAATCTAGTAACTCTTCAATATGTGAATAAGAAAATGGTATGATGGATGTAAACCAAAAATAGGAAAGTGTCACAAGCTAAGGAAGTGTCGAATGTACTATCACACCCATACTATATCTCTGCACCTATTTGAATTCATTCTAACTGGCACCCCATGGTGAGGGTGAAGTGATCCCCATTCTTATAAAAGATCGGCTCCTACTCGCGTTAACACATGTCATACGGCCCCCAAGAATTGTAAATACCTATGCTGGTCCCACCATGGGGTGTATCAAGACCCATGGTGGCGGTCTCGACACAAAACTAGAAGACATAGGTTATACTACTGGTGTCCCCAATTCCCTAGTTGTCTGCTCCGGAGTGTGTGCACGGCCGCACCCCGTTAGCCCTGCACTGTGCACCCACCGCCGTCATTTAACCGCTTACAATCAGCCTAGTAATCGTGCCCCCACCCTGCCTTGTTTCAGTGTACCGTTGATACCTAACTTTGGGTTACTGCTGAAATGGGTCCCTCGTTACCAGGATTTTCTAGTCAAACATGTTAAGTGGTTAAGTGTCTGTATTTTCCTAACCCCACCCATCAATTCTTGTTAACATGTTGAATTTGGTTAAGTGTTATAGTTGACTTAACCCTACCATCTGTCCTTAGCCTCTTAGGAGCACCAGACCACTCACATTAGACAGGTATTGCTATGGTTACTGGATGTGCCGGTCGGTTCCGGGCAGGTTTACACCGTAGCTCATTCTAACCTCGGGTCCTTATTGGGCTCAATGCTTAACCACCCACATTGGATAGGTATTTTTGTGACTACTGGACAGCCGGGCGGGTCGGGGCAGGTTTACATCACAACTCAATCCAACCTCGGGTTAAGCATATCGTGTTTTCTAAATTTACATATTTGTCTTTATTACTGAATATATGTAAATTTGTCAACAATTAAATATTATGGCCCACATTCCAAGTTTAACATTTTTGGTATAAGAATTTATACCGTTTAAATGCCACCAATTTTGGCATGTGACAAACATGCCAACTTCATATATTTTTATGTCAAGTTTTCAAATATTCCCAACATTACCCTGTTTAAACATTAGGCTAACAATCTTAGCCGAATCTTCGTTCTCATAGTTTTTAACATATAATATTAGGCTAAAAAAACTTAGCCTAATTTAGCGCACACAATTAGGCATAAGGGAATTCATAAACGTAAACGTGACATAAGTGTAAACTTGGCATTTTTGGCATAATCAATATGAACATCATATGTATGAACTTGCAGTTTGGCGATTCAACTAACATATAACATGGGTCATGTGAACTTGCATTCAAATCAAAGTATGACTAAGTAGGTGACATATGAAACGACATAGTTTAGGCAAATACAAACTTGTGTTTAAACATGTTAACTTGTCATAATATCGACCACAAAACTAGCATGTTATATATATTCATCAAAATGTACAATTTTTACATCTAATCATATAGCCTATTTCAACATGAACTTGCATAATTTATGAAACCCAAATGATGTTTGACATAGAACCAATTATATTTTGCAAATAGCATAGTTTATGAAACATAGATCCAATTATTCTTGCAAACATAGATCTAATTATACTTGCCAATAAACATAAGGATGATATCATAGGTTTTGGGTCATGTAGGCATAAAAGGTTTATAACATGTTTACACAAATTCTAATTTAGACTAAGGGAATATACATAGTCCATGCCATCGACATATACAAAAAGGGATAAATTTCTAGTTATTGCCACAAGCTTGCAAGTGCCATTGTTTTTCATATACAATTGTTCAATAGGCTTGCATCAATTAATTTATGCCACAAATGTCGATACACAAGTCATGATAGAACCATAACAATACACAAAGATTATACAACACGATTCTATTTTTATTTACATCGAATCACATCACAGTTTTTATTTATATTTTGAAAGGTCACTATACTTACAACGTGTGATGAATTCTTGTTTTCCGATTTCTGTTATTCTGATTTGGAGATGCTCTCCTTTGGGTAGCAAAGTTGCGTTGAATGATTTGATTAAGCTTTGATCTTCTTTTAACTTGATTCGTCTCTTAGGCTTGTTGGCTTGTCTCTAGGCTTTCCAATTGACGGTCATTCCTAGTTCCTCTCCAGCAGCATGACGGCTTTTGCATTCTATTATTTGTGTGTGTTTGGGGTTAGACTTGAGTTGTATTTATAGAATTTTAAATTTTTTTTGAGCCGTTGATGAAGTTAGGGTGAATCCAGACCATCCATCTCAAGAGAGGCCAATAAGAAAGAGACATGTAAGCCCTAGTGACTCAGCCATGCATCAGAATTCGACCAGACCCTAACCAGGCCAGCCAGGGCCTGACCAGCAGGTCTTTCTGACCTGGGCGCACTTGGCAGGTGAGCCAGGCCAAAATTGTACTGGCGCACTTCCCAAGTGCGCCAGTTCAACTTTGTTCTGGCGCACTTCACAAGTGCGCCAGTGCATTCTGACCCGTTTTCCGGTTTTTCTGCCCAACTTCGTTCGTCCATATCTTCTTCATACGATATCCGTTTTACGCAAACTTGAACTCTATCTCAAGCAGAATTTCGAGTCGAACGCAATGGCGTAACCCATTTCCCTTGATTTCATCATTTATAATTAATTATATTTTAATTCGTGAAGCTTAACGTTGTAGAATTCACGGGGTGTTACACGTGCCTTGTTCTCCGAGCTTTGTAAACCAAAGCTCTGATACCACAATGTAACGACCGGGAATTTCGCTCGATCCGAATCAGTCGCTAAACCGACCAAGATCGTACAAAATGCCTGATTGTTTTGAGAACACGACAAATTAGAACGCGAACAGAAGAACATTTCATTGCTTATTACAACAATTCCATTAGAATACAAGAATATACAGAGTATGAATAAATATTACATAGAAAATATCAGAGATTACAATACATTACATAGCAGTGGAAAATAATATAATACACAACTAGAAGTAATACACGGATACAGAGCTTTCCGAATATCATTCAAGCTGTAAATCAGGATTCTGTGAATACAAATCTGCAAAACCAAAACTACTAGCTGCCCATATCAAAATAAGGCACCCAGAGTTTAGGTTAAAACAATAAACTCCAAGTCAGTCATGTGACTGGTGTGAGAACTAAAACAGTTATTAATCTTTATTTTAAAGTTAGGTAAATCAAGGGACCACGCCGTATAACACGGAACGGGTTTTCTCCCGAGAATACCAGTGCATAAAACAAAAGCGCAATTCTAAATAAAGAAAAATGAAGCTATTATAAGACCCAGGTCCCATCACACAATGCAACGCAAGCCGGAGGATAAGGTTTTACCTTATAATAGCCGAGGAATGCTTGATACGCTAAATTTCATGTTTTATTATTACTATAAGTGTATAGTGTTAAAACAATTTCAATCATAAATATCAATCATAGACGACATGGGTACCATATATCATGTCACCATACTAGGCTCTACAATCAAAACCGCAAATGTCACGTATTTGGAAGTTTGATTTCCATCTGTGAACCGAGGCAAAAGATAGTCCTCTACCGAATTTGAGACTGTCTAGCCCGAGTCTCAGGCAAGCGCGCAAGAAAGCCTTGGATCGTCAGGGCCGGTCCACCGATGTGGATTATTATGCCTGAACACTACGTTTCCCCGCCCTTTGGGGGCGTAAATGAGCCAACGAATGACTCCATCGGCTTCACATAGTCACCGATATATCCGAGGCGCCTCGCAATAGCAACAACCACATAAGTCAAACTCGTCAGGGTGTGTAAAACTACTGACGCTACTTCTAGCTAGAAGGAAAAGCATGCCCTCCCTGAGGTCCTCTCCCGTTTCTGGTTCACAACCGGGTTGTGAGGCTCGCGAATCAACGCTACACAAAGCTATGCCACACAAGCCGAGCTTTGATCATCAACCACAAGACCTTGCTTTTCAACAGAAGCCTTGATCATTTGCCACTTAGGCATGCCACACAGGCAATTCACTCCATGCGTTTGATATCCATCAATATATAACCCCTGAGCTCGTACGTCTTAGAGAAGGGCGTTAAGCAAGAGAATAAATTCTCCGCCGCCAAAAAGATATATATTTAATAAAAATCAATCACACAGAATAAAACCCAATGTCAGAGACACAGTCCATTTACAAGTTCGTTCTGGGTCTGAACGAAACCGGAGGCACCTACTACACCGCATATCCATCGATCTCCAAGTACGTCTGGACGATCACTAACCGATTCCCTCCTCTTGGGTGTACGACCCAATCAAGATCATCAGTAATCACCCAAACGACCTGAAGACTTCCGGTCTTCGACCACCGTCTTCATCCTCGACACCAGTCGAATCAATTATTCAGAATGGGATAAACCCGGTCTTTCTGAATAACTCGCGTATATAATAAACAAGTGTTACACAAACACAACATACGCCTCATTCTAATTCATCAGTCACTAACCGTAAATTAGCAAGAGAACAATTCCCCAAATATTAACCCCGAAGGCTGAAACCAACATCAGATCAATACCCACGAAACCATCCTTCTTAGCTAACCTACAGTTAGCTTCTAAATTTCACATTCTTAGGGAAAGCTTCCCATTAATTTTATCAAAGATAAATTCTTTAATCTTCTTTTGAATATCGATTCAACTAGTCGGGATTAGCGAACCACACCGAAGTAATCATTTATTTTATTTCCCAATCCCAACCTATTCATCCCATGAAGTAAAACTGGTCATACTTCATATCTAACACCACGGTGTTATCGGTAAATTCAATTACCATTTCACGTTCAAGTCTAATTAAAGATTTAACTATCGCCAGGAGCAAAACTGGTGATACTCCATTCTCGATCTTTTCAATCTAATTAAAGATTCATTAAAACTCCACTTAGTTTTAATCTTTAACTGGGTTAAAGAACCGATGTCATTTAAAACACGGTTCACGATAAACCCCAAAATCACATCACAATTCAATCAGTCCCTAACCGTAAATTAGCAAGTGAGCAATTCCCTAAGTATTAACCCCGAAGGCCGAAACCAACATCAGATCAATACCCAAGAAACCATTCAACTTACTAATCTCTAGTTAGTTTCTGATTTTCTTAACTCCGTTGGGTCTAAGAACAGTATTATTGAAGATACCATTCACGACAACCTAAAATCAAATTCCATTAATTATCGGGTTAAAGAACAAGTGTTATTTAAAACACCGTTCACGATAAACCTAAAAATCAATTCAAATTCAATCCCAATTAAATACCATTTAATTGGTACATTCATTCAATCTAAATAAAAAGATTTAATCTTTTTCTCAACTGCGTTTAAGAACAGTGTTAATGAAGACACCATTCATGACAAACCCAAATCACATTTGATATTAAATACTAGGATCTTAATAGAAAATTTATCGGCTTATATTCAATATCAAATTCTTCAACCAACAAATATTGTATTGAAAATAAAGATATTAATATATCTTTCAAATTCCCTCAATAGTATCTGTATCATCACGAAATCCAACATCGAAATATTCCAAAGACAATTTCGATTCAAATCCATTCCAATTCAATTATTGTAAACCCTAGTTACTTTTAAAACCATTTCAAATTCAATTTATTTATTTCAAAACCAAATTGATTTTAATTCTAATTCAAAACTAGTTCATTTCGATAAAAATCTATTTTTATCTTTTCAAATATGGAGGTTTTCATCCCAATTCCTCACAAATCATTTCTTATGATTTTACACAAATTATTACTATTTTTAATAATTTTATCAAGGCCCGTACAATCGATTTCCATCAACGGCCATCGAACTGCACTTATAGCGACCTTTTCCAAATTTGATTTGGACATAATTCCAAATCTAACTGTTAGATTTTAGATTTATAATATTCATTGGAAAGCTCTTTTCGATACGAACCCAACGGTTCTAGTTTCAAGAGAATCTGACGGTCGAATCTCCCGCAATATCCATTCGAAGTCAATGGTCGAAATTCACGAACTGCCGCGGCGCGTTCTTTTCATGCCATTATATATATATATATATATATATATTTCTTCGATTTCCTTTTAAAACGTATTTTATAAATCATTTTAAATTCGTTTTCGAAACGATTTCAACTTCATTTCAAATTCAAATCAAAATTGAATTTTTCCTTATAAATTCGTTTTAAATTCATTTCAAATTGATTTCAATTCAAATCGATTTTTAATTCAATTTCAGTTCGTTTTCAATTCAATTTGAATTTTAAACTTATTCAATTTGAATGGAATTTATTTCTATTCAATTTCAATTCGAATTCAATTATATTCAATTTCAATTCGAATTCAATTCTATTCAATTTCAATTCGAATTCAATTCTATTCAATTCGAATTCAATTCTATTCAATTTCAATTCGAATTCAATTCAATTTCAATTTGAATTCATTATAAAATCGACAAAATTCCCGTTTGTGTTAAAATGGCATGTAACTACTTAACACGGCTTCACATTTCAATATTCAAAGAATATTATTTTTAAATTATTCGATAATTCTGAACTGGAATCAGACACAGTCAATTACCATATAATTCCAGTTATATGGATTTCATCAAATTCATATATAAAACAATGACGATAAACACCCAACCATCATTCAAAGTGCGTTCTACACTGAATAAAGCATCAAATATAAATATTCAACACTTATAACAGACTGTCAATCAATCGATCGACATACAGCTAATTATTGGGATTAGTGGATGTCATATATTATCCCAATACCTGTGTGGGGTTTTCAAACAAACACAGATTTTATTTGTGTAGTTGGGCGATGTGTAAAATTTATCGTCCTAGTCAATATCAGTCAAATGTGTGTATCTAAACAAATCGTCCAATTTGTTTATATTTATTTCATTTTAAATACACGTTAAAAATTCTATTTTCAACTATAAAATATTTTTAACTATATAAATATTTTATTTCATTTCACATCACATCACACAATCAACTACACATCAAAATCAAGCAAACAAGCATATAAGCCGTCCATGGTCTGTGGACAACAGGTGTTGGGTGTTACTAAACACCGTCTGCATCCTAGTATATATTTTTAACTAGAAATTGAAATTAAAGGAGAGGAGTTCTCACCGACTAGCTAAACCGAATGCCACGACTCTTCATATGCAGAAATCTTCATCGTGCTCGCCTTTTGTCAATTTCATTATCCGTAGCCACTACATATATAAAAATCACATTTTTGTATTGTTACTATGTATATAAAAAATCATATTTTTACACTGCTACTATGTAGAAAAAAATTCTATTTTTACACCGCTATTTATATATAGATAAAAATTCTATTTTTACACCGCTACTATATAGATAAAAATTACAACGGTGTTCATATAATGAAGATTATATTTCTATCACGCTATTCTCTATATAAAAATTATATTTTTATATATCTACTTCTAATATAAAGGTCAAATTTTTATATCATAGCTATAAAAATCACATTTTTATTTCAACCTATATATAATAAAAATCAAATTTTTATTACGCTACATAAATTAAGATCCAATTTTTACTATCTATATAATATAAAAATCGTATTTTTAATATGCCACTAGTATAAAAATTATATTTTTAACTTACTACTCGAATAAAAATTATACTTTTATCTCCTTTCTCTTCGCTTTCATATGATTAAAAATCCCACCTTTTCATGATTAAAAATCTTATCTTCTCACGATTAAAAATCGAATCATTTTAATGGTAAAAATCGTATCTTTTGCTAGTTAAAAATCAAATCTTTTTTATTGTAAAACAATGTATATTTTCATTTATAAAAATCGCTTCTTTATGCAAATAAAAATCAGTTCTTTATGTAAATAAAAATCGGAACTTCATATGAATCAAAATCAAACATATATAATCGTATTCTTCCTTACATTTATCCTATACACATAAAAATAGTATTTGTAATTACCCAATTTAAATAGAAAGGCAATTAAACACTCACCGGAGAAAAGAGGGGTCTACCATTGGAAAGGGGAGCGCTGGAGGCGGCGCAGCCGATCAGGGGTGGCAGGGTGGGTCGGAGTTTGGCCAGGGGCGCTTGCGGTGGCTGAATCGAGCGTTTGGGGCTTCCTTGCTCGAGATGTGGGCGGGGAGCTCGATGTTCTCGCGTGGAGGAGGGAGAGAAGGGGGACGATGGAGGCGGAGGTCGGAATGGGGAGGCGTGGGCGGCGGTTTTGCTAGAGCAACGGCGGGTGGCAACGAAAGGAGGTGGCGCGCAATGAGAAATCGTTCGGTGGGTTTTTTTATTTCTTTTCTGGTTAACGGTTAAAAAGGTGGGGGGAGATAGTAAGGAGATGGGATTATATAATAATATATATTTTTTTTAATTATTTTTAAATTCAAAAAAAAGCAACTTCTTATTTCAAACTCGAAATCGAACCCACCGACTGTCGCCCTAGCTAATTACCCCCATTCCGAACACAACGGGATATGCTTCGTAGGCCAATTCCATCGTTTCGATCAGCTTTCATTTAAATTAACTTTTAAATCTTATATTGAATTTTAAATGTACATTTCAATTTATTGGAGTCACATACGGAACCGCAAAATTCCAGAAAAATTGTTTCTAGCTTTTTGTTGACAATACGGTCCTAACAAAACTAATTTCGTCAAATTATGAGGCCGTTTGAAAAATGGCCATTTTCTGGTCGATCAAAATTGACTAAAACTGGTCAAACACAATTTCCTTCGCCACGCCCACATATTGATTCGGAAAATTACGAATTTTGAAATCTAGCTATAACTAGACATCACGGATCCAACAAAAGTGGTTTCGTCGAAAACCGATGTTGTTTGCAAAATTCCCATTTTTAAGGGCCAGAGTTCCATAGCGACTATTCTGAATTTTCAATTGGACATAACTTTTGGTTCCCGATATGAAATTTCAATTTTTCGGGTTCATTGGAAAGATATTCTCAATTAGATTCAAATATTTTTGGTTTCACTAAAATCCGGTTTATTTTGAATCCTGCACATTCATTTGAACTTTGAAATCAAATTATCGAACTAGTGCGCCATTTCAGGCTTGTTATATAATTAAAATAAAATATTTATATTCTAACGACGATTCAAATAAATATATACGTTCTAATTCTATTCAAAATAAATTTCTCGTCGTTTTGATTTAAAATATTCATTTAAATATTCAAAATTCACTAAAATTGCCAAAATAAAAATTTTAAATTGGCTTAGATTTCTGGGTTATTACAAACGCCATCGCCACCATTTTTTTTAGATGAATAAAACCTAGGTTTAGGGTCCTTTATATAGCCTACGGTTCATGAATCTAGCATCAAAATCGGTCTTAGTTTAGAAAAATGTATATTGCCTAGATATATAGGGGGTTGACCCCCCATATGGATGTCGACCCCTGGGTCAACCCCGAGGTCGACCCAACAGGGTTTTGGGTTGACCCCAAACGGTCGGCCCTTTCTCTGTTTGGCGCATCGATTTCGTATTTTGCTGATTTTTTAATTTTGAATTATAGTTTAATATATATATATATATATTCTCCTTATATGCATCCAAACTTCAAACCTTAATAACTTCATCATACAAACTCCGTTTTTTGCAAACATGGTGTCTATCTTGACCAAAAATTCAAGTCGGACGCAATGGAGCGGCCCGTTTTGCTTAATTCTGAATATTTAATTAATTTTTCCTTAATTTATTGTTAATAATGTATTTCAAATTAATTAATCTTTAATTTATCATCTTTAGTGTCATTAAAATTACGGGGTGTTACAAAGGGGGTTTGGGGAGAAGGTTCAGCTGAACGATGTTATATACATCATTCAGCATGAAGCGGGTTAGGTTTACTGTGGTTTTGCATGGGTTAGCGGTCGACCTGGCCCCTAGAGTGTGGTCGACCGCTTACCCCATGCAGGGCGCGGTCTGAACCTCGGCCCAACGGCCCGTTTAATTTATATAATTTATATTTCTAAAATTTCTCTTTACGTCGAAACAACTTCTACTTCCAACTAAATTCTCGTATCGACTTCCGCCACTTGTCTAGTCGAGAATTTAATTATTTCCAACGCTTTTTTCCCTGCATCTAAAATGATTTGTGACCACCGAAACGTAAGGAACTTAAAACATAAAATCAGCTAGAAATCCGAAATAAATTCTAAAATGGATTTTTCCCCTTACTAGCCGACATAAGCTAAGCGATTCAAATTCAATTACCCCTATGATCAAGCTGAGGGATTTTTCATAGCCCATTCAAAGAAAATTTAGAACTTTTCCAAAAATGGAATTTGTTATAAACTAATGGTTTCGTATTTATAAATCCATTTTATTATTATTATTTATATTCCACTTTTATATTTTAAACCGAAAAAACCTTTTCATGTCCAAAATGTTAGAGCTTTAGAATCTTTAAGGGTCAATTTTGGTAATTTTAATAAATTATCTTATATATATATATATATATATATTGGAAAATTGATACTGAAATCACAAGGAATATATATTTATTATTTTCATGTTTAGTGGCATATTCCTTGTCCTTCCTAATTCCATCTTACCTAATAATAAGACCATATTTATTAAAATCACATCATAGCTCTAAAATTTTGAAATATGAATAGATTAAATTTTTAAAACCATACCTTTCATAAACTAATTTTCGAAATCATATTTCAAAATCATTTAAATCCAATTTTATTTTTCAAATAGTTTTAAAAATAAACTTCCTCCAGTACAAGGCTAAGAACTCAACTGAATATTTCAATGAAGGTAGATTAGTACTTTTAACGAAGTAAAAAATGGATAAACCTTGTAATTCTAATTTCAAAATGGATGCGACATACTTACGTGGGCTTTTCCCCATTTTGGATTGAGTAATGGTCTTAACTGGAACTACCAATGAAACCAAAATCCAGAAATCGTGGCTATCTCTGTTTTAGCTAGCTATTTATATTAATATTTTTTTTAGTTTCCAAATCTCGAATCAATGGAATCCACCATACGTCGTCTCATGCTCTTCACGACAAGATTGTCAACGTACTGTAGGGTAAGACAAAATTGGCTAGAAAGCCTAATTCAACCTATTTTAACTCTTAGTCGCTCAAAGTCTATTATATATAATTAGGCCCATGATTAATTTCTATAGTCAAAATAAATTAAAGCCGAGTAAGAATGGAAAAGAAAAACAGAAAATAAAATCGAATTACGTTCTCTCACGATTCCTAATTTAACTAATTCCTCTGATCGTTTAACCTAGGCTCTGATACCAAATGTAACACCCCATAATTTTCTGCACCAAAATTTTGACAAAAATCAAAAATTGAACACATCCAAGCATAGAGCATATATCTGTAACCAACAAAAAATGAACATTAGCATAATCAAAGTACAATAAAAATAGCTCACAGCGGAAACAAGATAGGATAAATTAGTATTAACTCAAGTAACTACCTATTTCAAAGTAAGTTACTTTGCCAATACCGAGCATGAGAGAGAACGAGAACCGAAAGCCAAACTTAATCATCTGTGAGAACCCGACCTTTTTTATGAAACCTAGAGGTTGTAATGAGGAGGGGGGTCAAAACAACAAGTTACGGTGACAAAGAAATGTAAAACACAAACTTATAACATAGACATATTCCATTTGGTTCAACCCGAGTTGTATGCCTCACCAGGTTAGTGATTCTAGCCCAACCCAGTGACTGTTTACACACGACTTTAGTATTCAGCCCAAAGCAGTATTCACAAATTATACTACTGAGATAGGACATTTACATATATATATATATATATATATATATATATATATATATATATATATATATTTGTGAAGCCTTTATACTAGAGCTTAACTAGTTAATTCTATCGAGAGTAGGCCCCTAATTATGGTGTTTCTTTCTATATCCTTGTTTACTATTTTTATTATTTAACTCATCACCATCGAATAGATAAAGTGGAATCTCCATGATCACTTAAGACCTTAGGCAGACCTATTGGTCACTTATTAACCCTCGATACTATATTCTACGTTATCATAAACTAGAGGGCACTAATTAAGGGCCCTACTAGTTAAGGCTTCCGTCATTTCACGCGTATACCCTTGACCCGTATAAGGTGAGAGAAGGTCTTTTATCATTCGTTATGCCTTCTAGCTGTAACGTCCCGTATTTTTAATGGTAATAATATTTTTTAATTATTTAAATAATGGTTAGGTAAAATTTAAATGAATTGAATTTAATTATATTGAATATTTAATTAATATAAATAATAGAATAATATATTTATTTCAGAAATAGTCGGATACAGTAGAATTCGCAATATTGTGTGAATTGGATTATTTAAAAGATTTAATTCAGTTTGGAATTGAATTATAATAACAAATTTATTATTAAAACGAAGTTTGAACGTATTAATTTTATTATAATTATAATCGAGCTCAAAATGGCATGGTAGTACGTAATTTGGCGATTCGAACTTTAAGTGAATATACAAAATCCGTTATAAGTTGGATTTCTGTGAAATAAGGAACATTCGGAGCTGGTGAAGTATATTTTTCAAATGGAAGAAAAAAATCGAGATTTCGTCATGTAGATTGTGAGTTGTGTCCAAATAAAATTTCTAGAACGTCGCTATGGAATTCGTTTACAATTTATAATGATTTATTTATATTATAAAAGGATTTTTAATATAAATTGAATACTGATTTAACTCGATTTTTTTAAATATCGAGTTATATATCCAGATATGTTTATTTTGAAGCTGTATGATATTATATGTGAATATATATGACAGTATAAATTTATTAATATTAAATTAAATTGTTTTAAAAAATATTAATATTTACATGGGTTTATTTAGTGCTTTAAAAATAGTCATTTTTGCAAATAACATTCGTTTTCGATGAAACTAATTTATTAGGAACCGGAATATTAAATTATTGTTACATTTCAATTTTTGTGATTTGTGAAGTCAATATGTGACCGTACGGAATTTTAATGTGAAAAACCGTCGGTAATTTGACCTTTAAAAATATGTTGTATGAGCAAAAGGAGTCAGGGTTCAACGAAACAAGTTTCGTTAGGTCCGTAATGTCGAACTGAAGGTGTATGTCCATTTTCACAATTTTTGGATATTGTGTCTGATCATAGGGATTTTTAGATGGCAAATACGAATAGAATAATGACATAAAAAAATAAAAAAATAAATTTATAAAGCTTTTTAAGCAAGCCAAAATAGCCTATAAATATAGCACTAACATTTCTAAAGCCTATTCTCATTTTCTCCGGTCAAATAAAAATAAGCCGCCACTAAAGAACTTCTTCAAACCAAATCGTGAACTCCATAAATTTCTAGAAATTGAAATAAAATTCCTAAAATTATAAACTGTCATCTGTGAGTTTGTAAAGATCAAAGCATCATTTTAATATTGCTTATACAAGGCGCACACGCATTCCTGAAGCTCGCAGTTGGACATCAGAGATCTAGGGTAGGGGTTTGCTTAAAAACAGCGAGGAGTTAGAAGAAATGGAGATGGTAGGTTAGTTTGGGAGGTAAAATCGCACTTGCGTGCATTTACTGGAGATATTCGGTGCTGTAAAGTGACGTATGGCCACTGTCTCCATTGAATGACGCGATTTAGAGGGAGGTGTCAGAGCGTATGCGATGGTAATGGCGTGGAAGGGCTTGGGAAGGAGATTTGTGAAAACCCGTAACTTCCCCGTAAAGGAAAGCGTCGGATAGTTCGAGAACAAGCCACAACAGAACGCAGACAAAAGAACATTTCATTGTATATTACAACAATGCATCAGATTACAAGAATATACAGAGTATAAAAGAATATTACACAGAAATATCAGAGATTTAAATTACATTTAAATACATAGCAGCGGAAAATAATACAATACACAACTAGAAGAGATATACGAATACAAAGCTTTCCGGATATCGTTCCAACTGTAAACCAGGATCCTGTGAATATAAATCTGCAAAACCAAAACTACTAGCTGCCCGTGTGGAAAATAGGGGCACCCAGAGTTTAGGTTAAAACAATAAACTCCAGGTTAGTCATGTGACTGGTGTGAGAACTAAAACAGTTAATCTTTATTTTTAAAGTTAGGTAAATCAAGGGACCACGCCGTATAACACGGAACGGGTTTCCTCCCAAGAATACCGGTGCATAAAACCAACAGCGCAATGCTAAATAAAGAAAAATGAAGCTGTTATAAGACCCAGGTCCTATCACACAATGCAACGCAAGCCGGGGGATAGGGTTTTCCCTTATAACAGCCAAAGAATGCTTGATACGTTTAAAACAAATCATTTGATACTATTATAAGTGCATAGTGTATAAAACAACTTCAAATCATAAGTATCAATCATAGGCGGCATGGGTACCATATATCATGTCGCCATATATAGGTTTACAAATAAAACCGCAAATGTCACGTATTTGAAATTGGATTTCCATCTATGAACCGAGGCAAAAGATAGTCCTCAACCGATTCGAGACGCTCTAGCCCGTGTCTCAGGAACAGCAGCAACTGCCCCTTGGATCCTCAGGGCCGGTCCACCGATGTGGATTATTATGCCTGAACACTATGTCTCCCCACCCTATGGGGTGTAAGTCTGGTCCGTCAGCCGACCAGAATGCATCGGCCGAAACCGATATAACCGAGGCGCCTCGCAACAGCAACAACCACATAAGTCAAACTCGTCAGGGCGTGTAAAACCACTGACGCCACTTCTAGCTAGAAAGAGACGCATGCCCTCCCTGACGTCCGTCTCCAGTTTTTGCTTCATACCGGGTGTGAAACTCGTGAATCAAACGTTACACAAAGCTACGCCACAAAGGTCGTGCTTCGATCATCAACCACAAGACTTTGCTTTTCAACAGAAGCCTCGATCAATTGCCACTTAGGCATGCCACACAGGCAATTCACTCCATGCGTTTGATATCCATCAATATATAACCCCTGAGCTCGTACGTCCCAGAGAAGGGCGTTAAGCGAGAGAATAAATTCTCCACCGCCAAATAGATATATATATTTAATAGAAATCAATCACACGGACTAAAATCCAATGTCAGACACACAGTCCATTTACAAGTCCGTTCTGGATCTGAACGAAACCGGAGGCACCTAGTACCCCGCATGTCCATCGATCTCCAAGTACGTCTGGACGATCACTAACTGTTTCCATCTTCTTGGGTGTACAGCCCAATCAAGATCATCAGTAATCACCCAAACGACGTGAAGACTTCTGGTCTTCGACCACCGTGTTCATCTTCGACTTATCGTCGTATCAGTTATTAAGAATGGGATAAACCCGGTCTTTCCGAATAACTCGCGTATATTTTAAATAAGTGTTACACAAACACAACATAAGCCTCATTCCAATTCATTAGTCACTAACCGTAAATTAATCAAGAGAATAATTCCCCAAATATTAACCCCGAAGGCCGAAACCAACATCAGATCAATATCCAGAAAACCATTCTGCTTAGCTAACCGACAGTTAGTTTCTAAATTTCACATTCATAGGGAAAGGTTCCCATTAATTTTATCCATGATAAATTCTTTATATTTATTCTTTAATCTATCCTTTTGAATTTCGATTCAACTAGTCGGGATTAACGAACCTTACCGAAGTAATCATTTGTTTTAATTTCCCAATCCCAACCTATTCATCCCATGAAGTAAAACTGGTAATACTTCATATCTAACACCATAGTGTTATCGGTAAATTCAATTACCATTTCACGTTCAAATCTAATTAAAGATTTAACTATCGCCTGGAGTAAAACTGGTGATACTCCATTCTCGATCTTTTCAATCGAATTAAAGATTCATTAAAACTCCACTTAGTTTTAATCTTTAACTGGGTTAAAGAATCAGTGTCATTTAAAACACAGTTCACGATAAACCCCAAAATCACATTCATTAATTATCGGGTTAAAGAACGAGTGTTATTTAAAACACTGTCCACGATAAACCCAAAAATCAATATCAATTCAATTCCAATTAAATATCATTTAATTGGTACACTTCATTAAATCTAAATAAAAGATTTAATCTTTTCTCAACTGGGTTCAAGAACGGTGTTAATGAAGACACCATTCACGACAAACCCAAATCATATTTGATATTCAATACAAGGCCCTCAATAGAAAATATATCGGCATATATTCAATATCAAATTCTACGACTAACAAATGTCGTATTGGAAATAACGATATAAATATATATCTTTCAAATTTCCATAACAACACCTGTATAATCTCGAATTCTAACATCGAAATATTCTGAAGACAATTTCGATTCAAATCCACTCCAATGCAATCATTGGAAATTCTTGTTATTTTTAGAACCCTTTTCAAATTCAATTTATTTATTTAAAAATAAATAGAATTATATTTCTAGTTCAAAACTAGTTCATTTCGATAAAAATCTATTTTTATCTTTTCAAATATGGAGTTTTTCATCCCAACTCTTTCTAAATCATTTCTTATAATTTTACACAAATTATTACTATTTTTAATAATTTTATCAAGGCCCGTACAGTCGATTTCCATCAACGGCCATCGAACTGCACTTACAGCGACCTTTTTCGAATTTGATTTGGACATAATTCCAAATCCAACCATTAGATTTCTAATTTCTAATATTCTTTAGAAAGCTCTTTTCGATACGAACCCAATGGTTCCGGTTTTAGGGGAATCCGACGGTCGGATCTCCCGTAATGTCCGTTTGAAATAAATGGTCGAAATTCACGAACTGTCGCGGCGCGGCGCGTTCTATTCAGGCCATTATATTATATATATAATATATATAATATATATTTCGTCGATTTCTATTTAAAACGAATTATATAAATCGTTCTAAAATTCGTTTCAAAAGCCATTTCAACTTCCTTTTCAATTCAAATCAAAATTGAATTCTTCTTTATAAATTCGTTTTAAAATTCATTTCTATTCAATTCAAATTTCAATTCAATTTGAATTCATTTCAATTCGCTTTCAATTCAATTTGAATTCGTTTTCAATTCAATTCATTTCGAAATCGTTTTCAATTCAATTCATTTCGAAATCGTTTTCAATTCAATTCATTTTGAAATCGTTTTCAATTCAATTTGAATTCGTTTTCAATTCAATTCATTTCGAAATCGTTTTCAATTCAATCCATTTCGAAATCGTTTTCAATTCAATTCATTTCGAAATCGTTTTCAATTCAATTCATTTCGAAATCGTTTTCAATTCAATTCATTTCAAAATGAATAAAATCGATATAAATATCGTTTACGTCAAAATGGCGTCAATCTAACCAACACGGCTTCATGAATTTCTATTTTCAAATATTCTATTTCAAATATTTCTTTTTCAAAATAGTTGTTATTATCAAAATATTTCATTCAACACATGACCAATCTCAATGGATGAGTACTGTCAACACATGAACCTTTATTTTATATCGATAAAGATGTAAATTTTATTATCAAAATATTTCGTTCAACACCTGACCAATCTCAATGGATGTGTACTGTCAACACATGAACCTTTATTTTATATTATTCTTTATTTTTCAAATTGGAATGAGGCCCAATCAATCACCATATAATGTTAATTATATGGATTTTCATACATCACATGTATATAATAGCATTGAAAAATAATCAACCATCAACCAAAGTGCACTACACTGTATAAGCATCAAATATAGATATCTAGCACTTATAACAGCCTGTCAATCAATCGATCGACATATTTAATCAATCAGGATGAGTGAACTTCAAATTTCATCCCAACACCTGTGTGGGGTTTCAAACAATCAAACACAGATTTTATTTGTGCAGTTGAGCGATGTGTGAAATTTATCGACCCAATCAATATCAGTCAAATCAGTGTACATAAACAAACCGTCCGGTTTGTAAATGAATATTTTATTTTATTCACTTCACGTTAAAAATTATATTTTTAACGATAAAATATTTTATTTCAACACTTGAATTTCTATTCAGTTCAATCTTTAAATAAAATGATATTTTTATTTTTCTAACTTATTTTATAAAATTTCGGCGGCATAACGGCACGATACTAGAAACGGGACGAGGCCTAGCCTTATCCCCGGTCTAGTGAAGGCCCACGCCATTCACACATCAATCAAAATCACCAAACAACCAAATTCAAATCAAATCATATAACTAATCTATGCAACCAAACAAACAAGTCCATAGTCTGTGGACGATTGTGTTGGGTGCTACTAAGCACCGTCTGCTTCCTATTATATATATATAAATAGAAATGAAATGGAAAGGTGAGAAATTCTCACAGATAGCTATCCTAGCTCCACGGCACTTCATTGATAGAAATCTTCATCGTTGTCGCATTTTTATCATCTTCGTCGCCGTAGCCACTACATATGTAAAAACCACATTTTTACTTTGCTATTCAATATATAAAAACTGAATTTTTACTTCGATGTTCAATATATAAAAATCATATTTTTTACTTCGATGTTCAATATATAAAAATCATATTTTTACTTCGATGTTCAATATATAAAAATCATATTTTTATTTCGAAGTTCTATATATAAAAATCATATTTTTATTTCGAAGTTCTATATATAAAAATCATATTTTTATTTTGTTATTCAATTTATAAAAATTTCGCCTTTTCAAATATATCATTATAAAAAGATTTGCCTTTCTATAATATAAAAATTATATTTTTCCTCGAAGTAAAAATCATATTTTTACTTCACTACTCATCTCAAAATATCGTCTTTTCATATTTAAAAATATCGTCTTTTCATATTTAAAAATATCGTCTTTTCATATTTAAAAATATCGTCTTTATTCTTGTAATGTTCATACAAAATCACGTTTTTATTTTCTTTCAAAACAAAGTATTTTATTTTAAAACAACGATAATTTTCTATTTTCAAAAATAAGGCTATTTATAATTTCAAACAAAGTATTACATTTTCAAAAGCAACATTTTTTTCAAACAGCTATTTTATTTTCAAAACATTACCATTTTTGTTTTCATATACTAAGTTAATTACCTTAATGAATTTAATAACATAATTACTAATTAATTATTTATAAATATAAACTAATTTTTACCTTAATCATGTTTGGAAACAAATCTGGCCATTACGTTTTCTTTATCCCGACGTTGTCTTCTTCCTTCTGACCCTCTGGACCGCTCAAAAGAAAACCTCGCACCCACTCTTCCTATGGCGCATGCTCCAGAGATGAACAGACTTCGATCTGTGTGTGCCACTCCATAGCCGTGAGCATCCTCCACCTCCACCCTGATTCTCTTGAGACTCGCACCCATCAGTCGCCCAAAAATTCACCCCAAAGACCGCAACTTTCAGCACAAGAATCGAACAAAATACTTGCTGAAATCTCATCAAACCCATGAAGAATTGAAGAGCTGAAAAAGCTCTATGATTTTCGCTTTCAAACCCAAATATAATTCGCCTTGAAATGGAAGAGATTAGGAGATGAAAATCAGACAATATCGGCCTTTGAATCGGGTAGGTCGGCCGCTTAATAGGGTTAGGGTTCTTAGACGGTCCTTTTATAGAAATTTATATTACTATTTTATTCTATTATTTTCAAAAATACATGTTAACTGATACGAACTCCCATTCAAACCCAACGACTGTCGCCCCTAGCTAATTACCCCCATTTCGAACACAATGGGATATGTATCGTAAGCAGATTTGATCGTTTGAATCAGTTTCCGTTAAATTTACATTTAAATCACTATATTGAATTTTAAATGTACATTTCAAATTATCGGGGTCAAATACGAACACGAAAAATTCCAAAAAAATATTTTCTAGCTTCGTATTGACGATACAGTCCTAATAAAACTAGTTTCGTCGAATTCTGAGACCGTTTGAAAAATGGCCATTTCCCAGTCGATTGAAATCAACTGAAACTGGTCAAACGCGTTTTCCTTTGCCACGCTCACATATTGAATCGAAAAATTATGAAATTTGAAACCTAGCAATAACTTGACACCGCGGACCCAACAAAACTGGTTTCGTCGAAATCCGAGGTCATTTGCAAAATGTCCATTTTTAAGGGCCTGAATTCCATAGCGACTATTCAGAATTTTCAACTGGACATATCTTTTGATTCCCGCTATCAAATTTCGATTTTTTGGATTCGTTGGAAAGATATTATCGATTAGATCCCATCATTTTTGGTTTCACTAAAATCCGGATTTTTTTGCACCCGGTACATTCAATTGAAGTTTGAAATCGAATTATCGAACTACCGCGCCATTTTCAATTCTATTTATAATTATATATAAATATTTATATTCTAACGACGACGCGTATAAAATATACGTTCGAATTATATTCAAAATAAATTTCTCGTCGATATTATTTAAAATAATTCATTTTAAATATTCAAAATTCGCTATAATTGCCAAAATAAAAATTTTAAACTGGCCCAGATTTTCCGGGTTATTACAAGATTCTTGTGGTGGAGACGGATTACATTTTTGTGAAGTATTAAAGGAGGTATTGGGATTGAAGAATCGGCTAATGGATTTTACATGAACAGGGAGTCAGATTTCTTCACGATGGAGGGAGAAGAAGGTTGGGTCTGCGTTTTTAGGATGGTGGGTGGGCCGATGTGGCATGGTGAGGCTTATTTACAATGATAGTTTAAATTAAAATCCATTTAAATATTGAATAAACTTGTAAATTAAATATCTTATTCATATGTTAATGGAATTCAGCAAAACAAGATCCGTTGGGATAGTATGGACGAGCAGTAAACAATGGAACTGATTTGAGGTGAATTGGAGCTCATTACAATTTATAGCGAAATAAATTGTCGGATCCAAATTAATGATCGTTATTCGTTATTTAATGATAACCTTCCAATGTGAGTAAAACTCACTACTCTGTCTAGTTTTATCTTTATAACGTATTTTTAGAATAGATAATTGATGGTTGATTGCTATGTGTTGATTGTTTTGATGAAATGCTAATTGATTTTGTTGAAATTATAGATCTAGTAATATATATATCATTAATTAAATATTGATTCTGTTTATCAGAATATTTCATATTGAATGTTATTTATATATTTTAACATCTATGATGTAGGGAAAGAGGTTGGAGAGATCCAATAGGATTCTTCAATAATTTTAATATTGTTTTCATATATTTTGATATATGATGTGATATATAATCTGTGATTGATTATGATGACACTGGCCTTATTATTTGGTATTTTAAATACCATAAGTAATACTGGAATGAAAAAAAGAATTTTCAAAATGTATATTGAAAATAAAATATTAATATAAAATCAATGGATTTTATATAAAAAGGAATTATTTGGAATATTAAATAAGAACTTCTGTACAAGATTATTAATAGTTATACGAATGTTTTAAAAGGCCGTTTTTGATATAAATACTAAATGAAGGTAATAAAGGTAAATAAGTGAGTATATGAAGTAAATATAATATTTTGGGAAATTTATAGGATTGCAAAAAGAGAAGTTTACGTTAGGAAGGTTTAGACACGTGCTTCGCACACGGGTGTAACATGATATCGATTAAGGGAATCGGCGAGATATAAAAGAACTACGAGAAGATGGGTTTAAAGTAGATTTTAAATAGAATCGGTTTTAATAGATAAATTGAGAAGATAAATTAATAAATAATGTTTTATAAATTAAACAAAATATTTATCATTTGATAAATGGAATACATAAGTCTGAAATTATATAGAGAAGTAAAATCAGTTTCAACACCGATATTTTATATTGAATGTGAACTTGGCAGTGTAAAGAGAGTTAGTCGAATATTAGTTATTCAAATAGAGTTAATTGTACTATAGTTATTCAAAGAGAATTATTCGAATATTAGTTATTTGAATAGAGTTAATCAAACTTTAATTATTTGAAGAGAGTTAGTCGAATATTAGTTATTCGAATAGAGTTAATTGAACATTAATTATTCGAAGAGAGTTAGTTGAATATTAGTTATTCGAATAGAGTTAATACAACATTAGTTATTTGAAGAGAGTTAGTCGAATATTAGTTATTCGAATAGAGTTAATCGAACATTAATTATTCCAAGAGAGTTAGTCGAATATTAGTTATTCGAACAGAGTTAATCGAATATTAATTATCCGAATAGAGTTAGTCTAATATAAGTTATTCGAATAGAGTTAATCGAATATTAGTTATTTGAATAGAGTTAATCGGGCATAAGTTATTCGAAGAGAGATTATCGAATATAGTTTATTCAAAAGAGAGTTATCAAATATAGTTTATTCAAAAGAGAATTATCGAATAGAGATTATTCGAGAGAGAATTGTACATTGGGATTCAACTATATTGAAAGTAGGAAAGTACTATTTACTTTCCGGTTTTTAAATCAAGATTTATTTCTTTAATAAATCATTTATTTATTTATTTATAGTAAGGTATAAAAGTTTTAATTAAAGTTAAATATTTCGAAAACAAGGATTATAATGTTATTGTTATAACCAATGTTTTTATAAAAGAAATTGAATTCGTAAACTGAATTTGAGGGTTGCATAAGCAATGATTTGATAAGAAGATTAGAAATGGAGTTAAAGAAAATTAGAAACTGACGGGAAATTAGTTAAGTCGAATAGCTTTCTAAGTATTGATCTGATGTTGGTTGCGCCCTTCAGGGTGAATACGTAAGGGGTTGTTCTCTTACTAGTTTACAGTGAGAGACTGATAGATGTAGGAGGATAATGATGCGTGAATAAGGAATGGAAACGTTTTCCAACGTTAATAAGGTACATTTAATAAATTTAGAAAATAAGAATGTCTGCATATATATGTAAACGGGAAATTGTTAGCAAATACATTAATGGTAAATTAATTTAAACGGGAAATGTTGATTGACGCCTGAGCGGTAGAATTTCCGTTTGGAAATAGGATCGTTGTGTATGTGTGGATGATTTCCTTTGATAGTTAAAAAACTGACTATCAAAGTTTGACCATTTTTCTATTGTCAATACGGAGAGACCGGGATCAGATTTATTATCTGAAGACCACTCCGTGTGCGCATTAGCGTTGCGAATCAAGTATGATGAAGATAACTAAAGACAGAGTTTATGCAAGGGATGTTCTGGGAAATTCTAGGTAGAAATTGCCTAAGATGGGTTTACAGAATAGTAACTTCGGTTTGTCCAGTCCCAGGACAAACTATATGGAAGAATGTCTGACAGAGTATATTTAATAGATCGCATAAGTTGATCTCTTCAAACGTATTGACGTTTGGTGGCGGAGGAATTCGTTCCTCTTAGTTGTGTATGTGTGATATTTTTGGGGAAATCAATTTTTGATTTTCCTGGGATGACGATGTGACATTGAAAGTAAATAAAGGTGTGATATGTACGTTATGACTTCAAGCCTAACAACGGGGAAATGGTATAAAATCGGGTAGGTCACGTGGCTAAGTGGTTAGCTGCAAATTAGGGTGTATTGTCACCTGATCTAGAGAAATTTCATTTACTTCTTTAACCAATTTCGATGTTGTCCCTTTCGGGAAACGATTGTTGATCCCAACCGTTGGTGATAATACATTCGGTATACTCAAGCGAAATGAGTGAACGGTCATGTTTAACCTGGGTTGCAGGATGTTCTTGTTGAACCCGGTGTATTCCTCTCTAGAGATACACTATCGAAAGGTGGTCCTATACCTTACCAGTTGGAATT
Organism: Allium sativum; assembly: GCA_030737875.1. Lineage (NCBI taxonomy): Eukaryota > Viridiplantae > Streptophyta > Magnoliopsida > Asparagales > Amaryllidaceae > Allium > Allium sativum. Next base: position 194,288,035 of record CM060913.1, read on the forward strand.
CATTACACAATAAGTGCCTACGGTTTTTGATTTTATATTATGTATGTGAAACGTGAGATGAAAGCGTTCTACTAATGATTATTTAGTTGTGGTAGATAGACATTATTATAATATCAAAAGAGTTTTGATATAAAGATCATCGTTTCTTTCAAAAAGGATTTTGTATGTTAAATCAAGTGTTTTAGATTCTCATAAGGGAAAATACCGTTCCGTGTTATATGACGTGGTCTTATGAGATATCGATTATTTTCTTAAACTGGTTTAAATTGTTTACTCAAACCAGCCCCACGACTGACCTAGAGTTTAATTTTTTTTTGTTTTCCCTAATCTCTTTGGTGCCCAATTTTGTGTGGGCAGTCAAGTAGTTGGAATTTTACAGATATACTGAGAGCTTGGAGCAGGAGGCTTCAGGACCATATAGCAATTGTTTATTTCCGCTGTATTGTAAGTGATGTACTTTGATAATGATATGTATAATCAAATACAGTTTTGTATTTCAAAGTTATGTTATATAGTATATTTATTCGCATAGGATAGGTAGCCATATCTGACATTTTATGTTTTCAAGTTTGGGCGGACAACACTCACACATGCCATTTAACACCCCTAAACTAAAACACCTACTCCCAGGAGGACCCCTCAACCAAAAGCCACTTAAGACCCAAGGAAGCGGACTATACACGAAGGTTATTGGATTCGTACCCCATTTGCCTTTAGCACCTTTCCCTTTTTGGGGAAAGGTAGGCTACGTTATTAAGTCAACCCTAATTAGTTCCTTATACGGAAACATTATACGTACACCATTTGTTTGTATCACGGGTTTATATGGTTAATAACGTCTTATATTAAAAACCTACTAAGTCCAACTACATTTCTAATTATAAGTTTTATTACATAAATAAGGAAGATTATATTCCCTTTCCACTAGGATATTTATTTAATTTCTTACCAAATTTGGACATAGTATTTCAAATGGCAATCAATATCATTAATCCCCCTTTTGACACCCATTTCTATTTATCCCTTTTTTATTTCCCTTTATGTGTCTAATGGTCATATTTTCCTAAGGCAACTATTTATCATTCCCATTTATCAGTTTGTTGTATCCTCAACTGGGAATTACTATACTTATTCTTTATTTTATTTTATTCTTTATCGGCTATTATATGTGTGTGTCTATATATATATATATATATATATATATATATATACATACACACACACATACATACATATATTTATGCACTAGGCCCCTCACATTAAGTTGACTACCTGTGGATGCTGGATTTGTCGGTCGGTTCCGGGCAGACTTCTACCATAAGTGAACTTAACCTCATGCCTTAGTACATTTATTTTTGTGCATTAGACCTCTCACATTAAACTGACTACATGTGGTTGCTGGATCTGCCGGTCGGTTCATGGTAGGGTTACACTACAAGTTGAGTTAACCTCGTGTCTAAATGCGGTTATAATTAAATTTCCTAATTGGTGTGACGATCCCAAAACCCCGTGACACGGTGTAAAGGATAATCATTGGAATATAACACATTAATCATCATTAGCAGATCACAGATAGTAGCATAAACAGAAAATAGAATAATTTACACACATATGACAGTGGAATCATATAGATATCATCACATCAGAGAAGCACAGTACATGATACAACTTAGTGCATAATGATACATAATCAGTCTACATCGCCGATGGCGGAATCATAATATAGATACACAAAATAAATATCAGTCTACATCGCCAATGGCGGAATCATAATATAGATACAATAATGGCGGAGAAAATCCAAGTCAGCACGGTGTAGTCAAGCCTCGCCATGAGCCAAAAGTGCGTCAGAAACCTGTAACTAGGCTGCCCGTGTGAAAATGAGGGCACCCGAGTTTGCAAGGTGAAACAAACTACGAGTCAGTCATGGGACTGGTTGTAACACCCCTAAGTCCCACATCGTGGAAGCCTGTGTGAAGTGGGTACTTATATAATAGATCCCATCTCTTGCTAACGCCGAGGCCTTTTGAGGAACAAAACCCCACACCTATACGGTGGCTAAGTTGGGGACAATATCTTGCGTGAAAGGAGGTGCGGGCTGTTACAGTGGTATCAGAGCCAATACCCAGTCGGAATTGTGGCTCCTGTGTGGACCGCAGCGCCTGGGTGAGGTGTTTGTGAGCCAACGGGGACGTTGGGCTCTGTAGGAGGGGAGAATGTAACACCCCTAAGTCCCACATCGTGGAAGCCTGTGTGAAGTGGGTACTTATATAATAGATCCCATCTCTTTCTAACGCCGAGGCCTTTTGAGGAACAAAACCCCACACCTATATGGTGGCTAAGTTGGAGCCACCTCCGTTAGGGTCACTCTCAAAGGGAATGCCCTAATTTTGGTGGAGGTTTATAAGTACAAGTCACAGATATACAAGACAGATATAAGAACACATATTTGTAAACAGCGGAAGAACAACAACTTTTTTTTTTATTTCATAAAGTCAAATACGTGTTACAACAACATCCTTTCCAAAAACATAACATAACACTTTCATAATCTGTCTTGAGTACATTATTAAAGAAGCATAAATAAAACATAGATAAACTGCAAAAGCCACAGAGTGGATTGTCCAAAGCCATAGTTCAAAACAGGAAAGTCCAAGCAATACATTTCTCTACTTCAACTGGATGTCAAGGCTGATCAAGCTGCTGTGTTCCCTCCCTGAGGACCTGGGGGGGGGGGGGGAACGGAAGAAAGAAGACGAAAGAAAAATAGAGTCAGACATAAAGCCTGAGTAAGTCTAGTACTATTTTGTCTATGAATAAATAACTGGGTATGATAAGTATAAACAAGAAGTGGGCAAGCACAGTAAACTTGGTTAAGTTGTCTAGGGTCGAATATACTATCGTACCCCATGTTAATCTCTGAACCCATATAAACTAGTTTCCAATTTGCACCCCATAATCAGGGTGATGTGATCCATTCAATGATGATCGGCTCCTACTCGCATAGTTACATGTGTCTTACGGCCCCCGATGTCTGTAGTTACCTATGCTGGTCCCACCATGGGGTGTATCAAGTCCCATAGTGGCAACCCGATACAACCTTAGAGTGCACAGGTATGCTACTGGTGTCCAGTGCCTTATTTTTCTGCGCCAGAGTGTGTGCACGCCCGCACTCTGTTAGAACCTACACTGCTACACCACCGCCGTCGATTTGACCTCTTACAATCAGCCCAGTAATCGTGCCCCACCCTGCCTAGTTTCAGGGTATCCTGATACACCTTTTAGGGTTACTGCTGAAAAGGGTCCCCCGTTACTAGGTTTTCTATCTCTAGCCAACATGCTAAGTTGGTTAAGTGTTTCCTACCTAACCCCCACCAGTCCGTTTAGTTTAGCATGTTCCATTTTGATTAAGTCTTTAGTTTACTTAATCCTATCAATCCTGACTCAGCCTTAATTGTCTTATTAAGGCCCTGACCTCTCACATTAGACAGGTATTGTTGTGGCTGCCTGTTGCCGGTTGGTTCCGGGCAGTCTTACGCCACAACTCAGTCTAACCTCGGGTCCTTATTGGGCTCCATGTTTAACCTCCCACATTGGATAGGTATTGTTGTGACTACTGGACAGCCGGGCGGTTCCGGGCAGGTTTACATCACAACTCAATCCAACCTCGGGTTAAACACATCGTATGTTCTACATTTTTCATATTTTGTCATTCTTCTTTATTTCTTATATGTAAATATTTGCGGCCCATTATTAAGTTAATGGTGTAAAGGTTACACCAATCATGGGCCCAACCCATACTTGAACTTGGGCCCTTCTATTTTATATTTTCATTCATTAATTAATTTTTACCCAACGTTATTTTCCCCCGTTTTACACGTCCGTTTATATATATATTGGGCTTAGCCTTTTAAAGCCCAATTTAGCCATGCGAAAAGGGGAGGCTTATGGCGTGATTACATACACAAAAAGGGGAAGGTGAGCGCATGAACTTGCAATACGACGTTGGAAATAAAATAGAAATTGGTGTACTTGTATAGTGGTAACATAGGTGACATGAATCAAAGCATGTGAACTTGCATAGGTTTAACTACAACATGAACCTATATTCTTATTTAGGCATAATGTCAAACATAAGCATGTCATAAATATTTCTAGCATAAGCATAGCATAATGGCAAACATAAGCATGGCATAAATACTTTTAGCATAATCATGGCATAATGTCAAACATAAGCATGGCATAAGTAAAGTTAAATTTGTTCATGGCATAAACATAAACAAGTCATGTTCATAAGGTTTCTACATGTTTACAAAGGGGATACTTTGTTACTAACACAGAAGCATAGATCAACTTAATTATGGTTTAAGTCTAATCACATAACGATGGTATAAACATACTTATGCATAAATATTCCTAAACATGGTGTTTGCTTTAAAACTTGCAAAAAGGGATTTTTGAGTCTAACCTAGCCATGTCTCACATATGTCATCATATAATTCTTGTAAACAAGATAGACTTAATCATGGATTTCAATTATGCCAAATATCATTCATAGCCTAGCCATATTCATAAGTTTGCAAAAGCATGACTTAATACATGGATTATGGTGTCAAAATTCCAACATAGTTTCTTATGAACTATAACAACCAAACTTGTTTCAATTACTTGCAAAATGATTTATGCACAAAAACATACATCATGATGGCATAATAACAAAGCCCCAAACTTGCATGAATTTCAATCAACTACATACATGTAGCTTCAACATAAATTGCATAATTTGCGAAATATTCCAAACGTATACTTGCATAGAACTACCGCATGTAGTTCTTTATAACGAATAACATAATTTTGCACAAATATGAACTACTTTATTATCCCAATTCAAGCATACAAACCAACACAGTTGTTTATTCATACCAAAGTAATACTCTACTTACAATGGTTGCGGCGAATTCTCTAATTAAGAGATATGATTCTTTTGTTGAATTGATTGGCTTTAGGTTGCTTGAATTACTTTAGGCTTTAGAACTTTCTTCCTAATTCTCTCTCTAGTTGGCGGCTACTCTTAGTCGTTCCTCAGCAACATGGCGGCTATGTTCTTAATTTGAATGAATAGATTAGGGTTTAGTCTAGGGTTGTTTATATAGAGGTTAGGAACTGATTAGAACCCTTGATGTTGCTTGGATTGATCATAGCCATTCATTAGATAGAGAGACCAATTAGAACCCGCCACCTAGCCCTAATGACAAAGCAGACCACAGAAATTCGACCAAACACAGACCTGGCCAGCCAGGTTGACTGGGCTCGACCAGGTCGACACCCCTGTCGACAGGGCTGTCGACAGCCCTGTCGACATAGGTAGCCCAGGTCGACAGCCCAGTCGACCTGGGTGGCCTAGGCAGGTGTTTATCTGCCCTGGCCCACTAGGCCCGATTTTTAATTATTTTATTCTGTTTGAATTTTAAATTTAATTCAAAACTTCCGAAGGCCATATCTTCTTCATACGGACTCCGTTTTTCGAAAACTCGGACTCTATTTCGCGTATTTTTCCGAGAAGAACGCAATGGCGTATCCCGTTTCCCTTAGTTCTTTGATTTCAAATTAATTATATTTTAATTTGTTAACTCCACAGTTATAGAATTTTCGGGGTGTTACATTCTCCCCCACTTAAAAGGATTTCGTCCCCGAAATCTTCAAGTTAGGAGGAATGTATATCCTAACATCCAATCATCCATCTACACATCCATCAAACACGAGCATCCATTGTCCTTAAAAGATTTCTAATGCTTCATGATCATATGCGAAGTGTGTGTGTACATGTACTTATCTAATGCAAAATCAGGCGGTCTACTGATTCAGTTGACCTCCTTAATGCGAGTTATGTAAGTGCCATGAATCCATTATGTATGCAAATTTTCCTATTCTTGATTCTACATGAGTGCACAATCATTCAATACAAATGCAACATCCATATGACAGCACATTAATGTTCAACCATATACGAATGCAAACATATATGCATATGCAATATGAAGTGACTGAGCCGATCTAAAACCTAGATTGTGTGTGTATATGCAACCACGAGCAACCACTAGCAATCACTTGCAACCACTTGCAACCATCATCCATAACATGTTTCAACTACATGTTTTCATCCAAAAAGATTCTATCTAAAAGATACGGTCGAGGAAATATACCTAAAAATATAGATAAAAGCGCAACTTAAGGAAAATGAAAGATCAAGGATGTACCCTCGAACAGAAAAGGGTAGGCTGTACGGATTTTAGCTTCAGTCTCCCAAGCCGCGTCTCCCTCGGTGTCGCTCCACTGGACTTTGACGAGCTTGACTTCGCGGTTGCGTAGCTTCTTCACTTCCGTTCCTAATATGCGGGTTGGAACTTTTCTTATGGTTGCTTCGCGTTCCACTTCGGCTTCTTCGAGGATATTTGGCTCTACCACTTCGGCGGACTCATGAAGACATTTTCGGAGATGTGAAACGTGAAAAACATTGTGGACTCCAGCCAACTTCTCGGGTAGCTCTAATCTATAGGCCATTTTCCCAATTTTCTCGATAATAGGGAATGGCCCTACGAACCTTGGTGCTAGCTTTCCTGTGGTTCCAAAACGAACAACGTTTCTTAGCGGTGATACCTTGAGAAAAACTCTGTCTCCAACTTCGAATTCAAGTTCGGTCCTTCTCTTGTCGGCGTAGGACTTTTGTCTGTCTTGGGCCGTCTTCATCCTTCTTCGTATTAAGTCTACTTTCTCTGAGGTCTCTCGGATCATATCTGGTCCAAGTATGAGCTTATCCGTGGACTCCCACCAACAAGTGGGCGATCGGCACGGTCTTCCATATAAAGCTTCGAAGGGCGCCATTCCGATGGTTGCTTGATAGCTGTTGTTGTAGGCAAATTCCACCAAAGGAACGTGGTCTTCCCATGTCCCTCCGAAGTCAAGGACGCATAGCCTTAAGAGGTCTTCCAAAACTCTGTTCACTCTCTCCGTTTGGCCGTCGGTTTGGGGATGATAGGCTGTGCTCAAGCATAACTGCGTTCCTACTGCTTCTTGCAGACTCCGCCAAAACTCACTGGTGAAGATGGGGTCTCGGTCAGTAACGATGCTAGACGGTATTCCATGGAGTCGAACGATTTCCTTGAGGTAAAGTGATGCTAGGGATGAGGCAGTTCTTTTACTTTTGACAGGTAAAAAGTGGGCGCTTTTAGTAAGCCTATCCACTATTACCCAAATGCTAGTGTTGCCTCTCCTAGACCTAGGCAGCCCATCGATGAAGTCCATTGAGATGCTATCCCACTTCCACTGCGGGACCTCCAGAGGATGTAGCAGTCCGCCAGGCTTTTTCTGTTCTGCCTTAACCTGTTGGCACACCATACACTTAGAAACGAACTCTGCCACGTCCTTTTTCATGCCGTTCCAAAAGAAAGTCCTTTTTATATCTTTGTACATTTTATCTCCGCCTGGGTGTATCGTCATCTTGGAGTGATGTGCTTCCTCTAGAACCTTCTTTACTAAATCTTTCGTCTGTGGGACGCATAGTCTTCCGTCTCGCCTTAGCAACCCCTTATCGTCGATGGAGTATCGGTTGAGGTGACTTGAAGTCTCACCCCTAATTAGCCTATCAATTATTTCCACAAGCTGAGGGTCTTCGCGTTGTGCTGCCCCTACCGAATCCACCAAAGTTGGGCGCACTTCGAGAGATGCTAGCAAGCCCGGTACGAAATCGGAGGAAGGCCTAAAGTCGAAGCTGGCTATAAACTCTAGGCTTTGTCTTTCAACAAACAACGGGCTTAGGGTCAATTTCTTTCGGCTAAACGCGTCTGCCACTACGTTGCCTTTGCCCGGAGTGTAGGAGATTTCGAAATCGTACGAGGCAAGAAACTCCATCCATCTTTGTTGCCTCAAGTTAAGATCCTTCTGCGAGAAAAGATATTTCAACGATTTATGGTCAGTGTAAAGTTCGAACTTCTCACCTAGGAGATAGTGTCGCCAAGACTTGAGTGCAAAGACGATGGCAGCTAACTCAAGATCGTGGGTTGGGTAGTTCTTTTCATGCACCTTCAACTGCCTCCCGCCATAAGCTACTACCCTTCCTTCTTGCATTAAGACGGCGCCTAGCCCTGTCCCACATGCATCCGTATAAACAGTGAACATCTTGCTCCCATCCGGCAGTGTCAAAACTGGGGCTGTTGTGAGAGCCCTTTTTAGTCGTTGGAAAGCAAACTCGCAATCCAAGTCCCAATTAAACACTAGATTCTTCTTAGTCAATTTCGTGAGCGGAGCTGAGATTTTCGCAAAATCCCTTATAAATTTTCGATAGAAACCTGCTAGTCCTAGGAAATTTCGGACCTCAGTTGCATTCCTTGGTGTCTTCCAATCCTGTACCGCCACTACCTTAGCAGGGTCCACCGCTAACCCTTGTTTGGATACTATGTGCCCAAGGAACCTCACCTCTTCTCTCCAAAAGTGGCATTTGGAGAACTTGGCTTTTAGCTGATGGACTCGCAAAGTTTCCATGATTGCCCTTAAGTGCTGAGCATGTTCCTCTTCACTCTTTGAGAAGATAAGGATATCGTCTACGAAGACCACTACGAATTTGTTGAGGAAATCTCTAAATACCCTACTCATTAGGTCCACGAAGTAAGCAGGTGCATTTGTCAAGCCGAAAGGCATGACAAGCCATTCAAAGAAACCATCTGGGGTTCTGAATGCCGTTTTATCAATGCTATCTTCAGCCACCCTTAGCTGATGAAAACCGGTTGCTAAATCGAGTTGGGAGAAAACAGACGCTCCTACAAGCTGGTCAAATAAATCGTCAATTCTAGGGAGAGGGTGCCTATTCTTTTTCGTTAGCTTGTTGAGCTCCCTATAGTCAACACATAGACGGAGTGAACCATCCGCCTTTGTAGCGAACACCACCGGAGCGCCCCATTCTGAAATGCTTCTCCTAATGAACCCCTTTTCTATAAGCTCTTTAATCTGTTTATTGAGCTCTTTCCTTTCTCGTGGAGCCATATGTCTAAAGGGCAACGCAACGGGCTTTGCATTATCTACAAGATATATGCGGAAGTCTATTTCCCGCTTCGGAGGCAAGCCCTTCACCTCTTCGAAGACATCCGGATATTCCCGGACTACTCTAACTGATTGCAAATTTTCAACAGAGGCATCTAGCGATTCAAGATAACTAAGCATAACCGCATACGAGGGATTACAAGAAATTTCCAAAGTATTACCGAGTCGGGTTATGAGCCTAACAACCCTTTTCTCACAATCAAGGATGGCCCCATTACTGGATAGCCAATCCATACCCAAAATCAAACCATACCCCGAAAAGCCCAAAACAAAGGCACTACATTGAAATTCTACACTTAGAATAGAAATTTTCAATCCCACACAGATCATAGACAAATGAGCTGGGCCCCCAATTGGGTTTGAAACAATTAAGGGGTCCTCTACCATACTAGTTTTTAGGTGCAGAGATTCTACTAAAGAAGACGAGATAAAGGAGTGTGACGCGCCAGAATCAAATAAAGTGCGAACGGGGTGATCATAAAGATAAACTACACTTTCTACAGAAGTATTTATACCTCGCTGTTGCAGAGGTGGCGCTTCTAGCACATGGACCTGTGCCCCTGGGGTGGATCCAGCCCTCTGCCCCTGTCCTCGTTTCTTTGGGCAGTCCTTAGCCCTATGGCCCGTCTCACCGCAAGAAAAGCACCCACCATTCTCCTTGGCCTTCTTTTTCTGGCAGTCCTTTACTAAGTGCCCCACTTTGCCACAGAAATTGCACTTCCTCTTCTCTTTGTTGCCTTTCCCGCCTTTCTTTAAGTCTGTCTTCTTGGGCTGCAAACCCTCTTTCTTCTTACCCTTATCCTCTTCATTCAGCAATGCCATTTGCACCAATCTTTCATACGTGGCTCCCATGGGTATATGGGTCATGGCCAGACTGTGTAATGGCTCATTCAACCCTTTGACGAAACGGAGAGCCTTCTTTTGCGGGGTATTGACTAGGTCAAGCCCAAACCTAGCCAGCTCATCGAACTGATTCACATACTCTCTGACCGTCTTATCCCCTTGCTTAAGAAATAAGAATTTCTCTAACTGCAAACTTCTTTCTGCATCTGAGAGAAATTTAGTCTCAAACCTTGCCCTAAAGTCCTCCCATGTCTCCACTGGTCTTTCAGCGTTAGTGACTTCCCACCAGTAGGAAGCCTCACCCTTCAATAGCCACACTGCCAACTGTACTTTTTGTCTATCTTCTACCTCAAAGATGATGAATAGGTCCTCCGTTTCTTTCAGCCAATTTCTAGCTGCTACGAAGGACTCAGTTCCATGGAAATCCCTTCCTCCCATAGCTTTAAAATCTTTGCATATCTTAGCGAATGTGCTTCCCCGAGGAGGAGGTGGAGGAAAAGGTGCTGCTGCAGCTGGATGATTTCCTTCCGCTGGGGGAGGAGGAATGGTAGGACCTGGCTGAGTGGCCCTTGCTTCTAAGAACCGTCTAAACCAACCAGGTATTGGCACCCCTTCCGGCAAGTTAAGTTCTTGGGACATGCTGAAACAAAAAGGATAGATTCAAAACGAAGGATAAGAGATAGTACCTATGGCTTTGGGGAGTGGACTTTGCCTTTTTAAAATAAAATAATATTTTTCTTTTAAAAATGCTTCTTTAAATTTCCTTTTTGAAAATAATTTTTCAAAACTTTTTATCTTATCTGGTAAACCTATGCTCTGATACCAAGTGAAACACCCCACCTCCGTTAGGGTCACTCTCAAAGGGAATGCCCTAATTTTGGTGGAGGTTTATAAGTACAAGTCACAGATATACAAGACAGATATAAGAACACATATTTGTAAACAGCGGAAGAACAACAACTTTTTTTTTATTTCATAAAGTCAAATACGTGTTACAACAACATCCTTTCCAAAAACATAACATAACACTTTCATAATCTGTCTTGAGTACATTATTAAAGAAGCATAAATAAAACATAGATAAACTGCAAAAGCCCCAGAGTGGATTGTCCAAAGCCATAGTTCAAAACAGGAAAGTCCAAGCAATACATTTCTCTACTTCAGCTGGATGTCAAGGCTGATCAAGCTGCTGTGTTCCCTCCCTGAGGACCTGGGGGGGGGGGGAAACGAAAGAAAGAAGACGAAAGAAAAATAGAGTTAGACATAAAGCCTGAGTAAGTCTAGTACTATTTTGTCTATGAATAAAGAACTGGGTATGATAAGTATAAACAAGAAGTGGGCAAGCACAGTAAACTTGGTTAAGTTGTCTAGGGTCGAATATACTATCGTACCCCATGTTAATCTCTGAACCCATATAAACTAGTTTCCAATTTGCACCCCATAATCAGGGTGATGTGATCCATTCAATGATGATCGGCTCCTACTCGCATAGTTACATGTGTCTTACGGCCCCCGATGTCTGTAGTTACCTATGCTGGTCCCACCATGGGGTGTATCAAGTCCCATAGTGGCAACCCGACACAACCTTAGAGTGCACAGGTATGCTACTGGTGTCCAGTGCCTTATTTTTCTGCGCCGGAGTGTGTGCACGCCCGCACTCCGTTAGAACCTACACTGCTACACCACCGCCGTCGATTTGACCTCTTACAATCAGCCCAGTAATCGTGCCCCACCCTGCCTAGTTTCAGGGTATCCTGATACACCTTTTAGGGTTACTGCTGAAAAGGGTCCCCCGTTACTAGGTTTTCTATCTCTAGCCAACATGCTAAGTTGGTTAAGTGTTTCCTACCTAACCCCCACCAGTCCGTTTAGTTTAGCATGTTCCATTTTGATTAAGTCTTTAGTTTACTTAATCCTATCAATCCTGACTCAGCCTTAATTGTCTTATTAAGGCCCTGACCTCTCACATTAGACAGGTATTGTTGTGGCTGCCTGTTGCCGGTTGGTTCCGGGCAGTCTTACGCCACAACTCAGTCTAACCTCGGGTCCTTATTGGGCTCCATGTTTAACCTCCCACATTGGATAGGTATTGTTGTGACTACTGGACAGCCGGGCGGTTCCGGGCAGGTTTACATCACAACTCAATCCAACCTCGGGTTAAACACATCGTATGTTCTACATTTTACATATTCTGTCATTCTTCTTTATTTCTTATATGTAAATATTTGCGGCCCATTATTAAGTTAATGGTGTAAAGGTTACACCAATCATGGGCCCAACCCATACTTGAATTTGGGCCCTTCTATTTTATATTTTCATTCATTAATTAATTTTTACCCAACGTTATTTTCCCCCGTTTTACACGTCCGTTTATATATATATTGGGCTTAGCCTTTTAAAGCCCAATTTAGCCATGCGAAAAGGGGAGGCTTATGGCGTGATTACATACACAAAAAGGGGAAGGTGAGCGCATGAACTTGCAATACGACGTTGGAAATAAAATAGAAATTGGTGTACTTGTATAGTGGTAACATAGGTGACATGAATCAAAGCATGTGAACTTGCATAGGTTTAACTACAACATGAACCTATATTCTTATTTAGGCATAATGTCAAACATAAGCATGTCATAAATATTTCTAGCATAAGCATAGCATAATGGCAAACATAAGCATGGCATAAATACTTTTAGCATAATCATGGCATAATGTCAAACATAAGCATGGCATAAGTAAAGTTAAATTTGTTCATGGCATAAACATAAACAAGTCATGTTCATAAGGTTTCTACATGTTTACAAAGGGGATACTTTGTTACTAACACAAAAGCATAGATCAACTTAATTATGGTTTAAGTCTAATCACATAACGATGGTATAAACATACTTATGCATAAATATTCCTAAACATGGTGTTTGCTTTAAAACTTGCAAAAAGGGATTTTTGAGTCTTACCTAGCCATGTCTCACATATGTCATCATATAATTCTTGTAAACAAGATAGACTTAATCATGGATTTCAATTATTCCAAATATCATTCATAGCCTAGCCATATTCATAAGTTTGCAAAAGCATGACTTAATACATGGATTATGGTGTCAAAATTCCAAAATAGTTTCTTATGAACTATAACAACCAAACTTGTTTCAATTACTTGCAAAATGATTTATGCACAAAAACATACATCATGATGGCATAATAACAAAGCCCCAAACTTGCATGAATTTCAATCAACTACATACATGTAGCTTCAACATAAATTGCATAATTTGCGCAATATTCCAAACGTATACTTGCATAGAACTACCGCATGTAGTTCTTTATAACGAATAACATAATTTTGCACAAATATGAACTACTTTATTATCCCAATTCAAGCATACAAACCAACACAGTTGTTTATTCATACCAAAGTAATACTCTACTTACAATGGTTGCGGCGAATTCTCTAATTAAGAGATATGATTCTTTTGTTGAATTGATTGGCTTTAGGTTGCTTGAATTGCTTTAGGCTTTAGAACTTTCTTCCTAATTCTCTCTCTAGTTGGCGGCTACTCTTAGTCGTTCCTCAGCAACATGGCGGCTATGTTCTTAATTTGAATGAATAGATTAGGGTTTAGTCTAGGGTTGTTTATATAGAGGTTAGGAACTGATTAGAACCCTTGATGTTGCTTGGATTGATCATAGCCATTCATTAGATAGAGAGACCAATTAGTACCCGCCACCTAGCCCTAATGACAAAGCAGACCACAGAAATTCGACCAAACACAGACCTGGCCAGCCAGGTTGACTGGGCTCGACTAGGTCGACACCCCTGTCGACAGGGCTGTCGACAGCCCTGTCGACATTGGTAGCCCAGGTCGACAGCCCAGTCGACCTGGGTGGCCTAGGCGGGTGTTTATCTGCCCTGGCCCACTGGGCCCGATTTTTAATTATTTTATTCTGTTTGAATTTTAAATTTAATTCAAAACTTCCGAAGGCCATATCTTCTTCATACGGACTCCGTTTTTCGAAAACTCGGACTCTATTTCGCGTATTTTTCCGAGACGAACGCAATGGCGTATCCCGTTTCCCTTAGTTCTTTGATTTCAAATTAATTATATTTTAATTTGTTAACTACACAGTTATAGAATTTTCGGGGTGTTACACTGGTATGAGAAATCTACTTAACTTATTAACAACAATAATAAGGCAAATCAAAGGACCAAGCCACTTTCACGGAACGGGTTTACTCCAATGAGTGCTAGTGCATGAAATAAAGTAAATGATTAAATCATCGCAATGCTTTTTATAAAATGAAGCCATTATAACACTCAAGTCCCTTCACACAATGCAACGCAAGCCGGAGGATAGAGTTTTACCTTATAATGGCCAAAAATGCTTCATACGAGTAAAACAAAAGTGTTTGATATTATTACTAGTGCATATATGTTTCAATAGCGATTTCAATCATAAATGTCAATCCTAGGCGGCATAGCTACCATCTACTATGTCGCCATACTAGTAATACAATCACGTCCACATATTTCATATTGGAAATTGGATTCCTTCATGAGTCGAGGCAAGGGGCAAGCTCCTTTCCGATTCGAGACACTCTAGCAAATGTCCCAGGACCCCACTATGATCCTTGGATCTTCAGGGCCGGTCCTCTCTTACTTTTGAGGATAAGTTATTCCTGAACACACGTTTCCCGGTCCTTACAGACCTATAATCGAGGCGCCTTGCATTCCAACAACCACACAGGTGAAAAGTATATATAATGTCAGGGCTGGTAGGTCACTGACACCACCTTAGCTAGAAAGAAACGTCGTGCTCTCCCTGTAGTCACTCTCCCGTTTTTGACTCATACCGAGGGGTGAGGCTCGCGAATTCATGTTATACACAAAGCTACGTCACACAGACCATACTTTGATCATTAACCACAAGACTTTGCTTTGCAACGGAAGCCTTGATCATATGCCACTCAGGCGTGCCACACAGGCAATCCACTCCATGCGACTGATTTCTATCAATACATAACCTCTGAGCTCGTACGTCTCAGAGAAGGGCGTTAAGCAAGAGAATAAATTCTCCATCGCCAAACGGATATATATTTAATAGAGATCAATCAACACAGAACAAAATCCAGTGTCAGACACACAGTCCATTTACAAGTCCGTTCTGGGTCTGAACGAAACCGGAGGCACCAATTCCTCGCATATCCGTACAATCAATAGTATGTTTGGACGGCTACTGCTTCAGTTCCTTCATGGTAGCTATTCCAATCACGAGCATCAGTAGCGCCCATCCATCCAATGTGAAGATCGTCGGTCTTCAACCGTCTTCCACTCTTCGACTTCTCAACGTCGATCGATTATTTGAAATGAGATAACCTCGGCCTTTTCAAATAACCCACGTATATTTAGATTTTCAAATCAATTATTCACATGGTTGGACTATTCAACATTCACATTTCAGTTATTTAGTTATAATTTTCATGTCAAATACATTCAACCATCACATATCAAGCAAACACAACAAAATTGGTTTATTTCCACTCTATATCATCTATAGTATTTTATAACGATATATTGCCATTTTTTTTAGTTTAAAACGGCTGGTATTTAATTAAATGACGACTCAGGCCATGCCGATGCACTGGCGCTATTTTTCACTAAATTTGTTTTACACATATTTGGAAATCTAACTGTTGGATCTTCACAAATTCTATGTCATTAGGAAGGTCATTTCAAAACGAATCCAACGGTTTCAGTTTTAGGAAAACTCGATGGTCGGATCTTCCACACTATCCATTTGAAGTTACGATTTCAATTTACGAACTACAGCGTCGTTATTCGATTTATTTTAATTATATATATATATATATATAAATATAATCGTTTCTGGCGCTGTTTTTCGCTAAATTTGAATTAAACATTCCAGACAATCCAACCGTTGGATCTTCACGAAGTTGGTGCCGTTGGAAAGATATTTCCAAGGCGAACCCAACGGTTGCGGTTTCGGGAAAATCCAATGGTCGAATTTCCCGCACTAGTCGTTTTGAAATCACGGTTTCAAAACACGAACTGCACGGCCACGTTTCGTTTTAATTTTATTTATATTTATATAAATATAGTTCATTCAAAAATTCCAATATCGTTTTCACTTCAATTATTTCACTAACACCTTTAAATTTTGGAAAATTTCGCTATAACGTCCTTTGTACGGGAGGGGCTGGGAAAATTCCCAAATAGCCACACGGGCATCTCATATCAAAAAGAAAAAGAAAAAGCCAAGCGGCTAGCCAACAGGCTCATAAAATCATCACCCAAACAAAACAGTAAATGTGTACCTATTTGTCGGACACAAAATTTTATTCCTCTTCTCTAGCCCCTTTGCTATAACCTGTTCAATAAATATGCATATACATATATACAATTTTTATCACTTATCATTTTCCATTCAACTTCATATTTGATTTACTTTGGTTTAAAAACACCATTCATTCTAATGTTGCATGCATAGGCTAAAATCATATTATTAGCTAATTAATGTATATTTCAACTCATGCACATTTATTTGAACAAGTGGATATTTCTGACACTTCACATTTCAAAGATGATAATTTTGGCGAACTAAAATAGATTTCAACACATGACTATTTTATTTAGTTCCTATGCATGTTAAAAAATAATATTCCATTCACAAATATTAATTTCAACGTCCGCATATCTCTAGCACATCACTTATATGATAAAAATGATATTTTTATCATTTAAATTATTTATTCGACAAATGGATGTTTTCAACACTTCATAGTTTCAATAAAAATGTAATTTTTATTGTTCGATCTTTTTATTCAACACATGAACTTTTCCACTACACACACTTCTCAACACATGAGCATTTCCACACATGGATATTTTATTTATGTTGTTCAAATTAGAAAACTGGAATTTATATTGTTTAAATTATTTATATAAGGCGAATATTTTCAATACTTCATATATATTATAAAAATGTGATTTTTATTGTTTAAACACTTCATTCATTCACAAATGAATTTAATTTTCACACAACACTTTTCAACACATGAACATTTCCACACATGGATATAGCTTCAATATATGACTTTAATTTCAACGCATGAAAATAATTTCAACATATTAAAATTATTCTAACACATAAAGATTATTCAAAATTTCGGCAGCATAACGGCAGGGTAGTTAAAACCGGCACCGTCCCTAGTACGGCTCCTCGCTCTACCTTAAAACCTCGCGGTTTTTGACAATGGGGATTCATGCATCTAATTCGCACACAGGCGGCATGTTTTATTTTTATTTCCAAAAATATTTCCAATTCATTTCAATCACCAATGGGTATTTTTCAACCACAACTAAACAATATCAACCACAAACAATTATTCAACCAATCGCATTTTTCATCTAATATTCCACACCAATTCACAACAATAAATATCGTCCATGGTTTGTGGACAAGGGGAGTATATATATATATATATATATATATATATATATATATATATAATATTTCACTTGCATTTCAACACATATATCAATTATTCTATGCATGTAAAATTCATACTTCGCTTATATAGCTTACACTACGCATGTACATGAGGCGCACAACACGTATGTAATTTATATTTCGCTAATATAATTTATACATGACATTTTCCATTCAAATTCATGTTAATTTAGATTTCTCACATTGGTTTTCGGAGTGCTAAAAATCGTAGATGACTCAGAAAAATTCGCGGCTTCTTCTATGTGGTAGAGAGCTTCCCTGCGGTCCCGATGTTTCCTGTTTCATCGAATTTTGTCAACACATCAAAAAGATATAATTTTTCAAAGTGTAAACATCAAAAAGAACTCACCTTTCACGATGGTTCAAAACTAGGTTTGTGGTTTTCGCGAGAACCGAGGCACGAGGGGATGATCGGCGAGTTGGACGTCGAAGAGGGAAGAGAGGGCTACAGGCGCGCGGCGGTTTGGTGGCGTTCGGTGGTCAGGATCGGCGACGGCGGCGGTTTAAAGGTCGGAACTTTGGAGGGGGATATCTCGACGTAGAAGCAACGATAGGGGGAGCTCCTTATATGGATTTGAAGAGGGGAAGGAGAACTACAAAAAGTTGAACTGGGGGAGGGGCTGATTTGGGCTGTGGCGATCGGAAATCGCCAGGGAAGGAGGGGGAGCTTTTCCGTCGTCGATGTCGGGGTCGGGGGGGGGGGGGGGGGGGTTCTAATATTTTTTTTTATTTATGAATGGAGAAATATGATTGGTCGATGGTTTTATTAAATTTTTAAATAGTGTTTTCTCAACCGAACTCCCTTTCAAACCCAACGACTGTCGCCCCTAGCTAAATACCCCCATCCCGGACACAATGGGATATGTTTCGTAGGCCAATTCGACTGTTACATTCAGTTATTTTTCAAATTAAAGTATAAAACATTTAACTTTGAACGTACATTTCAATTTGCCAGGGCCACAAACTGATTTGAAAAATTCCAGAAAAATAAATCTAGCTATGTTTTGACGCTACGGTCCCAACAAAACTAGTTTCGTCGAATTATGTGATCATTTGAAAAATGGCCATTTTCTGGTCGATCCAATTTAACAGAAATTGACCAAACGCATTTTATTTTACCACGCTCACATACTAGCTTCAAAAATTATGAAATTTGAAACCTAGTAATAGTTCGACATCCCGGACCCAACAAAACTGGTTTCATCGATTTCCGAGGTCGTATGCAAAATATCAATTTTCCACGGCCATATATTCTATATAGCGACCATTCTGAAAATTCATTTGGCCATAACTTTTGATTCTCGTTATGAAACTTCGATTTTTCAAATTCGTTAGAAAGGTATTAATAAATAGACTTAAATATTTTAGGTTTCACTAAAATCCGTTATATTTTCCACCCTGCACAGTCAGTCAAAGTTTGAATTCAATTATTCAAACTGACTCACTATTTCTAATTCACTATTTTATTGAAATATTCTATTTCAATTGTTCAAATTCCTTTGAAATCACCAATTTAAATATTTTAAATTGGCCCGTATTTTCCGGGTTATTACAATCTCCCCTACATAAAACTTTTCGTCCTCGAAAAGGAAACAACAGTAAAGTAGGAAACAAAATGTAAATGCAAAGTATTGTAAAGGTACCTTGCACCGGAGTTAGTCAGAGATATCCACCCTGCATTTGGGGTAAGCTTGCTTAATGCTTTCCTCAGTTTCCCAAGTATAGTCTTTAGGATCACTACTTCACTGCACTTTAATTAAATGAACCTTTTTGCTTCTTAGTTCTCTAGTTTCTTTGCCAACAATCTTTAATGGCTCTCTTCTGAGTGCTAATTCTGGAGTTATGTCTACATCCTGTTGCGCTGCTTCTTCTACAACAAGTTCCGGATCATGCACATGTCTTCTAAGTTGAGATATGTGAAATACATTATGTACTCCAGGCAACCAATCTGGTAATTGAACCCTATAAGCAAGAGTTCCAATTCGTTCAAATATAGGAAAGGGACCAATAAATCTCGGTGCCAACTTCCCAGTTTTTCCAAATCTGATTACTCCTCTCATCGTAGAAACTTTCAAATAAACATGGTCACCAACAACAAATGTCAAATCTCTCCTTCTAGAATCTGCATAACTTTTCTGTCGGCTTTGGGCGGTTCTCAAACGCTTTTTGATGAAGTCGACTTTATTAGATGCTTCTCAAATCATATCGGGTCCTAACACAAGTATGTTGCCAGGTTCTATCCAACATGCTGGAGATCTGCAGGGTCTGCCATATAATGCTTCAAATGGCGACATTCCCAAACTTGCTTGATAGCTATTGTTATATGAGAATTCTGCCGAATGCAAATGATCTTCCCATGACCCACCAAAATCAATTATACAAGCCCGCAATAAATCTTCTAGAATTTTATTCACCCGCTCAGTTTGGCCATATGTTTGAGGGTGATAAGCGGTGCTCATATTCAGTTTCGTTCCCAATTCTTTCTAGAAAGCCTCCCAGAATTTGCTAGCAAATATCGGGTCTCTATCACTAACTATGCTGATGGGAATTCCATGCAGCTTAACAATTTCTTTGAAATATATCAGTGCTAGACTTTGAGCGGTTTTATTGGATCTGACAGGTATAAAATGGGCAGTCTTCGTGAAGCGATCTACGAATACCCAAATGCTGTCATTACCTTTCCTGGTTCGCGGCAAACCATCTATGAAATCATGGAAATCTGTTCCCATTTCCAACCTGGGACTTCCAACGGTTGCAACAATCCAGCTAGCTTCTATTGGTCTCTCTTGACCAATTGACAAGTAGGGCATCGGCTAACATACAAAGAAATATCCCTTTTCATTGTCGTCCACTAGAAAGTGC
The DNA here is from genome assembly GCA_030737875.1 of Allium sativum. Taxonomy (NCBI): domain Eukaryota; kingdom Viridiplantae; phylum Streptophyta; class Magnoliopsida; order Asparagales; family Amaryllidaceae; genus Allium; species Allium sativum. Next base: position 194,308,359 of record CM060913.1, read on the forward strand.
GTTTGATATCGTTGTACATTTTACTCACACCAGGATGGATGCAAAATTTGGATTTATAGCATTCATCTAGCACTTCTCTTCGAAGGCCTGGATTATTTGGGATGCAAATCCTATTATTTAACCTGAGAACCCACTTATTGTCAATACGAAAACTCGTGGTTTCACCTTCCTTGATCCTTTGACTGATTCTCTGGATTAGTTCATCGTCTTTTTAAAGGGCTGAAAACCTATCAATCAATCCAGGTTTAATTATAAGATTGGCAATGATTGCGGTTTTCCTACTAAGCACATCCGCTACAACGTTAGCCTTCCCTGGCGTATACAGGATATCAAGATCATACGCTGCAAGAACTTCTAGTCGACGCTGTTGTCTCAAATTCAGATCTTTCTGTGTGTATAAATAATTCAATGATTGATGATCTGTGTACAGTATAAATTTCTCGCCCAATAAATAATGCCTCCAGATTTTCAAGGTAAAAACGATGGCTAGCAACTCAAGATCATGAGTCACATAATTCTTCTCATGCGGTTTCAGTTGGCGGCTTGCATAAGCGACTACTTGGCCTCTTTGTATTAACACTGGACCAAGACCTCTAATAGAAGCATCTGTCCAAACCGTTAAATCCAGATTGCCATTAATAATAGTTAACACTGGAGTAGTGGTTAGTTTCGATTTCAATTCCTGGAAAGCTTCTTCACAGTCGGAAGTCCACTTAAATTTCTCATTCTTCTTAGTGAGCTTCGTTAACGGACCGGATATCTTCGAAAAATCCTTAATGAACTTTCGATAATAACTAGCCAACCCAATAAAACATCTAACTTCTGTGGGAGTAGTGGGTTGTTTCCAGTCTTGAATCACTGTTATTTTGCTTGGGTCAACAGAAATTCCTTTATCTGACACGACGTGGCCAAGAAACTTGACTTCTTCTTGCCAGAAGACACATTTAGAGAATTTGGCTTTGAAGACGTTCTTTCTTAGAATCTCCAATACTTGTTCTAAGTGTTTTTCATGCTCAGGTTTTGATTTGGAGTAGATTAAAATATCATCGATGAAGACGAGGACAAATTTATTCAGAACTCCCCTGAACACTCTATTCATTAGATCGACAAAGTATGCTGGAGCGTTGCATAGGCCAAACAGCATTAATAACCATTCATAAAATATGTCTGGACCTCTGAAAGCTGTCAAAGGAACACACTCTTCTGCTATTCTCAATTGATGAAAACCCGTAGCTAGGTCCATTCGGGAAAATACTCTCGCCCCATTCAATTGGTCTAGCAAATCATCGATGCATGGTAATGGATATTTATTTTTGAGCGTCTGTTTGTTGAGGTCTCGGTAATCAACGCATAATCGAAGAGTACCGTCTGACTTTGGGACAAACACAACAGCTGCACCCCAATTCGAAAAACTAGGTATGATTAGACCCTTCCACAACCGTTGACGAGTTTGATCGCCTAATTCTTCTTTTTCCTTCGGAGTCATTCTGCGAATTGGATGTACCACTGGTCTGGCATTGGGAATTAGATCGATTCGTAATTCTATTTCTCTTTGCGGAGGTAAGTTTTCAACTTCTTCAAACACATCCGCATAGTTTCTAACAATCAGAATCTTTTCTATGGAAGTGGGGATAAGTTCTAATGCCGACCAAAATTCTTTTCTATTTGGATTCGAATCGTGACAGGGAACCGTAATATATCCAAGCTTCGTTCGAATTTTAACGATTCTTTCTGCAAAATTCACCTCGGCTTTGTATTTTGTTAACCAATCCAACCCGAGAATGATATAAAATTCGGGAAAGTCCATGATGATCAAACTGAAAGAAAATTTGTAGGAAGAATAAGAGATTGGCACTCTACAACATGAACTGAGAGCGATAGAACCACCTATCGGGTTATGAACTTCAACCGATTCTTTAAGCTTTCTCTGTTTTAACTTTAATTTGTGCATTGTGTTATTAGGAATAAAGCTACGTGATGCACCTGTGTCAAAAAATACAGAAACAGAAATATTTTTAATGGTAAGGGTACCTCCCAAAACATCGGGTTTACCTGCTCCATCGGAAGCAGCTGGCGGGCTCGACCCGTCATAGATGTGAGCTACGGTAGCTTTCTTCAGCAGAGGACAGTCTTTGATCAGATGATCGGTCTTGCGACAGTTGAAGCACGAGCGAGGGTTCTGGGAGCCCTGGCTCGAACCTTGAGAATTTGTCTTCTGCCTCTTCGGGGCTGTGCACACATTAGAGTAGTGCCCCGCTTTGCCACAGTTAAAGCAATTTCCTCACGGCGGCTTGCCAGTCTGAGGGTTTGAAGATGCTGCTTGGCTTGATTTGCTGCAGGCATGCGTTTGTTCCTGGCTTGGCTTCTTGTGCGATCCTGCTCCAGATGCCTATGTTCAAGGTCTTCGTAGTTGCATGTCATTTCCACCAGTTCGTTGAATTCCAGCTTGACATGGGCCATGGCTGTATCATGATATTGTCGCCTTAGCCTAAGGATAAACCTCTTGTTTTTGGACTTTGTAGTGGCGACGAGCTCCAGAGCATAGGGCGACAACAGTGTAAATTTATTTAGATAATCCTACACGGAAAGATCCCCCTGCTGGAGGTTGGCGAAGTCAACGTGCATTCGCTCCAGTGCTTGTTCTGAGACATATTTCTCCTTGAAGAGTTCTTTGAATCCATCCCATGTTCTTCCAGCTTCCATATTCCCGGCGGTGAGAGATTCCCACCATGGTTCAGCTTGTTCCTGCATAAGCCAGGCGCCCATAATAGCTTTATCTTCGTCTCCTACCCTTAGGCCTTCAAGAATTTTCTCGCATGTTTTGAGCCATGCGAGGGCCTCTATCACTGTGCCCGTTCGCGAGAAGGTTCTGCCTCCCAAATTTTTGTATCTCTTGGCTACACGGTCTAGCTCGAAGTATTGAGCTGCCGGAGGTTGTATCAAAGGTCCTTCTTGAGCTGGGACTTCTCCCCTTCCTCGGCCTCGGCCGGCACGGCCTCCTCTAGCGGCGACTGCTCTGGTAGCCATTTGTCAAATTCTGTATAAGCAAGAAAAGAGTCAGCTAACAGAAATGATAGTTTACTACATAGTTAAGCAGAAAATTTACGGAAAGATAATGATGGACTGATCAAATTGTTTTTGCTATTCTGCTCGGCTCATTCTAGGACTTTACTAGTCCTATCTCTAATGAGCGACTCGCCTTAGAATACTACTGATTCTATTTTGACGAAGTGTTTAATGTTTTAGACTCCAGAACTAAGGTTAACCAAAGCTCTGATACCAGCTGTGACGATCCCAAAACCCCGTGACACGGTGTTAAGGATAATCGTTGGAATATAACACATTAATCATCATTAGCAGATCACTGATAATAGCATAAAACAGAAAATAGAATAATTTACACACATATGACAACGGAATCATATAGATATCATCACATCAGAGAAGCACAGTACAGGATACAACTTAGTGCATAATGATACAAAATCAGTCACCATCGCCTAAGGCGGAATTATACATAAAGAGTACACAAAATAAATATCAGTCTACATCGCCGATGGCGGAATCATAATATAGATACAATAATGGCGGAGAAAATCCAAGTCAACACGGTGTAGTCAAGCCTCGCCATGAGCCAAAACTGCGTCAGAAACCTGTAACTAGGCTGCCCGTGTGAAAATGAGGGCACCCGAGTTTGCAAGGTGAAACAAACTACGAGTCAGTCATGGTACTGGTATGAGAACTCTACTTAACTTATTAACAACAATAATAAGGCAAATCAAAGGACCACGCCACTTTCGCGGAACGGGTTTACTCCAATGAGTGCTGGTGCATGAAATAAAGTAAATGATTAAATCATCGCAATGCTTTTTATAAAATGAAGCCATTATAAGACTCAGGTCCCATCACACAATGCAACGCAAGCCGGAGGATAGAGTTTTACCTTATAATGGCCAAAAATGCTTCATACGAGTAAAACAAAAGTGTTTGATATTATTACTAGTGCATATATGTTTCAATAGCGATTTCAATCATAAATATCAATCCTAGGCGGCATAGCTACCATCTACTAGGTCGTCATACTAGTAATACAATCACGTCCGCATATTTCGTGTTGGAAATTGGATTCCTTCATGAGTCGAGGCAAGGGGCAAGCTCCACTCTGATTCGAGACACTCAAGCAAATGTCACAGGACCCCACTATGATCCTTGGATCTTCAGGGTCAGTCCTCTCTTACTTTTGAGGATTAGTTATTCCTGAACACACGTTTCCAAAGTTAATTACTGGAATTAGAAACTGATTAGAAATTAGTTGAGTTGAATAGCTTTCTGAGTATCAATCGGATGTTGGTTTCGGCCTTCGGGGTTAATACGTAGGGGGTTTGTTCTCTTACTAGTTTACAGTTAGAGATTGATATATGTAAGAAGGTAGTGATGCATGAATTAGAAATGGAAACGTTTTCCAAAGTTAATAACGTATATTTTCTAAAATTAGAAAATAAGGATTTGATGAATATGTGGAAATGAGAAATAGGGAAATGAATAAATGTTGATTGATGATTGATCGAGAGAATTTCCATCTGGAAATAATATTGTTTTTTTCACACATGTTTTCCTTTGATAGTTAAATCACCGATTATCGAATATTTTGACCATTTCAGTTGTAAATACGGAGAGATGGGATCAAATATATTATCTGAAAACCACTCTGTATGGCATTAGCATTGCGAATCAAATATGATGAAGATAATTGATGACAGAGTTATGCAAGGGTTGTTCAGTAAATCCTAGGTAGAAATTGCCTAAGATGGATTTACAGAATAATTCCTTTGGATTGTCCAGTCCCAGGACAACTTGAATGGACGAATGTCTGATAGAGTATATCTGGTAGATTGCGTAAGTTGATCATTTCAAACGTATTTACATTGGTGGCAGAGGAATTTGTTTCTCTTAGCTTATACTTGAATTAGGAATTTAAAGGGAATTACTGGAATTAGAAACTGACTGGAAATTAGTTGAGTTGAATAGCTTTCTGGGTATCGATCGAATGTTGGTTTCGGCCTTCGGGGTTATTACGTAGGGGGTTGTTCTCTTACTAGTTTACAGTTAGAGATTGATATATGTAAGAAGGTAGTGATGCATGAATTAGAAATGGAAACGTTTTCCAAAGTTTATAACGTATATTTTCTAAAATTAGAAAATAAGGATTTGATGAATATGTGGAAATGAGAAATAGGGAAATGAATAAATGTTGATTGAGGATTGATCGAGAGAATTTCCATCTGGAAATAATATCGTTTTTTGCACACATGTTTCCCTTTGATAGTTAAATCACCGATTATCGAATATTTTGACCATTTCAGTTGTCAATACGGAGAGACGTGATCAGATATATTATCTGAAAACACTCTGTATGGCATTAGCGTTGCGAATAAAATTTGATGAAGATAATTGAAGACGGAGTTATGCAAGGGCTGTTCAGTAAATCCTAGGTAGAAATTGCCTAAGATAGATTTACAGAATAATTCCTTTGGATTGTCCAGTCCCTGGACAACTTGAATGGACGAATATCTGATAGAGTATATCTGGTAGATTGCATAAGTTGATCATTTCAAACGTATTTACATTGGTGGCGGAGGAATTTGTTTCTCTTAGCTTATACCCGTGGTATGTTTTGGGGAAATCAATTTGTGATTTGATGGGTATGACGATGTGGCATTCATAGTAAATGAAGGATTGATCTGTTAAAAGATACATTATGACCTCAAGCCTCATCAAATGGAAAATAACATAAATCGGGCAGGCAGCATGGCTAACTGGGTCGCACCCAAGTAGGGTATATTGTCACCATTTAGAGAATATTCATATATGTTACTTCTTTCAATTCTGTATCTCCTGGGAACGGTTATGTTGGTATACCAACCATAAGGTGATAATATATTCGGAACATTCAAGCGAAATGATGGCCGATCATGTGTGGCCGAGTTACAAGATGTTCTTGTTGAACTCCAGTGTTTCGCTTCTGGAGTACACTGATCGGAAAGTGGACCCATACCTTGTCGTAGCTGGAATCCATTCCCCAATAAGAGCTCGTGGTTTGGATTGTATCTTATATATGTAGAACGTGAGATGAAAGCGTTTCTACTAGATTTCTATTTACTTGATCTAGACATTATTATAATATCAGACAAGTATCATTTTAGAAAAATATTTTGGGTTATCATAAGGTAAAAACCATCCGTGTTTATGTGTGGATCAGTCTTACGATTACCCTTTGTTTCAAAAGTATTTTGAAAAGTTAAACAAATGATTTGAGTTTACTCACACCAGTCACATGACTGATCCAGAGTTTATTTTGTTTTGTTTTCCCTAAACTCTTGGGTGACCAATTTTGTATGGGCAGTCAAATAGTTGGGATTTTACAGTTACTTAAAGAGATGGAGCAGGAGACTTCGGGATTATATAGATTGTTATTTACAATGTGTGGTAAGTGTTGTACTCTAATAATGGTATCGTATACAAATACTGTTTTATTTCAAAGTTATGTTATGAAATATATTTATTCGTTCCGCTGTGAGATTCGTGTTTACTCTAATGTTGTATGTTCTTCTTCTTCCTCTATTCTAAATTTCTATCTTATCTATAGGAAGTAGAAGTAGAGTGGGAGGCGAAAGTTAGACGAATTCCTTCCCGTGTTCTTGGATCAGAAGTTAAGAAGCTACACGACAGAGAGGTCAAGTTGATGAAGGTTCAATGGGGAGATAACCCAGAGGATAAAACTTGGGAGACCGAAGACAAGATTCATGCTTCATACCCTTTTCTCCTCGAGGGTATGTTCTTAACTCCTTTTCCAAAAGCTTTTATCTATGCTTGTTTCTATCATTAAATATATCATGTCGATCAAATCTTCGACCTTTAGATAGGAAATCCCATGAGTGTAAACATGTGTTTGAGACACGTTATGTTTTATGGATGCAAGTGGATGCTAGTGTTTGTTAGTGGTTGCTCATGGATGCAAATACACACACATTAGGCACTAGATCGGCTCAATCACTGTCATACTGCATATGGATGTGTGTGCATTTTTCTTTTTCTTTGTGAATGAAATTGAATGTATCATCATATGGATGTTGCATTTGGATGGATGATTGTGCACACATATAAAACTTACTTATTATAATAGGATTGTTGCATACATGTTGGATTCACGACACTAACATACATTGCATAAAGGAGGTCGACTGAATTAGTAGACCGCCTGATCTTTGCATTAGAATAAGGACATATACACACACCTTTGCGTATGTTCATATAAGCATTAGAAGTCTTTAAGGACAATGGATGCCTATGAATAGTGGATGAGTAGATGGATGTGGATGGTAGGATATACATTCTTCTTAACTTGGAGATTTCGGTGATGAAATCCTTTGAGTAGGGAAGAATGTAACACCCCATAATTTTAACAACACTAAAGAGGATAAATTAAAGAATAAATAATTTAATATTCAGAGTTAAGTGAAATGGACTACACCATTTCATTTGTCTCAGAATTCTGGCCAAAATAGACACCTGGTTTGCGTAAAACGGACATCGTATGAAGTTGTTATTAAGGTTTGAAGTTTGTATACGCGCAAGGAGAATATATATGTTATTAGGGTCCAAAAATTCAAAATTAGGTCCAGAAATTCAAAATCGCAAAGTTTGGGGTGAGTGGGAAAAATCCCTCCCAAGGGTGTCGACCTCTTATGGGGGGTGTCGACCCTTGGGTCAACCCCTCAAGGGGGGTGTCGACCCATGGGTTGAGCCCCTAAGGGGTGGGTCGATCCCCCTAGGGCAGATGTGGCAGGCTAGGGTTTTGGGCTGGCAGCTATATATATGGCCTCATTTCTCATGATTTTGCACAACAAAAATAATGTAGGACTAGATGCTATCGTAGCCTAGATTGAATCAAACTTTTTTCTTCTTCTGCAATCAAGTTATTCAAGTGTAGATCTGTGATTCAACATCTGCTATTCTCCTTCTATTTTCTAGATCCAAACAATATGAGTTTAAGTTACTTTTAGATTTAAATAATTAAAAAGTAAAACATGATATGACTATAATTTGGATCTATGCCTATGACCATTTGAATCAAATCAGATTTGCTATAACCTGTGTATCCAAGATGTTATGACATGATTATGACTTAGATCTATACCTTCACCTATATTATCATGTCAGATCTGCTATTGTTTCACTATATAGATCACCTTATACTAGGCCCTATCATGTTTATGGTTAATTGGATATGTTATTAGTTGGATATCTAAACCATTGTTTAGATCTTATCATGCCTGTTATGACATCCCTATTATGTTAGAATCCGTTCTATTATCATATGTTCATCAGATCTGTTGCTATGTGCTTATCTTGTGATTATGCCACTACATGTTTATGCCATTATATGTCAATTTAGTAAGTATGATCATTTATGTCATCTTCCCTTCATCTTTCCCTTTTTATTTTATATAGCTTGGCTACTTTTGAGCCTAGGCATGCCGCTGAAATATACAAATGCGTTAAACGGGGAATGACGGAAAAAACAATGAGATTGGGCGTAACTTGTAATTGGTAATTTGGGCATAACTTGAATTAAATGTATGAATATGAATTTGGGTCATATACTTTATTATGAACATAACTTAGGGAAAGGGGCATGAAAACCTATAATGACATAGGTATATTTGGCTAATAATTGAACGCCTAGGATTACAAAGTAATTAGAAACTGTAACCACGCATAGACACGAGGTTAGATTACACTTGTGGTGGAAGTCTGCCCAGAACTGCCCGGCTTATCCAGCGACCACAAGTGGTGAATCTAATGTGAGGGGTCTAGGTGCGCAAATACGAGATGTGCCAAGACACGAGGTTAAGCCCAACTTGTGGAAGAAATCTGCCCAAAACCGACCGACATATCCAGGTTCCACAAGTGGTAGTGTTAGGGAATGCGGAATGGATCGTTAAGGCAAAACAAACACTAGAGGGGAGGGGGTGAATAGTGTTAGTGAGAATTTAAACAAAATCTAAAACTTATGTGAACTACTGAATGAATCAAACACCACAAACACAATCATAGTCACAGATTCAAACACAAATACAAAATTAAAAGAAATAAATATGCAGTAAAGGAAAGAACACACCGAATTTTATACTGGTTCGGATTACTCCTACGTCCAGTCCCGCACAATGCTATATTGCATAGAGTTTTATTACTATTTCCAATAGTCAAGTACAACCTCCTTGATTTCAAGGCTACAAGGGATACCACCGATTACTACTTCCTTATTTTCTCGGCTATAAGTAAACACCGATTCCAATTTCCTTGATTTCACAGCGACAAGGAACACACCGATTCCTACTTGATTCAACCCAAACAACGTTTACTCAACTCAAAGAATCACAAATAGCCCTAGAATTCTTCAATAGCACTTGATTTAGAGAGAGATAAGAGGTGAATGTATTGAGAAGAAGTTTGGTCAAAATGGAATTGAATTCGGCAGAGTATAAGTGTAGAAACCATAAAAATGATTAAGAATAATGGTGTAGAGAAACATGACGAAGTTAGAGAAGAAGAGATGATTAAAAATTCGGTTTTAACCCCTTTTTATAGAGTATGAAAGGTTGCAATGGTTCTGAATCATTTTAAATAGTGGAAAGACACTTCCTTTAAAAATTGAAAAAAGTGACAGTTATATGTCCACAAAGTGTTTTTGGTATGTCAACATACCCTAGTGTAATTTTGTATTTTAAAGCATTTTTCATGTGCATTGATATTAATATAATTCTGGAAATTCTTGAGTAAAAATCTGTTGTTGTAAAATACTATTATATAGTAGGAAAAACATATGAAAACATAATTTTAAACTATCTAAATATATTTATAAAATTATCACATTATAAGGTTTTAAACTATATAAATATATAAAGTATAAAATATAAATATATAAAATTTTAAGTTTGAAAAACAAATAAGAAAGGAAGAAAATTGAAAAGATAGAAATTAAAATAGAGAGGATTGAGGATAGAATTGAAAATCAGAATTTGAAAAATAGAATTTGAATTTGAATTTGAACCTAGAGTGCAAATTAGAGTCTTACAGAATCTAGACGCTATAACTATATTAATCTTGAAGTCTTGAAATCTTGAATACTCATGAGTCTTGAAATTTCTCTGATATTTGAATCTCTATTATCTTTAAAGCCATATAGTCTTCCGTAATATTACCTGTATATATTTCCTGCATATATATATATATATATATATATATATATATATTCTATACAAAAAGTGTTAGTATATATTTTATAATCAATGATAATTGAAATAAGGTTGTTGTCTCAAAACTTCAGCCTCCAACTATCTCCCCCTTTTTGATGATGACAACCTTAGTTTATAAAATATCATACCTATATATACTTGTTGATGATGTTCTTTCTAATACTCCCCATGTCTGTAAGAATCCTATAAACTATGCCCATATTTTATAATTTCTCCCCCTTTAGCATTATCAAAAAGAAATCCTAAAGGTACTCCCCCTAAAATGTATAACTACCCGAATAAAGTATAAGTAATTATCCAATAAAAATACTCCCCCTAAATCAGATATTTATATATTTATGTTTTTATTAGGTTATAGCTAATTAAACCACAAACATAAATGACAATTTTATTGAACAATAATTTGTACAAATACACAAATTTATACACATACGGCTTATCGTAAGAACGTAATAAATCGAAAGAGCAAGAAAATCTTTAAACACTTAATTATTTGACAATGGGAGATTTGTAAAATTCAAAATTTGGATAATGGAGACAGAATTCTCCATTCTTTTCAATTATATTCCCATTTTCGTTAAATAAAACTTCTCGTACACACTCAACGTTATCATCTTCGTCCGTAATCATTGGTTGAGTCTCTTGTTGTTCATCCTCCTCCATCATTTCTTCTTCCTCTTTTGGTTCTTTTTCAGGTTCTTCCTCCTCTTCCATGGCTTGATTTTCATCATCGATGATAATCAGATTAGTCTCATTATCCATTATAAACTTCAGGAGACTTCTCATTACTTTCCCTTGCCTATTATGCTCCTGACTCATCCTAATCTGGAGTACTTGTATCTCCGCCACCATTTGTAGTAGATACTCCATTTTTTCTTCAATTTTGATCACTCTAGATAGCGTAGACTGTTGAAACGGACCCTCGGATGGTCCAGCGTATGAATCAGAGTTGATTTGAGTATTTGGATTACTGGAGGCCATTGTATTTTTTTAATTAAGATTTTTTACAGAGAAGAATAATGAAAATGAAGAAGAAAAGAGTAAATAAAAGGTTTAAATGGTTGAAATAACTAACTTTTGGTGAGAATTAAATTTAAAATTTTTGGCAGTTATATGTCGACATACCAGAAACTCTATGTCGACATAGTTTTGTTTTAAATTTTATTATTTTGATTTCTTATTTTATATATATATATATATGTGTATATATTACTATATTTAATCATTCTAATTCACTTAATGAACATATGCCTAATTCTCTCCTAAACTTAGTGATTGTTGCTTTATTTAAGGGTTTAGTTAATATATCTGCAATTTTTTATCGGTTTCTATAAATTCTAGTGAAATCTTTTCTTTACTTGCGTCATATCTTAGTAAATGATGTCTCACATCAATATGTTTAGTTCTCGAATGATGAGTTAAATTCTTAGAAATATTTATAGAACTTGTATTATCGAAGTATATAGATCATTTATTTATACTTAAACCAAAATCATTTAAAGTTTGTTGCATATATATTACTTGTGAACAAGCCAAAGCAGTTGATATATATTCTGCTTCAGTTGTTGACAAAGATACAGTTTTTGCTTTTTACTGAACCATGATACAAGGGAATGTCCAAGGAAGTGACATGTTCCACTGGTACTTTTACGATCGAATTTGCATCCTGCATAATCAGCGTCACTGTACGAAACTAAATCGAATGAATCATTCTTAGGATAAAATAAACCAAAATCAAATGTCTGCTTTACATATCTCAGAATACGTTTTACGGCTGTTAAATGAGTTTCCTTAAGTTGTGATTGATACCTTGCACAGAGACATACACTATGCATTATATCTGGTCTACTAGCGGTTATATTTAATAATGATCCTATCATTCCTCTATATAGTTTTTGATCAATATCTTTTGATGCATCATCTTTACTTAAAGCAATATTAGTTGTCATAGGTGTTGGACTACCTTTTTTTCTTGTTAGATTGTATATATTAATTAAATCTCTTGCATATTTTTCTTGATTAATAAATATTCCATTCTTTAATTGTTGAATTTGTAAACCTAAAAAGAATGATAACTCTCCATATGGCTCGTTTCAAATTCTTTGGTCATAATATCTGAAAATTCTTAATTCAGTTTATTAATTATTGACCCATAAATTATATCATCTACATATATTTGTACTAGTTGTATATCTTTGTGGTTCTTCTTGATAAACAAAGTATTATCTAATTTTCCTATTCCAAAGTTTGATTGTAATATATAATTTCATAATTTATCATACCAAACTCTAGGAGCCTGTTTTATTCCACATAACGCTTTCTTTAGCCTATTTACGTGATTTGGTGACTTTTCATCAAGTAGGGGTGGTTGCTCTACATATATGTCTTCCTTGATAAATGCATTTAGAAAAACACTCTTGACAACCATTTGATATAATTTTATATTATTATAGTTTGCAAAAACTAGTAAAATTCTAATAGCCTCTAGTCTTGCTAAGGGGGCAAAAGTTTCATCGTAGTCTATTCCTTCTTCTTTAGTATAACCTTTTACTACTAGTCATGCCTTGTTTCTTACTACCTCACCTGTTCATTCTTTAATTTTTATAGACCCATTTAGTTCCTATTATTGTTTTATCCTTTGGTCTAGGAACAAGTTCCCATACTTAATTCCTTGTAAATTGATTCAGTTCTTCTTGCATAGCAAGTATCCATGAATCATCGGAAGAAGCTTCCTTTGGATTTTTGGGTTCAATAGTTGATATAAATGAAGTATTACTCATATTATTTAATTGATTACGAGTTCTAACAACGGATTCAATATCTCCTAAGATATTTTCTACAGGATGGTCTCCAAGTAATCTAATTATTTTATTTGGTTGATTATCTTCATAATTTATTTCATTTTCACAATCGTCTTCGTTGTTTTGAGTTATACGTTTATAGTTTTCATCGAAAGATACGTTTAATGTTTCTTCTATAGTGTTGGATCAAGTACTGAAAACTATATAAGCTTTGCTTGTTTTTGAATATCCACTAAAATTTCCTTTATCGGATTTTGAATAAAATTTGTCTAAATTATCTTTTGTGTTTATTGCAAAACATTTACTTCCAAATATTTTAAAATACGATACTTTTGGTTTCTTATTATACAAAAGTTCATACGGTGTTTTATGAGTTTAAGGTCTAATTGAAATTATATTAATAATATAGCAAGCTGTTGCAACTACCTCAGCCCAATAATTTCTTGGTAAATTACTATCGGATAACATAGTTCTTGCACATTCTTGTATCGTTCTATTTTTTTCGTTCAACTACACTATTTTGTTGAGGAGTTCTTGGAATTGAAAAATTGTGGGTTATTCCCTTTTTATTATAATAATTTTCGAAATTCTCATTTTTCAATTCTCCGCCATGATCACTACGTTTTATTTTAATTTTTAGTGATAATAAATTTTGAATCCTTTTAGAAAAAGTTTTAAATTGATCGAAAGCATCACTTTTATTTTTAAGAAACAAAGTCCAAGTGAATCTAGAAAAATCGTCAACTATTACATACACATATCTGTTATGATTTATTGATTGAACTTGGGGTGGACCAAATAATCCATGTGTATTAACTATAATAATTTTGAAGTACTAATTTCTTCTTTTGACCTAAACGAACTCTTCTTTAATTTTTTAAAATGACAAGTGTCGCATAAGTGATTAACTTTAAATTTCATTTTGGTTAATCTTCTAAATGAATCCAATTTAGAAATCCTAGAGATGTGTTTGAAATTCGTATGACCGAATCTCTTATGCCAGATCCAGGGATCACTTGTAATGGACATAAGACATAAATTATCGCTGGATATTTTCATACTTAATATATAAATATTTTTCTTTCTATCTCCTTCTAGTATGACTTTTGAATTTCTATCTTCTATGAAATATTTATTCTTTACAAAATTTATTTTATAATGTAACGACCCGGATTTTGAGCGACTTTGGTTATCGACGTAAGCTCGACGTCGATAACCAAAACATCGAAAAATCCTGGTAATTAATGAAAGAAATTAGAGGGTGAGAATAGATGTAACGACCCAGAAAATCTGAACCAATTTAAAATTTTTAAATTGGCTAAAATAATGGATTTTAAATATTTAAAATAAATATTTTAAATAATGGCGATGAAAACTGAGTTTGAATCGACATTTGAAAACGAATATAATTAATTATAATTATATATAGAATTGAAAATGGCGCGGTAGTTCGATAATTCGATTTCAAACTTCAATTGAATATACCGGGTGCAAAACAATCCGGATTTTAGTGAAACCAAAAATAGTGGAATCTAATTGACAATATCTTTCCAATGAATCTGACCAATCGAAATTTGATAGCGGGAATCAAAAGATATGTCCAGTTGAAAATTCTGAATAGTCGCTATGGAATTCAAGCCCTTAAAAATGGACATTTTGCAAACGACCTCGGATTTCGACGAAACCACTTTTGTTGGATTCGTGGGGTCAAGTTATTGCTAGATTCCAAATTTCATAATTTTTAGAATCAATATGTGAGCGTGGCAAAGGAAAACGCATTTGACCAGCTTCTGTTGATTTTAATCGACTGGAAATTGGCCATTTTTCAAACGATCTCAGAATCCGACGAAACTAGTTTTATTAGGACCGTATCGTCAATACGAAGCTAGAAAATATTTTTCTGGAATTTTTCGAGTTCGTATGTGGCCCCACTAAATTGAAATGTGCGTTTAAATTGAATATATAAAGAAGTACACTTTAAATTCAACGGAAACTGATTGTAACGATCAAATCAGCTTGCGATACATATCCCATTGTGTTCGGAATGGGGGTAAAACGCTATGGACGACAGACGGTGGGCCTCGTTTCGAGGTCGTATGTAAAAGTCAACCTTTTTGCAAAAATAAATAATTAAATAATAAAAAATATATATATATATTATTCCCTCCTTTTCTTCTGCTTGCCCCCCCCCCCCGATTCATTTACCAGAAACGAAATAAAAAAAAAAACCTAACCCCCGAAGCCGCCGCCTCACCGACGAACACCATCCCGAAGTCGCCGCCTCACCGACGAACACCATCCCGAAGCCGCCGCACTTACCCACGAACCCCTCGCGACGCAATCGAAGCAGCACCCCGCCTTACCTCGAACACCCTGCCGCCGACGAACACCATCGAGCAACCGCACCCCCCTCGAAGCCTGCCGCCGACGCCTCCTCCTTCTTCCCTCCCCTTCGCATCCAGCGGTGAGTAATTTAGGGTTATTTTATTTATTTTATTTTCATTTTTGTTTTTTTAAAACTGATTTAAAAGAATTTTAAAAACTGATTTATAATGAAAATATAAAAACTGATTTTTTTTAGATTTATAAACTGATTTTTAGGATTTTAAAAACTGAATTTTTAAAAAAATATAAAAACTGAATTTAAAAAAAAAAAAATATAAAAACTGATTTTTAAAGGAAAAGAAAACTGATTTTATTTTAAGGTTTAAAATAGAAAAAAAGTTTGAACTTTGAAATAGAAAAAGGTTTAATCTTTTAATAGAAAAAGATTTGAACTTGCAAAAATAAAGATCATATTTTTAAAAAGAGAAAAGACGGGATTTTTATTAGGTAGAAGGAGCAAGACATGATTTTTGTATTTTTAAAGTAATAAAAATATAATTTTTACATCATAAGAATAATAAAAATATAATCTTTATATGTTTAATAGCGAAGTCAAAATGCAATCTTTATATATTGAATAACATAGTAAAAATTCGATTTTTACCTATGTAGAGAATACGGGCGAAAGCGACATAAAGGCGAAGATTTCTCTAAGGAAGTGTCGTGAAGTTGGATAGCTATTGGTGAGATTTCTGATTTAAAAATATTTATATATGTGTTGAGATAAAAGTGAATAGCTATATATATATATATATATATATATATATATACGCCCCTCGTCCACAAACCATGGACGATATTTATTGATTGAAATTGTTGTGAAAATTGATTGATAGCGATTGATTGTTTGGGATTGTTTGTGATTGATATTGGTTGATTGTGGTTGAAAAATACCCATTTGTGGTTGTGAAATATTTGGTTGAAACCACTTAGGATTAGTTTGTGGAAATGAAATAAATATATACATGCCGCCTGCGTGCGAACTAGATGCATGAACCCCATTGTCAAAAACCGCGAGGTTTTAAGGTAGAGCGAGGAGCCGTACTAGGGACGGTGCCGGTTTAACTACCCTGCCGTTATGCTTCCGAAATTTTGAATAATATTCGTGTGTTTGAATTATTTTCATATGCTTAAACTATATTTATTCATTGAATAGAAAAACCGTCATGTGTTGAATTGACATTCATTCGTTGATTGGAAATTCATGTGTTGAATGGTATTCATATTTTGAAATAAATTGTTTGAAGATAAAAATCACATTTTTATCTATATATAAAAACTATAGAAAACATTCATGTGTTGAATTGATATTCATTCGTTGATTAGAAATTCATGTGTTGAATGGTATTCATATTTTGAAATAAATTGTTTGAAGATAAAAATAACATTTTTATCTATATATAAAAACTATAGAAAACATTCATGTGTTGAATTGATATTCATTCGTTGATTAGAAATTCATGTGTTGAATGGTATTCATATTTTGAAATAAATTGTTTGAAGATAAAAATCACATTTTTATCTATATATAAAAAATATAGAAAACATTCATGTGTTGAATTGATATTCATTCGTTGATTAGAAATTCATGTGTTGAATGGTATTCATATTTTGAAATAAATTGTTTGAAAATAAAAAATCACATTTTTATATATATATATAAAAACTATAGAAAACATTCATGTGTTGAATTGATATTCATTCGTTGATTAGAAATTCATGTGTTGAATGGTATTCATATTTTGAAATAAATTGTTTGAAAATAAAAAATCACATTTTTATCTATATATAAAAACTACAGAAAACATTCATGTGTTGAATTGATATTCATTCGTTGATTAGAAATTCATGTGTTGAATGGTATTCATATTTTGAAATAAATTGTTTGAAGATAAAAATCACATTTTTATCTATATATAAAAACTATAGAAAACATTCATGTGTTGAATTGATATTCATTCGTTGATTAGAAATTCATGTGTTGAATGGTATTCATATTTTGAAATAAATTGTTTGAAAATAAAAAATCACATTTTTATATATATATATAGAAACTATAGAAAACATTCATGTGTTGAATTGATATTCATTCGTTGATTAGAAATTCATGTGTTGAATGGTATTCATATTTTGAAATAACTTGTTTAATAATAAAAATCACATTTTTATCTATGTATAGAAATTATAGAAAACATTCATGTGTTGAATTGATATTCATTCGTTGATTAGAAATTCATGTGTTGAATGGTATTCATATTTTGAAATAAATTGTTTAATAATAAAAATCACATTTTTATCTATGTATAGAAATTATAGAAAACATTCATGTGTTGAATTGATATTCATTCGTTGTTTAGAAATTCATGTGTTGAATGGTATTCATATTTTGAGATAAATTGTTTTATGATAAAAATCCCATTTTTTATCACCAACTTGAACTATATAGAAGAATAGTGTTTTGAAATGAATTGTTTTACAATAAAAATCACATTTTTTTTTTGTATGCATAAATCGTTGAAATGTGAAGTGTTAAAAATAGCCACTTGTTCAAAATAAACATATATGAGTTGAAATATTCATTAATTAGCTAATGAAATGATTTGCGCCTATTTATGTAACATTAGAATGAATGGTGTTTTTAAACCAAATAGAAATCAAATATGAAGTCGAATAGAAAATGGTAAATGTTAAGAACTGTGTATATATGTACATACATATTCATTGAACAGGTTATAGCAAAGGGGTTAGAGAAGAGGAATAAAATTTTGTGCCCGACAAATAGGTACACGTTTACTGCTTTGTTTGGGTGATGATTTTATGAGCCTGTTGGCTAGCCGTTTGGCTTTTTCTTTTTCTTTTTGAGATTAGAAGGACCGGGAACGCTATTTGCGATTTCCCGATGCTCCCGGTGCAGGGGAGGTTATGGCGAAATTTTTCCAAAATTTAAAGCGTTAGAAAAATATTTGAAGTGAAAACGATATTGAAATTGTTGAATGAACTATATTTATATAAATATATAAATATAAATAAAATTAAAACGAAACGAAGCCGTGCAGTTCGTATTTTGAAACCGTGATTTCAAACAACTAGTACGGGAAATCCGACCATCGGATTTTCCCGAAATCTCAACCGTCGGGTTCGCCTTGGAATAATCTTTCCAACGGCACCAACCTTGTAAAAATCCAACGGTTAGATTTTCAGATATTTGTAAATTAAATCTGAAGAAAAACAGCGCCAGAAACGATTATATTTATATATATATAAATATAATTATATTTAATCGAATAACGACGCTGCAGTTCGTATTTTGAAATCGAAGCTTCAAACGATTGTACCGGAAGATACGACCGTCGGATTTTCCCGAAACTAGAACCGTTGGATTCGTTTTGAAAAGACCTTTCTAATGATGTAAATTTTGTGAAGATCCAACAGTTAGATTTTCAGATATGTGTAAATCAAATCTGAAGAAATACAGCGCCACGGCCGCCTTATGGCCCGAAGCGTCGTTTTGAATAAAATGGCTATTTTAAAATAAATAAAAATAGCGATATATAGTTATAAAATATCATAAGCGATATGGAATGGAAATAAACTGAATTTGCTTGATTTATGTGGCTTTTGATGGTTGAATGTGTTTGGTGTGAAAATTACATTTAAAAACAATATTGGTGTGGTCGAATAATTTAACCATTGAAATAAATCGATTTGAAATTCTAAATATACGTGAATTATTTGAAAAGGCCGAGTTAATTCTCATTTCGAATAATTGACCGACGATTGAAATTCGAAGATGAAGACGGTGGTCGAAGACCGGAGATCTTCACCTCGTTTGGATGGTAACCGAGGTCCTGATTGGGAGGCATCCCGAAATATGGATAGTGAGTGGTGATCGTCCAGACGTACGTGGTGATCGAAGGGTTTGCGAGGTATTTAGTGCCTCCAGTTTCGTTCAGACCCAGAACGGACTTGTAAATGGACTGTGTGTCCGACATTAGATTTTATTCTGTGTTGATTGATCTCTATTAAATATACATCTGTTTGGCGGCGGAGAATTTATTCTTTTGCTTAACGCCCTTCTCTGAGACGCACGAGCTCAGAGGTTGTATATCGATGGACATCAGTCGCATGGCATGAATTGCCTGTGTGGCAAGCTAAGATGCAGTGATCACGGCTTCTGTTGAAAAGCAAAGTCTTGTGGTGATGATCAAAGCACCGCCTGTGTGGCGTAGCTTTGTGTATAACGTGAATTCGCGAGCCTCACATCCCGGTATGAACCTAAAACGGGAGAAGGACCTCAGGGAGGGCATGCGTTTCTTTCTAACTAGGGTGGTGTCAGTGACCTACCAGCCCTGACATTTATATACTTTTCACCTATGTGGTTGTTGCTGTTGCGAGGCGCCTCGGTTTGATCGGACGATCCGGGTCCGATGGAGTCATTCGTTGGCTCGTTTACGCCCCAAAGTGCGGGGAAACGTAGTGTTCAGGCATTTTAATCCACATCGGTGGACCGGCCCTGTCGCTCCGAAGGCTTGACTGAGTACTTGCCTGTGGCTCGGGCTAGAGAGTCACGAATTCGGTAAGGACTATCTTTTGCCTTGGTTCATGACGGAAAACCAATTTCCAAATACGTGACTGTGCGGTTTTGATTGTATACCTATATATGGCGACATAGTGGTATGGGGCATTAATGCCGTCTATGATTGATAGTTATGATTTGAAATTGTTTTCAAAACATATAAACACTAGCAATAATATCAAATGCCTTTGTTTTATTCGTATCAAGCATATTTGGCCGTTATAAGGTAAAAACTCTATCCTCCGGTTTGCGTTGCATTGTGTGATGGGAACTGAGTCTTATAACGGTTTCATTTTTATAAAAAGCATAGCGATGTTTAAAAGAAAGATTTGTTTTAAAGCACTGGCAATCCAATGGAGTAAACCCGTTCCACGGAAGTGGCGTGGTCCTGTGATTAGCCAATTATATATGTGTTGAGTGGATTTCTCATACCAGTCCCATGACTGACTCGTAGTTTGTTTCACTTTCAAACTCGGGTGCCCCTTTTTCTACATGGGCAGCCTTGTATTCAGGTTTAGCTGGTTCTTTTTCTGGATAGCTGGAGCTGAAGATGGATTCTATCATTTATTCTTTTTATGCTGTTCAGCTCCTATTGTACATATTTTGTTTATTTCCGCTGTAGACATTTATGTATAGCTGAACTGTATTTGTTCTAAGTAAGATCCTGTATACTGTGTAACTCTGATGATTAATTTTATCCAGTATATTTTGTTGTTCATATCTGGTGTATTTATTTAATTCTGTTCTGCTATTATATGTTTCTGTGTTATATTCCAAAGATAACCTTGTTTCCGTGAGAACGGGAAATCGGGTCGTCTCATCGTGGTATCAGAGCTTAGGTTAAGCTTAGTTCTGGAATATAACATTTGAACGAACTCGTCAGAAATAGAACCAGTAGTGTTCTAGGACGGGTAACTCCATACAGATAGGATCAGTAATATCCTAGTATGAGTAAAGCAGAATGAAATAACACCTGGATAGACACATTTACATTCAAGTATTTGTCTCTATATTTTAAAGGACCTTTTCTGTGACCTGACACTTGATCTGCCATTGGCAGAAATACTAGAAAATGAGTGTCAGAAGCAGAAGGAACGCAGAACCGGATATTTAGGCCTTATTAATCAAATATCGAAATATGGGTGGAATACCGTTCTCTGGTGAAGAATCTATTATGAAGACGCAAGCTTGGATTCGTTCGGCTGAGAAAATCTTCGAAGCATTAAAGCTGAGGGATGTCCAGAAAAGATTACTGGCCTCCTGGGCTCTCAAAGACGAAGCTTTGTTCTGGTGGGATTCAGTTATAAAGAATAATCCAGAAGGTGATATCACCTGGGATAGATTCAAAGTGATTTTCTTGGAAAGATTTACTCCTCCCGAAGCAACTGAGCGATTATGTGATGAATTTTCTTATCTAATACAAGGAGACATGACAATTCCCGAATATCATAAGAAATTCAATGAACTTTCTCACTTTGCCCCTCATCTAATTCAAAATCCAAAGAGGAAAAATATGAGATTTATTCACGGGCTTCAAAGGAAATACCAGAATAAAGTATTGGAGCATGTGAAGCTTCCTTTTTCAGAAATGATTTATATGGCCTATCAGTATGAAGATCTCCATAAGAAAGGAATGTTGCGAGATGAAGAAGAAGTCTGTTCTAGTGACAAAACAGAGTCGGAAACTGATATCCCTGAAGGCAGTACGAGGTCTGAGGTCAGTAAGGAGCCCAAAGTCAATCGAAAAAGGGCTAGATCAGAAAAAGAACCTGTCACGACTGCCACATGCTCTAACTGCAATAAACAGGGGCATCTGACTAGGAAGTGTAGAACCTCGAAGAAGCGAAAGGAGGGTGGGTCTAAATCCAAGAGCAAGTTTCCTGTGACTCGAGAGTGCAATCTTTGTCATCAGGCCGGTCATATAAAGCGAGATTGCTGGCTGTTAAGAAAGACCAAAGAGGCTCGGGTAAATGAAGTGGCCGAAGTACCTGTATCCTCGTCTGTTCAGGAAAGATCTGATGTTTTAGAAGGCACGCTCAATGTCAAAAACATTCCAGTAAAAGTACTGTTTGACACAGGCGCGTCAAGAAGCTTTATTGCAAAGAGTGCAGTCAAGAAACTGGATTTGAATTTGAAGAAGCTCAAAGAGCCAATGACTGTCCAAAATCCAGTTGGAGGTTCCATCAATCTCAGTTGGATTTGTGCAGTACCTGTCTCTTTTTCTTGCTATAAATTCCCTATTATCTCTATCGTCATGAATTTTAATGAATTCGATCTTATTCTGGGATTGGATTGGCTAACTAGATATGAAGCTGAAGTTAAATGCGCCGAGAGAGTGGTTAAAGCAAAGGCCCAATCGGGGAATTATATAACCATACCATGTGAAGGCCCGACTTCAAGTAGAAAAGATTTCTGGTCAGCTCTCGATGTTTCTCCAGCTCAAATAGAAAATATCCCTGAAGTCACAGAGAATATTCCTGAACTCATTAAAGACATCCATGTCGTCAAGAACTATGCGGATGTGTTCGAAGAAGTTGTTCGCTTACCTCCGCAAAGAGAAATAGATTTCAAGATTGCTTTGATTCCCAATGCAAGGCCGGTAGTTCACGCTATTCGAAGAATGTCCTTGAAAGAGAAGGAGGAATTAGACAATCAAACACGACAGCTGGTATGGAAAGGTCTGATCAGGCCTAGTTTCTCTGATTGGGGTGCAGCAGTGGTGTTTGTCCCAAAATCTGATGGTACTCTACGTCTATGTGTGGATTATCGTGATTTGAACAAACAGACAATAAAGAATAAATATCCATTGCCGCGAATAGATGATTTGTTAGATCGATTAAACGGAGCACAAGTATTTTCAAGAATGGACCTAGCTACAGGTTTCCATCAACTTCGAATTGCCGAAGAGTGTGTTCCAATGACAGCGTTCAGAGGCCCCGACTTATTCTACGAGTGGTTAGTAATGTCGTTCGGCTTATGTAACGCTCCAGCTTACTTCGTCGATCCAATGAACCGAGTATTCAGAGGAGTATTGAATAAATTTGTTCTGGTTTTCATTGACGATATTCTAATCTTCTCTAAATCAAAGGCCGAACATGAAAAGCATCTGGAACAGGTTCTAGAAATTCTGAGACGGAATGTATTAAAAGCAAAGTTTTCCAAATGTATCTTCTGGCAGGATGAAGTAAAATTTCTGGGCCACGTCGTATCAAAAGAAGGAATCGCTGTGGATCCAAGTAAAATCACAGCCATTCAGAATTGGAAACAGCCCAGTACTCCCACTGAAGTCCGTAGTTTTCTTGGATTGGCTAGCTATTACCGGAAGTTCGTTAAAGACTTTTCGAAGATATCTGGCCACTTAACGAAGCTTACAAAGAAGCATTCTAAGTTCAAATGGACTCAGGAAAGTGAGGAGGCTTTCGAAGAGCTAAAGTTGAGATTAACTACAGCTCCAGTGTTAACCATTATAGATGGCAACCAAGATTTAAAAGTATGGACTGATGCTTCTAGAGAAGGCCTTGGCGCAGTGTTAATGCAAAGAGGTCAAGTGATTGCTTATGCTAGCCGTCAACTGAAGCCGCACGAGAAAAACTATGTAACTCATGATCTTGAGTTATTAGCTATTGTGTTCGCTTTGAAAATCTGGAGACACTATCTTCTGGGCGAAAGATTTGAACTGTTTACAGATCACCAGTCGTTAAAATATCTGTTCACTCAGAAGGACTTAAATTTGAGGCAGCAGCGTTGGCTGGAGTTTCTTGCAGCATATGACTTTGAAATTATATATACTCCCGGGAAAGCCAATGTCGTGGCCGATGCGCTGAGCCGAAAGAATGTAATGATCGCCAGCTTTATTATCACGACATCCTTGATTGACAAAATATCTATTCTTCAGAAGGAGGATAACTTTATAAAAGATATGATCAAAAGGATTCAAAAAGGCGAACCCTCGTGTTTTCAAATAGATAACGACGAGACCTTGAGGTTGAAAGGAAGGATTTGTGTTCCTGACATCCCAGAGTTAAAAAGGGAAGTGTTAGACGAGTGTCACAAGTCCAAGCTGAGTATCCATCCTGGCGTGGCCAAAATGTATAACACTCTCAAAAGAACATTCTGGTGGAAGGCTATGAAGAGAGACGTTTCAATATACGTTAGCCGATGCCCTACTTGCCAGCTAGTCAAGAGTGACCAACAGAAACTGGCTGGATTATTACAACCGCTAGAAGTTCCGGGTTGGAAGTGGGAGCATATTTCTATGGATTTCATCGATGGTTTGCCCAGAACCAGGAAAGGAAATGACAGTATTTGGGTGATCGTAGATCGTTTCACGAAGACCGCCCATTTTATACCTGTCAGATCAAACAGAACTGCTCAGAGTTTGGCGCAGATACACTTCAGGGAAATAGTTAGACTGCATGGAGTGCCGCTCAGTATAGTAAGTGATAGAGATACAATATTCACTAGCAAATTCTGGGAAGCATTTCAAGTCGAACTGGGAACGAAGTTAAACATGAGCACTGCTTATCACCCTCAGACGGACGGTCAGACTGAGAGGGTGAATCGCATTTTAGAAGATCTATTGCAGGCTTGTGTTCTATATTTCGGTGGATCATGGGAAGACCATCTGCATTTGGCCGAATTCTCTTATAACAACAGCTACCAGGCGAGTCTGACAATGTCGCCATTCGAAGCATTGTACGGTAGACCGTGCCGATCTCCTGCTTGTTGGGTCGAGCCTGGAAATAGACTTGTGTTGGGTCCCGATATGATTCGAGAAGCTGCCGACAAAGTCGATTTTATTAAGAAGCGATTACTCGCCGCTCAAAGCCGACAAAAGAGCTATGCCGATAGAAGAAGAAGAGATATATCCTTTGAAGTTGGCGACTATGTATATTTGAAAGTATCGCCGATGAGAGGAGTTATCCGGTTCGGTAAAACTGGAAACTTGGCACCCAAATTCATTGGTCCGTTTCCTATTCTGGAACGGATTGGGACTCTCGCATATAAAGTTAAATTGCCAGACTGGTTGCCTGGAGTTCATGAGGTATTTCATATATCTCAACTTCGAAAGCACGTACATGATCCAGACTTGATCGTGGAAGAAGCAGCTCAGCAGGATATTGAAATTACTCCAGAATTGGCCGTGAGACGTGAGCCGCTAAAGATTATCGGCAAAGAAACCAAAGAGCTGAGGAACAAGAAAGTTCACTTAGTCAAAGTGCAATGGAGTGGAGATCCGCGAGATTGTACTTGGGAAACTGAGGAGAGCATGTAACACCCCGAAAATTCTATAACTGTGAAATTTATGAATTAAAGTATAATCAAATTCAAATCAAAGAACTAAGGGAAACGGGATACGCCATTGCGTTCGTCTCGGAAAAATACGCGAAATAGAGTCCGAGTTTTCGAAAAACGGAGTCCGTATGAAGAAGATATGGCCTTCGGAAGTTTTGAATCAAATTTAAAATTCAAACAGAATAAAATAATTCGAAAATGGGGCCCAATGGGCCAGGGCAGATAATCACCCGCCTAGGCCACCCAGGTCGACTGGGTTGTCGACCTGGGCTACCCATGTCGACAGGGCTGTCGACAGCCCTGTCGACAGGGGTATTGACCTGGTCGAGCCCAGTCAACCTGGCTGGCCAGGTCGGTGTGCGGTCGAATTTCTGTGGTCTGCTTTGTCATTAGGGCTAGGTAGCGGGTTTTTATTGGTCTCTCTTCCTAATGAATGGCTACGATCTAACCTAGCAACATCAATGGTCCTAATCAATTCCTAACCTCTATATAAACAACCCTAGACTAAACCCTAATCTATTCATTCAAAATAAGATCATAGCCGCCATGTTGCAGAGGAACGACAAAGAGTAGCCGCCAACTAGAGAGGGAATTAGGAAGAAAGTTCTAAAGCCTAAAGCAATTCAAGCAACCTAAAGCCAATCAATTCAACAAAGGAATCATATTAGAGAATTCGCCGCAACCATTGTAAGTAGAGTATTACTTTGGTATAAATAAACAACTGTGTTGATGTGTATGCTTGAATTGTGGCAATGGAAGTAATTCATATTTGTGCGTTCTTATCAATTTATATACGTTTGGAATATGTTATTCATGTTATAAAGAACTACATGCGGTAGTTCTATGCAAGTAAACGTTTGGAATATTTCGCAAATTATGTAATCTATGTTGAAGCTACATGTATGTAGTTGATTGAAATTCATGCAAGTTTGGGCTTTGTGATTATGCCATCATGATGTATATTTTTGTGCATAAATCATTTTGCAAGTAATTGAAACAAGTTTGGTTGTTATAGTTCATATGAAACTATGTTGGAATTTTGATACCATAATCCATGTATTAAGTCATGCTTTTGCAAATTTATAAATATGGCTAGGCCTTGAATGATATTTGGCATAATTGGAATCCATGATTAAGTCTATCTTGTTTATATGATGACATATATGAGACATGGCTAGGTTAGACTCAAAAATCCTCTTTTTGCAAGTTTAAAGCAAACACCATGGTTAGGAATATTTATGCATAAGTATATTTATACCATCGTTATATGATTAGACTTAAACCATGATTAGGTTGAACTATGCTTTTGTGCTAGTAACAAAGTATCCCCTTTGTAAACATGTAGAAACCTTATGAACATGACTTGTTTATGTTTATGCCATGAACAAAGTTAACTTTACTTATGCCATGTTTATGCTAGAGGTATTTATGCCATGCTTATGTTTGACATTATGCTATGCTTATGCTAGGAATATTTATGACATACTTATGTTTGACATTATGCCTAAATAAGAATATAGGTTCATGTTGTAGTTAAACCTATGCAAGTTCACATGCTTTGATTCATGTCACCTATGTTACCACTATGCAAGTAGACCAATTTCTATTTTGTATTTCCAACGTCGTATTGCAAGTTCATGCGCTCACCTTCCCCTCTTTGTGTATACGCCATAAGCCTCCCCTTTCGCATGGCTAAATTGGGCTTTAAAAGGCTAAGCCCAATATATATGAACGGACGTGTAAAACGGGGGAAAATAACGTTGGGTTAAAATTAATTAATGAATGAAAATATAAAATAAAAGGGCCAAAATTCAAGTATGGGTTGGGCCCATGATTGGTGTAACCTTTACACCATTTACTTAATAATGGGCCGCAAATATTTACATATAAATAAAGAAGAATGACAAGATATGTAAATGTAGAAAATACGATGTGTTTAACCCGAGGTTGGATTGAGTTGTGATGTAAACCTGCCCGGAACCGCCCGGCTGTCCAGTAGTCACAACAATACCTATCCAATGTGAGAGGTTAAACATGGAGCCCAATAAGGACCCGAGGTTAGACTGAGTTGTGGCGTAAGACTACCCGGAACCAACCGGCAACAGGCAGCCACAACAATACCTGTCTAATGTGAGAGGTCAGGGCCTTAATAAGACAATTAAGGCTAAGTCAGGATTGTTAGGATTAAGTGGACTAAAGACTTAATCAAAATGGAACATGCTAAACTAAACGGACTGGTGGGGGTTAGGTTAGAAACACTTAACCAACTTAGCATGTTGGCTAGAGATAGAAAACCTAGTAACGGGGGACCCTTTTCAGCATTAACCCTAAAAGGTGTATCAGGATACCCTGAAACTAGGCAGGGTGGGGCACGATTACTGGGCTGATTGTAAGAGGTCAAAGCGACGGCGGTGGTGTAGCAGTGTAGGTTCTAACGGAGTGCGGGCGTGCACACACTCCGGAGCAGAAAAATAAGGCACTGGACACCAGTAGCATACCTGTGCACTCTAAGGTTGTGTCGGGTTGCCACTATGGGACTTGATACACCCCATAGTGGGACCAGCATAGGTAATTACAGACATCGGGGGCCGTAAGACACATGTAACTATGCGAGTAGGAGCCGATCATCATTGAATGGATCACATCACCCTGATTATGGGGTGCCAATTGGAAACTAGTTTATATGGGTTCAGAGATTAACATGGGGTACGATAGTATATTCGACCCTAGACAACTTAACCAAGTTTATAGTGCATGCCCACTTCTTGTTTATACTGATCATACCCAGTTCTTTATTCATAGACAAAGTAGTACTAGACTTACTCAGGCTTTATGTCTGACTCTATTTTTCTTTCGTCTTCTTTCTTCCGTCCCCCCCCCCCCCCCCAGGTCCTCAGGGAGGGAACACAGCAGCTTGATCAGCCTCAACATCCAGCTTGAAGAAGAGAAATGTATTGCTTGGACTTTCCTGTTTTGAACTATGGCTTTGGACAATCCACTATGGGGCTTTTGCAGTTTATCTATGTTTTATTTATGCTTCTTTAAATCATGTACTCAAGACAGATTATGAAAGTGTTATGTTATGTTTTTGGAAAGAATGTTGTTGTAACACGTATTTGACTTTATGAAATAAAAGTTTGTTGTTCTTCCGCTGTTTACAAATATGTGTTCTTATATCTGTCTTGTATATCTGTGACTTGTACTTATAAACCTCCACCAAAATTAGGGCATTCCCTTTGAGAGTGACCCTAACGGAGGTGGGGTGTTTCACTTGGTATCAGAGCATAGGTTTACCAGATAAGATAAAAAGTTTTGAAAAATTATTTTCAAAAAGGAAATTTAAAGAAGCATTTTTAAAAGAAAAATATTTTATTTTAAAAAGGCAAAGTCCACCCCCCCAAAGCCATAGGAACTATCTCTATCCTTCGTTTTGAATCTATCCTTTTTATTTCAGCATGTCCCAAGAACTCAACTTGCCTGAAGGGGTGCCAATACCTGGTTGGTTTAGACGGTTCTTAGAAGCAAGGAGACAAGACTGTTAGAGAGTATGTGAATCAGTTCGATGAGCTGGCTAGGTTTGGACTTGACCTAGTCAATACCCCGCACAAGAAGGCTCTCCGTTTCGTCAAGGGGTTAAATGAGCCATTACATAGTTTGGCCATGACCCATATACCCATGGGGGCCACGTATGAAAGATTGGTGCAAATGGCGTTGCTGAATGAAGAGGATAAGGGCAAGAAGGAGACAAAGGCAGAAAGCTCTCAAGGGAAGAAAGAGGGTTTGCAACCTAAGAAGGCGGACTTTAAGAAAGGCGGAAAAGGCAACAAAGAGAAGAGGAAGTGCAATTTCTGTGGCAAAGTGGGGCACTTAGTAAAGGACTGCTGGAAAAAGAAGGCCAAGGAAAATGGTGGGTGCTTTTCATGCGGTCAGACAGGCCACAGGGCTAAGGACTGCCCAAAGAAACGAGGGCAGGGGCAGGGCGCTGGATCCACCCCAAGGGCACAAGTTCATGTGCTAGAAGCGCCACCATTGCAACAGCGAGGTATAAATACTTCTGTAGAAAGTGTAGTTTATCTTTATGGTCACCCCGTTCGCACTTTATTTGATTCTGGCGCGTCACACTCCTTTATCTCGTCTGCTTTAGTAGAATCTCTACACCTAAAAACTAGTATGGTAGAGGACCCCTTAATTGTTTCAAACCCAATTGGGGGCCAGCTCATTTGTCTATGATCTGTTTGGATTTGAAAATTTCTATTCTAAGTGTTGAATTTCAATGTAGTGCCTTTGTTTTGGGCTTTTCGGGGTATGGTTTGATTTTGGGTATGGATTGGCTATCCAGTAATGGGGCCATCCTTGATTGTGAGAAAAGGGTTGTTAGGCTCCTAACCCAGCTCGGTAATACTTTGGAAATTTCTTGTAATCCCTCGTATGCAGTTATGCTTAGTTATCTTGAATCACTAGATGCCTCTGTTGAAAACTTGCAATCAGTTAGAGTGGTCCGGGAATATTCGGATGTCTTTGAAGAGGTGAAGGGCTTACCTCCGAAGCGGGAAATAGACTTCCGCATATATCTTGTAGATAATGCAAAGCCCGTTGCGTTGCCCGTTAGACATATGGCTCCACGAGAAAGGAAAGAGCTCAGTAAACAGATTAAAGAGCTTCTAGAAAAGGGGTTCATTAGGAGAAGCATTTCAGAATGGGGCGCTCCGGTGGTGTTCGCTACAAAGGCGGATGGTTCACTCCGTCTATGTGTTGACTATAGGGAGCTCAACAAGCTAACGAAAAAGAATAGGCGCCCTCTCCCTAGAATTGACGATTTATTTGACCAGCTTGTAGGAGCGTCTGTTTTCTCCCAACTCGATTTAGCAACCGGTTTTCATCAGCTAAGGGTGGCTGAAGATAGCATCGATAAAACGGCGTTCAGAACCCCAGACGGTTTCTTTGAATGGCTTGTCATGCCTTTCGGCTTGACAAATGCACCTGCTTACTTCGTGGACCTAATGAGTAGGGTATTTAGAGATTTCCTCAACAAATTCGTAGTGGTCTTCGTAGATGATATCCTTATCTTCTCAAAGAGTGAAGAGGAACATGCTCAGCACTTAAGGGCAATCATGGAAACTTTGCGAGTCCATCAACTAAAAGCCAAATTCTCAAAATGCCACTTTTGGAGAGAAGAGGTGAGGTTCCTTGGGCACATAGTATCCAAACAAGGGTTAGCGGTGGACCCTGCTAAGGTAGTGGCGGTACAGGATTGGAAGACACCAAGGAATGCAACTGAGGTCCGAAATTTCCTAGGACTAGCAGGTTTCTATCGAAAGTTTATAAGGGATTTTGCGAAAATCTCAGCTCCGCTCACGAAATTAACTAAGAAGAACCTAGCGTTCAATTGGAACTTGGATTGCGAGTTTGCTTTCCAACGACTAAAAAGGGCTCTCACAACTGCCCCAGTTTTGACGCTGCCAGATGGGAGCAAGATGTTCACTGTTTATACGGATGCATGTGGGACAGGGCTAGGCGCCGTCTTAATGCAAGAAGGAAGGGTAGTAGCTTATGGCGGAAGGCAGTGAAGGTGCACGAAAAGAACTACCCAACCCACGATCTCGAGTTAGCCGCCATCGTCTTTGCACTCAAGTCTTGGCGACACTATCTCCTAGGTGAGAAGTTCGAACTTTACACTGACCATAAATCGTTGAAATATCTTTTCTCGCAGAAGGATCTTAACTTGAGGCAACAAAGATGGATGGAGTTTCTTGCCTCGTACGATTTCGAAATCTCCTACACTCCGGGCAAAGGCAACGTAGTGGCAGACGCGTTGAGCCGAAAGAAATTGACCCTAAGCCCATTGTTTGTTGAAAGACAAAGCCTAGAGTTTATAGCCAGCTTCGACTTTAGGCCCTCCTCCGATTTCGTACCAGGCTTGTTAGCATCTCTCGAAGTGCGCCCAACTTTAGTAGATTCAGTAGGGACAGCACAACGCGAAGACCCTCAGCTTGTGGAAATAATTGATAGGCTAATTAGGGGTGAGACTTCAAGTCACCTCAACAGATACTCCATCGACGATAAGGGTTTGCTAAGGCGAGACGGAAGACTATGCGTCCCACAGACAAACGATTTAATAAAGAAGGTTCTCGAGGAAGCACATCACTCCAAGATGACGATACACCCAGGCGGAGATAAAATGTACAAAGACATAAAAAGGACTTTCTTTTGGAACGGCATGAAAAAGGACGTGGGAGAATTCGTTTCAAAATGTATGGTGTGCCAACAGGTTAAGGCGGAACAGAAAAAGCCTGGCGGACTACTACATCCTCTGGAGGTCCCGTAGTGGAAGTGGGATAGCATCTCAATGGACTTCATCGATGGGCTGCCTAGGTCTAGGAGAGGCAACACTAGCATTTGGGTAATAGTGGATAGGCTTACTAAAAGCGCCCACTTTTTACCTGTCAAAAGTAAAAGGACTGCCTCATCATTAGCATCACTTTACCTCAAGGAAATCGTTCGACTCCATGGAATACCATCTAGCATTGTTAGTGACCGAGACCCCATCTTCACCAGCGAGTTTTGGCGGAGTCTGCAAGAAGCAGTAGGAACGCAGTTATGCTTGAGCACAGCCTATCATCCCCAAACCGACGGCCAAACAGAGAGAGTGAACAGTGTTTTGGAAGACCTTTTAAGACTATGCGTCCTTGACTTCGGAGGGACATGGGAAGACCACCTTCCTTTGGTGGAATTTGCCTACAACAACAGCTATCAAGCAACCATAGGAATGGCGCCCTTCGAAGCTTTATATGGAAGACCGTGCCGATCGCCCACTTGTTGGTGGGAGTCCACGGATAAGCTTATACTTGGACCAGACATGATCCGAGAGACTACAGAGAAAGTAGACTTAATACGAAGAAGGATGAAGACGGCCCAAGACAGACAAAAGTCCTACGCCGACAAGAGGAGGACCGACCTTGAATTCGAAGTTGGAGACAGAGTTTTTCTCAAGGTATCACCGCTAAGAAACGTTGTTCGTTTTGGAACAACAGGAAAGCTAGCACCAAGATTCGTAGGGCCATTCCCTATTATCGAGAAGATTGGGAAAATGGCCTATAGGTTAGAGCTACCCGAGAAGTTGGCTGGAGTCCACAACGTCTTTCACGTTTCACATCTCCGAAAATGTCTTCATGAGTCCGCTGAAGTGGTAGAGCCAAATATACTCGAAGAGGCCGAAGTGGAACGCGAAGCGACCATAAGGAAAGTTCCAACCCGCATCTTAGGAACGGAAGTGAAGAAGCTACGCAACCGTGAAGTCAAGCTCGTCAAAGTTCAGTGGAGCGACGCCGAGGGAGACGCGACTTGGGAAACTTAAGCTAGAATACGTACTGCCTACCCTTTTCTGTTCGAGGGTACATCCTTGATCTTTCATTTTCCTTAAGTTGCGCTTTTATCTATCTTTTTTAGGTATATTTCCTCGACCGTATCTTTTAGATAGAATCTTTTTGGATGGAAACATGTAGTTGAAACATGTTATGGATGATGGTTGCAAGTGGTTGCAAGTGATTGCTAGTGGTTGCTCATGGTTGCATATACACACACAATCTAGGTTTTAGATCGGCTCAGTCACTTCATATTGCATATGCATATATGTTTGCTTTCATATGTGGTTGAACTCTAATGTGTTGTCATGTGGATGCTGCATTTGTATTGAATGATTGAGCACTCATGTAGAATCAAGAATAGGAAAATTTGCATACATAATGGATTCATGGCACTTACATAATTCGTATTAAGGAGGTCAACTGAATCAGTAGACCGCCTGATTTTGCATTAGATAAGTACATGTACACACACACTTCGCATGTGATCATGAAGCATTAGAAGTCTCTTAAGGACAATGGATGCTCGTGTTTGATGGATGAGTAGATGGATGATTGGATGTTAGGATATACATTCCTCCTAGCTTGAAGATTTCGGGGACGAAATCCTTTTTAAGTGGGGGAGAATGTAACACCCCGAAAATTCTATAACTGTGAAATTTATGAATTAAAGTATAATCAAATTCAAATCAAAGAACTAAGGGAAACGGGATAAGCCATTGCGTTCGTCTCGGAAAAATACGCGAAATAGAGTCCGAGTTTTCGAAAAACGGAGTCCGTATGAAGAAGATATGGCCTTCGGAAGTTTTGAATCAAATTTAAAATTCAAACAGAATAAAATAATTCGAAAATGGGGCCCAATGGGCCAGGGCAGATAATCACCCGCCTAGGCCACCCAGGTCGACTGGGCTGTCGACCTGGGCTACCCATGTCGACAGGGCTGTCGACAGCCCTGTCGATAGGGGTATCGACCTGGTCGAGCCCTGTCAACCTGGCTGGCCAGGTCGGTGTGCGGTCGAATTTCTGTGGTCTGCTTTGTCATTAGGGCTAGGTGGCGGGTTTTTATTGGTCTCTCTTCCTAATGAATGGCTACGATCTAACCTAGCAACATCAATGGTCCTAATCAATTCCTAACCTCTATATAAACAACCCTAGACTAAACCCTAATCTATTCATTCAAAATAAGATCATAGCCGCCATGTTGCTGAGGAACGACAAAGAGTAGCCGCCAACTAGAGAGGGAATTAGGAAGAAAGTTCTAAAGCCTAAAGCAATTCAAGCAACCTAAAGCCAATCAATTCAACAAAGGAATCATATTAGAGAATTCGCCGCAACCATTGTAAGTAGAGTATTACTTTGGTATAAATAAACAACTGTGTTGATGTGTATGCTTGAATTGTGGCAATGGAAGTAATTCATATTTGTGCGTTCTTATCAATTTATATACGTTTGGATTATGTTATTCATGTTATAAAGAACTACATGCGGTAGTTCTATGCAAGTAAACGTTTGGAATATTTCGCAAATTATGTAATCTATGTTGAAGCTACATGTATGTAGTTGATTGAAATTCATGCAAGTTTGGGCTTTGTGATTATGCCATCATGATGTATATTTTTGTGCATAAATCATTTTGCAAGTAATTGAAACAAGTTTGGTTGTTATAGTTCATATGAAACTATGTTGGAATTTTGATACCATAATCCATGTATTAAGTCATGCTTTTGCAAATTTATAAATATGGCTAGGCCTTGAATGATATTTGGCATAATTGGAATCCATGATTAAGTCTATCTTGTTTATATGATGACATATATGAGACATGGCTAGGTTAGACTCAAAAATCCTCTTTTTGCAAGTTTAAAGCAAACACCATGGTTAGGAATATTTATGCATAAGTATATTTATACCATCGTTATATGATTAGACTTAAACCATGATTAGGTTGAACTATGCTTTTGTGCTAGTAACAAAGTATCCCCTTTGTAAACATGTAGAAACCTTATGAACATGACTTGTTTATGTTTATGCCATGAACAAAGTTAACTTTACTTATGCCATGTTTATGCTAGAGGTATTTATGCCATGCTTATGTTTGACATTATGCTATGCTTATGCTAGGAATATTTATGACATACTTATGTTTGACATTATGCCTAAATAAGAATATAGGTTCATGTTGTAGTTAAACCTATGCAAGTTCACATGCTTTGATTCATGTCACCTATGTTACCACTATGCAAGTACACCAATTTCTATTTTGTATTTCCAACGTCGTATTGCAAGTTCATGCGCTCACCTTCCCCTCTTTGTGTATACGCCATAAGCCTCCCCTTTCGCATGGCTAATTTGGGCTTTAAAAGGCTAAGCCCAATATATATGAACGGACGTGTAAAACGGGGGAAAATAACGTTGGGTTAAAATTAATTAATGAATGAAAATATAAAATAAAAGGGCCCAAATTCAAGTATGGGTTGGGCCCATGATTGGTGTAACCTTTACACCATTTACTTAATAATGGGCCGCAAATATTTACATATAAATAAAGAAGAATGACAAGATATGTAAATGTAGAAAATACGATGTGTTTAACCCGAGGTTGGATTGAGTTGTGATGTAAACCTGCCTGGAACCGCCCGGCTGTCCAGTAGTCACAACAATACCTATCCAATGTGAGAGGTTAAACATGGAGCCCAATAAGGACCCGAGGTTAGACTGAGTTGTGGCGTAAGACTGCCCGGAACCAACCGGCAACAGGCAGCCACAACAATACCTGTCTAATGTGAGAGGTCAGGGCCTTAATAAGAAAATTAAGGCTAAGTCAGGATTGTTAGGATTAAGTGGACTAAAGACTTAATCAAAATGGAACATGCTAAACTAAACGGACTGGTGGGGGTTAGGTTAGAAACACTTAACCAACTTAGCATGTTGGCTAGAGATAGAAAACCTAGTAACGGGGGACCCTTTTCAGCAGTAACCCTAAAAGGTGTATCAGGATACCCTGAAACTAGGCAGGGTGGGGCACGATTACTGGGCTGATTGTAAGAGGTCAAAGCGACGGCGGTGGTGTAGCAGTGTAGGTTCTAACGGAGTGCGGGCGTGCACACACTCCGGAGCAGAAAAATAAGGCACTGGACACCAGTAGCATACCTGTGCACTCTAAGGTTGTGTCGGGTTGCCACTATGGGACTTGATACACCCCATAGTGGGACCAGCATAGGTAACTACAGACATCGGGGGCCGTAAGACACATGTAACTATGCGAGTAGGAGCCGATCATCATTGAATGGATCACATCACCCTGATTATGGGGTGCCAATTGGAAACTAGTTTATATGGGTTCAGAGATTAACATGGGGTACGATAGTATATTCGACCCTAGACAACTTAACCAAGTTTATAGTGCATGCCCACTTCTTGTTTATACTGATCATACCCAGTTATTTATTCATAGACAAAGTAGTACTAGACTTACTCAGGCTTTATGTCTGACTCTATTTTTCTTTCGTCTTCTTTCTTCCGTTCCCCCCCCCCCCAGGTCCTCAGGGAGGGAACACAGCAGCTTGATCAGCCTCAACATCCAGCTTGAAGAAGAGAAATGTATTGCTTGGACTTTCCTGTTTTGAACTATGGCTTTGGACAATCCACTATGGGGCTTTTGCACTTTATCTATGTTTTATTTATGCTTCTTTAAATCATGTACTCAAGACAGATTATGAAAGTGTTATGTTATGTTTTTGGAAAGAATGTTGTTGTAACACGTATTTGACTTTATGAAATAAAAGTTTGTTGTTCTTCCGCTGTTTACAAATATGTGTTCTTATATCTGTCTTGTATATCTGTGACTTGTACTTATAAACCTCCACCAAAATTAGGGCATTCCCTTTGAGAGTGACCCTAACGGAGGTGGGGTGTTTCAGAGCATTCAGAAAGCTTATCCCCGATGCCGAGTAGATATCTCTGATTGACTCCGGTGCCAGGTACATTTACCCTACTTTGCATTACCATTCGATTCTCTAATAGATGTTGATCATAATATTTTGGAAAGGTTAGAAACAAGTTGGTTGTTGTATTGTGTGATTGTAGATTTATCAAACCACTTTCGACTTTATTCCTTTTCGGGGACGAAAAGTTTTAAGTGGGGGAGATTGTAACGACCCAGAAAATCTGAACCAATTTAAAATTTTTAAATTGGCTAAAATAATGGATTTTAAATATTTAAAATAAATATTTTAAATAATGGCGATGAAAACTGAGTTTGAATCGACGTTTGAAAACGAATATAATTAATTATAATTATATATAGAATTGAAAATGGCGCGGTAGTTCGATAATTCGATTTCAAACTTCAATTGAATATACCGGGTGCAAAACAATCCGGATTTTAGTGAAACCAAAAATAGTGGAATCTAATTGATAATATCTTTCCAATGAATCTGACCAATCGAAATTTGATAGCGGGAATCAAAAGATATGTCCAGTTGAAAATTCTGAATAGTCGCTATGGAATTCAGGCCCTTAAAAATGGACATTTTGCAAACGACCTCGGATTTCGACGAAACCACTTTTGTTGGATTCGTGGGGTCAAGTTATTGCTAGATTCCAAATTTCATAATTTTTAGAATCAATATGTGAGCGTGGCAAAGGAAAACGCGTTTGACCAGTTTCTGTTGATTTTAATCGACTGGAAATTGGCCATTTTTCAAACGGTCTCAGAATCCGACGAAACTAGTTTTGTTAGGACCGTATCGTCAATACGAAGCTAGAAAATATTTTTCTGGAATTTTTCGAGTTCGTATGTGGCCCCGCTAAATTGAAATGTGCGTTTAAATTGAATATATAAAGAAGTACACTTTAAATTCAACGGAAACCGATTGTAACGATCAAATCAGCTTGCGATACATATCCCATTGTGTTCGGAATGGGGGTAAAACGCTATGGACGACAGGCGGTGGGCCTCGTTTCTAGGTCGTATGTAAAAGTCAACCTTTTTGCAAAAATAAATAATTAAATAAAAAAAAATATTATTCCCTCCTTTTCTTCTGCTTGTCCCCCCCCCCCCCGATTCATTTACCAGAAACGAAATTAAAAAAAAAAAAAAAAAAACTAACCCCCCCCCCCGATTCATTTACCAGAAACGAAATTAAAAAAAAAAAACCTAACCCCCGAAGCCGCCGCCTCACCGACGAACACCATCCCGAAGCCGCCGCCCTTACCCACGAACCCCTCGCGAAGCAATCGAAGCAGCACCCCGCTTTACCTCGAACACCCTGCCGCCGACGAACACCATCGAGCAACCGCACCCCCCTAGAAGCCTGCCGCCGACGCCTCCCCCTTCTTCCCTCCCCTTCGCATCCAGCGGTGAGTAATTTAGGGTTATTTTTTTTTTTCATTTTTGTTTTGTTAAAACTGATTTAAAAGAATTTTAAAAACTGATTTATAATGAAAATATAAAAACTGATTTTTTTAAGATTTATAAATTGATTTTTAGGATTTTAAAAACTGAATTTTTAAAAAAATATAAAAACTGAATTTTAAAAAAAAAATATAAAAACTGATTTTTAAAGGAAAAGAAAACTGATTTTATTTTAAGGTTTAAAATAGAAAAAAAGTTTGAACTTTCAAATAGAAAAAGGTTTAATCTTTTAATAGAAACAGATTTGAACTTGCAAAAATAAAGATCATATTTTTAAAAAGAGAAAAGACGGGATTTTTATTAGGTAGAAGGAGCAAGACATGATTTTTGTATTTTTAAAGTAATAAAAATATAATTTTTACATCATAAGAATAATAAAAATATAATCTTTATATGTTTAATAGCGAAGTCAAAATGCAATCTTTATATATTGAATAACATAGTAAAAATTCGATTTTTACCTATGTAGAGAATACGGGCGAAAGCGACAGAAAGGCGAAGATTTCTCTAAGGAAGTGTCGTGAAGTTGGATAGCTATTGGTGAGATTTCTGATTTAAAAATATTTATATATGTGTTGAGATAAAAGTGAATAGCTATATATAAATATCTCTATATATATATATATATATATATATATATATATATATATATATATATACACCCCTCGTCCACAAACCATGGACGATATTTATTGATTGAAATTGTTGTGAAAATTGATTGATAGCGATTGATTGTTTGGGATTGTTTGTGATTGATATTGGTTGATTGTGGTTGAAAAATACCCATTTGTGGTTGTGAAATATTTGGTTGAAACCACTTAGGATTAGTTTGTGGAAATGAAATAAATATATACATGCCGCCTGCGTGCGAACTAGATGCATGAACCCCATTGTCAAAAACCGCGAGGTTTTAAGGTAGAGCGAGGAGCCATACTAGGGACGGTGCCGGTTTAACTACCCTGCCGTTATGCTGCCGAAATTTTGAATAATATTCGTGTGTTTGAATTATTTTCATATGCTTAAACTATATTTATTCATTGAATAGAAAAACCGTCATGTGTTGAATTGACATTCATTCGTTGATTGGAAATTCATGTGTTGAATGGTATTCATATTTTGAAATAAATTGTTTGAAGATAAAAATCACATTTTTATCTATATATAAAAACTATAGAAAACATTCATGTGTTGAATTGATATTCATTCGTTTATTAGAAATTCATGTGTTGAATGGTATTCATATTTTGAAATAAATTGTTTGAAGATAAACATCACATTTTTATCTATATATAAAAACTATAGAAAACATTCATGTGTTGAATTGATATTCATTCGTTGATTAGAAATTCATGTGTTGAATGGTATTCATATTTTGAAATAAATTGTTTGAAGATAAAAATCACATTTTTATCTATATATAAAAACTATAGAAAACATTCATGTGTTGAATTGATATTCATTCGTTGATTAGAAATTCATGTGTTGAATGGTATTCATATTTTGAAATAAATTGTTTGAAAATAAAAAAATCACATTTTTATATATATATATAAACTATAGAAAACATTCATGTGTTGAATTGATATTCATTCGTTGATTAGAAATTCATGTGTTGAATGGTATTCATATTTTGAAATAAATTGTTTGAAAATAAAAAATCACATTTTTATCTATATATAAAAACTATAGAAAACATTCATGTGTTGAATTGATATTCATTCGTTGATTAGAAATTCATGTGTTGAATGGTATTCATATTTTGAAATAAATTGTTTGAAGATAAAAATCACATTTTTATCTATATATAAAAACTATAGAAAACATTCATGTGTTGAATTGATATTCATTCGTTGATTAGAAATTCATGTGTTGAATGGTATTCATATTTTGAAATAAATTGTTTGAAAATAAAAAATCACATTTTTATATATATATAGAAACTATAGAAAACATTCATGTGTTGAATTGATATTCATTCGGTGATTAGAAATTCATGTGTTGAATGGTATTCATATTTTGAAATAAATTGTTTAATAATAAAAATCACATTTTTATCTATGTATAGAAATTATAGAAAACATTAATGTGTTGAATTGATATTCATTCGTTGATTAGAAATTCATGTGTTGAATGGTATTCATATTTTGAAATAAATTGTTTAATAATAAAAATCACATTTTTATCTATGTATAGAAATTATAGAAAACATTCATGTGTTGAATTGATATTCATTCGTTGTTTAGAAATTCATGTGTTGAATGGTATTCATATTTTGAGATTAATTGTTTTATGATAAAAATCCCATTTTTTATCACCAACTTGAACTATATAGAAGAATAGTGTTTTGAAATGAATTGTTTTACAATAAAAATCACATTTTTTTTTGTATGCATAAATCGTTGAAATGTGAAGTGTTAAAAATAGCCACTTGTTCAAAATAAACATATATGAGTTGAAATATTCATTAATTAGCTAATGAAATGATTTGCGCCTATTTATGTAACATTAGAATGAATGGTGTTTTTAAACCAAATAGAAATCAAATATGAAGTCGAATAGAAAATGGTAAATGTTAAGAACTGTGTATATATGTACATACATATTCATTGAACAGGTTATAGAAAAGGGGCTAGAGAAGAGGAATAAAATTTTGTGCCCGACAAATAGGTACACGTTTACTGCTTTGTTTGGGTGATGATTTTATGAGCCTGTTGGCTAGCCGCTTGGCTTTTTCTTTTTCTTTTTGAGATTAGAAGGACCGGGAACGCTATTTGCGATTTCCCGATGCTCCCGGTGCAGGGGAGGTTATGGCGAAATTTTTCCAAAATTTAAAGCGTTAGAAAAATATTTGAAGTGAAAACGATATTGAAATTGTTGAATGAACTATATTTATATAAATATATAAATATAAATAAAATTAAAACGAAACGAAGCCGTGCAGTTCGTATTTTGAAACCGTGATTTCAAACAACTAGTACGGGAAATCCGACCATCGGATTTTCCCGAAATCTCAACCGTCGGGTTCGCCTTGGAATAATCTTTCCAACGGCACCAACCTTGTAAAAATCCAACGGTTAGATTTTCAGATATGTGTAAATCAAATCTGAAGAAAAACAGCGCCAGAAACGATTATATTTATATATATATAAATATAATTATATTTAATCGAATAACGACGCTGCAGTTCGTATTTTGAAATCGAAGCTTCAAACGATTGTACCGGAAGATCCGACCGTCGGATTTTCCCGAAACTGGAACCGTTGGATTCGTTTTGAAAAGACCTTTCTAATGATGTAAATTTTGTGAAGATCCAACGATTAGATTTTCAGATATGTGTAAATCAAATCTGAAGAAAAACAGCGCCACGGCCGCCTTATGGCCCGAAGCGTCGTTTTGAATAAAATGGCTATTTTAAAATAAATAAAAATAGCGATAAATAGTTATAAAATATCATAAGCGATATGGAATGGAAATAAACTGAATTTGCTTGATTTATGTGGCTTTTGATGGTTGAATGTGTTTGGTGTGAAAATTACATTTAAAAACAATATTGGTGTGGTCGAATAATTTAACCATTGAAATAAATCGATTTGAAATTCTAAATATACGTGAATTATTTGAAAAGGCCGAGTTAATTCTCATTTCGAATAATTGACCGACGATTGAAATTCGAAGATGAAGATGGTGGTCGAAGACTGGAGATCTTCACCTCGTTTGGATGGTAACCGAGGTCCTGATTGGGAGGCATCCCGAA
Organism: Allium sativum; assembly: GCA_030737875.1. Classification (NCBI taxonomy): domain Eukaryota; kingdom Viridiplantae; phylum Streptophyta; class Magnoliopsida; order Asparagales; family Amaryllidaceae; genus Allium; species Allium sativum. The sequence goes on from CM060913.1 coordinate 194,350,266, forward strand.
ATATGGATAGTGAGTGGTGATCGTCCAGACGTACGTGGTGATCGAAGGGTTTGCGAGGTATTTAGTGCCTCTGGTTTCGTTCAGACCCAGAACGGACTTGTAAATGGACTGTGTGTCCGACATTGGATTTTATTCTGTGTTGATTGATCTCTATTAAATATACATCTGTTTGGCGGCGGAGAATTTATTCTTTTGCTTAACGCCCTTCTCTGAGACGCACGAGCTCAGAGGTTGTATATCGATGGACATCAGTCGCATGGCATGAATTGCCTGTGTGGCATGCTAAGATGCAGTGATCAGGGCTTTTGTTGAAAAGCAAAGTCTTGTGGTGATGATCAAAGCACCGCCTGTGTGGCGTAGCTTTGTGTATAACGTGAATTCGCGAGCCTCACATCCCGGTATGAACCTAAAACGGGAGAAGGACCTCAGGGAGGGCATGCGTTTCTTTCTAGCTAGGGTGGTGTCAGTGACCTACCAGCCCTGACATTTATATACTTTTCACCTATGTGGTCGTTGCTGTTGCGAGGCGCCTCGGTTTGATCGGACGATCCGGGTCCGATGGAGTCATTCGTTAGCTCGTTTACGCCCCAAAGGGCGGGGAAACGTAGTGTTCAGGCATTTTAATCCACATCGGTGGACCGGCCCTGTCGCTCCGAAGGCTTGACTGAGTACTTGCCTGTGGCTCGGGCTAGAGAGTCACGAATTCGGTAAGGACTATCTTTTGCCTTGGTTCATGACGGAAAACCAATTTCCAAATACGTGACTGTGCGGTTTTGATTGTATACCTATATATGGCGACATAGTGGTATGGGGCATTAATGCCGTCTATGATTGATAGTTATGATTTGAAATTGTTTTCAAAACATATAAACACTAGCAATAATATCAAATGCCTTTGTTTTATTCGTATCAAGCATATTTGGCCGTTATAAGGTAAAAACTCTATCCTCCGGTTTGCGTTGCATTGTGTGATGGGAACTGAGTCTTATAACGGTTTCATTTTTATAAAAAGCATAGCGATGTTTAAAAGAAAGATTTGTTTTAAAGCACTGGCAATCCAATGGAGTAAACCCGTTCCACGGAAGTGGCGTGGTCCTGTGATTAGCCAATTATATATGTGTTGAGTGGATTTCTCATACCAGTCCCATGACTGACTCGTAGTTTGTTTCACTTTCAAACTCGGGTGCCCCTTTTTCTACACGGGCAGCCTTGTATTCAGGTTTAGCTGGTTCTTTTTCTGGATAGCTGGAGCTGAAGATGGATTCTATCATTTATTCTTTTTATGCTGTTCAGCTCCTATTGTACATATTTTGTTTATTTCCGTTGTAGACATTTATGTATAGCTGAACTGTATTTGTTCTAAGTAAGATCCTGTATACTGTGTAACTCTGATGATTAATTTTATCCAGTATATTTTGTTGTTCATATCTGGTGTATTTATTTAATTCTGTTCTGCAATTATATGTTTCTGTGTTATATTCCAAAGATAACCTTGTTTCCGTGAGAACGGGAAATCGGGTCGTCTCAATAGATAAGATAGAAACTTAGAATAGAAGAAGAAGAAGAACACAACATCAGAGTAACACGAACCTCACAGCGGAACGAAAAACATATAATATTTAACATAACTTTGAAATATAACAGTTATGTATACAATAGCACTTATCAGAGTACAACACTTACAACACAGCAGAAATAAACTATAGCTATATGATCCAGAAGCCTCCTGCTCCAGCTCTTCAGGTATATCTGTAAAACCCGACTACTTGACTGCCCGTACAAATTTAGGCACCCAAGAGTTTAGGGAAAACAACAAAGTAAACTCCGGGTCAGTCATGGGACTGGTGTGAGTAAAACAGTTTAAACAGGTATATGAACAAGTAAACGATATCTCATAAGACCACGCCGCAGAACGGAACGGGTATTTTCCCTTATGAGAATCCAAAATATCTTTATATCAAAAACCTTTTGATATTATAATAATGTCTATGTACAAATAGATATCAACTAGCAGAAACGCTTTCATCTCACGTTCTACGTATATAGTATACAATCAAAACCGCAAGCACGTATTGGGTAATGGATTTCCAACTATGACAAGGTATGGAACCACCTTCCGATCAGTGTACTCTAGGAACGATACACTGGAGTTCAACAAGAACATCTTGTAACTCAGCCACACATGACCGACCACTCATTTCGCTTGAGTGTATCGAATGTATATCACCAACGGTTGGGATCAGCAACCGTTCCCGTATATATATGGGACAGCATTGATAGATTTAAGAAACAAATGAATATTCACTAGATATGTGATTATACACCCTACTTCGGTGCGACCGACTTAGCCATGCTGCCTGCCTGATTTCTGTCATTACCGGATGATGAGGCTAGAAGCTACGCTTTATCATTACATCAGATTCACTTCGAATGCTACATTGTCAAATCCATCGAAAATCACTAATTGACGTCTACGACAGTACACTACGTGTTAGCTAAAGAAGTTTCCTTCTCTGCTTCCACTCTTGGTACGGTCGAAGAAATCAATGTACGTGACCTTTCTGGAAATACTCTGTCAGACATTCATCCACACAAGTCATCTTCATTCACTTAGAATGTCACATCGTCATACCCGCCAAATCACAAATTGACTTATCCAAAAATAACACGGGTATACAGCTAAGAGAAACGAATTCCTCCGCCACCAATCGTGAATACATTTGAACAGATCAACTTACGCGATCCATTGGATATACTCTGTCAGACCTTCGTCCATACAAGTTGTCCTGGGACTGGACAAACCGAAGGCACTATTCAGTATATCCATCTTAGTCACTGTTATCTAAGACTTATACAACAGCCCTTGCATTTTACTCCGTCTTCAATTATCTTTGGCATATATGATTCGCAACGCTTATGCCAATACAAAGTGGTTCTATGGATAATAATCCAACCGGTCTCTCCATATTAACAACGTTAAAATGGTCAAAACTTCGATAGTCGGTGAGTTAACTTTCAAAGAAAAACAAGTGTGCAAACAACGATATTATTTCCAAATGGAAATTATATCGAACAAACATCATTTAACATAAATCTCTTTAGTTCATTTATTTACTTATACCCTGTTTCCCTATATTCTAAATTCTTATTTTCTTTTATCAGAAAACATTTCTGATTCTCATTTGGAAAACATTTCCAAAACTCCTTTACGGTCAAACCTTACCATTTCTTAGTTAAGAAGGAAGTCACTCAAGTTGGGGTATAATTACCTCTCAGACCTTAACTGAACAACGTTATAACTTCGAAATGGTCAAAGTTTATCTTTTAATCTTTAACAACTTCTTTACGCCTTTCTTGGATCCAATTTTACTAATCCACTTCTATATTTAAAACATTGGTTATAACGATACCGTTATAATCCCTACTTTCGAATTATCTAACTTTAATTATAACTTCTATTCTTATTAGTGAATAATTTACCTAACACTTATTTATTTATAAATAAATAAATCTCTATTTAGACACTGGAAAGTATAAGTACTTTCCCGAATTCGATATAATCGAATTTGCCGATTAACTCTCTTCGAGAAATCTCTATTTGCTTAACTCTTCTTAGAATAACCTATATTCGATTAACTTCTTCTCGAATAAACGATATTCGATAATCTCTCTTCGAATAACAAATATTCGATGACTCTTCCTTTTCAAATATCTCATATTTGAAAATCTCAATTCGATTAAACTATAATCGATAACTCCCTTCGATGAAACTAACATCGATAACTCTTTTCAATGAAACTAACATCGATAACTCCTTTCGATGAAACTAACATCGATTTATTTAACTCGACGAACTTAACTCGACTAACTTAACTTGACCCGACTAACTCGACTTACTTGGTTCGACCAATTCGATTCGATTAACTAGGCTCGACTAACTTGGTCGAACCACCCGATCAACTCAACTTATTTAACTTAACTTATTTAACTTAACTTATTTCTCAACTCGATTAACTCCTATCGAATAACTAATATTCGATTAAACTCCATTCGCTTGACTCTAGATCGCAGCGATCACAATGGTTACGCCTGATTCCCTCAGGAAACATCTGACTGCCGTAGGCTATTTACAGCCCTGCGAATTACGCTAGCAGTCGTACGAGATGGCAACTTATCCTGAATAACTATATTTGACTAACTCTAACTCAAATAACTATATTTGATTAACTCTAGTTCGTTTTAACTCTAATCGATTAACTCTAACTAATTAACTCCAACTGGTTAACTCTAACTGATTAACTCTAACTGGTTAACTCTATTTGACTAACTCGACTTGACTAACACCTTTCGAATAACATATTCGATTAACTAACTTTCGAATACCATATTCGATTAACTAACTTCGAATACCATATTCGATTAACTCCTTTCAAATGTCTATATTCGATTAACTAACTTTGAATACCATATTCGATTAACTAACTTCAAATACCATATTCGATTAACTCCTTTCGAATGTCTATATTCGACTAACTAACTTTCGAATGTCTATATTCGACTAACTAAATTTCAAATGTCTATAGTCGATTAACTCCTTTAGAATGTCTATATTCGATTAACTCCTTTCGAATGTCTATATTCGACTAACTAACTTTCGAATGTCTATATTCGATTAACTCCTTTCGAATGTCTATATTCGACTAACTAACTTTCTAATGTCTATATTCGACTAACTAACTTTCGAATGTCTATATTCGATTAACTCCTTTCGAATGTCTATATTCGATTAACTCCTTTCGAATATCTATATTCGAATAACTAACTTTCGAATGTCTATATTCGATTAACTCCTTTCGAATGTCTATATTCGATTAACTAACTTCGAATACCATATTCGATTAACTCCTTTCGAATGCCATATTCGATTTCTAACTTCGAATACCATATTCGATTAACTCCTTTCGAATACCATATTCGATTTCTAACTTCGAATACCATATTCGATTAACTCCTTTCGAATGCCATATTCGATTTCTAACTTCGAATACCATATTCGATTAACTCCTTTCGAATACCATATTCGATTTCTAACTTCGAATACCATATTCGATTAACTCCTTTCGAATACCATATTCGATTTCTTTATTCACTTTATAAAGATTTCCTTTTTAACAACGTTTTATTCATTTGAAAAGATTTACTTTTAAATAACGGTTCTACACTTTAAAAATGATTTCCTTTTTATAATGTTCCCTTTCCAATTCTATTTGTAAATGGTTTACAAATATTTCCTTTTCAAATTTATTCTTGAAATATTCTAACTCCTTAAATTCCCGGGAAAATTCGCCATAACTTCCTTTGTATCGGGAGCATCGGGAAAATCCCCAAACTCGCCACACCGTCTTTTCCATTCAAAAAGAAATGTTTTTAATTTATTTCCTTTTCAAACATCTCCTATTTATAAATATTCCAATTTATAAACATTTCTTATTTATAAATATTCCACTTTATAAATATCTCTTATTTATAAATATCCCATTTTATAAATATTCTATTTTCAATATCACTTTGAAAATTCCCTTATCTACATTCCGGTATTTCTTATGGTATTTAACACACCATATAACAACGATAACTATCGTCCAAAGCACACATAATCAACGTCAGATTATATATCACATTATATATCACAATATATAAATCACAGTAAAATAACTGTTGAGGAATCCAGTTGGATTCCTCCAACCTGTTTCCCTGCATCACAGATGTTAGACAATAGAATAACATCGATTTCACTTTACTGTTAAATATTCTGATAAACAGAATCGACATATAGGTATTTAACAGTTTATATATATATATATATAATATTTCTACTAACTGACTAGCAGTTCAATCAATCAACCAACACACAGCAATCAGACAATTTTAACATTTCAAAAAAATACAACATGAAAATATAAACTGTTCAGAGTTGGTGAGTTTTACTCACATTGACGCGTTAACCGTTATAAAATCGGTTTGCGTTCTTTGATTTCGACGGATAATTTATTTCTCCATAAATTGTAACGAGCTCGGATCCACTTCCAGTCAGCTTCATTGTGAAGCTCTCGTCCATACGGTCCCAACGCAACTTACGGTTTGTGATTCTGATTTCATATGCAGAAGATATTACATTTATAGCTTTACACTATATTTAAATAAAACAAAACATTATTTAAATTTCCCGTTGGGCCTTACCCTCTCACCCGGCTCAAATCCACTTAAGAGATACCAAACCCGCCCTCTTCATTTAACCAGACCCGAACCCATTTCTCTTCTCCAATTCACGAAATGTCGATCTCCAGGAAACCACTACCACCGAACTTCATCAACTCCACATCGCAACAACTATACTTCATGATTCTGCAAACTGAGTATACCAACATGCTTCTCTTCCCCTCCCCATGCTCCTCATACCCTCGATATTCAGTTCGAACTGCGTGTCGGAGCATCCCACGATGCCACCATCGACATTAAGTTAAATCGTATCCTACCCAAATCCGTATACAGGTGCTAAACAACCCTATAAACTCAACTACCGCCCTCAATTTAACCATTGATACTTCCACTCGACAAAAACCCCAACCCTAGTCGTGCTGAGAAAACCCGAGCACCACAAATTTGACGTCGAACACCCCAAAAAGGTAGGAGACTGGAGCACACATCAATACAGGCTCATACACCTATATTATTTGATTTATCGACTTCTCTTTTATTTGCTTTTGATTTTTGAAGTTAAACATTCTCACGTTATTTTCTTTCTGGAAAGAAATAGGAAAAGTGACAGCTACTTAAAGAATGAAATTAGGTTTTTAGAGAAGGGTAGGGTATTTATAGTAGTGATAAATATATAGATATTTTTATCGAAGGAATATTCCCGGTATATTCCCTTTTTATAGATTCGTTTTCGCTTTCTAAAAATCCGTGTGACCACACACGATACCCAAAAATCACCAAATTGGACATGCAGCTAGAGTTCGACATTACGGTCCCAACGAAACTGGTTTCATCAAATTCCGACTTCGTATGCTCACCCAGCGTATTTCTAACCATCGAAATGCTGACAGTTTCTCACTCTAAAAATCCGTACGGCCACACACTGACTCTAAAAATCACGAAACTGGAAATCTAACAAAAACTTGATATTGCGGATCTAACAAAATTCGGTTCGCTGAATTCTGAGGTCGTTTGCAAAACTGGTTATTTTTAAAGCGCTGAATAGACCATTTAAATATATAAATATATTTAAATATAATTAAATTAAATATTAATAAATTAATATTCTCGTATGTCTTCACATATGATATTATACAGCTTCAGAATATCATATCAGAATTTACAGCTTGATATTTCAGATTTCAGATTTATCGATATTCAGTTTATATCGAAAATCCATTTATAACGTAATTAAAGCGTCGCAAATTATAAAGGAATTCTGCAGCGACTTTTCCGAATTTTGATTTGGACGTACATCAAAATCTACACGACGAAATCCCGATTTTTCTCTTCCACTAGAAAGATATACTCCACAAGCTCCACACGTTTCTTGTTTCACAGAAATCCGGCTTAAAACGAATCCTGTACAATCAGTTGAAGTTCGAATCGCCAATTCACGAACTGCAGCGTCATTTCGAGCTCGATTTTAATTATAATATAATTATACGTTCAAACTGTCGTCGATTGAATATATTCGTCAATATAATTCAACTCTAAGCTGAATTAAATTCTGGGGGCGACCTAGTTCACAATATATTGTCAATTCACTAATTTTGGTTATTCCTGATTTAAATATTTTATTTAAATTATTTAAATTAATTAAATATTCACTTAATTTAATTAAACGACGATTTAATTCCCTACCTCACGATATATATAATTAAGTTAATTAATTATAATACCTCTGCCAATGCGGGTCATTACATTCTTCCCCACTTAAAATAATTTCGTCCTCGAAATTGCTAAGTTAGAGGACGACCCTACCTATTGGAATTCCTAAGATTTGTTTACCCCTTATTTCTTATTTCAATAGAACCAATTAATATCGATTAAAATATTAATTCTTCCGACTAACTAAAATTTTCAAAAATTATGGAAATTTTCTAACAATTTAAATTTTCGAAAAATTTCGCCAGCATCTCCTTTGTACTGGTCAATAGCTCAAACTCCAACTCGCCTCTCTGGGCCTTCTTCAACCCAAAAGAAAATCAAAACGCTAAACGTCTTGCCAAATCGGCTCATACATTCCAAACTCATATAAAATATAAACTTGTACCTTTTTGTTGGGCATATCAACTCTACCACTTCCATATGCTATCAACTCAGCATATACCAGTGTTATCTCAATCAAATTCCAATCAGTTCATATCCTCAAATCCAAACCGAATTTTATTCGAACCCAAATATCAAATTCCAAATTATTGACTTATCAACCCAATTCCATAACAGATTATTCTCTAATCCAATTCAGTTTTTAATTTAACTAGGGTTTAAGTTAAATTCTAATTTACTTTTACCATTTCAATCTATCTAACTAAATCAGTTAAATTTATATTCCAGAATTTAAATTCCTGAGTTTATTTCAAATCAATTTGAAATCGTAATACCAATTCAAAACCTTTGAACTTCTAAACAACTTGTTTTCTCAAAACAATTCAAATCAAAATCTTTGGTAGTAATCCACCACTTAGAAACTCGAAAATCACACCGATGATACTGCGCAGTCATCATCGGAATTATTATCCAGCGATTCAAGTGACTTCAATACTATATCATTTTTAAAACCATTACTGAATACTTCCATTTTGAAAACATTTCAAAATCTCCCAGGAACTTAAAATTTCCTTATTTTTAATTCCAAATCTGATTTAAATTCATATTTAATTCATCTTATTTCATATACTTTACTTATATGAATTCTGATTGGTTATATATAACCATTTCACATGTTATAATCTTACTCGATTATAATCACAACCTATATATGATAATATATCACATATCCATACTGTGTCGGTCCATCGTATTCAAGTGTTTATTTACTCCTACCGATACAGTGGATCAAACTGATCGACCAGAATTCATAAACAACTCAGCCAATGAATCTCCATAATATAAAACCATTTTTATATCAAATACAAATACGCACTCGTATATATACACTCAAACTCAATCTAGGATATTACTAACCCTATCTCTACCGAGTCACGCCACAGATCCAAGGTAATTCACTTAACTTAAGCTCTGATACCAACTATAACGACCCGGATTTTGAACGACTTTGGTTATCGACGTAAGCTCGACGTCGATAACCAAAACATCGAAAAATCCTGGTAATTAATGAAAGAAATTAGAGGGTGAGAATAGATAAGATAGAAACTTAGAATAGAAGAAGAAGAAGAACACAACATCAGAGTAACACGAACCTCACAGCGGAACGAATAACATATAATAGATAACATAACTTTGAAATATAACAGTTATGTATACAATAGCACTTATCAGAGTACAGCACTTACAACACAGCGGAAATAAACTATAGCTATATGATCCAGAAGCCTCCTGCTCCAGCTCTTCAGGTATATCTGTAAAACCCGACAACTTGACTGCCCGTACAAATTTAGGCACCCAAGAGTTTAGGGAAAACAACAAAGTAAACTCTGGGTCAGTCATGGGACTGGTGTGAGTAAAACAGTTTAAACAGGTATATGGACAAGTAAACGATATCTCATAAGACCACGCCGCAGAACGGAACGGGTTTTTTTCCCTTATGAGAATCCAAAATATCTTTATATCAAAAACCTTTTGATATTATAATAATGTCTATGTACAAATAGATATCAACTAGCCGAAACGCTTTCATCTCACGTTCTACATATATAGTATACAATCAAAACCGCAAGCACGTATTGGGTAATGGATTTCCAACTATGACAAGGTATGGAACCACCTTCCGATCAGTGTACTCTAGGAACGATACACTGGAGTTCAACAAGAACATCTTGTAACTCAGCCACACATGACCGACCACTCATTTCGCTTGAGTGTATCGAATGTATATCACCAACGGTTGGGATCAGCAACTGTTCCCGTATATATATGGGACATCATTGATAGATTTAAGAAACAAATGAATATTCACTAGATAGGTGATTATACACCCTACTTCGGTGCGACCGACTTAGCCATGCTGCCTGCCCGATTTCTGTCATTACCGGATGATGAGGCAAGAAGCTACGCTTTATCATTACATCAGATTCACTTCGAATGCTACATTGTCAAATCCATCGAAAATCACTAATTGACGTCTACGACAGTACATTACGTGTTAGCTAAAGAAGTTTCCTTCTCCGCTTCCACTCTTGGTACGGTCGAAGAAATCAATGTACGTGACCTTTCTGGAAATACTCTGTCAGACATTCATCCACACAAGTCATCTTCATTCACTTAGAATGTCACATCGTCATACCCGCCAAATCACAAATTGACTTATCCAAAAATAACACGAGTATACAGCTAAGAGAAACGAATTCCTCTGCCACCAAACGTGAATACGTTTGAACAGATCAACTTACGTGATCCATTGGATATACTCTGTCAGACCTTCGTCCATACAAGTTGTCCTGGGACTGGACAAACCGAAGGCACTATTCAGTATATCCATCTTAGTCACTGTTATCTAAGACTTATACAACTGCCCTTGCATTTTACTCCATCTTCAATTATCTTTGGCATATACGATTCGCAACGCTTATGCCAATACAGAGTGGTTCTATGGATAATAATCCAACCGGTCTCTCCATATTAACAACATTAAAATGGTCAAAACTTCGATAGTCGGTGAGTTAACTATCAAAGAAAAACAAGTGTGCAAACAACGATATTATTTCCAAATGGAAATTATATCGAACAAACATCATTTAACATAAATCTCTTTAGTTCATTTATTTACTTATCCCCTGTTTCCCTATATTCTAAATTCTTATTTTCTTTTATCAGAAAACATTTCTGATTCTCGTTTGGAAAACATTTCCAAAACTCCTTTACGGTCAAACCTTACCATTTCTTAGTTAAGAAGGAAGTCACTCAAGTTGGGGTATAATTACCTCTCAGACCTTAACTGAACAACGTTATAACTTTGAATTGGTCAAAGTTTATCTTTTAATCTTTAACAACTTCTTTACGCCTTTCTTGGATCCAATTTTACTAATCCACTTCTATATTTAAAACATTAGTTATAACGATAACGTTATAATCCCTACTTTCGAATTATCTAACTTTAATTATAACTTCTATTCTTATTAGTGAATAATTTACCTAACACTTATTTATTTATAAATAAATAAATCTCTATTTAGACACTGGAAATTATAAGTACTTTCCCGAATTCGATATAATCAAATTTGCCGATTAACTCTCTTCGAGAAATCTCTATTTGATTAACTCTTCTTAGAATAACCTATATTCGATTAACTTCTTCTCGAATAAACGATATTCGATAATCTCTCTTCGAATAACAAATATTCGATGACTCTTCCTTTTCAAATATCTCATATTTGAAAATCTCACTTCGATTAAACTATAATCGATAACTCCCTTCGATGAAACTAACATCGATAACTCTTTTCGATGAAACTAACATCGATAACTCCTTTCGATGAAACTAACATTGATTTATTTAACTCGACGAACTTAACTCGACTAACTTAACTTGACTCGACTAACTCGACTTACTTGGTTCGACCAATTCGATTCAATTAACTAGGCTCAACTAACTTGGTCGAACCACCCGATCAACTCATCTTATTTAACTTAACTTATTTAACTTAACTTATTTCTCAACTCGATCAACTCGATTAACTCCTATCGAATAACTAATATTCGATTAAACTCCATTCGCTTGACTCTAGATCGCAGCGATCACAATGGTTACGCCTGATTCCCTCAGGAAACATCCGACCGCCGTAGGCTATTTACAGCCCTGCGAATTACGCTAGCAGTCGTACGAGATGGCAACTTATCCTGAATAACTATATTTGACTAACTCTAACTCAAATAACTATATTTGATTAACTCTAGTTCGTTTTAACTCTAATTGATTAACTCTAACTAATTAACTCCAACTGGTTAACTCTAACTGATTAACTCTAACTGGTTAACTCTATTTGACTAACTCGACTTGACTAACCCCTTTCGAATAAGATATTCGATTAACTAACTTTCGAATACCATATTCGATTAACTAACTTCGAATACCATATTCGATTAACTCCTTTCGAATGTCTATATTCGATTAACTAACTTCGAATACCATATTCGATTAACTAACTTCGAATACCATATTCGATTAACTCCTTTCAAATGTCTATATTCGACTAACTAACTTTCGAATGTCTATATTCGACTAGCTATCTTTCGAATGTCTATATTCGATTAACTCCTTTCGAATGTCTATATTCGATTAAGTCCTTTCGAATGTCTATATTCGACTAACTAACTTTCGAATGTCTATATTCGATTAACTCCTTTCGAATGTCTATATTCGACTAACTAACTTTCGAATGTCTATATTCGACTAACTAACTTTCGAATGACTATATTCGATTAACTCCTTTCGAATGTCTATATTCGATTAACTCCTTTCGAATGTCTATATTCGACTAACTAACTTTTGAATGTCTATATTCGATTAACTCCTTTCGAATGTCTATATTCGATTAACTAACTTCGAATACCATATTCGATTAACTCCTTTCGAATGCCATATTCGATTTCTAACTTCGAATACCATATTCGATTAACTCCTTTCGAAAACCATATTCGATTTCTAACTTCGAATACCATATTCGATTAACTCCTTTCGAATGCCATATTCGATTTCTAACTTCGAATACCATATTCGATTAACTCCTTTCGAATACCATATTCGGTTTCTAACTTCGAATACCATATTCGATTAACTCCTTTCGAATACCATATTCGATTTCTTTATTCAGTTTATAACGATTTCCTTTTTAACAACGTTTTATTCATTTGAAAAGATTTACTTTTAAATAACGGTTCTGCACTTTAAAAATGATTTCCTTTTTATAATGTTCCCTTTCCAATTCTATTTGTAAATGGTTTACAAATATTTCCTTTTCAAATTTATTCTTGAAATATTCTAACTCCTTAAATTCCCGGGAAAATTCGCCATAACTTCCTTTGTATCGAGAGCATCGGGAAAATCCCCAAACTCGCCACACCGGCTTTTCCATTCAAAAAGAAATGTTTTGAATTTATTTCCTTTTCAAATATCTCCTATTTATAAATATTCCAATTTATAAACATTTCTTATTTATAAATATTCCACTTTATAAATATCTCTTATTTATAAATATCCCATTTTATAAATATTCTATTTTCAATATCACTTTGAAAATTCCCTTATCTACATTCCGGTATTTCTTATGGTATTTAACACACCATATAACAACGATAACTATCGTCCAAAGCACACATAATCAACGTCATATTATATATCACATTATATATCACAATATATAAATCACAGTAAAATAACTGTTGAGGAATCCAGTTGGATTCCTCGAACCTGTTTCCCTGCATCACAGATGTTAGACAATAGAATAACATCGATTTCACTTCACTGTTAAATATTCTTATAAACAGAATCGACATATAGATATTTAACAGTTTATATATATATATATAATATTTCTACTAACTGACTAGCAGTTCAATCAACCAACACACAGCAATCAGACAATTTTAACATTTCAAAAAAATACAACATGAAAATATAAACTGTTCAGAGTTGGTGAGTTTTACTCACATTGACGCGTTAACCGTTATAAAATCGGTTTGCGTTCTTTGATTTCGACGGATAATTTATTTCTCCATAAATTGTAACGAGCTCGGATCCACTTACAGTCAGCTTCATTGTGAAGCTCTCGTCCATACGGTCCCAACGCAACTTACGGTTTGTGATTCTGATTTCATATGCAGAAGATATTACATTTATAGCTTTACACTATATTTAAATAAAACAAAACATTATTTAAATTTCCCGTTGGGCCTTACCCTCTCACCCGGCCCAAATCCACTTAAGAGATACCAGACCTGCCCTCTTCATTTAACCAGACCCGAACCCATTTCTCTTCTCCAATTCACGAAATGTCGATCTCTAGGAAACCACTACCACCGAACTTCATCAACTCCACATCGCAACAACTATACTTCATGATTCTGCAAACTGAGCATACCAACATGCTTCTCTTCCCCTCCCCATGCTCCTCATACCCTCGATATTCAGTTCGAACTGCGCGTCGGAGCATCCCACGATGCCACCATCGACATTAAGTTGAACCGTATCCTACCCAAATCCGTATACAGGTGCTAAACAACCCTATAAACTCAACTACCACCCTCAATTTAACCATTGATGCTTCCTCTCGACAAAAACCCCAACCCTAGTCACGCTGAGAAAACCCGAGCACCACAAATTTGACGTCGAACACCCCAAAAAGGTAGGAGACTGGAGCACACATCAATACAGGCTCATACACCTATATTATTTGATTTATCGACTTCTCTTTTATTTGCTTTTGATTTTTGAAGTTAAACATTCTCACGTTATTTTCTCTCTGGAAAGAAATAGGAAAAGTGACGGCTACTGAAAGAATGAAATTAGGTTTTTAGAGAAGGGTAGGGTATTTATAGTAGTGATAAATATCTAGATATTTTTATCGAAGGAATATTCCCGGTATATTCCCTTTTTATAGATTCGTTTTCGCTTTCTAAAAATCCGTGTGACCACACACGATACCCAAAAATCACCAAATTGGACATGCAGCTAGAGTTCGACATTACGGTCCCAACGAAACTGGTTTCGTCAAATTCCGACTTCGTATGCTCACCCAGCGTATTTCTAACCATCGAAATGCTGACAGTTTCTCACTCTAAAAATCCGTACGGCCACACACTGACTCTAAAAATTACGAAACTGGAAATCTAACAAAAAATTGATATTGCGGATCTAACAAAATTCGTTTCGCTGAATTCTGAGGTCGTTTGCAAAACTGGTTATTTTTAAAGCGCTGAATAGACCATTTAAATATATAAATATATATAAATATAATTAAATTAAATATTAATAAATTAATATTCTCATATATCTTCACATATGATATTATACAGCTTCAGAATATCATATCAGAATTTACAGCTTGATATTTCAGATTTCAGATTTATCGATATTCAGTTTATATCGAAAATCCATTTATAACGTAATTAAAGCGTCGCAAATTATAAAGGAATTCTACAGCGACTTTTCCGAATTTTGATTTGGACGTACATCAAAATCTACACGACAAAATCCCGATTTTTCTCTTCCACTAGAAAGATATACTCCACCAGCTCCACACGTTTCTTGTTTCACAGAAATCCGGCTTAAAACGAATCCTGTACATTCAATTGAAGTTCGAATCGCCGATTCACGAACTACAGCGTCATTTCGAGCTCGATTTTAATTATAATATAATTATACGTTCAAACTGTCGTCGATTGAATATATTCGTCAATATAATTCAACTCTAAGCTGAATTAAATTCTGGGGGCGACCCAGTTCACACTATATTGTCAATTCACTGATTTTGGTTATTCCTGATTTAAATATATTATTTAAATTATTTAAATTAATTAAATATTCACTTTATTTAATTAAACGATGATTTAATTCCCTACCTCACGATATATATAATTAAGTTAATTAATTATAATGCCTCTGCCAATGCGGGTCATTACATATAACCTTTACCGCAAAGTTGACTTATACTTAGCAGGTTGTGTTTTAAATTCCTAACTAGTAAGACATCAGAAATAGTAGGATTTTCAGAATTACCGACATTGCCGATTCCAATGATGTACCCTTTAGAATTATCTCCAAAGTTTACCATTCCACCGTCTTCATACTTCAGATTATTGAGTAGTTCTGGATTTCCAGTAATATGCCTTGAACAACCACTATCCAGTATCCATTTGTTCTTTTTCATTCCCACCAATTGCTTTCCAGAATTTGAATTTTCAACATCCATGTAACACACCAGTTCAGGATTCAAATTTCCAATAGCCGCCTTTTCAGAATTTGAATTACCAGTAGCCACTTTCCCCATTTTTTCAACAAAAGTCATAGAACTCATCATTTTAGTATTGAACAATATTTCAGTAGATCACATGCTTCTTTAACATCATTATACGCAGACTCTTTCAGCATTAATGCATGAATAGACACTAGAATTATCAGAGATTTCAAAATTTGCCATTTTACCAATATTTCAAAAATGAAATTATGAACTTTTTGAAAGACCTTGCTCTGATACCAATTGTTAGGGAGTGCGGAATGGATCGTTAAGGCTAAACAAACACTAGAGAGGGGGCTGAGTAGTGTTTGTGAGTATTTAAACAAAATCTAAAACTTATGTGAACTACTGAATGAATCAAACACCATAAATACAATCACAATCAATGACACAGATTCAAACATAAATACAAAATAAACAAAAATAAAGATGCAGAAAAGGAAAGAACACATCGGATTTTATACTGGTTCAGATTACTACTACGTCCAGTCCCGCACAATGATGCATTGCGTAGAGTTTTATTACTATTTCTAATAGTCATGTACAACATCCTTGATTTCACGGCTACAAGGGATACCACTTATAACTACATCCTTGTTTTCTCGGCTACAAAGAAACACCGATTCCTACTTCGTTGATTTCACGGCTACAAGGAACACACTGATTCCTACTTGATTCAACCAAAACAATGTTTACTCAACTCAAACATTTACAAACAGCCCTAGAACTCTTCAATAGCACTTGATTCATAGAGAGATGAGAAGAGAGTGTAGAGAGAAGTAGTTCGATCAAAATGGAATTGAATTCGGCCGAGTATAAGTGTACAAACCATACAAATGATTAAGAATAATAGTGTGGAGAAAGATGATGAATTTAGAGAAGAAGAGATGATTAAAAATTCGGTTTTAACCTCTTTTTATAGTTTATGAAAGGTTGCAATGACTCTGAAATATTTCAAATAGTGTAAAGACACTTCCTTTCAAAATTGAAAAAGTGACAGTTATATTTTGACATAGTGTTTTTGGTATGTCGACATACCCTAGTGTAATTTTGTATTTTAAACCATTTTTCAAGTGTTTTGATATTAATATAATTCTGGGAATTCTTGAGTAAAAATCTGGTGTTGTAAAATACTATTATATAGTAGAAAAACATATGAAAACATAAATTTAAACTATATAAATATATTTATAAAATTATAACATTATAAGGTTTTAAACTATATAAATATATAGAGTATAAGAACATAAATATATAAAATTTTATGTTTGAAAAACAAATAACAAAGGGAAAAAATAGAGAAGATAGAAATTAAAATAGAAAGGATTGAGGATAGAATTGAAAATCAGAATTTGAAAATTAGAATTAGAATTTGAATTTGAACCTAGAGTGCTATTTAGAGTCATACTGAATCTTGACTCTATAACTATATTAATCATGAACTCTTGAAATCTTGAAATCTTAAATACTCATGAGTTTTGAAATTTCTCTGATCTTTGAATTTCTATTATCTTTAAAACTATACAGTCTTCAGTAATATTACCTATATATATTTCCTGCATATATATATACATATTCTATACAAAAAGTGTTACTATATATTTTATAACCAGTGATAATTGAAATATGGTTGTTATCATCAAAACTTCATTCTCCAACAGTAGGCTTAATGTGGGAGGTTTAGCACATTATAACTATAAATGGACATGGTAATGAATTGGAATACTTAACCTAGTTGAATCAATAGGGAATGTATGGACACGAAATTGAATATGGGTTAAGTAAACTTGGTTTAATAATGGGTTGGTTAAGTAAATCTGGAGTGGGTAATATTTATATATAGGCCGACAAACTTAGCCTGATAGAGTTATGTAATTAAAGACACCAATAGGTAAGCATAACCTATGGAAATCCTAGTAGGGATAAAAGACAAAGGGGAGAGCTTGTATCATCTTGTGTGTGGGACCCATTTCAGTCAATTACCCATATATAAGTATCGAACGAGTACTCCGAGCTAGTTCGGAGTCGGGGCATGCTTACTGGGCTGATTGCAAGAGATCCAAACGTGGAGGATGGTGTGGGCGGCGCAAACCGACTGAGGTCATCTGCGTGCATGGTTCGGGTAGAGAGGGTTAGGACGACTGTGACACAAGTAGATATGGTTGTGCACATCAACGAAGGGTTGCCACTGCAGGAAGTGATACACCCTACTGTGCTGCCGGCATAGGGTATATATGGAGTAGGGAGTTCATCGATCAGTGTTGTAGTTAGGGTACATCTAGACTCTGGTAAAGTTTAGGAGCATGTTATGTTGGGCTGCCTGTGGATTGTATAGGGTTAAAACCTGTCACTAGAAGTACGCCTAAGTCTACCATCTTATAGTTGTTGGGATCATCTCATTCTAGTTATACTAGTATTGGTGCAGACTAATCATTAGAGAAGCGTATACACTCTGTCATATTTACCTTGTCATACCTGCCTTTTGTGATGTTATCTTTCTTATCCACTTTATATGCCTATCATGATTCTTTTACTTATTTACTTGCTAAAAGTGACTGGACTCGCCAAACTTTATGTTTGACCCTTTTTGTTTCCTCTTCTTTCTTCTGTTTCCCCCCAGGTTTTCAGGGTGGGAATACTCAAGTTTGACAAGGATTCTACTATCATTTTGCTCTAGCTGCTTATATGTATTGCTCAAGCTCCTATCTTTACTACAATGGCTATGTTTTTATTTGGGGATTATGATTCCTTTAATTTGTACTATGATGTTTTAAGTACAAGACAAAATTTTCAATGATATACTGATTTTTATTTAATTTAGACATATGATGGTTTGAACCACAATTCTTTATGATTAATAAAGTTTTTAATTCTGCTTCTATTTTATATCTGTGTTGTAATGTTTCTATTTCTGTTTACCTATAACACTTTATGAAACTTAATGCATTCTCTTAATGAGTGACATTTACGAACGTAGGGTGTCATCAGATGACTTTGAGTCCTCGTGGAAAGGCAAAGCTTGAAGTTTATACTGACCTTCGATTTTAAACCTTCAATGGATTTCACATTGGGATTGTTTGCACCATTTGAGGTGCGACCTACTCTCATGGAGTGTATTGGATCTATGCAACGAGAGGACCCGCAAATAGCAGACATCTTGGATAGGCTTGGTAGAGGAGAGACTTCTAGTCACCTAACTAGATATACTATGGACGAGAAAGGATGGCTAAGATGAGATAGAAGACTATATGTCCCTAGAACCGAGGAATTGCTAAAGGCAGTGCTTGAGGAAGCTCATCATTCTTAGATGACTATCCATCCAGGCGGCAACAAGATGTATTGATACATGAGAGAGTTTTCTTTTGGACTGATATAAAGAAGGACGTGGTGGAATTTGTTGCCTAATGTTTGACTTGCCAGCAAGTAAAGGATGAACAAAGAAAACCTGACGGATTGCTACCGCCCTTGGATGTTCCCCAATGGAAGTGGGAGAGTGTCCTATGGATTTCATCGATGGATTGTCCAATCGAGGAAGGGCAATACAAGAATTTGGGTAAGAGTAGACATACTTATGAAAATCACTCACTTTATTCCTGTTTAAAGTAAGAGGATAGCGGCTTGTCTAGCACGGTTATATCTTCAAGAGATAGTGCAACATCATAGGGTACCTTCGTGTATAGTAAGCGACTGTGACCCCTTCTTCAATAGTGAGTTTTGGAAGAGCTTACAAGTGGTGTTAGGTACACAAGTACGTTTGAGCATGGCATACCACCCTCATGCAGTAGATAGACTAAGAGCGTGAATAGACTTATTGAGGATCTTCTAAGATTGTGTATCCTTGATTTCGGAGGGACTTGGGAGGAGCATCTCCCATTGGTTGAGTTCGCCTACAACAGTTATCAATCAAGCATATTTGTGGCAACCTTCGAAGCACTGTATTGGTGACCTTGAAGATCGTTGACTTGTTCGCGGGAGTCTACAAGCCGATTTTTACTTGGACCTGGGATGATTTGGGAGACTTTCGAGAAGATTGACCTTATCCACCAAAGAATGATAGAAGCTTATGACAGACAAAAATCGTATGCCGATAAAAGGAGGACTGACTTGGAATTCGAAGTAAGAGATATTGTCATCATTAAAGTATTACCATTGAGGAATATAGGTCTCTTTAGCTCAATAGGGAAGTTGGCACCAAGATTCATTGGTCCATTCCCTATAGTGGAGAGGATAGGTCAAATGGCCTATAGGATCGGACTATCAGACAAACTAGCAGGCGTACTGTAACACCCCGTGTATTTTATAATAGTGAAATTCACAAATTAAAGTATAATAAATTTCAAATAAAAGTATTAAGGGAAACGGGATATGCCATTGCGTTCATCTCGGAAAAATACGTGAATTAGAGTCTGAGTTTTCGAAAAACGGAGCCCGTATGACCAAATTATGGCCCGATGAAGTTTCAGAAAATTCAAATTTTGAAAACAGATTTAAATTTCAGCCCAATCGGAGTAGGCGGGAAAATTCCCGCCCAAACCCACCAGGTCGACCTAGGGGTCGACCCTAGGGTCGACCTGCCAGGCTAGGTCGACCTGGGAGTCGACCTAGGTGTCGACCTGCCCAGGCAGGTCGACTCTAGAGTCAACCTGGGGGTCGACTGGGGAGTCGACCTGGCCCCTGAGCCTGGTCGAACCCAGCCCACCCTGGTTGGCCTAGTCTGTGTTTTGTCGATTTTCTGAGCCTTGCCTTGTCACTAGGGCTAGGTGTCAGCTCCTGGTTGGTCTCTTCTTTGAACGAACAGCTATTATTAAACCAAGCTCCATCGACGGTCTAAATCAACTCAAAAACTCTATAAAAAGGACCTAAGACTAACCCTAATTCACATAAACTATGAGACCGTCATGCTGTTGAGGAGAGACTGAGGATAACCATCAGAAAATAGAGAGACAATTAGGAGATAAATCAAAAGCTTAAAGCAACATCAAATCAATCAAAACAACGCCTACAACAAAGGATAGCATCTCCAATTTCAGAATTCAGATTCCTGAATTGAACATTCGTCATACGTTGTAAGTAGAGTGCTATTTCGATGTGAATTAAATAATTGTGTTGATTTTTGTAAAGTAAGAAATGGAATTGTGCTGATAATAATCTATATTTGTATGTTGCTTTGATGCTAAACGATTTGGGAATATTATGGTATACGATTGGATATTTGCAAGTACGCGATTTGCGTTGAAAACAAAATGGAATTATGGCGATAATGACTTATATTTATATGTTATTTTGATTCTAAACGATTTGGAAATGCTATGGTTTGATTCATACAAGTATATGGTTTATGTTGACAACCACATGTTGTGGAATTTTGATTGGGATTCATGCAAGCATATGATTCATATTGAAAACTACATGTTTGTGGTAGTTATTTACAACACCCATTTGATAATTGCAAGTATAAGATTCATGTTGAAATAACAACTATATGTTGTAATAGTTTATTTGAAATTCATGCAAGTATATGATTTATTTTTATGCCAACATGACGTATAATTCTATAGTCATCTTTAGTGTAATTTGATCCACTTAAGTATTATGATTAATATGAAGGTTATGTTGGAATTGGCATCATAGTTCAAATATAAAAATTATGATTTTTGTGATAGTGACAAAAGCAAGCATCTTTGTAAGCTTGTATTAATTTTATGAACATGACTAAACTATGTTTGTTATTATGCCTAGTTAAAAACATGTTTTCTAGGCTTATGTTGTTATCATAATCATATGATAATATATTTGGCACATAAGTTACATTAGAAATTACACTAGAATTACATCCCACTTACAAGTTACATAGATAGGATAAAAACCATGAATAGTAGGATTCATGTTCAATTATGTTTATGCCATGACTATATGAATAGAAGGACTCATGTTCAATTATGATTATGCCATAATTATATGATTAGAATGGTTCATGTGTAAGTATCATTTATTCCATGACTACACGAATAGAATGATTCATGTTTTGTTTATACCATGATTATGTGAATAGAATGATTCATGTTTAAGTATTGCTTATATTATATGTTGTTACAATTGCAAGTTCACATGTGCCTACCTTATGTTAATTGAATCGTTATGTTGCAAGTTCATGCGTTCACACTCCCCTTTTTATGTTACCTTATAAACACCATGTTATAAGCCTCCCCTTTTCATATGGCTAAATTGGGTTTAGGCATTAGACCCAACACACCTTACATTTGAACGAACGTGTAAAACGAGGGTAATGACGTTTGGGCTAAAATATAGAACATATGTGTTGGCATGTCCGACGCATGCCAACAATCTTGAAAATCAATTAAGTGACATAAATAAATTTTAATCAATAAAGATAAATTTGAATAATGGGCCGCAAATATTTACATATAAAAAGAAAAGAGACAAAATATGTAAATGTAGAAAATACGATGTGTTTAAACCGAGGTTGGATTGAGTTGTGATGTAAACCTGCCCGGAACCGCCCGGTTGTCCAGTAGTCACAACAATACCTATCCAATGTGGGTGGTTAAACACGGAGCCCAATAAGGACCCGAGGTTAGTCTTAGTTGTGGCGTAAGACTGCCCGGACCCAACCGGCAACAGGCAGCCACAACAATACCTGTCTAATGTGAGAGGTCAAGGCTTTAATAAGACAATTAAGGCTGAGTCAGGATTGATAGGATTAAGTAAATTATATTAATACTTAATCAATATGGAACATGCTAAACTAAACAGACTGATTGGGCGTTAGGTTTATAAAAAACTTAACCAACTTAGCATGTTGGCTAGAAATAGAAAACCTAGTAGCGGGGGACCCTTTTCAGCAGTAACCCTACAAGGCGTATCATGATACCCTGAAACTAGGCAGGGTGGGGCACGATTACTGGGCTGACTGTAAGAGGTCAAATCGACGGCGGTGGTTCAGCAGTGTAGGTTCTAACGGGGTGCGGGCATGCACACACTACGGCGCAGAAAAATAAGGCACTGGGCACCAGTAGCATACCTGTGCATTCTAGGATTGTGTCGGGCCACCACCATGGGACTTGATACACCCCATGGTGGGACCAGCATAGGTAACTACAACATCGGAGGCCGTAAGACACATGTAACTATGCGAGTAGGAGCCGATCATCATAAAATGGATCATTTCACCCTGATTATGGGGTGCCTGTTGGGAACTAGTTTATATGGGTACAGAGATTAATATGGGGTACGATAGTATATTCGACCCTAGACAACTTAACTTGGTTTATGGTGCTTTCCCATTTCTAGTTTATACTTATCATACCCAGTTCTTTATTCATAGACTGAATAGTCCTAGACTTACTCAGGCTTTATGTCTGACTCTACTTTTCTTTCGTCTTCTTTTCTTCCGTTTCCCCCCCAGGTCCACAGGGAGGGAATACCGCAGCTTGACCAGCCTTCATATCCAGCTTGAAGACAAAGAATGTATTGCTTGGATCTTTTCATTTTGGACTATGGCTTTGGACAGCAATTAGGGGACTTTTGCAGATTATTTATGTTTTCTTTATTCTTCTTTAAATAATGTAATCAAGACAGTTATGAAGATGTTATGTTTTTGGAAGTGTTGTAAGACAATTATGGTATGGTTGGTGTAACACGTATTTGAATGAAATAAAAGTTGTTGTTTTCCGCTGTTTCAAAAATATGTGTTATTATATATGTCTTGTATATCTGTGATTTATACTTATAAACCTCCACCAAAATTAGGGCTTTCCCTTTGAGAGTGACCCTAACGGAGGTGGGGTGTTTCACTTGGTATCAGAGCATAGGTTTACCAGATAAGATAAAAAGTTTTGAAAATTTATTTTTCAAAAAGAAATTTAAAGAAGCATTTTTAAGATAAAATATTATTTTATTTTAAAAGGCAAAGTCCCCCCCAAAGCCATAGGAACTATCTCTTATCCTTCGTTTTGAATCTATCCTTTTTGTTTCAGCATGTCCGAAGAACTTAACTTGCCAGAGGGTGTGCCAATACCTGGTTGGTTTAGACGGTTCTTAGAAGCAAGGGCCACTCAGCCAGGTCCTACCGTTCCTCCTCCCCCAGCTGCAGGAAATCATCCAGCTGCAGCAGCACCCCTTCCTCCACATCCTCCGCGGGGAAACAAATTTGCTAAGATATGTAAAGATTTTAAAGCTATGGGAGGAAAGGATTTTCATGGAACTGAGTCCTTCGTGGCAGCTAGAAATTGGCTGAAAGAAACCGAGGACTTATTCATCATCTTTGAGGTAGAGGATATACAGAAAGTACAACTGGCAGTATGGCTACTTAAAGGCGAGTCTTCCTACTGGTATGAAGTCACTAATGCAGAAAGACCAGTGGAAACATGGGAGGACTTTAGGGCAAGGTTTGAGGCTAAATTTCTCTATGATGCGGAAAGAAGTTTGCAGTTGGAAAAATTCTTATTTCTTAAGCAAGGGAACAAGACAGTCAAAGAGTATGTTAATCAGTTCGATGAGCTGGCTAGGTTCGGACTGGACCTAGTCAACACCCCGCACAAGAAGGCTCTCCGTTTTGTCAAAGGGTTGAATGAGCCATTACACAGTTTTGCCATGACCCATATACCTATGGGAGCTACGTATGAAAGGTTGGTACAGATGGCATTGCTGAACGATGAGGATAAGGGCAAGAAGGAGGCAAAGGCAGAAAACTCTCAAGGGAAGAAAGAATGTTTGCAGCCTAAGAAGACAGACTTTAAGAAGGGCGGGAAAGGCAACAAAGAGAAGAGGAAGTGTAATTTATGTGGCAAAGTGGGGCACTTAGTGAAAGATTGCCGGAAAAAGAAGGCCAAGATGAATGGTGGGTGCTTTTCTTGCGGTGAGACATGCCACATGGCTAAGGACTGCCCAAAGAAAAGAGGACAGGGGCAGAGGGCTGGATCCACCTCAGGGGCACAAGTTCATGTGCTAGAAGCGCCACCTCTGCAACAGCGAGGTATAAATACTTCTGTAGAAAGTGTAGTTTACCTTTATGACCACCCCGTTCGCACTTTATTTGATTCTGGCGCATCACACTCCATTATCTCGTCTGCTTTAGTAGAATCTCTGCACCTAAAAACTAGTATGGTAGAGGACCCCTTAGTTGTTTCAAACCCAAATGGGGGCCCAGCTCATTTGTCTATGATCTGTTTGGGATTGAAAATTTCTATTCTAAGCGTAGAATTTAAATGTAGTGCCTTTGTTTTGGGCTTTTCGGGATATGGTTTGATTTTGGGCATGGATTGGCTATCCAGTAATGGGGCCATCCTTGATTGTGAGAAAAGGGTTGTTAGGCTCCTAACCCAGCTCGGTAATACTTTGGAAATTTCTTGTAATCCCTCGTATGCGGTTATGCTTAGTTACCTTGAATCGCTTGATGCCTCCGTTGAAAATTTGCAATCGGTTAGAGTGGTCCGGGAATATCCGGATGTCTTCGAAGAGGTGAAGGGCTTGCCTCCGAAGCGGGAGATAGACTTCCGCATATACCTTGTAGATAATGCAAAACCCGTTGCGTTGCCCGTTAGACACATGGCTCCACGGGAAAGGAAAGAGCTCAGTAAACAGATTAAAGAGCTTCTAGAAAAGGGGTTCATTAGGAGGAGCATTTCAGAATGGGGCGCTCCAGTGGTGTTCGCTACAAAGGCGGATGGTTCACTCCGTCTATGTGTTGACTATAGGGAGCTGAACAAGCTAACGAAAAAGAATAGGCACCCTCTCCCCAGAATTGACGATCTGTTTGATCAGCTTGTAGGAGCGTCTGTTTTCTCCAAACTCGATTTAGCGACCGGTTTTCATCAGCTAAGGGTGGCTGAAGATAGTATCGATAAAACGGCATTCAAAACCCCAGACGGCTTCTTTGAATGGCTTGTCATGCCTTTCGGCTTGACAAATGCACCTGCTTACTTCGTGGACCTGATGAATAGGGTATTCATAGATTTCCTCAAAAAGTTCGTAGTGGTCTTCGTAGACGATATCCTTATCTTCTCAAAGAGTGAAGAGGAACATGCTCAACACTTAAGGGCAATCATGGAAACTCTGCGAGTCCATCAGCTAAAAGCCAAATTCTCCAAATGCCACTTTTGGAGAGAAGAAGTGAGGTTCCTTGGGAACATAGTATCCAAACAAGGGTTAGCAGTGGACCCTGCTAAGGTAGTGGCGGTACAGGATTGGAAGACACCAAGGAATGCAACTGAGGTCCGAAGTTTTCTAGGACTAGCAGGTTTCTATCGAAAGTTCATAAGGGATTTTGCGAAAATCTCAGCTCCGCTCAAGAAGTTGACCAAGAAGAATCTAGTGTTCAATTGGGACTTGGATTGCGAGTTTGATTTCCAGCGACTGAAAAGGGCTCTTACAACAGCCCCAGTTTTGACGTTGCCAGATGGAAGCAAGATGTTCACTGTTTATACAGATGCATGTGGGATAGGGCTAGGCGCCGTCTTAATGCAAGAAGGAAGGGTAGTAGCTTATGGCGGGAGGCAGTTGAAAGTGCATGAAAAGAACTACCTGACCCACGATCTTGAATTTGCCGCCATCGTCTTTGCACTCAAGTCTTGGCGACACTATCTCCTAGGTGAGAAGTTTGAACTTTACACTGACCATAAATCGTTGAAATATCTTTTCTCGCAGAAAGATCTTAACTTGAGGCAACAGAGATGGATGGAGTTTCTTGCCTCGTATGATTTCGAGATCTCCTATACTCTGGGCAAAGGCAACGTAGTGGCAGACGCGTTGAGCCGAAAGAAACTGACCTTAAGCCCACTGTTTGTTGAAAGACAAAGCCTAGAGTTTATAGCCAGCTTCGACTTTAGGCCTTCCTCCAATTTTGTACAGGCTTGCTAGCATCGCTCGAAGTACGCCCGACTTTAGTGGACTCGATAGGGACAACACAACGCGAGGACCCTCAGCTTGTGGAGACGATTGATAGGCTAATTAGGGGTGAGACTTCAAGTCACCTCAACAGATACTCCATCGACGATAAGGGTTGGCTAAGGCGAGACAGAAGACTATGCGTCCCACAGACAAGGGATCTAGTAAAGAAGGTTCTCGAGGAAGCACATCACTCCAAGATGACGATACACCCAGGCGGAGATAAAATGTACAAGGACATAAAAAGAACTTTCTTTTGCAACGGCATGAAGAAGGACGTAGCAGAATTCGTTTCTAAGTGTATGGTGTGCCAACAGGTTAAGGCGGAACAGAAAAAGACTGGCGGTCTGCTACATCCTCTAGAGGTCCCGCAGTGGAAATGGGAAGCATCTCAATGGACTTCATCGATGGGCTGCCTAGGTCTAGGAGAGGCAACACTAGCATTTGGGTAATAGTGGATAGGCTTACTAAAAGCGCCCACTTTTTACCCGTCAAAAGTAAAAGAACTACCTCATCCCTAGCATCTCTTTACCTCAAGGAAATCGTTCGACTCCATGGAATACCATCCAGCATTGTTAGCGACCGAGACCTTATCTTCACCAGTGAGTTTTGGCGGATTCTGCAAGAAGCGGTAGGCACACAGTTAAGCTTGAGCATAGCCTATCATCCCCAAACCGACGGCCAAACAGAAAGAGTGAACAGAGTTTTGGAGGACCTTTTAAGACTGTGCATCCTTGACTTCGGAGGGACATGGGAAGACCATCTTCCTTTGGTGGAATTTGCCTACAACAACAGCTATCAAGCAACCATCGGAATGGCGCCCTTCGAGGCTTTATATGGAAGACCGTGTCGATCGCCCACTTGTTGGTGGGAGTCTACTGATAAGCTCATACTTGGACCAGATATGATCCGAGAGACTTCAGAAAAAGTAGACTTAATACGAAGAAGGATGAAGACGGCCCAAGACAGACAAAAGTCCTACGCCGACAAGAGGAGGACCGACCTTGAATTTGAGGTTGGAGACAGAGTTTTTCTTAAGGTATCTCCGCTAAGGAACGTTGTTCGTTTTGGAACCACAGGAAAGCTAGCACCAAGGATCGTAGGGCCATTCCCTATCATCGAGAAAATTGGGAAAATGGCCTATAGATTAGAGCTACCCGAAAAATTGGCCGGAGTTCACAACGTCTTTCACGTTTCACATCTCCGAAAATGTCTACATGAGTCTGCTGAAGTGGTAGAGCCAAATATCCTAGAAGGAGAGGAAGTAGAACGCGAAGCAACCATAAGGAAAGTTCCAACCCACATATTAGGAACGGAAGTGAAGAAGCTACGCAACCGCGAAGTCAAGCTCGTCAAAGTTCAGTGGAGCGACGCCGAAGGAGATGCAACTTGGGAAACTGAAGCTAAAATACGCGCAGCCTACCCTTTTCTTTTCGAGGGTACATCTTTGATCTTTCCTTTTTCCTTAAGTTGCGCTTTTATCTATCTTTTTAGGTATATCTCCTCGAACTTATCTTTTAGGAAGAAAACCTTTGGATGGAAACATGTAATTGAAACATGTTATGGATGATGGTTGCAAGTGGTTGCAAGTGATTGCTAGTGGTTGCTCGTGGTTGCATATACACACACAATCTAGGTTTTAGATCGGCTCAATCACTTCATATTGCATATGCATATATGTTTGCATTCGTGTATGGTTGAACTTCAATGTGTTGTCATATGGATGTTGCATTTGTATGAATGATTGCTCACTCATGTAGAATCATGAATAGGAGGATTTGGATACATAATGGGTTCATAGCACTTACATAATTCGCATTAAGGAGGTCAACTGAATCAGTAGACCGCCTGATTTTGCATTAGATAAGTACATGTATACACACACACTTCGCATATTATCATGAAGCATTAGAAGTCTTTTAAGGACAATGGATGCTCGTGTTTGATGGATGAGTAGATGGATGTTTGGATGTTAGGATGTACATTCTTCCTAAACTTGAAGATTTCGGGACGAAATCCTTTTAAGTGGGGGAGAATGTAACACCCCGTGAATTTTACAACAGTGAAATTCACAAATTAAAGTATAATAAATTTCAAATCAAAGTATTAACGGAAAAGGGATATGCCATTGCGTTCGTCTCAGAAAAATACGCGAAATAGAGTCCGAGTTTTCGAAAAACGGAGCCCGTGTGACCAAATTATGGCCCGATGAAGTTTCAGAAAATTCAAATTTCGAAAACAGATTTAAATTTCAGCCCAATCGGAGTAGGTGGGAAAATTCCCGCCCAAACCCACCAGGTCGACCTGGGGGTCGACCCTAGGGTCGACCTGCCAGGCCAGGTCGACCTGGGAGTCGACCTAGGTGTCGACCTGCCCAGGCAAGTCGACTCTAGAGTCGACCTGGGGGTCGACTGGGGAGTCGACCTGGCCGCTGAGCCTGGTCGAACCCAGCCCACCCTGGCTGGCCTAGTCTGTGTTTGGTCGATTTTCTGAGCCTTGCCTTGTCACTAGGGTAGGTGTCAGCTCCTAGTTGGTCTCTTCTTTGAACGAACGGCTATTATTAAACCAAGCTCCATCGACGGTCTAAATCAACTCAAAAACTCTATAAAAAGGACCTAAGACTAACCCTAATTCACATAAACTAAAATGGAGATGAGACCGTCATGCTGCTGAGGAGAGACTGAGGATAGCCATCAGAAAATAGAGAGACAATTAGGAGATAAATCAAAAGCTTAAAGCAACGTCAAATCAACCAAAATAACGCCTATAACAAAGGATAGCATCTCCAATTTCAGAATTCAGATTCCTGAATTGAAGATTCGTCATACGTTGTAAGTAGAGTGCTATTCCGATGTGAATTAAATAATTGTGTTGATTTGTGTAAAGTAAGAAATGGAATTGTGGCGATAATAATCTATATTTGTATGTTGCTTTGAAGGTAAACGATTTGGGAATATTATGGTATACGATTGGATATTTGCAAGTACGCGATTTGCGTTGAAAACAAAATGGAATTGTGGCGATAATGACTTATATTTGTATGTTATTTTGATTCTAAACGATTTGGCAATGCTATGGTTTGATTCATACAAGTATATGGTTTATGTTGACAACCACATGTTGTGGAATTTTGATTGGGATTCATGCAAGCATATGATTCATATTGAAAACTACATGTTTGTGGTAGTTATTTACAACACCCATTTGATAATTGCAAGTATAAGATTCATGTTGAAATAACAACTATATGTTGTAATAGTTTATTTG
This sequence comes from Allium sativum, assembly GCA_030737875.1. NCBI lineage: Eukaryota > Viridiplantae > Streptophyta > Magnoliopsida > Asparagales > Amaryllidaceae > Allium > Allium sativum. Next base: position 194,380,613 of record CM060913.1, read on the forward strand.
AAATTCATGCAAGTATATGATTTATTTTTATGCCAACATGATGTATAATTCTATAGTCATCTTTAGTGTAATTTGATCCACTTAAGTATTATGATTAATATGAAGGTTATGTTGGAATTGGCATCATAGTTCAAGTATAAAAATTATGATTTTTGTGATAGTGACAAAAGCAAGCGTCTTTGTAAGCTTGTATTAATTTTATGAACATGACTAAACTATGTTTGTTATTATGCCTAGTTAAAAACATGTTTTCTAGGCTTATGTTGTTATCATAATCATATGATAATATATTTGGCACATAAGTTACATTTGAAATTACACTAGAATTACATCCCACTTACAAGTTACATAGATAGGATAAAAACCATGAATAGTAGGATTCATGTTCAATTATGTTTATGCCATGACTATATGAATAGAAGGACTCATGTTCAATTATGATTATGCCATAATTATATGATTAGAATGGTTCATGTTTAGGTATCATTTATGCCATGACTACACGAATAGAATGATTCATGTTTTGTTTATACCATGATTATGTGAATAGAATGATTCATGTTTAAGTATTGCTTATATTATATGTTGTTACAATTGCAAGTTCACATGTGCCTACCTTATGTTAATTGAATCGTTATGTTGCAAGTTCATGCGTTCACACTCCCTTTTTTATGTTACCTTATAAACACCATGTTATAAGCCTCCCCTTTTCATATGGCTAAATTGGGTTTAGGCATTAAACCCAACACACCTTACATTTGAACGAACGTGTAAAACGGGGGTAATGATGTTTGGGCTAAAATATAGAACATATGTGTTAGCATGTCCGACGCATGCCAACAATCTTGAAAATCAATTAAGTGACATAAATAAATTTTAATCAATAAAGATAAATTTGAATAATGGGCCGCAAATATTTACATATAAAAAGAAAAGAGACATAATATGTAAATGTAGAAAATAGGAGTTTTAACCCGAGGTTGGATTGAGTTGTGATGTAAACCTGCACGGAACCGCCCGGTTGTCCAGTAGTCACAACAATATCTATCCAATGTGGGTGGTTAAACACGGAGCCCAATAAGGACCCGAGGTTAGACTTAGTTGTGGCGTAAGACTGCCCGGACCCAACCGGCAACAGGCAGCCACAACAATACCTGTCTAATGTGAGAGGTCAAGGCTTTAATAAGACAATTAAGGCTGAGTCAGGATTGATAGGATTAAGTAAATTATATTAATACTTAATCAAAATGGAACATGCTAAACTAAACAGACTGATTGGGGGTTAGGTTTATAAAACACTTAACCAACTTAGCATGTTGGCTAGAAATAGAAAACCTAGTAGCGGGGGACCCTTTTCAGCAGTAACCCTACAAGGCGTATCATGATACCCTGAAACTATGCAGGGTGGGGCACGATTACTAGGCTGACTGTAAGAGATCAAATCGACGGCGGTGGTGCAGCAGTGTAGGTTCTAATGGGGTGCGGGCGTGCACACACTCCGGCGTAGAAAAATAAGGCACTGGGCACCAGTAGCATACCTGTCCATTCTAGGATTGTGTCGGGCCGCCACCATGGGACTTGATACACCCCATGGTGGGACCAACATAGGTAACTACAACATCGGGGGCCGTAAGACACATGTAACTATGCGAATAGGAGCCGATCATCATAAAATGGATCACTTCACCCTGATTATGGGGTGCCTGTTGGGAACTAGTTTATATGGGTACAGAGATTAATATGGGGTACGATAGTATATTCGACCTAGACAACTTAACTTGGTTTATGGTGCTTTCCCATTTCTAGTTTATACTTATCATACCCAGTTCTTTATTCATAGACTGAATAGTCCTAGACTTACTCAGGCTTTATGTCTGACTCTACTTTTCTTTCGTCTTCTTTTCTTCTGTTTCCACCCCCAAGTTCCACAGGGAGGGAATACCGCAGCTTGACCAGCCTTCATATCCAGCTTGAAGAGAAAGAATGTATTGCTCGGATCTTTTCGTTTTGGACTATGGCTTTGGACAGCAATTATGGGACTTTTGCAGTTTATTTATGTTTTCTTTATGCTTCTTTAAATAATGTAATCAAGACAGTTATGAAGATGTTATGTTTTTGGAAGTGTTGTAAGACAATTATGGTATGGTTGGTGTAACACGTATTTGAATGAAATAAAAGTTGTTGTTTTCCGTTGTTTCAAAAATATGTGTTATTATATCTGTCTTGTATATCTGTGATTTATACTTATAAACCTCCACCAAAATTAGGGCATTCCCTTTGAGAGTGACCCTAACGGAGGTGGGTGTTTCACGTACACAATGTGTTTCATGTTTCCCATTTGAGGAAATTTCTACATGATGTGCTAAAGATAGTGGAGCTAAGAACACTTGAAGATGTGGAAGTTGAGAAGGAAGTATCAGTAAGAAGAGTTCCTACACATATTCTTGGATCATAATTTAAGAAACTACACAATAAAATATCATATTGGTGAAAGTACAGTGGGGAAAAGACCGCGAAGATGCGACGTGGGAATGAAACACCCCACCTCCGTTAGGGTCACTCTCAAAGGGAATGCCCTAATTTTGGTGGAGGTTTATAAGTATAAATCACAGATATACAAGACAGATATAATAACACATATTTTTGAACAGCGGAAAACAACAATTTTTATTTCATTCAAATACGTGTTACACCAACCATACCATAATTGTCTTACAATATTCCCAAAAACATAAAATCTTCATAATTGTCTTGATTACATTATTTAAAGAAGCATAAAGAAAATCATAAATAAACTGCAAAAGTCCCATAATTGCTCTCCAAAGCCATAGTCCAAAACGAAAAGATCTAAGCAATACATTCTTTCTCTTCAAGCTGGATATGAAGGCTGGTCAAGCTGCGGTATTCCCTCCCTGTGGACCTCGGGGGGGAAACGGAAGAAAAGATGACGAAAGAAAAGTAGAGTCAGACATAAAGCCTGAGTAAGTCTAGGACTATTCAGTCTATGAATAAAGAACTGGGTATGATAAGTATAAACTAGAAATGGGAAAGCACCATAAACCAAGTTAAGTTGTCTAGGGTCGAATATACTATCGTACCCCATATTAATCTTTGTACCCATATAAACTAGTTCCCAACAGGCACCCCATAATCAGGGTGAAGTGATCCATTTTATGATGATCGGCTCCTACTTGCATAGTTACATGTGTCTTACGGCCCCCGATGTTGTAGTTACCTATGCTGGTCCCACCATGGGGTGTATCAAGTCCCATGGTGGCGGCCCGACACAACCCTAGAATGCACAGGTATGCTACTGGTGCCCAGTGCCTTATTTTTCTACGCCGGAGTGTGTGCACGCCCGCACCCCATTAGAACCTACACTGCTGCACCACCGCCGTCGATTTGACCTCTTACAGTCAGCCCAGTAATCGTGCCCCACCCTGCCTAGTTTCAAGGTATCATGATACGCCTTGTAGGGTTACTGCTGGAAAGGGTCCCCCGCTACTAGGTTTTCTATTTCTAGCCAACATGCTAAGTTTGTTAAGTGTTTTATAAACATAACCCCCAATTAGTCTGTTTAGTTTAGCATGTTCTATTTTGATTAAGTATTAATATAATTTACTTAATCCTATCAATCCTGACTCAGCCTTAATTGTCTTATTAAAGCCTTGACCTCTCACATTAGACAGGTATTGTTGTGGCTGCCTATTGCCGGTTGGGTCCGGGCAGTCTTACGCCACAACTCAGTCTAACCTCGGGTCCTTATTGGGCTCCGTGTTTAACCTCCCACATTGGATAGATATTGTTGTGACTACTGGACAGCAGGGCGGTTCCGGGCAGGTTTACATCACAACTCAATCCAACCTTGGGTTAAACACATCGTATTTTCTACATTTACATATTTTGTCTCTTTTCTTTTTATATGTAAATATTTGCTGCCCATTATTCAAATTTTTCTTTATTGATTAAAATTTATTTATGTCACTTAATTGATTTTCAAGATTGTTGGCATGCGTCGAACATGCCACCACATATGCTCTATATTTTAGCCCAAACGTCATTACCCCCGTTTTACACGTTCGTTCAAATGTAAGGTGTGTTGGGTTTAATACTTAAACCCAATTTAGCCATATGAAAAGGGGAGGCTTATAACATGGTGTTTATAAGGTAACATAAAAAGGGGAGTGTGAACGCATGAACTTGCAACATAACGATTCAATTAACATAAGGTAGGCATATGTGAACTTGCAATTGTAACAACATATAATATAAGCAATACTTAAACATGAATCATTCTATTCACATAATCATGGTATAAACAAAACATGAATCATTCTATTCGTGTAGTCATGGCATAGATGATACTTAAACATGAACCATTCTAATCATATAATTATGGCATAATCATAATTGAACATGAGTCCTTCTATTCATATAGTCATGGAATTAACATAATTGAACATGAATCCTACTATTCATATAATCATGGTTTTTATCCTATCTATGTAACTTGTAAGTGGGATGTAATTCTAGTGTAATTTCTAATGTAACTTATGTGCCAAATATCATATGATTATGATAAAAACATAAGCCTAGAAACATGTTTTCAACTAGGGATAATAACAAACATAGTTTAATCATGTTCATAAAATTAATACAAGCTTACAAAGACGCTTGCTTTTGTCACTATTACAAAATCATGATTTTTATACTTGAACTATGATGCCAATTCCAACATAACCTTCATATGAATCATAATACTTAAGTGGATCAAATTACACTAAATATGACCATAGAATTATACATCATGTTGGCATAACAATAAATCATATAATTGCATGAATTTCAAATAAACTATTACAACATGTAGTTGTTATTTTCAACATGAATCATATACTTGCAATTATCAAATGGGTGTTGTAAATAACTACCACAAACATGTAGTTTTCAATATGAATCATATGCTTGCATGAATCCCAATTAAAATTCCACAACATGTGGTTGTCACATAAACCATATACTTGTATGAATCAAATCGTACACCATAGCATTGCCAAATCAAAATAACATGCAAACATAAGTTATTATCACCACAATTCCATTTCGTTGTTAACTTTCAACGCAAATCGCGTACTTGCAAATATCCAATTGTATACCATAATATTCCCAAATCGTTTAGCATCAAAGCAACATACAAATACAGATTATTATCGCCACAATTCTATTCCTTACTTTACACAAATCAACACGATTATTTAATTCACATCGGAATAGCACAATACTTACAACGTATGACGAATCTTCAATTCAGGAATCTGAATTCTGAAATTGGAGATGCTATCCTTTGTTGTAGGCGTTGTTTTGATTGATTTGACGTTGCTTTAAGCTTTTGATTTATCTCCTAATTGTCTCTCTATTTTCTGACGGCTATCCTCAGTCTCTCCTCAGCATCATGACGGTCTCATCTCCATTTTAGTTTATGTGAATTAGGGTTAGTCTTAGGTCCTTTTTATAGAATTTTTGAGTTGATTTAGACCGTCGATGGAGCTTGGTTTAATAATAGCCGTTCGTTCAAAGAAGAGACCAACCAGGAGCTGACACCTAGCCCTAGTGACAAGGCAAGGCTCAGAAAATCGACCAAACACAGACTAGGCCAGCCAGGGTGGGCTAGGTTCGACCTGGCTAAGGGGCCAGGTCGACTCCCCAGTCGACACCGAGGTCGACTCTAGAGTCGACCAGCCTGGGCAGGTCGACACCTAGGTCGACTCCCAGGTCGACCTGGCCAGGCAGGTCGACCCCCAGGTCGACCTGGTGGGTTTGGGCGGGAATTTCCCCACCTACTCCGATTGGGCTGAAATTTAAATCTGTTTTCGAAATTTGAAATTTCTGAAACTTCATCGGGCCATAATTTGGTCATACGGGCTCCGTTTTTCGAAAACTCGGACTCTATTTTGTGTATTTTTCCGAGACGAACGCAATGGCGTATCCCGTTTCCCTTAATACTTTGTTTTTAAATTAGTTATACTTTAATTTGTGAATTTCACAGTTATAGAATACACGGGGTGTTACATTCTCCCCCACTTAAAAGGATTTCGTCTTGAAATCTTCAAGTTCAGGAAGAATGTACATCCTAACATCCAAACGTCCATCTACTCATCCATCAAACACGAGCATCCATTGTCCTTAAAAGACTTCTAATGCTTCATGATAATATGCGAAGTGTGTGTGTATACATGTACTTATCTAATGCAAAATCAGGCGGTCTACTGATTCAGTTGACCTCCTTAAAGCGAATTATGTAAGTGCTATGAATCCATTATGTATGCAAATCCTCCTATTCATGATTCTACATGAGTGCACAATTATTCATACAAATGCAACATCCATATGACAACACATTAAAGTTCAACCATATACGAATGCAAACATATATGCATATGCAATATAAAGTGATTGAGCCGATCTAAAACCTAGATTGTGTGTGTATATGCAACCACGAGCAACCACTAGCAATCACTTGCAACCACTTTCAACCATCATCCATAACATGTTTCAATTACATGTTTCCATCCAAAGGGTTTCTTCCTAAAAGACAAGGTCGAGGAGATTTACCTAAAAAGATAGATAAAAGCGCAACTTAAGGAAAAAGGAAAGATCAAAGATGTACCCTCGAAAAGAAAAGGGTAGGCTGCGCGTATTTTAGCTTCCGTTTCCCAAGTTGCATCTCCTTCGGCGTCGCTCCACTGAACTTTGATGAGCTTGACTTCGCAGTTGCGTAGCTTCTTCACTTCCGTTCCTAATATGCGGATTGGAACTTTCCTTATGGTTGCTTCGCGTTCCACTTCAGCTTCTTCTAGGATATTTGGCTCTACCACTTCAGCAGACTCATGTAGACATTTTCGGAGATGTGAAACGTGAAAGACGTTGTGAACTCCGGCCAATTTTTCGGGTAGCTCTAATCTATAGGCCATTTTCCCAATTTTCTCAATGATAGGGAATGGCCCTACGAACCATGGTGCTAGCTTTCCTGTGGTTCCAAAACGAACAACGTTCCTTAGCGGAGATACCTTAAGAAAAACTCTGTCTCTAACCTCAAATTCAAGGTCGGTCCTCCTCTTGTCAGTGTAGGACTTTTGTCTGTCTTGGACCGTCTTCATCCTTCTTTGTATTAAGTCTACTTTCTCTGAAGTCTCTCGGATCATATCTAGTCCAAGTATGAGCTTATCAGTAGACTCCCACCAACAAGTGGGCGATCGGCATGGTCTTCCATATAAAGCCTCGAAGGGCGCCATTCCGATTGTTGCTTGATAGTTGTTGTTGTAGGCAAATTCCACCAAAGGAAGATGGTCTTCCCATGTCCCTCCGAAGTCAAGGATGCACAGTCTTAAAAGGTCCTCCAAAACTCTGTTCACTCTTTCTGTTTGGCCGTCGGTTTGGGGATGATAGGCTGTGCTAAAGCATAACTGTGTGTCTACCGCTTCTTGCAGACTCCGCCAAAACTCACTAGTGAAGATAGGGTCTCGGTCGCTAACAATGATGGATGGTATTCCATGGAGTCGAACGATTTCCTTGAGGTAAAGAGATGCTAGGGATGAGGCAGTTCTTTTACTTTTGACGGGTAAAAAGTGGGCGCTTTTAATAAGCCTATCCACAATTACCCAAATGCTAGTGTTGCCTCTCCTAGACCTAGGCAGACCATCGATGAAGTCCATTGAGATGCTATCCCATTTCCATTGCGGGACCTCTAGAGGATGTAGCAGACCGCCAGGCTTTTTCTGTTCTGCCTTAACCTGTTGGCACATCATACACTTAGAAACGAATTCTGCCACGTCCTTCTTCATGCAGTTCCAAAAGAAAGTTCTTTTTATGTCCTTGTACATTTTATCTCCGCCTTGGTGTATCGTCATTTTGGAGTGATGTGCTTCCTCGAGAACCTTCTTTACTAAATCCCTTGTCTGTGGGACGCATAGTCTTCCGTCTCGCCTTAGCCAACCCTTATTGTCGATGTAGTATCTGTTGAGGTGACTTGAAGTCTCACCCCTAATTAGCCTATCAATCGTCTCCACAAGCTGAGGGTCCTCGCGTTGTGTTGTCCCTATCGAGTCCACTAAAGTCGGGCGTACTTCGAGCGATGCTAGCAAGCCTGGTACAAAATCGGAGGAAGGCCTAAAGTCGAAGCTGGCTATAAACTCTAGGCTTTGTCTTTCAACAAACAGCGGGCTTAAGGTCAGTTTCTTTCGGCTCAACGCGTCTGCCACTACATTGCCTTTGCCCAGAGTATAGGAGATCTCGAAATCATACAAGGCAAGAAACTCCATCCATCTCTGTTGCCTCAAGTTAAGATCTTTCTGCGAGAAAAGATATTTCAACGATTTATGGTCAGTGTAAAGTTCAAACTTCTCACCTAGGAGATAGTGTCGCCAAGACTTGAGTGCAAAGACGATGGCGGCTAATTCAAGATCGTGGGTCGGGTAGTTCTTTTCGTGCACTTTCAACTGCCTCCCGCCATAAGCTACTACCCTTCCTTCTTGCATTAAGACGACGCCTAGCCCTGTCCCACATGCATCTGTATAAATAGTGAACATCTTGCTTCCATCTGGCAACGTCAAAACTGGGGCTGTTGTAAGAGCCCTTTTCAGTCGCTTGAAAGCAAACTCGCAATCCAAGTCCCAATTGAACACTAGATTCTTCTTGGTCAACTTCGTGAGCGCAGCTGAGATTTTCGCAAAATCCCTTATGAACTTTCGATAGAAACCTACTAGTCCTAGAAAACTTCGGACCTCAGTTGCATTCCTTGGTGTCTTCCAATCCTGTACCGCCACTACCTTAGCAGGGTCCACTGCTAACCCTTGTTTGGATACTATGTTCCCAAGGAACCTCACTTCTTCTCTCCAAAAGTGGCATTTGGAGAATTTGGCTTTTAGCTGATGGACTCGCAGAGTTTCCATGATTGCCCTTAAGTGCTGAGCATGTTCCTCTTCACTCTTTGAGAAGATAAGGATATCGTCTACGAAGACCACTACGAACTTATTGAGGAAATCCCTAAATACCCTACTCATCAGGTCCACGAAGTAAGCAGGTGCATTTGTCAAGCCAAAAGGCATGACAAGCCATTCAAAGAAGCCGTCTGGGGTTCTGAATGCCGCTTTATCGATACTATCTTCAGCCACCCTTAGCTGATGAATACCGGTTGCTAAATCGAGTTGGGAGAAAACAGACGCTCCTACAAGCTGATCTAACAAATCGTCAATTCTGGGGAGAGGGTGCCTATTCTTTTTCGTTAGCTTGTTGAGCTCCCTATAGTCAACACATAGACGGAGTGAACCATCCGCCTTTGTAGCGAACACCACTGGAGCGCCCCATTCTGAAATGCTCCTCCTAATGAACCCCTTTTCTAGAAGCTCTTTAATCTGTTTACTGAGCTCTTTCCTTTCCCGTGGAGCCATGTGTCTAACGGGCAACGCAACAGGCTTTGCATTATCTACAAGATATATACGGAAGTCTATCTCCCGCTTCGGAGGCAAGCCCTTCACCTCTTCGAAGACATCCGGATATTCCCGGACCACTCTAACCGATTGCAAATTTTCAACGGAGGCATCAAGCGATTCAAGGTAACTAAGCATAACCGCATACGAGGGATTACAAGAAATTTCCAAAGTATTACCGAGCTGGGTTAGGAGTCTAACAACCCTTTTCTCACAATCAAGGATGGCCCCATTACTGGATAGCCAATCCATGCCCAAAATCAAACCATATCCCGAAAAGCCCAAAACAAAGGCACTACATTTAAATTCTACGCTTAGAATAGAAATTTTCAATCCCAAACAGATCATAAACAAATGAGCTGGGCCCCCAATTGGGTTTGAAACAATTAAGGGGTCCTCTACCATACTAGTTTTTAGGTGTAGAGATTCTACTAAAGCAGATGAGATGAAGGAGTGTGATGCGCCAGAATCAAATAAAGTGCGAACAGGGTGATCATAAAGGTAAACTACACTTTCTACAGAAGTATTTATACCTCGCTGTTGCAGAGGTGGAGCCTCTAGCACATGAACTTGTGCCCCTGAGGTGGATCCAGCCCTATGCCCCTGTCCTCGTTTCTTTGGGCAGTCCTTAGCCATGTGGCCTGTCTCACCGCAAGAAAAGCACCCACCATTCATCTTGGCCTTCTTTTTCCGGCAATCTTTCACTAAGTGCCCCACTTTGCCATAGAAATTACACTTCCTCTTCTCTTTGTTGCCTTTCCCGCCCTTCTTAAAGTCTGTCTTCTTAGGCTGCAAACCTTCTTTCTTCCCTTGAGAGTTTTCTGCCTTTGCCTCCTTCTTGCCCTTATCCTCTTCATTCAGCAACGCCATCTGTACCAACCTTTCATACGTAGCTCCCATGGGTATATGGGTCATGGCCAAACTGTGTAATGGCTCATTGAACCCTTTGACAAAACGGAGAGCCTTCTTATGCGGGCTGTTGACTAGGTCCAGTTCGAACCTAGCCAGCTCATCGAACTGATTAACATACTCTTTGACTGTCTTGTTCCCTTGCTTTAGAAATAAGAATTTTTCAAACTGCAAACTCCTTTCCGCATTTGAGAGAAATTTAGCCTCAAAGCTTGCCCTAAAGTCCTCCCATGTTTCCACTGGTCTTTTTGCATTAGTGACTTCCCACCAGTAGGAAGCCTCGCCCTTTAGTAGCCATACTGCCAGTTGTACTTTCTGTCTATCCTCTACCTCAAAGATGATGAATGAGTCCTCGGTTTCTTTCAGCCAATTTCTAGCTGCCACGAAGGACTCAGTTCCATGAAAATCCTTTCCTCCCATAGCTTTAAAATCTTTACATATCTTAGCAAAGGTGTTTCCCCGTGGAGGAGGTGGAGGAAGAGGTGCTGCTACAGCTGGATGATTTCCTGCAGCTGGGGGAGGAGGAACGGTAGGACCTGGCTGAGTGGCCCTTGCTTCTAAGAACCGTCTAAACCATCCAGGTATTGGTACACCCTCTGGCAAGTTAAGTTCTTCGGACATGCTGAAACAAAAAGGATAGATTTAAAACGAAGGATAAGAGATAGTTCCTATGGCTTTGGGGGGGGGGACTTTGCCTTTTAAAATAAAATAATATTTTATCTTAAAAATGCTTCTTTAAATTTCTTTTTGAAAAATAAATTTTCAAAACTTTTTATCTTATCTGGTAAACCTATGCTCTGATTCCAAGTGAAACACTCCACCTCCGTTAGGGTCACTATCAAAGGGAATGCCCTAATTTTGGTGGAGGTTTATAAGTATAAATCACAGATATACAAGACAGATATAATAACACATATTTTTGAATAGCGGAAAACAACAATTTTTATTTCATTCAAATACGTGTTACACCAACCATACCATAATTGTCTTACAATATTCCCAAAAACATAACATCTTCATAATTGTCTGGATTACATTATTTAAAGAAGCATAAAGAAAATTATAAATAAACTGCAAAAGTCCCTTAATTGCAGTCCAAAGCCATAGTCCAAAACGAAAAGATCCAAGCAATACATTCTTTCTCTTCAAGCCGGATATGAAGGCTGGTCAAGCTGCGGTATTCCCTCCCTGTGGACCTGGGGGGAAACGGAAGAAAAGAAGACGAAAGAAAAGTAGAGTCAGACATAAAGCCTGAGTAAGTCAAGGACTATTCAGTCTACGAATAAACAACTGGGTATGATAAGTATAAACTAGAAATGGGAAAGCACCATAAACCAAGTTAAGTTGTCTAGGGTCGAATATACTATCGTACCCCATATTAATCTTTGTACCCATATAAACTAGTTCCCAACAGGCACGCCATAATCAGGGTGAAGTGATCCATTTTATGATGATCGGCTCCTACTCGCATAGTCACACGTGTCTTACGGCCCCCGATGTTGTAGTTATCTATGCTGGTCCCACCACGGGGTGTATCAAGTCCCATGGTGGCGGCCCGACACAACCCTAGAATGCACAGGTATGCTACTGGTACCCAGTGCCTTATTTTTCTGCGCCGGAGTGTGTGCACGCCCGCACCCCGTTAGAACCTACACTGTTGCACCACCGCCGTCGATTTGACCTCTTACAGTCAGCCCAGTAATCGTGCCCCACCCTGCCTAGTTTCAGGGTATCATGATACGCCTTGTAGCGTTACGCCTGAAAAGGGTCCCCCGCTACTAGGTTTTCTATTTCTAGCCAACATGCTAAGTTGGTTAAGTGTTTTATAAACCTAACCCCCAATCAGTCTGTTTAGTTTAGCATGTTCTATTTTGATTAAGTATTAATATAATTTACTTAATCCTATCAATCCTGACTCAGCCTTAATTGTCTTATTAAAGCCTTGACCTCTCACATTAGACAGGTATTGTTGTGGCTGCCTGTTGCCGGTTGGGTCCGGGCAGTCTTACGCCACAACTCAGTCTAACCTCGGGTCCTTATTGGGCTCCGTGTTTAACCTCCCACATTGGATAGATATTGTTGTGACTACTGGACAGCCGGGCGGTTCCGGGCAGGTTTACATCACAACTCAATCCAACCTCGGGTTAAACACATCGTATTTTCTACATTTACATATTTTGTCTCTTTTCTTTTTATGTGTAAATATTTGCGGCCCATTATTCAAATTTATCTTTATTGATTAAAATTTATTTATGTCACTTAATTGATTTTCAAGATTGTTGGCATGCGTCGAACATGCCACCACATATGCTCTATATTTTAGCCCAAATGTCATTACCCCCGTTTTACACGTTCGTTCAAATGTAAGGTGTGTTGGGTTTAATACTTAAACCCAATTTAGACATATGAAAAGGAGAGGCTTATAACATGATGTTTATAAGGTAACATAAAAAGGGGAGTGTGAACGCATGAATTTGCAACATAACGATTCAATTAACATAAGGTAGGCATATGTGAACTTGCAATTGTAACAACATATAATATAAGCAATACTTAAACATGAATCATTCTATTCACATAATCATGGTATAAACAAAACACGAATCATTCTATTCGTGTAGTCATGGCATAGATGATACTTAAACATGAACCATTCTAATCATATAATTATGGCATAATCATAATTGAACATGAGTCCTTCTATTCATATAGTCATGGCATAAGCATAATTGAACATGAATCCTACTATTCATATAATCATGGTTTTTATCCTATCTATGTAACTTGTAAGTGGGATGTAATTCTAGTGTAATTTCTAATGTAACTTATGTGCCAAATATCATATGATTATGATAACAACATAAGCCTAGAAACATGTTTTCAACTAGGCATAATAACAAACATAGTTTAATCATGTTCATAAAATTAATACAAGCTTACAAATACGCTTGCTTTTGTCACTATTACAAAATCATGATTTTTATACTTGAACTACGATGCCAATTCCAACATAACCTTCATATGAATCATAATACTTAAGTGGATCAAATTACACTAAATATGACCATAGAATTATACATCATGTTGGCATAACAATAAATCATATACTTGCATGAATTTCAAATAAACTATTACAACATGTAGTTGTTATTTTCAACATGAATCATATACTTGCAATTATCAAATGGGTGTTGTAAATAACTACCACAAACATGTAGTTTTCAATATGAATCATATGCTTGCATGAATCCCAATTAAAATTCAACAACATGTGGTTGTCACATAAACCATATACTTGTATGAATCAAATCGTACACCATAGCATTGCCAAATCAAAATAACATGCAAACAAAAGTTATTATCACCACAATTCCATTTCGTTGTTAACTTTCAACGCAAATCGCGTACTTGCAAATATCCAATTGTATACCATAATATTCCCAAATCGTTTAGCATCAAAGCAACATACAAATATATATTATTATCGCCATAGTTCCATTCCTTACTTTACACAAATCAACACAATTATTTAATTCACATCGGAATAGCACTCTACTTACAACGTATGACGAATCTTCAATTCAGGAATCTGAATTCTGAAATTGGAGATGCTATCCTTTGTTGTAGGCGTTGTTTTGATTGATTTGACGTTGCTTTGAGCTTTTGATTTATCTCCTAATTTTCTCTCTATTTTCTGACAGCTATCCTCAGTCTCTCCTCAGCAGCATGACGGTCTCATCTCCATTTTAGTTTATGTGAATTAGGGTTAGTCTTAGGTCCTTTTTATAGAGTTTTTGAGTTGATTTAGACCATCGATGGAGCTTGGTTTAATAATAGCCGTTCGTTCAAAGAAGAGACCAACCAGGAGCTGACACCTAGCCCTAGTGACAAGGCAAGGCTCAGAAAATCGACCAAACACAGACTAGGCCAGCTAGGGTGGGCTAGGTTCGACCTGGCTCAGGGGCCAGGTCGACTCCCCAGTCGACCCCTAGGTCGACTCTAGAGTCCACCTGCCTGGGCAGGTCGACACCTAGGCCGACTCCCAGGTCGACCTGGCCTGGCAGGTCGACGCTAGGGTCGACCCCCAGGTCGACCTGGTGAGTTTGGGCGGGAATTTTCCCACCTACTCTGATTGGGCTGAAATTTAAATCTGTTTTCGTAATTTGAATTTTCTGAAACTTCATCGGGCCATAATTTGGTCATACGGGCTCCGTTTTTCGAAAACTCGGACTCTATTTTGCGTATTTTTCCTAGACGAACGCAATGGCGTATCCCGTTTCCCTTAATTCTTTGTTACGAAATTAGTTATACTTTAATTTGTGAATTTCACAGTTATAGAATACACGGGGTGTTACAGTGAACCTGAAGACAAAATTCGTGCTTCTTATCCTTTTCTTTTTGAGAGTACATTCTTGATTTCTTTTCCAAGCTTTTACTTCGCATTTGCTTTTATCATTTATGTTTATCCGATCGTTCAAACCATCGACCCTTAGGTAGAATCCAATGGTTGGAAACACATGTTTGAGACATGTTATAATTGATGGTTACAAGTGGATGCAAATGTCTACTAGTGGTTGCTCGTGGATGCATATAAACACACTAGGTAATATATCAGCACAGTCACTTACATGTTACATATGGATGTTTGTGCATTTTGATTTTCCATAGATCGAAATGGATGAATCATCATATGGATGTTGCATATTGATGAATGGTTGTGCACACATATAGAGCTTATATGTTATAGTAGGGTTATTTGTATATATCCTAGACACATAGCACATACATATATTACATTAAGGAGGTTAACTGAATCAGTCAACGCTTGATTTTAGCATTAGTGTAGGGATATATACACACAACACATTTTTCTTATGTTCATACAAGCATTAGAAATTCTTAAGGACAATGGATGCCAGTACATGATGGATGAGTATATTGTTGTAGGTGGTTGTTATGATAATAACATTCTTCTTAAACTTGGAGATTTCGGGACGAAATCCTTTAAATAAGGGAGAATGTAACACCCTAAAATTTAGTACATTAAAACCATATAGTAAAGATAATAAATTGGGAATAACTTAATTAAATATTAAAAATTAAGGGAATTCGGCTATATTGTTGCGTTTGTCTAGGAATTATGGTTTAGATAGACCCTAAGTTTGCATAAATCGGATAATGTATGAAGAAGTTATGGGCATAAGAAGTTTGTATACATATAAGGGGTTTTACACATACAAATTCAAATCAGAAAAAAAAACGCGCAAAATGTAACGTATATGGGGAGACCCATGTCCTACCTGGGCCGACACTTGGGTCGACCCAAGGCTAAGTGGGTCAACGCATGGGTCGACCCAGTGGGTTGATGGTTCGACCCACTCAAATGCGGGGAGGATTCCGAATTTTGTATATGGACTGCATCGTTTGC
Organism: Allium sativum; assembly: GCA_030737875.1. Lineage (NCBI taxonomy): Eukaryota > Viridiplantae > Streptophyta > Magnoliopsida > Asparagales > Amaryllidaceae > Allium > Allium sativum. The sequence continues at coordinate 194,396,435 of CM060913.1, forward strand.
TAGGTTCGTTCTCTGACTCAACGACACGTGTAGAGCATAAATTGAAACCCCAGAATCTAACGATTAAGGTTTGGCTCTGCTAATCTATAAGAAGGGGATTTCTCACCCATTTTATTAACACATAATTCTTCACCTCTCTCTGCCTCCATTATGTATTATAAATTAAGTAATAAAATATGGAGACGCTGCTGAAACTGGATTAACAAAGAAGATTAATGATTTGTAACCAACCTTCAACCCTGCTGTTGATGTCTAAAATGGAACACCAACACCCTTGAGATGCGCAAACACTTCAAAACTGTTTAGATCTATAATGCGGGAAACCACAAACACAACAGCAGTAAAAAGACATGAATTATTAGTGGTTTGGCCTAGATTTGGCATATGTCCACTTTGAAGAGAGATTTCATTATGATTCTCAATGTTACAATGTACACAATCTTTATAACTTTGCTCTCTTTCTTTATTTACAATCAATTCTCTCTACTTCTTCTCTTTAATCACTTGATTCACTTGATTTCACCACGGAAATGATAAGATTTCTTTGGTTGCGATGATTGTTGGAGTAGATCTTCAACAATTGAGCGCTTAAATGATCTTTGACGATTTCAAGGTGATTAAGAGGATGAATTGAAGTTGAAATAGGTTTAATGGAGGTTTAAATGACTTGGAGTTGTTGAGAAATGAAATTGGCAACACTTCGTGGAGGGAAAAATCAGTCCCTTTAATGGTGGAAATGTGGGGGTATTTATAGATGTAGATGTGTGATGAAGAGGTCGGTAATAACGTGTACATGATTTTTGGTCGTTCACACGACCTGACATTTTAGGTCGTCAACCTAGTTGTTCCTTGGGCTCTAAGAAATGATCCAGTGCGTAGCGACTTTACTCCATAGTGATGAGCACGACCTGACTTGGCTTTAGGAGAGGACTACCTACTATGACAAGGCATAAACGATTTAACCGTGATGCGGCCTGACCTTGTGAGCATGCTTCTAGCGACTTAAGGTCTTAATGACTTGCTCTTGCATGAAATCAACGACCTAGCAGTTGAAAGGCCTAAAGCTTGAGCAACCCGAAACTATGGCCGATGACGTGGCAGGGATGATCTAAGGAATAACGACCTGACCTAATGATATTGTTAATAGTGCTAACGACCCGAGGGTTAACGGCCTAACAACAAACTATATGATCAACATACAAAGGAAACAACCCATAACTTAAAACCTATTTTTTATCGGTTAACATTTTCCTCTCGAAGCCTGTATTATTTGTAAAATAATGCACGCTTCAAATTGAACGACCTACTATGCTTTGATGGATTATGAGCTGTTCGCTTGAAGCACTAGTATAATTTTCAATTATCAGGTCGTATGGGCCTTCAAACAGACCTAACTCGTCCCAATTACCCCTTTGTCTTTATAATTCCCTTTAGGCCGCTATTTTTCACTTTATTTCATGCCATCGTAGGAGCTTCGTTAATGGCAGATGAGTTTTAAGAGAAATTATCATCATTCTTCAATCAATTCCGCTTCCAATTAGAGTTGTGCTACCACTGTTTGTCAAAGACTCAATCATTGTCAAACCCGATTGCCTTCTTCACCACAATCGACTTAGTCTAATCCACAATCGACTTTGCCCAGATCAAAGACGAATCGACCAGATCTGAAACACTGTGCAATTCCCGAGTTTTTCTAGAGTCGTTACACCGGCTTATGATTGTTTCCGATCTTTGATAGCAAGATCAAATGATGAATTTTCTTTTGCTTTTGCGTCTAATTGAGTTTTAGGGTTTTAAACCGATTTTTGGGAATTTGCTGTCGAATTCCGATTGCAACTTGTTTGTTACTTATAAGAATTCATGCAACAATTTTATGCTAATGATATTGCTCACCATTTGTAATCTTTTGTGGAAACCTGCATTCTTTGTTTTTTGAATCAGCTATTAGGGATTTTGACTGATTGTGGCGATGATCCACGTGTTGAATCAATTTTGATTGTATATCGTCACTGAATCGAATCGGTTTTAATAGTTCAACATTGCAGCTTCTATACTAATTTGCATCTTCACATTTTACACTTCGGTTACTGTACTATGATTGCGATGGAACACTTCGATATTTGATGATATTTGTCTTCAAATATGAACCCATAGAATAAGCTTGATCGGTGTAGAATTCATTCAACATGCCGATTTGCATTAGAATCCAAGTTAACCGCAAGCATGAAGCATCTTTATCAATTATGATTTTTTGTTGCAACCCTTCACATTGGCATGTAGTGTTTTGAAATTTGATTGGTTATGAATGCATATAATGTTGCTGATCATCGTGTCATGTATCGTTGTTGATGCACAGATTCATCTACGTAAATCAACACAGTTCACTTTAAAATCCATTTCTTTAATTACTGACTTCTTTCGAATGGCTTAAGATTACGTTGTCTTGTCGTTAGAGTGATTTATGGCCTCAGACCGTTAACGACCTGAGTTTGTGCACGACGTACGACCTGGCTTTATGAGCCGTTAGACGATATAATTCTACAAACTGTTGAAACGACCTATGCCTTTAGATTGCTGATATGACCCATGCCTCCAGATTGAGTCTAAGATCTTAAGTCATTATGCACCTCAAGTCGTGTGACAGCATGCTCCGAACCAGCCAACATTTCCCTGAAATGCGTTGTGCCAATGCCCAACTAGCACGGGACGGTCGTTAAAAGAAAAGGGTTTGAAACTATGAATCACCAAAGAACCTGTTATATATCTCACAATGCATGGAATAAAATATAATAATAACATAACTTGATATAAAACAGACGAGACAGTGCATAAGCTGAAAACTAGACCATCATAGTAGCGGAATCCAAAATACAGCTCATGATCCAAACCATTATTACAACTTCAAAATACAGTCTCTAAAAGCAATATAGAAAAGGTACACTACTAATGCCCAAAGTTGTGACCAGCAACAACACAGGTAGAATAAATGTAAATAGTACATGGAAGCCTCTTGCTCGTCTCCTGACAGCTACTAGTGCATATCACCTAACCTGTCTCTAGTCTGCTCATTTAGGAGCACTGAGAGTAATAAGAAGAGACATAAAACATTCGGTCAAACAGAAGTCTGGTATGTGCGATAGTAGCAAAATAAAATAATAACAGGTATAAATAATCATACCTGAACCTGGACCTGCAACTAAAGAGTTAGCACAACAAGATGTACAGTACTTTAAGGTAACACTAACATAAAGTGTAAAATGGGAGTGTGCATGTGATGGTGATAGCAAACATCAAACATAGCAATCATCCTCACATCACTCACTCAGTGCGTAACTCATACGATATCCACCACTTTGATCACCCAATCCATTGCTACGATAATTTTGCCCTTAGAAGTCATAATGACCCCATTGCACTGATCCATAGGCCATAGTCTGTCTCTCCATTATAAGGCAAAATTATGGATATTGATAACCCCTTTGCACATGTCCTGCAGCAAAGCCTAACTCTAAAAGTTAACTCATTGGTTCCCATCTGGAGCCTAAGTAATAATGTAAGGACCCGTAACTTCCCCAGTAAGGAAAGAGCGAATACTTTCAGAACAACACACAAAAGAACGCAGACAGAAGAACATTTCATTGTTAATTATAAAAATTCCATCAGAATACAAGAATATAAGAGTATAAACAAATAATATACATTCGATCAATATCAGAGATTACAATATATTACATAGCAGCGGAAAATAATACAAAATACAACTAAAGGAGATATACGGATACAAAGCTTTCCGAATATCGTTCCAGCTGTAAATCAGGATCCTTTGAATATAAATCTGCAAAACCAAAACTACTAGCTGCCCATGCGGAAAATAGGGGCACCCGGAATTTAGGTTAAAACAATAAACTCCAGGTCAGTCATTGGACTGGTGTGAGAACTAAAACAGTTATTAATCTTTATTTTAAAGTTAGGTAAATCAAGGGACCACGCCGTATAACATGGAACGGGTTTCCTCCCAGGAATACCAGTGCATAAAACAACAACGCAATGCTAAATAAAGAAAAATGAAGCTATTATAAGACCAAGGTCCTATCACACAATGCAACGTAAGCCGGGGGATAGGGTTTTCCCTTATAATAGCCAAACATGCTTAGTACGTTTAAAACAAATCATTTTGATACTATTATAAGTGCATAGTGTATAAAACGACTTCAAATCATAAGTATCAATCATAGATGGCATGGGTACCATATATCATGTCGCCATACTAGTTCTACAATTAAAATCGCAAAATCACGTATTGGAAATTGGATTTCCATCTGTGAACCAAGGCAAAAGATAGTCCTCTACCGATTTGAGACTCTTTAGCCCGAGCCTCAGGATCAGAGCTCGAGTGACCCTTGGATCGTCAGGGCCGGTCCACCGATGTGAATTAAAATGCCTGAACACTGCGTTTCCCCACCCTTTGGGGCGTAAATGAGCCAACAAATGACTCCATCTGCTTCACATAGTCACCGATACATCCGAGGCGCCTAGCAAACCAACAACCACATAAGTTAAACTCATCAGGGCGTGTAATACCACCGATGCAACTTCTAACTAGAAGGAAACGCTGCCCTCCTTGATGTCCTTTCCCGTTTCTAGTTCACAACCGGGGTGTGAGGCTCGCGAATCAACGTTACAAAATGCTATGCCACACAATCCGTGCTTTGATCATCAACCACAAGACTCTGCATTTCAAAAGAAGCCTTGATCATTTGCATCTTTGCATGCCACACAGGAAAACCACTACATGCAACCGATATCCATCAATCACACAGAATGATATCCAATGTCAAACACACATTCCATTTACAAGTCCGTTCTGGGTCTGAACGAAACCGGAGGCACCTTGTACCTCGCATATCCATCAATCTCCAAGTACGTCTGGACGATCACTAACTGATTCCCTCCTCTTGGGTGTACGACCCAATCAAGATCATCAGTAATTATCCAAATGACGTGAAGACCTCCGGTCTTCAACCACTGTCTTCATCTTCGACTCATCGTCGAATCCGTTATTCAGAATGGGATAAACCCGGTCTTTCCGAATAACTCGCGTATATAATAAACAAGTGTTACACAAACACAACATACGCCTCATTCCAATTCATCGGTCACTAACCGTAAATTAACAAGAGACCAATTCCCCAAATATTAACCCCGAAGCCCGAAACCAACATCAGATCAATACCCAGGAAACCTTTCATCTTAGCTAACATACAGTTAGTTTCTAAATTTCACTTTCTTAGGGAAAGGTTCCCATTAATTTTATCAAAGATAAATTCTTTTAAATTAAATCTTCTTTTGAATATCAATTCAAACTAGTCGGGATTAGCGAACCATACCGAAGAAATCATTTGTTTTAATTTCCCAATCCCAACCTATTCATCCCATGAAGTAAAACTGGTAATACTTCATATCTAACACCACTGTGTTATCGGTAAATTCAATTACCTTTTCACGTTCAAATCTAATTAGATTTAACTATCGCCTGGAGCAAAACTGGTGATACTACATTCTCGATCTTTTCAATCTAATTAAAGATTCATTAAAACTCCACTTAGTTTTAATCTTTAACTGGGTTAAAGAACCGATGTCATTTAAAACACGGTTCTCGATAAACCCCAAAATCACATCACGTTTCAATCAGTCCCTAACCGTAAAATAGCAAGTGAGCAATTCCCTAAGTATTAACCCCGAAGGCCGAATCCAACATCAGATCAATACCCAAGAAAACACTCAACTTAACTAATCTCTAGTTAGTTTCTGATTTTCTTAACTCCGTTGGGCCTAAGAACAGTATTATTGAAGATACCGTTCACGACAACCCAAAATTACATTACATTAATTATCGGGTTAAAGAACAAGTGTTATTTAAAACACTGTTCACGATAAACCTGAAAATCAATACCAATTCAATTCTAATTAAATTTTATTCAATTGGTACACTTCATTAAATCTAAATAAAAAGATTTAATCTTTTCCTCAACTGGGTTTAAGAACAATGTTAATGAAGACACCATTAACGACAAACCCAAATCACATTTGATATAAAATACAAGGCTCTGAATAGAAAATATATCGGCTTATATTCAATATCAAATTCTACGACCAACAAATATCGTATTGGAAATAACGATATATATATATATATATATCTTTCAAATTTCCATAGCAACATCTGTATAATCACGAAATCCAACATCGAACTATTTCGAAGATGATTTTGATTCAAATCCATTCAAATTCAATTATTGGAAATTCTGGTTATTTTCAAAACCATTTCAAATCCAATTTATTTATTTAAATATAAATAAATTATTATTCTAGTTCAAAACTAGTTCATTTCGATAAAATCTATTTTTATCTTTTCAAATATGGAGTTTTTCATCCCAATTCTTCACAAATCATTTCTTATAGTTTTACACACATTATTACTATTTTTAAGAATTTTATCAAGGCCCGTGCAGTCGATTTTCATCAACGGCCACCGAACTGCACTTACAGCGACCTTTTCCAAATTTGATTTGGACATAATTCCAAATCTAATCGTTAGATTTCAAATTTCTAATATTCGTTAGAAATCTCTTTTCGATACGAACCCAATGGTTCCGGTATTAGGAGAATCCGACAGTCGGATCTCGAGTAATATCCATTCGAAGTCATTGGTCGAAATTCGCGAACTGCCGCGGCGCGGCGCATTCTATTCAGGCCATTATATATATATATATAAATATATAATATTATATATATTTCGTCGATTTCCTTTTAAAACATATTTTATAAATCATTTTAAATTCGTTTCAAAAACAATTTCAATTCCCATTTTAATTTCAAAACAAAATTGAATTTTTCCTTATAAATTCGTTTTAAATTCATTTCAAATTGATTTCAATTCAAATCAATTTTTAATTCAATTTCAATTCGAATTCATTTCTATTCAATTTCAATTTGAATTCAATTCTATTCAATTTCGATTCGAATTCAATTCTATTCAATTTCGATTTGAATTCATTTCTATTCAATTTCAATTCGAACTCATTTCTATTCAATTTCAATTCGAATTCAATTCTATTTAATTTCAATTCGAATTCAATTCTATTCAATTTCAATTCGAATTCATTTCTAAATATTTGGTTTTGAAATCACTTTCAATATTCATTATAAAATCGACAAAATTCCCGTTCGTGTTAAAATGGCGTGTAACTACTTAACACGGCTTCACATTTCTATTTTTAAATATTCTATTTCAAATATTTCTTTTCCAAATATTTCTATTCAAATATTCCTTTTCCAAATATTTCTATTCAAATATTCGTTTCTCAAAACTGGAGTGAGGCCCAATCAATTACCATATAATGTTAATTATATGGATTTTCTACAACACATGTATAAAATAACAATGGTAAATAATCAACCATCATCCAGAGTGCACCACACAACTGCATAAGCATTAAATATAAATAATTAACGCTTACACAGTTTGTCAATCCATCGATTGAGATACAACTAAACAATCGGGATTAGTGTATGTCAAATATCATCCCAATACCCGTGTGGGGTTTCAAATCAACACACAAAAATTTTATTTGTGTAGTTGGGCGATGTGTAAAATTTATCGTTCCAATCGATATCAGTCAAATCAGTGTATATAAACAAATCGTCCGATTTGTTTATAAAAATTTATTTTATGTCTACGTTAAAAATTATATTTTTAACTATAAAATATTTTCCACTATAATTTTTTTTATTTCACATCACACAATCAAATTTCACAACAAAGCAATCAAACAAACAAGTCACCCATGGTCTGTGAACGACGGATGTCGGGTGCTACTAAATACCGTCTGCATCCTAGTATATATTTCAAACTAGAAATAAATGAAGGTGAGGAGTTCTCACAGAGTGTTCCACTCCGCCATGCTTTGCTTCCGAACTGTTGAACTGTCTGGATCTATTTGAAATTCCAATGCAGTTCTTGTCCCGCTGTTCATAATAAAAATTATATTTTTATCACTTTATTCAATAAATAAAAATCATATTTTTAATACTTCTACTTCATAAAAAAATTGTATTTTTATACTTCACATATGATAAAAATCATATTTTTATTGTTTTTATAATATAAAAATGATATCTTTCCTACTTCAAAGATATAATCTTTTCGCCATTTCATTATAAAAATCAATTTTTTATCTCTTCTATAAATTAAAAATCAAATTTTTATTCTTTCTAAAATATAAAAATCATATTTTTATAAATAAAAATATAATCTTTTCACTTTTATAATGATGTTTACCTAATAAAAATCCTAACTTTATTCGGATAAAAATCCAACCTTTTTTTTACTTAAAATTCACACCTCTTCTAAAGTAAAAAATCATACCTTTTCTATAAAAATCACAACTTTCTTTTCCGTTTTCTTTTTGAAAATCATTTCTTTTATATATTAAAAATAATTTCTTCTTCTCGCCATTCAAGCAATGCTATCCTCAAATAAAAACTGACTTAAAATCCCTTTGTTTATATTTTTTTTATTAAACTAATTGCATTAAATAAAACAAGTAGAAAAAACAAAACAAAAACTTACAACGAAAGAAGGCTGAGGGGTGCTGGAGATCGCCCGAAGTGGGGGGGGGGGGTTTGCGCAGGTGGGGCGCTGCTTTAGGTGGCGTTCTCCTTGGTGGCGGCGCAGGTTTCTAAGGGGAAGACGGGTTTGGGGCGTTGGGTTCTGAAATGGCGGCTTGGAGAGAGAAGGAGGAGGGAGGAAAGGAGGAATCAGAGGGGAGGGGTGGTGATGGACGGCGGCAGTGCTACTGGGGGAGAGCGCGACGGTGGGCAAAGGCGGCGGGCTGAGATTGGTGGAGCGACGGTTAGGGCTAGGCCCTTTTTTTTAAATCTGTTAAGTGAGGGAGAGAGAGTGTTGAGGGGTGAGGTTATATTATAAGTATTTAATTTATTTTAATTCACTAAAAGGAACTTTTTATTTCGAACTCGATATCAAACCCACCGACTATCGACCCTAGCGTATTACCCCCATTCCGAACATAATGGGATACGTATCGTAAGCTAATTCGACTGTTTCGATCAGTTTTCATCCAAATTAAAATATAATTCTATATATTGAATTTGAATGCACATTTCAATTTAACTGGGGCCACATACTAACTAGAAAAATCCCTGAAAAACATTTTCTAGCTTTGTATTGACGATACGGTCCAAGCAAAACTAGTTTTGTCAAATTTTGAGACCGTTTGGAAAATGGCCATTTTCCAGTCGATTAAAATCAACTAGAACTGGTCAAACACGTTTTCCTTTGCCACGCTCACATACTGATTCGAAAAATTACGAAATTTGAAACCTAGCAATAATTTGGCATCGCGGATCCAACAAAAGCGGTTTCGTCGAAAACCGAGGTCGTTTGCAAAATTTCCATTTTTAAGGGCCAGAATTCCACAGCGACTATTCGGAAATTTCAACTGGACATATCTTTTGATTCCCGCTATGAAATTTCAATTTTTCGGATTCGTTGGAAAGATATTCACAAATAGATTCAAATATTTTTGGTTTCACTAAAATCCGGTTTATTTTGAATCTTATACATTCATTTGAAATTTGAAATCGAATTATCGAACTATCGCGCCATTTTCAATTCCTTTTATAATTATAAATAAATATTTATATTCTATCGACGATTCGAATAAATATATATGTTTGAATTCTATTTTAATTAAATTTCTCGTCATTATTACTTCAAAATAATTCATTTTAAATATTCAAAATTCGCTAAAATTGCCAAAATAAAATTTTTAAATTGGCTTGGATTTCCGGGTTATTACAATCTCCCCCACTTAAAATTTTTCGTCCCTAAAAAGGAACGAAGCCGAAAGTTGTCTCACAAATCAACTCAACTTCCAGTATTTTCATTACCGCTTAAGTTCTTCAACTTTTCAGTTTCTAAGAACTTTCCAAATTTTTCAAAAATTTGGCTAACACCCTAAATCTACGAAAAATTTCGCCATAATCTCCCCTGCACCGGGGACTTCGGGATATTTCATATATCCTCCCATGGCCTTCTTCAATCCAAAAGAAAAAGAAAAAGCGAAGCGGTTGGCCAATCGGCTCATAAAATCATCATCACCCAAACAAAACAGTAAATTATGGTAAACATGTACCTATTTGTCGGGGATCAATTTTATTCTTCTTCTCTAGCCTCCTTGCTATGACTTGTTCAGTGTAAGTACATGTATATGCATGCAAATGCAAAAAATTTTCAATACAATTCACTATTTGATCAATTTGGCTAAAAGTTCAACATTTAATTAATCAAACAATAATCAAACAACACAATCAGCAATCAATTAGTTGATTAGCTTTTCAAATTCATAACTTTGATACATAGTAAAAAAATCAGATTTTTGATGCCAAATCACAACAATAAGCCCTATCTAGTTTCGGTTCTCACACCAGTCAATTGGAAATATACAGAAATCTCACTTTCGAAACTCGAAAATAAATACTTGCGATGGTGCCCAGTCACCAGAATTATCCCCGGGCAACTAGAGTGTGATTCTATAACTATCTAGTACATTAAAACTTCGAATACACGTTTGCAAGGTGTATATGAAAAATCTCTATATATTGGATTGTCCAAATTAATTTAAAATGAATATTCAAATACGTACAAAACGATTTAAATTTCAAAACAAAATTTGTTTTCATTTTAAAAATATACTCTTCACACTCGTTCTAGGATACTACTGATCCCATCTCTAACGAGTCATTCCCATTGGATATTACTAATCCAATTTCTGATGAATTCTTTCGTTTGGTTCTAATGTGTCTTGTTCTCTGATCCTTATAAACCAAAGCTCTGATACCACCGTAAGGACCCGTAACTTCCCCGATAAGGAAAGAGCGGATACTTTGAGAACAACACACAAAATAACACAGACAGATGAACATTTCATTATTAATTACAACAATTCCATCAGAATACAAGAATATACAGAGTATAAACAAATTATATACATTCGGTCAATATCAGAGATTACAATAAATTACATAGCAACGGAAAATAATACAAAATACAACTGAAGGAGATATACGGATATAAAGCTTTCCGGATATCGTTCCAGCTGTAAATCAGGATCCTGTGAATATAAATCTGCAAAACAAAAACTACTAGCTGCCCGTGTGGAAAATAGGGCCACCCAGAGTTTAGGTTAAAGCAATAAACTCCAGGTCAGTCATTGTAACGACACGGGTTTCGCCCGACCTTAATCGATCGCAAAATCGACCAAGAGCGTTCAAAATCCGCATACGTTAACTTTGGGAATACAACACATCAGAACAATAACAGCAGACTTTTATTACATCATGATAATATAACATCAGAGTACAGAATATATCAGAGTGCATCGAAATTTAAAATACAGCGGAAGAAAATTTTACAATAAATTTAATACAGTGCAGCGGAAATAAAATAACTAAGGCAGCGGAAGGCTTCCAATGTTCTGGACACATCTTTAAGCTTCAATCCAGGATCCTGCTAAAAAGATAAACCTATAGACACTGCTCGACTGCCCGTGTGGAAAGAGGGCACCCTAGTTTGCAAAAAGGTGGAAACAAACAACGGGTCAGTCGTGGGACTGGTGTGAGAATTCTTAACTAATAAATCACTATTAATAGGGCAAATCCAAAGACCACGCCGCTAATGCGGAACGGGTTTACTCTAATGGATTGCCGTGCATAACTTAAAGTAAATCGTAAAACAACGCAATGCTTTTTAGAAAAATGAAATCACCATAAGACTCAGGTCCCATCACACAATGCAACGCACACCAGAGGATAGAGTTTTACCTTATGGTGATCAAACATGATAAATACGGCAAATACGAGTTTGATATTATTATTAGTGTGTATATGTTTGAAAAACAATTTCAATGATAATGTATCAATCCTAGGAAGCATAGGTACCATATGCTATGCCTCCGTACTAGTAATACAATCAAAACCGAATGGCGCGTATTGGAAATTGGTTTCCATCATGAGTCAAGGCTAGGGAGGAGCTCCTTACCGATTCGAGACACTCTAGCTAATGCCTCAGGATTACCCGCAGTTAACCCTTGGAAATGGCAGGGCCGATCCTCAAATACAGCTTAGAGGATTGGCAATTCCTAAGCACACGTTCCCCGGTCCTATAGGACCTATCCGAGGCGCCTCATTCCATCATCCACATAAGTAAAATGTCAGGGATGGTAGGTCACTGACACCACTCTAGCTAGAAAGAAACGTGCTGCTCTCCCTGCGTTCCCTTCTCCCGTTTTAGACTCCGCCGGTGTGTGAGGCTCGTGAAGTCACGTCATACACAAAGCTATACCTAAACAGGTTATGCTTTGATCTTCCCACAAGGCCTGCTTTTCAACAAAGCCTTGATAATATGCATCTTAGCATGCCACATCATCACTCCATAACACACTACCAATCCTTTGCCGAAATATATGAATGGGTGTTAAGCAAGAGAATAAATTCTCCGCCACCAAACATCCATACATTCGACAGAAGATTAATAATATGATATATAATGGAGTACGATGTCAGACACACAATCCATTTATAAGCTTATGCTCTGGGTCTGCGCGAAAGCCAAATCCGTTCAATCAACATGTTCGTTCGGACGACGACCATGACCTTGACTTGGGAGCAAATCAATTCAATGTCTCAGTCGCTGTCCTCCTGAGGGGAAGATTGACGGTCTTCATTAGTCGTGTTCTTCTTCAATTCTCATCGTCGTTTGATTATTTGGAATGAGATTAACTCGGTCTTCCCAAATAATCTTCGTATATATATGTATGTAAATATATTGAAAACTCTTCCTTATCGTTATTTCTAATTTATAACGATTATTTAATTATTTTATTTAATTAAAAATAATTAAATCTTTAATCAACGACGATTCAGGTCAATGGCGATTTTGGGGCTGTTTTCAACCAATTTTGATTTTCACATATCTCAAAATCTAACCGTTGGATTTTGACGTATTATATATCGTTGGAAAGATTTTTCCAACACGGTCCTAACGGTTTCAGTTTCAAGAAAATCCGACGGTCGGATCTTCTTGTATAGTCATTTAAAGATATAATTTCAAAACGCGAACTACCGCACTTGATTCGTTTAATTTTAATTATATTTATGTATATAAATATATATATATATAAATAATTCATTTAATTCATCGTTCTTACCTACATCTCCCCTTTTCCCTTATTTTTTTTCCACTTCTTAATCTTACATGAAAATGTAATTAATAATTAGATGGTGAATTATTCCCTTTTAGTCATGGGACTGGGGTGAGAACTAAAACAGTTATTAATCTTTATTTTAAAGTTAGGTAAATCAAGGGACCACGCCGTATAACACGGAACGGGTTTCCTCCCAGGAATACCAGTGCATAAAACAACAGCGCAAGAAAAATGAAGCTATTATAAGACCCAGGTCCTATCACACAATGCAACGCAAGCCGGGGGATAGGGTTTTCCCTTATAATAGCCAAACATGCTTAGTACATTTAAAAAAAATCATTTGATACTATTATAAGTGCATAGTGTATAAAACGACTTCAAATCATAAGTATCAATCATAGACGGCATGGGTACCATATATCATGTCGCCATACTAGTTCTACAATTAAAATCGCAAAATCACGTATTTGGAAATTGGATTTCCATCTGTGAACCGAGGCAAAAGATAGTCCTCTACCGATTCGAGACTCTCTAGCCCGAGACACAGGATCAGAGCTCGAGTGACCCTTGGATCGTCAGGGCCGGTCCACCGATGTGGATTAAAATGCCTGAACACTGCGTTTCCCCACCCTTTGGGGCGTAAATTAGCCAACGAATGACTCCATCAGCTTCACATAGTCACCGATATATCCGAGGTGCCTCGCAAACCAACAACCACATAAGTCAAACTCGTCAGGGCGTGTAAAACCACTGACGCCACTTCTAACTAGAAAGAAATGCATGCCCTCCCTGATGTCCTCTCCCGTTTCTGGTTCACGACCGGGGTGTGAGGCTCGCGAATCAACGATACACAAATCTATGCCACACATGCCGTGCTTTGATCATCAACCACAAGACTCTGCTTTTCAACAGAAACCATGATCATTTTCATCTTTGGATGCCACACAGGCAAACCACTCCATGCAACCGATATCCATCAATCACACAGAATGATATCCAATGTCAGACACACAGTCCATTTACAAGTCCGTTCTGGGTCTGAACGAAACCGGAGGCACCTTGTACCTCGCATATCCATAGATCTCCAAGTATGTCTGGATGATCACTAACTGATTCCCTCCTCTTGGGTGTACGACCAAATCAAGATCATCAGTAATTATCCAAACGACGTGAAGACCTCCGTTCTTCAACCACCGTCTTCATCTTCGACTCATCGTCGAATTAGTTATTCAGAATGGGACAAACCCCGGTCTTTCCGAATAACTCGCGTATATAATAAACAAGTGTTACACAAACACAACATACGCCTCATTCCAATTCATTAGTCACTAACCGTAAATTAGCAAGAGAACAATTCCCCAAATATTAATCCCGAAGGCTGAAACAAACATCAGATCAATACCCAGGAAACCATTCATCTTAGCTAACCTACAGTTAGTTTCTAAATTTCACTTTCTTAGGGAAAGGTTCCCATTAATTTTATCAAAGATAAATTCTTTTAAATTAAATCTTCTTTTGAATATCAATTCAAACTAGTCGGGATTAGCGAACCATACCGAAGTAATCATTTGTTTTAATTTCCCAATCCCAACTTATTCATCCCATGAAGTAAAACTGGTAATACTTCATATCTTACACCACGGTGTTATCGATAAATTCAATTACCTTTTCACGTTCAAATAGAATTAAAGATTTAACTATCGCCTAGAGCAAAACTGGTAATACTCCATTCTCGATCTTTTCAATCTAATTAAAGATTCATTAAAACTCCACTTAGTTTTAATCTTTAACTGGGTTAAAGAACCGATGTCATTTAAAACACGGTTCACGATAAACCCCAAAATCACATCACGTTTCAATCAGTCCCTAACCGTAAAATAGCAAGTGAGCAATTCCCTAAGTATTAACCCCGAAGGCCGAAACCAACATCAGATCAATACCCAAGAAACCATTCAACTTAACTAATCTCCAGTTAGTTTCTGATTTTCTTAACTCCGTTGGACCTAAGAACAGTATTATTGAAGATACCGTTCACGACAACCCAAAATTACATTCCATTAATTATCGGGCTAAAGAACAAGTGTTATTTAAAACACTGTTCACGATAAACCCAAAAATCAATACCAATTCAATTCCAATTAAATATTATTTAATTGGTACACTTTATTAAATCTAAATTAAAAGATTTAATCTTTTCTCAACTGGGTTTAAGAACAGTGTTAATGAAGACACCATTCACGACAAACCTAAATCATATTTGATATTAAATACAAGGCTCTGAATAGAAAATATATCGGCTTATATTCAATATCAAATTCTACGACCAACAAATATCGTATTGGAAATAACGATATATATATATATATATATATATATATATATATCTTTCAAATATCCATAACAACATCTGTATAATCACGAAATCCAACATCGAACTATTTCGAAGATGATTTCGATTCAAATCCATTCCAATTCAATTATTGGAAATCTTGGCTATTTTCAAAACCATTTCAAATCCAATTTACTTATTTAAAAATAAATAAATTATTATTCTAGTTCAAAACTAGTTCATTTCGATAAAATCTATTTTTATCTTTTCAAATATGGAGTTTTTCATCCCAATTCTTCACAAATCATTTCTTATGGTTTTACACAAATTATTACTATTTTTAATAATTTTATCAAGGCCTGTGCAGTTGATTTCCATCAACGGCCATCGAACTGCACTTACAACGACCTTTTCCAAATTTTATTTGGACATAATTTGAAATCTAACCGTTAGATTTCAAATTTCTAATGTTCGTTCGAAAGCTCTTTTCGATACGAACCCAATGGTTCTTGTTTTAGGAGAATCCGACGGTCGGATCTCCCGCAATATCCATTCGAATTCAATGGTCGAAATTCACGAATTACCACGGCGCATTCTATTCAAGCCATTATATATATATATATAATATATATATATTTCGTCGATTTCCTTTTAAAACATATTTTATAAATCGTTTTAAATTCGTTTCAAAAACAATTTCAACTCCCATTTCAAATTCAAATCAAAATTGATTTTTTCCTTATAAATTCGTTTTAAATTCATTTCAAATTGATTTCAATTCAAATCGAATTTTAATTCAATTTCAATTCGAATTCATTTCTATTCAATTTCAATTCGAATTCAATTCTATTCAATTTCGATTCGAATTCAATTCTATTCAATTTCGATTCGAATTCATTTCTATTCAATTTCGATTCGAATTCATTTCTATTCAATTTCAATTCGAATTCAATTCTATTCAATTTCAATTCGAATTCAATTCTATTCAATTTCAATTCGAATTCATTTCTAAATATTCGATTTTAAAATCACTTTCAATATTCATTATAAAATCAACAAAATTCCCGTTCGTGTAAAAATAGCGTGTAAATACTTAACACGGCTTCGCGTTTCTATTTTCAAATATTCTATTTCAAATATTTCTTTTCCAAATATTTCTATTCAAATATTTCTTTTCCAAATATTTCTATTCAAATATTCCTTTCCAAATATTTCTATTCAAATATTCCTTTTTCAAAACTGGAATGAGGCCAAATCAATTACAATATAATGTTAATTATATGGATTTTCTACAACACATGTATAAAATAACAACGATAAATAATCAACCATCATCCAGAGTGCACCACACAACTGCATAAGCATTAAATATAAATAATTAACGCTTACACAGTCTGTCAATCCATCGATTGACATACAACTAAACAATCGGGATTAGTGTACGTCAAATATCATCCCAATACTCGTGTGGGGTTTCAAATGAACACACACAGATTTTATTTGTGTAGTTGGGCGATGTGTAAAATTTAACGTCCCAATCGATATCAGTCAAATCAGTGTATAGAAACAAATCGTCCGATTTGTTTATAAATATTTATTTTGTATCTACGTTAAAAATTATATTTTTAACAATAAAATATTTTCCACTATAAAATATTTTATTTCACTTCACATCACAAAATCTAATTTCACAACATAGCAATCAAACAAACAAGTCATCCATGGTCTGTGGACGACGGGTGTCGGGTGCTACTAAATACCGTCTACATCCTGGTATATATTTCAAATTAGAAATAAATGAAGGTGAGGAGTTCTCACACAGGGTTCCACTCCGCCGTGCTTTGCTTCCGAACTGCTGAACCGTCTGGATCTATTTGAAATTCCAATGCAGTTCTTGTCCCGCTGTTCATAATAAAAATTATATTTTTATCACTTCATTCAATAAATAAAAATCATATTTTTAATACTTCTACTTTATAAAAAAAATTGTATTTTTATATTTCACATATGATAAAAATCATATTTTTATTATTTTTATAATATAAAAATCATATCTTTCCTACTTCAAAGATATAATCTTTTCGCCATTTCATTATAAAAATCATTTTTTATCTCTTCTATAAATTAAAAATAGAATTTTTATTCTTTCTAAAATATAAAAATCATATTTTTATAAATAAAAATATAATCTTTTCACTTTTATAACGATATTTACATAATAAAAATCCTATCTTTATTGGGATAAAAATCCAACCTTTATTTTACTTAAAAATCACATCTCTTCTAAAGTAAAAATCATACCTTTTCTATAAAAATCACAACTTTCTTTTCCTTTTTCTTTTTGAAAATCATTTCTTTTATATATGAAAAATCATTTCTTCTTCTCGCCATTCAAGCAATGCTATCATCAAATAAAAACTAATTTAAAATTCCTTTGTTTATATTTTTTTTATTAAACTAATTGCATTAAATAAAACAAGTAGATAAAACAAAACAAAAACTTACAACGAAAGAAGGCTGAGGGGTGCTGGAGATCGCCCGAGGTGGGGGGGTTTGCGCAGGTGGGGCTCTGCTTCAGTTGGCGTTCTCCTTGGTGGCGGCTCAGGTTTTTAGGGGGAAGACGGGTTTGGGGCATTGGGTTCTGAAATGGTGGCGTGGAGAGAGAAGGAGGAGGGAGGAAAGGAGGAATCGGAGGGGAGGGGTGGTGAATGACGGCGGCGGTGCTACTGGGGGAGGGCGCGACGATGGGCAAAGGCGGCGGGCTGAGATTGGTGGAGCGACGGATTAGGGCTCAGCCCTTTTTTTTATTTCTTTTAAGTGAGGGAGAGAGTGTGTTGAGGGGTGAGGTTATATTATAAATATTTAATTTATTTTAATTCACTAAAAGGAACTTTTTATTTCGAACTCGAAATCAAACCCACCGACTATCGACACTAGCGTAATACGCCCATTCCGAACACAATGGGATATGTATCGTAAGCTGATTCGACTGTTTCGATCAGTTTTCGTCCAAATGAAAATTTAATTCTATATATTGAATTTGAACGCACATATCAATTTAACTGGGGCCACATACTGACTAGAAAAACCCCAGAAAAATATTTTCTAGCTTCGTATTGACGATACGGTCCTAACAAAACCAGTTTCGTCAAATTCTGAGACCGTTTGAAAAATGGCCATTTTCCAGTCGATTAAAATCAACTGAAACTGGTCAAATGCGTTTTCCTTTGCCACGCTCACATACTGATTTGAAAAATTATGAAATTTGAAACCTAGCAATAATTTGACATCGCGGATCCAACAAAAGTGGTTTCGTCGAAAACCGAGGTCGTTTGCAAAATTTCCATTTTTAAGGGCCAGAATTCCGTAGCGACAATTCTGAAATTTCGACTGGACATATCTTTTGATTCCCGCTATGAAATTTCAATTTTTCGGATTCGTTGGAAAGATATTCACAAATAGATTCAAATATTTTTGGTTTCACTAAAATCCAGTTTAGTTTGAATCCTATACATTCATTTGAAATTTGAAATCGAATTATCGAACTACCGCGCCATTTTCAATTCCTTTTATAATTATAAATAAATATTTATATTCTAACGACGATTCGAATAAATATATACGTTCGAGTTCTATTCAAATTAAATTTCTCGTCGTTATTATTTAAAATAATTCATTTTAAATATTCAAAATTCAATAAAATTGCCAAAATAAAAATTTTAAATTGGCTCGGATTTCCGGGTTATTACAAATAACTTCTCATTTGGATTTCCTTTGCATCTCGGGTTTTGGTTGAATTGGTTTTGACCTTCAGAAGAGTTCACAATTGTCGTCGCATGGTAGAAGTACGAGTCGAGTTCAGTTTGAAGTCATCATCTTGGATGAAGTTACAAAGTATAGGAAAGATCATAATCCCGCTCTTGGTATCCCACACTCCAAACCCCACTCTCAAAATCCCGCTCTTGGAATCCCACTCTTGGAATCCCGCTCTCGGAATCCCCTTGAGGAATCGTCAGCATACCCCTTCAGGAATAATCAGCATACCCCCTTCAGGAATCATCAACATACCCCTCTGTAGGAATCATCAGCATAACCCCTTCAGGAATCATGAGTATACCCCCTTCAGGAATCGTGAGCATACCTCCTAGTCAACCTAGTCAAGGCGGTTCGTGACCACTTGGTCAAGGCGGTTCGTGACCACTTGGTCAAGGCGGTTCGTGACCACCTTGTCAAGACGGTTCGTGACCACCTGGTCAAGACGGTTCGTGAGGCGTCCCCTTCAGAAATTCTGGGAGATTCGCGAGGCACCCACTTTAGGAATTATGGCCGGTTCGTGACCACTTGGTCAAGGCGGTTTGTGACCAACCTCCGGCCACCATCAGGAATTTTGTAGTTTTCCAGCAAACTAATATCGCCAAACGACGGCGTATTCAACCATTAAAATCTTACTATGAAGTCATAAAACATACCAAACAACAGTAATAACATGTAGGATCAACCAAAAACAACAAAATATCAATCACATGAAATATTTTAGATCAAACACACCCAAAAAATATGATTTTCCCCATAATCCCCTTAAGCATGTTTTAACTGTAAGATTAGCAAACTTAATCCAAATTAACCCAAATTTTCACTAGTGACATAAAATAATATTTTAGAATTTCTAAATATTTCTCCAGATTTTTGTGATGCATAATTTCGCTAATTATCACTAATCACCCCTAATTAGCCGTAATTAGTTAATAAAAGTGAAAATCACTCACCTTAGCCACAAATAAATTTTAGATCTGAAACTATAACTGATTCGGCATGGATCCCAATGCAACACAGCAGCTCCAACTCCGATTTGATGTTATTTTGACTTGATTTGATTTAATTTATCTTAATATTTGATTAGAAAGTGATTAAGAGGTAGTTTAGAAGGTAGAAGCCAATGTTAGGGTGGAAGCGAGGTAGTGGCAGATGTAAAAATGAAAAAGAAAGGTTTCCCTAACCCTTTTTAGCCCTTATATAACCCTAATCCTGAAATCCCCAATGGGCTTAGACGTTAATTACCCAATTAAGCCCAATTAAGTTGTTTTTTCACCTTCCAAACATTATTTTAGCCATATCACCCAAACGGTAGGTCCGTTTGATTAATGTGACCACTCTACAGAAGGGTAAACCATCATTCGAATCCAATGGAAGTGGTTTCGGGTCAAAATTCCTTTCCAATCAAAATTTATAGGAGAAACAAGATTCGCTAGGAGCAAAATTGAAATTTGGCAAAAATCAGGAACATGGAAATGACCCTAATAGTCGTTTCCCAAAGTTACACGACACTGCGACTTCGTATGAAAATGAAATAAATATTCTATGATCCTTCGATCCATAGAATGTGGGTCGTTACACTCCCCCCCTTTAGAAATTTCGACCACGAAATTCCTTAATCAAAACATACAATGGAGCTCCACATGCCAATCATCCATTCACAAACAAACACACATGATATCACAACAAGCCTATCCTAGCATGCAGTTTACTAACAGGGGAATAACTATCATTATTAAAATCTTACTAGGATAAAAGATCTGGATATAACTTCCTTATGTTCTTCTCGGTTTCCCAAGTACAGTCGTTCTCATCATCACACCATCGATGTTCATCTCTTCCTTGGAGATGATTTCTTTTAGGTTAGAATCATCCCTCTGACTGGAACCAATCCGCTCAATCATTGTCAGTATAATCGTCAAACTTTCTAACATCTCTGGACCCAACTCATACTTAGGACTGAAATCATATCCTACGATATACTCCAATTGCTTCCATTCAAGAAACATAGCATCTAAACTAGCATGTCTCCTACTCAATGCATCAGCTATCGCACCTAGTCCGGTAGCAAATGTATCCGTGTATACTGTCATCTCTTCATTTCCCATCGCCAGAATCCTACAGGTGATAGTCTACTCAAGAGAAGAAAATAGGAACAACCATAGCAACCATAACATCCATCAGACAATTTCTATCTATCATCTGCTAAAGCCATGAATACGTCGATACCTGTATAACTGGTCCAACCAATATCAACGTCCAATGGAAGCCTCGGCTCCAAACGGACTACCGCATGTTCAACGTACGTTTATCCTCCAAGGATAACTAGATCATGTCCAACGTACGTTTATCATAAATAGGCGTCCCCAAATACCCCTGTTTCGAGTCCGCCTAGAACACTCTAAACTATCGATGATTCCTCATTAGAAGAGCTATCCACAACTCCATCTTTAACTCGAGTCCAACCCAAGTCAATCCATTATCTTGTAGCCTTCTCGAGTCCCACGCGAGTCATCTCATAGCCCTATCGAGCCCAACTCAGGGCAGTCCACATCATCGAACAGTCTTATCATGTCACGGCTGCCCATCCATCACTCCTCGAGCAAACCAAGACATCATTCAAAGGAAATCATAACAACTACTTATATCTCAGGCAAACCATCCTAGTCGAACTCGGCATTCCCCAAGCACAAGTGCCAAAGGCCTAAACCAATATCAGACAAGCACTCAAGGAACATCTCCTTCGAAACCAGACAATCTACGTGGGATGATATGAACAACACAACCAAACACTTGAGCACTTATAAAAAACTCTGGCTATCCTCGCCAATCCTGTTTCGAAACTATTGTTGATCGCATGACAGCCCATGCCATTTGTCAAGGGTAAATAGCGACCCAGCTCTTGCCAGACTACTGCACGTCCAACGTACATTTGCCTCCCAAAAACTACTCGAATTTACGACAACGATAATCTCTCTATAACTCTTATCGGCATCGTCGGCAACTATCCACAAACTCAGATCCAGTCTCGAGTATCTGTTTCCCACAAACTCAAACCCAACATGAGTCGTCTCCCTACTCATTGCATCTCCAAGGTTAGCGGACAACCATTGTTTACGAGTTCAAGTCCATCTTGAATCATCCTAACCTTCGTTGCATCCCCACGATCAACGAACACATCTTATCGCTTCAAGATTTCCCCATTGAATTTACTCCGAAGTTATTACCAATCTTGAACAAAAGAGAACATCAACGTAAAGTTCTAAACAATCCATAGCAATCACTCATTTACTACGGAATACCACAATGCTCATGCTATTCACCACCGCATTTAAAAATGCTTCCAAAGACCCTTCCTTCATGAGTCATGGCCGACACGAATCTCTTTGTTCCCTTAGTTCTAGTTATTATTGCCATCACTAGGTAGGTACCCAATACCACCCTATATCCTTGGAGTCGGCTCCCAAAATAATGCCAAACCCAGTAAAGCCGAAAAAAAGCAATCACAAGCAACATAAATCCATGACTCGATAAGAGCAAATCACAACAAATCCTAATAAGGCTAGTCGAACCACCAATCGGGTTCGTCACAACTAAAGGTCTATCGATAATCTCGAGTTCGAATTCCAACCTATCTACCAGATCACTAGATGTGAAGGAACGGGAAGCCCCGGTATCAAACAATACTCAAACAGGAACATCATAGATAGAAAGCATACCTTGAATAACGATACCCTTTCCCTTCTACGCCGCAGTTGGGGCATTCAACGAAGAAGGAACAGCTTTGATAGCATATACTTCCATGATCTGTCTACTCTTTAGGGGGTTGCAGACATTTATCCTTGTGATGTCCCACTTGGCCGCAATTGATACACTTCCTTTCCCCTGGCTTTTCCCGACAATCTCTGGCATAGTGGCCCTTCTTGCCACAACTAAAGCACTCGCCATCTTTTTTATTCTTCTTTTTCTGACCATCCTTAGTTTTGTCTTGTTTCCTCTTATTTTAGGAATTATTCTTGCCTCCACCACTTGTCTGCAGCTTTGGCTCCTCTGTAGACGTAATAGCAACCTCGGTCTTCGACTTAGGGTAAAGGCTCTCAGATCTCAATGCCTTTCCCACAGTAGATTCAAAAGTCTCATCGATATGGTTTATTGTTTCTCCCCCAAGTATTCATCTAGACCAGTTATCAACTTCTCATTCTTCTTCTCGACCATATCGATAAGGGACAATCCATACTTCGATAAGGCATCAAATTAAGCAATATACTCCAAGATTGCCCTACCATTCTGCTTAAGCTCCAAGAATTTCCTAGACAATTCTGATTTCTGAGCAGCTAGAATAAACTTATCACTGAATCGGGCCTTAAATTGATTCCAAGTAACTTGATCCTCGGGAGTAGCTGCTTTAATAGCATTCCACCAATTCATTGACCGTCCTTGAAGCTGACGCGATGCTAGCTTTCTCTTCATCGCATCGTCAATTCCTAAATCCTCGAAGATGCGCTCACAACTATCAAGCCAATCTCGAACCTCTGTAGCCAATTCCATTCCATTAAACGGTTTCCAACCAAGACTAGTATTATCCTTGCATAGCTTGGCGAAATCGGCTCTAGGCGCCTGCACTACTGCACCACCACCGTTATCCCCATTAGGAGTTGCTCCTCGAGCATCCCTAAGCATCTCTCGCATGAAGGTAGTAAACATCGTCCTTATATCAGGGATATTCACATTGTTAGCCCTTGAACCTGTACTCCTCGTATATCGGCTCATTGTTCAATCTGTAAAGAGAAAACGATTAACCATCTCTTTTGTGGTGCAAGTGCAGTATGATTTCATCCTTAGATATACTAATAGTATATATATAGTTTTTGAAAACCAAAATATCACAAATACGTGCTTTCATAAATGTATACCATCTCTTCCTGATGTCTTCCCCTAGGATAAGTACGCAACCTAGGCTCTGATACCAAGTGTCACAGCACGCCCTGAACTAGCTGACATTCCCTGAAATGCGTTGTACCAATGCCCAACTAGCATGGGACAGTCGTCAAAAGAAAAGGGTTTGAAACTACGAATCACCAAAGAACCAGTAGTATATCTCATAGCGCATGGAATAAAATATAATGATAATGTAACTTGATATAAAAAAGGCGAGACAGTGCATAAGTAGAAAACTAAACCATCATAGCAGCGGAATCCAAAATACAGCTCATGATCCAAACCAATATTATCTCTAAAAGCAAGATAGAAAAGGTACACTACTAATGCCGAAAGTAGTGACTAGCAACAACACAGGGAGAATATATGTAAATAGTACGTGGAAGCCTCTTGCTCGTCTCCGGACAGCTACCCTTGCATATCACCTAACCTATCTCTAGTCTGCTCGTTTAGGAGCACTCAGAGTAATAAGAAGAGGCATAAAACACTGGGACAAACAAAATTCCGGTATGAGCGATACCAGCAAAATAAAACAATAATAGGTATAAATAATCATACCTTAACCTGGACCTGCAACCAAAGAGTTAGCACAACAATATGTACTGTACTTTAAGGTAACACTAACAAAAAGTGTAAAATGGGAGTGTGCACGTCATGGTGATAGCAAACATCAAACATAGCATTCATTCTCACATCACTCACTCAATGCGTAAAGCATACGATATCCACCACTTTGATCACCCAATCCTTTGCTACGATCACTTTGCTTTTGGAAGTCACAATGACCCCATTGCACTGATCCATAGCCCATAGTCAGTCTCTCCGTGGTGAACCAAAATTATGGATATCGATAACCCCTTTACACACGTCCCACAGCAACGCCCAACTCTAAAAGTTAACTCATTGGTTCCCATCTGGATCCTTAGAAATAACTTCTCGTTTGGACTTCCTTTTCATCTCAGGTTTTGGTTGAATTGGTTTTGACCTTCGGAAGAGTTCACAATTGTCGTTGCGTGGTAGAAGTATGAATCCGGTTCAGTTTGGAGTCATCATCTTGGATGAAGTTACAAAGTATAGGAAAGCTCGGAATCCTGCTCTCAAAATCCCACTCACAAAAACCTATTCTCGGAATACCGCTCTCGGAATCCCACTCTCGCAATCCTGCCCTCGGAATCCCACTCTTGGAATCCCGCTCTCGGAATCCCACTCTCGGAATCGTTAGCATACCTCCTTCAGGAATCATCAGCATATCCCCTTCACGAGTCATCAGCATACCCCCTTCAGGAATCGTCAGAATATCGCCTTTAAAAACCTATTCTCGGAATACCGCTCTCGGAATCCCACTCTCGCAATCCTGCCCTCGGAATCCCACTCTTGGAATCCCGCTCTCGGAATCCCACTCTCGGAATCGTTAGCATACCTCCTTCAGGAATCATCAGCATATCCCCTTCACGAGTCATCAGCATACCCCCTTCAGGAATCGTCAGAATATCGCCTTCAGGAATCGTGAGCATACCCTCTTCAGGAATCGTGAGCATACCCCCTGGTCAAGTCGGTTCGTGACCACCTGGTCAAGGCGGTTCTTGACTACCTGGTCAAGGCGGTTCATGAGGCACCCCCTTCAGAAATTCTGGACGGTTCAATAGCCACCCCCTTCAGGAAATCTAGGCAGTTCGTGAGGCACCCCCTTTAGGAATTCTGGTCGGTTCGTGACTACCTGGTCAAGGCAGTTCGTGACCACCCCCATGGCCACCATCAGGAATTTTGCTATTTTTCTAGAAAGCTAATTTCGCCAAACGACGGCGTTTTCAACCATTCTAACCTTACTATGAAGTCACAAAACTTACCAAACAATAGTAGCCAAAAACACCAAAATATCAATCACATGAAATATTTTAGATCAAACACACCCAAAAAGCATGATTTTCCCCTTAATCCCCTTAACCATGTTTTAACTGTAAGATTAGCAAACTTAATCCAAATTAACCCAAATTTTCACCAGTGACATAAAATAATATTCTAGAATTTCTAAATAGTTTTCCCTATTTTTATGATGCATAATTTCGCTAATTATCATTAATCACCCCTAATTAGCCATAATTAGTTAACAAAAGTGCAAATTACTCACCTAACCCACAAATAAATTTCAGATCTAAAACTTTAACTGATTTGGCATAGATCCCAATGCAACACAACAGCTTCAACTATGATTTGATGCTATTTTGACTTGATTTGATGTTATTTAGCTTAATATTTGATTATAAAGTGATTAAGAGGTAGTTTAGAAGGTAGAAGCCATTGTTAGGGTTGAGGAGAGGTAAGTGGCGGTTGTAAAAATGATAATGAAAGGTTTCACTAACCCTTTTTAGACCTTATATAACCCTAATCCCGAAATACCCAATGGGCTTAGTTGTTAATTACCTAACTAAGCCCAATTAAGCTGTTTTTCACCTTCAAAACCTTATTTCAGCCCTATCTCCCAAATGGTAGGTCCGTTTGATTAATTGACCACTCTATAGAAAGGTAAACCATTATCCGAATCCAATGGAAGTGGTTTAAAGTCAAAACTCCTTACCAGTCAAAAGTTATAAGAGAAACATGATTCTCCAGGGGCAAAACGGTCATTTAAAATTCGACAAAATTCATGAACATGGGAATTGACCCCAATAGTTTTTTCCCAAAGTTACACGACGCTACGACTTCGTATGAAGATGAAATAAATATTCTATGATCCTTCGATGCGTAGAATGTGGGTCGTTACCCTCTTGGTCGTTGAGCTCCTTAGCCCTTAGGTCGATGAGCGATGTAATTACTTAGACCGCTGGGCGATATAATGCTTTTATGGATTCGAATGGCCTAAGCCTTCGAGAATTCGAACGACCTAAGCTCCCAGCAACCTAAGACCTCCAACAACCCAGGCCTTTATCATGTTCGGACGACCCAAACCTCTTTGACAACCAGCGATCTAAGGCCTTGAAGTGGTTGAACGACCTTGCTCCTTTAGATCGGTGAGCGATCTGGGCTTTATGTCATGGAGCGATCTGACTGTTAGGTCCTTGAGCGACCTAACTCCTAGGTCATTGGGAGACTTGTCTTTTAACACCAGAAGCTTGCTTCTAAATGTTTTTATATTTGGGCATCATAGACTTTGAACACTCCACAATTGTAACCTGAGAACTGCATGTCTAGATGCACTGTTTCTTGTCTTACGAAGCATCACGCACTGGCATGTTCTGGACTTATACATCGCCATCGATCATTCGATTCGATAATAAATTAGTTAACAAAGCACATCACAATGAATTCTAAAGACTTAAACTAGGTGATGCATATATACGAGACTATCTCATACAAAAATTTGTGACTTGTTGAACTTTAATTGTATACACACGACAATTTAGTTTATGTTAGTAGCGACGCTTGAGATCAACTAATCGACATAAGCCAGACTGTGGATTTCAAGCCTCGCTTTTATATGATTCATATAATTCTACACGACACTTCACATTTAAGAAATGCATACCTGTGATATATTTATAAACAAGATTGTTTGTGTATAATGACTACTAGGCAGCAAGATCGCCTTCAGACTGAAGGGACATATTCTTCTGAATAAGTTGATATTTCTACATCCACGGCTATAACAACTACGGTTCCTGAACTTGTACCCTATTTGCCATTTCATATTCCTCATCCCCTTAGTGCCCTGCCATCAGAGAGACATTCTACCATGATCAACCAGAATCTCTTTAAAAAGTTGTGCGATCAATGTGATATCCCTGAGACTGATGCAATATTGCCAAGGGAGAATGTATTCGCTGATCAACCACCAGGTGGATATTTAGTCGTTAATAGGTAGATGTTGATGAGCGGTGTTGTTCCCCCTTTCAATCCCTTTTTAGAGAGGATCCTAAATCATATGGCTATCGCTCCTCTCTAACTTCATCCAAATGGCTACATTATTTTGTTAGGACTTTACACTCTTTTATGCAAGTGAAGGAGCATGATCCTACGTTTCAGGATATATGCTACCTATGCTCATTTAAAAGGAGGAAAGACACTCTGTCTATCATTCATGTTGAGGGTGAAAACATAGGAAGATCGTACTTGACTTGCCGGAGAGTGCTTTAGGATTCTTGACTCATTTTTCTTTGTTCGCTATACCGAGACCTTTCTTGGGAACTGGACAGAAGGAGGTGAGAATACTTGTACAGAGCTCTTCTCATCCGATTCCTTTTAAGTTTCGATTACTGAAATTTTCTTTCTTGATTACAGTCTTTCCAACTCCAGTCAAGGATAATAAAGATTCTACCCCTTACAAGGCTATTTATAAAGCTATAAAAGCCATTCGTATTATAGATATAGGCAAAAATACTTGATTATAGAAGAATTCCTTTGCAAATATAGATTGCTCCAACTTTTAAGGAAATATCCTTCAAAAGGAGCACCTTCCATGCCTCAGTCTGTGTCTATAGCATTAGATGTTAGTGCTTCTTGAGAGGGTGGTGCATCACGAAGTCAAGTCGATGAATCCTTACTAAATAAGTGCTCAAACCCTACTAGCAGAAGTAAAACACCTTCTACACCCGAATTGCCTTCGACGGAAGAGGAAGAGTTTACACACCACGAAGGTAAAGGTCTTATTAAGGTTACCGAACATGTCGAGGAAGGTAAGACCATTCTCGTTGGTGATATGGATGTTGGAAAACTCGATGAGAATCCCACAATCCTAATTGTTCATGAAGAAGGTTCTACGGACATTTTCAATGAGCTGAGTGATTTCAATACTGTAAAAGATCTTTCCTCAAGAGACATTACGACTTCGAAGCTTGCATCTGCGGTTATGAAATAGCAATTAAGTTAGCTTTAACTCAAACCCCTCCATTGTGGAGAACATTTTCTGAAATCGGGCCTACTTTAGCTTCTCAAACGAAGAGCGGTTCATGACTAGATATTCGTTAAACCACACATTACATGTACTCTAAGTTTTGACACTTTGCATGTACCTTATAATCCAACCCAGTATTTTTTAATCTATGTACTGAAATCTTACTTTTCCTTATTTCAGGTCCAACTATGAATCGTCCATACATGAAAAGCTTTAAACATCAAACCGGCTCGTATAACTCGAGGCATTTCATGCATTCTCAACATTCTCAGCAACCTCACCACTCTCAGCAATGCCAGTACTCTCATCAGTCTCGGTATTCTTATGATACATGGAGACTGAGAAACAAAGGAGGTGGAGGCACGAGTCCTTGGACCATCTAGAAAGAGAAGACCGGAATCGAGGATATCTTATGATGATCGTGACCGATACGATGACTGTTATGATGATTGCCGTGTACGGGGCAGACAGGAAGAAGAAGATTTCTGAAAAAAATAAAAGAGTGAGGGTTGATCGAAGCAAGGACTATAGCAAGGATGATCCTCACAAGCGGTCCATATTGGATAAAGATCCGGTCCCTGATGCTCAGGCCACTTTCGGTTATTTGCCCCTCACAGCTCCATCTATTACTCCTCCTCGGGTTGATATCCAGACGATTGTCAATAGGCCACGTTACACTCTTGACCCCGCTCCTTGCGCGTTTGTAGAACGGTTCAAACATTGGTGCTTAAAGCGAGTTCGCTTTGATTTTGATATACATCCATCCGATATGAAAAAGATGCTTAAAGATTTGGATGTACTGAAAAGCAGCATAGGGAACCAACTGAGTGTAGTGGAGGATCAGGATGATAAGCAGTTGGATGATGTTAAGGGCCTAGTTAAAAAGTTGCACTTATGGTACAAGTTGACCAATGAGCTCCAACGGGTCCACAAGAGTAATCTCGAGCACATAGCTATGCTTGAGAATGAAAAGGTTGAGCAAGCCAATGTTCTTGAGTCTCGGGATGACAACATTGCATCTCTTGTGCACTGGAATACAGAGCTAGAGGCCGAGAATCAAAGACTCAAAGAAGAGCTAGTTACTGCTAAGTTGAGAGAAACTGCATTGAAAACGCAAGTCAAAGATGCTCAGTCCACCCAAAAGACTATTGAAGCCCAATTAGCCGTGGTGGAGAATGCTTCTGCAACATATCAACTAGATAACACCAGTCTTCACTAGAAGAACACTGCTAAAACATTGGCTATTTCCATGTTGAAAGCTAAAGCCGAAATCCTTGAGAAGGAGAGAGATCAAGCTCTGGCTGGTAAAGCAGCTACTGAAAAATCATTCACTAATGCTGAGGCTGATGCCAATGCCACTTTATTCATATTTTATGTCTTCATTTTCATGAGCCGAGACATCTTGCGCTATTTAGGGGATGAGTTTCCCATTACACTGGATGAAGTCTAGGAATCGGTGCTTGCCCTAGTTGGAGATATTTATACTGAAGATCGTCTTACTAAAAATATTTTGGATGACAAATCTTGTGAAGCTTTGGCTAAGGGGAAGAAGCAACTTATGATCGAATGTGGTTTGTCTATGGAGCTGGTTCCTCTGGGCAGCCACCACTACCGCACTCATTATATCGATGTTCAAATTTTCGATCCTCAGACTCGTGTTGTGCCTCCCGTTGATGTTGCTATTGTTCATGAGGAGAGGAAAGAAACTTCCGAGGAGAAGACTACTGAGAAGCATGCGAGAAGCGATGAGGGTGATGACGTTAACCCAGATAATTATGAAGTTATGCACATAAACCTTTCTTCCATAGGTAAAACTGAGATTGACCAAGCCATATCGGACATAGACTATCTTTGTACTTCACCTAGGTATGTTGCATTCTATGCTCACTGTTCATTTGTATTAGGCATGATCTCACCAAAGCCTGCTTCTACTGCAGTTTACACAGCGATGGCCGAAGTCATCGTTACTGATTCAACCTTGGTGTCGACTATTGCTTCCCCGCTTAGCACTCCTCCTCCGGGCGATGCATCTTTAATAACCACTTCTAATTCTGCTTCGCATCGTGGGTCACAAGAGGCAAAGATTGATGTAATTACTGACTTGGATGACATAGACTACTCTCCTAGCGAAGCAGAAGGCCTTGACGATGTGGATGAAAGCCCGGGGAAAGGAGCCAAAATTAAGAAAAAGAAGAAGATTAAGCCTTCATCATCTTCGAGGCGCAAGGGAAAAATGCTGTTTCTATGAAAGGAGGACTTGTTATTTTGTTCTCTAAGAGCCTCCAGGATGGTATAGAAGCTAAGGATGAAAGTCAACCTGCCGATAACCCTCCTCCTTCTTCCGTCAAGATTAATAAGCCATTCTTGAGGTCTAGGGAATCCAAGGTTGAAAAAAGAAGGATTAGTGCTTCCAAACTACTTTACTTTACTTCTTATAGCTTTCTTTTACGCATTATGTTTAGACCGGGTGTTTATGCAAGTACCGACCCTTCCCTATGATTTTGTGCACATTTATATTTGAGACTTGTGTTTGTTGATGTGAAGCTTGATTTCATTTTTTGTACTTTAGCTGTTAGTTGCTACTCTAGCTTTTTCATACTTTTCTATGCATTTGCTTCTTTATATATTACAAATCTTTAGCTGTATGAGATGTTGTGATGAGCATGTGGTATGTCATGTGAGCATTGTACTATCTCAATGTGATGGTGTTTCCCCCATACTATGGGCTTGTCACAAGTCGTTAAAGCTGAATGCAATAAACTTTGCTAAGTTCCTCTGTGCTGGATCTACGTTCTAGAAGCTTGTTGCTTGCTAATAAATTTTTCTGCCAGCGCACTTTAAGCTTCTAAGATTGCCAATTCTTTAAGTGTATTAGCTTTGTTGACTGGTATCAAGCATCTTCTTAAAGAAGTTTTCAATATATATGCCCCTGCCTCAGAGGTCTTTAGCCTTCACTATGGGAAGTAACTTTGGCCTCTATTATGAGGAGGTTGCCTTCACAGGCGATGCGATGGATTTTGGTAACACCCAACATTGGTCTGCTTCCGCTAATTGGTGTTTGACATCAAAGAATCATTGAGTTCCCTGAAAGAGGTCGTTTATAACTCAATGTTATTATGCTCCCGTTGACCAAATCGAGCATCGGTGACACCATTGAGGCAACGTTCATGGGCAATGTGAAGGATTTTGGTAACACTCAACGTTGGTCTGCTCCCGCCGATTGGTATTTGACATTGGAGACTCACTGAGTGCCTACAAAGAGGTCGTTTAAAACTCAACGTTGGTCCTCTCCTGTCGACCGAATCAACATCAAAGACTCCACTGAGTGCAGCTTTACTATGGAGAGGTAACCTTCACGGGCATCGTGAAGGATTTTGGTAACTCAATGTTGATCTGCTCCCGTCGATTAATGATTGACATCGGAGACTTCATTGAGTGCCTCTACTATGGAGAGGACATTTATAACTCAACCATTCTACTCCCGTCAACCGAATTAAGCATCGGGGATTCTATTGAGATCACCTCTACTGTGGAGATGTGACCTTCACAATCATTTCAAAGGTCGATGCGAAGGATTTTAGTTGTTGTGTTGTTTCACAAGGCAAACATTAGTCTTCATGTCGGATGCGCTTAACTATGGTAAGCGATTGCAGCCAGACTGAGAGGTTGTGGCCCCTGGGTCGGAACTTGCAATCTCTGGTTTTAGCTCTGTTGCTACCTATTGAACTTTCCTCCATTTGACTCTTGGCAACTCCATCCCTTCACTTTTTAGGACAGTGCTTTTCATCGTTGCATTTGTGCATATTGGCGTTCATAACACTCAAAGCTTGAGTTGGTGTTACTAGAGTCATCACATTGCGTCGGACTTTGAAGAAGCAAGCGCTCATTGGATAACCTGCATCACAAAATCATCTTTTAACAAATTTTGAGTTAATAATTTTTTTGCAAATAAGAGATTTACTCAGACAGGCATTCTTTTATTCATGCAACTATTGTTTAGTACAATGCCTACAAAAATATTTACATACTTTTTACAAAAAATTGGAACATGGTATCAAGTAAAAATTGGTGAAGATGAATGCTATTCCAGGCCCTTGCAATTGGAAACCCATCAACAGTTGTTAGTTTGAAAGTGCCATCGAGCAGCTTTTGGCTGATGATATATGGACCTGATCAGTTTGGCCCGAAGACTCCAGTTCCTGTCATAACTCTTTTCAACACAAGATCCCCGACTTTGAAGGTTCTTTATCTGACTTTAGAGTTGAAGTGTATGGCAATCCTTTGCTGATGGGATGCAACCCTGAGTTCTACCTCATCTCGCCTTTCTTCAAGTTGGTCAAGAGCTTCAAGTTGTATCTTTTCGTTCTGAGCCTGGTTGAAATGGATTCTGCAGTGTATAGGGACTTCTAGCTCCACCGGAATCATTATCTCTGAACCGAATGCCAAGGAGAAAGGAGTTTGCCCAGTACCAGATTTATGAGTCATCATGTACGCCCATGATGCAAGTGTTAGTTCATCGACCCATCCGCTTTTGGATTTCTTGAGTCACTTCTTGATGGTAGATTTGATGATCTTGTTCATAGCTTCCACTTTATCGTTTGCCTGCGGATGGGCCACTACAGCAAAGCTTTTCCTGATCTTGTATTTGGCACATAACTCTTTAAACTCTTCACTCTCAAATTGTTTCCCATTTGTATGTGATTATCTTCTACGGCACACCAAGCCTGCAAACGATGTTCTTTAGCACGAAGTTGATCACTTTCTTTGAGGTGATAGTGGCCAACGGCTCTGCTTCGACCCACTTGGTGAAGTAATCAACAGCTACAATGGCGTATTTGAAACTAGACTTTGCAGTAGGCAATGCCCCAAATAGATCAATGCTCTAGACAGCAAATGGACATGGACTGACCATTTGTGTTAATTCAGTTGATGGTGCTCTTGGGATCTTCGCAAATCATTGGAATATATCATACTTCTTGGTATAAGTTGCGGATTCTTAGTTTACATCAATCTAGAATTGACCGTATCAAAGTATTTTCTTAGCTAGTTTCTGACCACTGGTATGAACTCCACAATCTCCATTATGTAGCTCTTCCAAGATTGCTTTTGATTCCTCTTTGGGACACAGCGGAGAAAATGCATAGAGAAGCCTCGCCTGTATAACTGACCATTCTGAATGAGATACATGGGCGCCTTTCTGAGCATCTTTATTCGCTTCTTCTGATCATCTGGAAGCACACCTTTAAGGAGATGGTCCTCGATTAGAGTCATCCATGAATCTAGCTCTGCCGTAGTTTCCATGATCCAATCTACATCTTTGTCAGCTGTGCTAGGATCTGAAAGGAATTCAACTGGCACTAATCCCAAAAGTTGTTGCATCTCATGTATTGGAGATCTTTGCGAGTGAGTCAGCCTTCAAGTTTTATTCTTGAGGAATGTGCAAGGTAGTGTAATAAACGAAGTAATTGAGTAGCTCCCAAGCTTTCGATAGGTAAGCCGGCAAGTTTCCTCCCTTAGCCTGGAACTCTCTTTTAACTTAACATACCACTAACTGTGAATCATTGAAAATGTGCAAGGATTTCAACTGCAACTCTTTCGCAATCTTCAATCCAACAATCAGAGCTTCATATTCTGCTTCATTATCCGTTAATGGGAATTCTAGTCTCAAGGCATAGCATAGCGAATGTTCTTCAGGATTCTCTAACACTACTCCTGCCCCTGAGCAATACTCAGTTACAGCGCCATCAACAAATAATATCCATTGAGTGACCACTTCGATGGCTTCTACCTTGCGTCACCTTATCCATAAATTCAGGGATGAAGTCTGCTAAAGCCTGTCTGTTGATTGCCCTTCGCGAATGGTAATTGATATTGTATTGGCCGAGCTCGATGTTCCATTACAATAACCTTTCGGAAGTTTCTGGATGAAATAGGACCTGCTTTAGAGGCTGATATGTGAGAACCTTGATAGGGTGAGCCTGGAAGTATGGCCTTAGATTTTTTGAGGCGATGAGCAGGAAGTATGCAAACTTCTCCAACTTGGGATAATTTAGCTCTGGCTCGGAAAGCCTCCTGATGATGTAGTATATCGGCCTTTAAACTTTTGAATCCTCTCTGACTAGTGCAACGCTCAATGCATGGGATGAAACTACTAAATATAAAAATAGGTCTTCTCCATCTCTAGGCTTTGACAACATAGGTGGCGATTCCATATGTTTGACTAACTCCTCAAAAGCTGTTTGACATTTCGGAGTCTACTGGAAGTCTTTCCTTCCTTTTCTCAAAGCATCGTAAAGAGGAATGCACCGATCTGTTGCCTTAGAAATGAAGCCACTTAAGGCAGCCACTTTCCTATTCAGACTTTGTAGCTCTTTCTTCGTTCTAGGAGATCGCATCACTCTTAAAGCAGAAATATGTATAAGGTTGGCTTCAACGCCCCGGGCATTAACCATAAACCCAAGAAATTTCCCCGACGCGACTCTGAATGAAAATTTGTGAGGATTGGGTTTCATGTCGTACTTTCTTAGATTATTGAACATCTCAGCCAAATTTTGTAAATGATCATCTGCTCTTTTGGACTTTATCAGCATGTCGTCTACGTAAACCTCTATAGTCTTACCTATTTGAGATTTAAACATTGAATTGAGAAGTTTTTGTTAAGTCGCTCCGGCATTCTTCAACCCGAAAGACATTTCTTTATAACAGTATAAGCCAACATCTATAATAAAGCTCATGTTTTCATGACTAGGCTCATGCATTATGATTTAATTATATCCCGAGTATGCTTCCATGAAAGATAGAAGTTCAAGCCCAGCTGTCACATCAGAAAGCTGATCGATTCTGGGCAGTGAGAAACTGTCTGTGGGGAACGCTTTACTGAAGTCAGATTAACCGATGCATACTCACCATTTTTCGTTGGGCTTTTCCACAAGTACAAGATTCGACACCTTGTTAGGATATGTGCACTCTCGGATAAAGCAATTCTCTATAAGTCTATCAACTTCTTCTTTGAGAGCAATTGACCTTTTATGGCCCTGAATCCTTCTTTTTTGGTTTACTAATTTAATGTTTGGGTTGATATTTAGTGCATGAACAACCACTTTGGGGGATATGTCGCACATGTCAGAGTAAGTCCATGCAAACATGTCAAGATTAGCTTTAAGAAACATAACCAACTCTTTCTGCAGCCTTTGGCACAATCGAGACCTTATATTCAGCACTCAATCAGGATCTTTAGGATGCACGGATATTGGAACGGTGATCTCAGCTAGTGCCGCTCATTTATCCCCAGCACTAGTCTTACGAGGATCCATTTCTTTGTAAGCTCCGCTATGTTCTACAGTGCAGGGGCCACACCCGAATTGCTATAAGTTGGTTCTCGAATGTGGAGGGGACCCTCCGTATTTTTTCCTGTGTCTTTCTTTTTAGCCTGGTGTAGTTCGATAAGGTAGCATTCTCTTGCGGTCTCCTGGTCTCCCCTAACTACTCCGACACCATTTTCAGTTGGGAACTTCATAGTTAAGCACCATGGCACCAAGGCAATCCTGAATTCTACAAGAGCGGGTATACCTAAGAATGCATTGGAGGTAGATAATTCATTAACTATTACAAAAGTTTGCTTCGAGATGGCCAATCTATCTCCCTCTCCTAACTTGACTAACAGATCGATGGTTTCAATTGGTTGCTTATGTTCCCCTGTGAACCCTTGGGTTTTTGTTTGACATGATTGGACATCTATCATTGAGAGTTTCATTTAGTTGAATGTATTGCAGAGTAAAACATTGCAAGAGGCACCGTAGTCCACAAGCACCCTCTTAACCGTTGTTGGGCCTATTCTAATTGTTACAACCATGGGATTGAGAGTGGGAATTATCATGCCATCAACATCTTTTCCTCGAATACAATATCTTCGTAAGAAATCCTTTGCTATTTGGGGGGAATGGTATTGCTTAAAATCAAGCATATCTCCACCTTTGGAATGTGTTTGAGTGCACCTGCATAACGCTCTATGTCTCCCCAACTTCTCCCGGCTTGGTGAGGACCTCTTGATATTGTGTTGATCACAGGTTGTGGGCGGCTTTGCACAGGAGCTTTATTGCTTGGACCTAACTGGCCAGCTGATACACTCTATCCCTGAGGGGTTGCAGAAGGATTTGTAGATTGAGGGTTCTTCATGTACTACCGAAGTCCGTTCTTCATGATCAACTCCTCGATCAATGTCTTCAAGTGCTTACACTCATTGGTATTATGACTAGGCTAATTATGAAATCTACAGAACTTTCTTGACTTAGCTGCTTATTTCTCATGTTTCTGCCCTTGATTATTCTTTGGTTAAATTGGGTATCAACATTCTTTGATGCTTTAACAGTGTTGCTCATGCCAATATTTTCACTAGGAGAAGGATCGTCATCCACCCTCATGTACTCCTATGCTTTTTTATAGAATTTCTTGAGTGTGCTTGGTTCTCTCATTTTTATCCATCTACCAAATTCGCTCTTCTTATCTACAACGCCGATTAGAGACATTAGAATCATGCAAGGCACGAGATTCCCCACATTAGATAAAGTAGCATTGAATCTACTAAGAAAAGCTTTAAC
Source organism: Allium sativum (assembly GCA_030737875.1). Taxonomy (NCBI): domain Eukaryota; kingdom Viridiplantae; phylum Streptophyta; class Magnoliopsida; order Asparagales; family Amaryllidaceae; genus Allium; species Allium sativum. The sequence goes on from CM060913.1 coordinate 194,434,286, forward strand.
AAACTCTCCTGGATTCTGTTCCATTGATGTTAGAGATATGACATCTTTGGCCTTTGTAGCTTGCAGCCTGAACTGCTCTTTGAACTTCTTAGTCAAATCAGCAACTGGTCTACAGATTTAGGCGGTAGCTTCGTAAACCATACCGATGCCACCCCTTCAGATAAAGAGGAAAATATAAGCATTTGCTATCGTCTGTTGCCTTGGCCGCATCATGTGCCATTTGTATTTGTACAGAAGAAGTTTAGATCAGTAGTTGCATTATATGGAGGCAAAGTAGGATGAGTGAACTTTTTGGGAACTCTGCTTATCGGATCCTTTGGGTGAACGGATTTTTACTGGGATAAAAATCTCATTCTCTCTCACTATCAATGCGAGCCATGTTATCTTTCAAGTTTTGCTTTATCATATCCGCGATATAGCCCTCTGATGTGTTGTTCCGTAGAACGGACTTCGATCTCTTTGTCGGATGCTCGTCTTGGCGAGCAATCGGGGTTAGAGGATCAAGGTATCTTACCTCCAATATGGGGAGGTGCCCCCTTGGCGGGACTAGCAACTCTTCGGGTACGTCGGTTGGAATGATTTTTACTCTTTGTGTAACAACCGGTATTTTTATAACGTGTAATAATCATAAATCAAGGAAGAACTAATTTTTAAAATAAGAATCAAGGGAAACAGGTTATGCCATTGCATTCGTCTCGAAATTCTGCTTGGAAATGAGTCTGAGTTTTCGAAAATCGGAGTCTGTATGACCAAGTTATGACCCTTCGAAGTTTTCAGAAATTTTCAAGTTCAAAACAGCTCAGAATTCGAATTCAAATTTCGAATTCAAACCCCAGAATGGACTGGGCGGGAAATTTACCACCCAGGACCAGGTCGACCTGAGGGTCGACTATGTAGTCGACCTGCCCAGAACCAGGTCGACCATAGTGTCGACCTGGGGGTGGACCTGGTGACAGAACCCATTTTTGAGTCTGAGTTCGTTTTGATGTTTCTGGCCTCATTTCTGTCTACATTCATTGACCTAACCCTACATTCATTGACCTAACCCTATATAAACAGCCCCTAACTCTAGTCTCTCTAAAAAAATTCTCTCTGACATTATGCTGCTCTAATGCTGGTTGAAAAGTTAGAGAAAGAGTCAACTTCTTCTACGTCGAAACTACGTTTAGAGAAATGCTTATTTGGGGACTTCTGTTAGGACTCGACTAAGCATATAAAGATTCAACATCGACTTTCTTTTTCTAATTCTCGAACCACGATTTGTAAGCCCCAGTTACTTTTAGTTTTAAACTGTAAACGTAATATGTATATGTGTAAACTGAAATTGGACCTGTGTACGATGACTGTTTTAAACCCATTCTTGTTCATCTTGGATATTGACCTTTGGGTATATTACTATGACATTGATTTGGGGCCTATTCATGTTGTAAATCAAAAAGAAAAAAACCCTCCTATTATCATGCCTGAAATGTTGAGTCTGCTATTAGTCACAAGTTTATGACTATCACCTTGTGTCAACCGTTACCATGACTATCACTTTATGCCAACTGTTATCTTGACTAGTACCTCATTTTGCTAGATTTGGAATCTTTATGTTTGAGGCTGATATTCCATATGCCAGTAACGTTATAATCATTTATCTCAAGTTATACCATGGTATGCTAGTAATCACTTTCGCCACCTTATATCTGTCCCTTTTTATGTTATTACCTAATTGGATTTATTTGTATCGATTCGAGTTTACGTGCAATGGGAATACGATTTGGGTTGATTAGGTAAAACATGAATTGGCTTTGAACTTGAATGTGATCGTTATTATAACTTGAACTTGTATATGGACAAGAACGTGACCTGAAACTTACATGAAATTTGACATGAAACATGAATTTTGACATGAAAACTTGAACATGGACATGACACTTAGATAAACTTGAAAATGGCCAACTCGAGGTTGGATTGAGTTTGCAGTGTAAATCTGCCCGGAACCGCCCGGCGAATCCAGTATCTGCAAACAATGGGATCCAATATGGGTAGTTGGTCATATCGCATCTAGAACCCGAGGTTAGACTATGTTGTGGTGTAAATCTTCCCGGAACCGCCCGACAAATCAAGTGACCACAACAACTAGTCTAATGTGAGAGGTTGGGGTGCATTAATGAATTAATGCCACATGATAGGGTTAAGTCATGATCCACTTGAATATACTTAACCAATTTGACACGATGATTTGATAGGGTTAAGTCATGAACCGCTTGAACACACTTAACCAACTTGATACATGATTTGGATAGGGTTAAGTCACGAATTTGAATGACAACACTTAATCCATTAGAAAACCCTAGTTATGTGGTCCTTTTCAGTAGTAACCTACTTAGATGTATCACGATACCCTGGGACTAGGCAGGGTGGGGCACGATTACTGGGCTGATTGTAAGCGACCAGAACGACGGTTGAGTAGGTGCGCGATTATAGGTTCAGGCGGACTATTGTCGTGCACGTAGTCCGGAGTTGAAAAAGTAGGCATTGGGCACCCGTAGGTTTACACTGTGCGTGCTTGATTCGTGTCGGTGGTTGGCACCCTAGGACTTGATACACCCTAGGGTGGACCTAGCACAGGTGACTACATTTCGTGATTGGGCCGTATGACACAGACACTTGACGAGCTAGAACTTGTAGGGAGCCGATCGATTAGTAGATCGTACCGTGGGACCCCATAATGGGTAACTTCATGATATTGGGCTAAGGGATCACTTCACGATAAATACTTGACATGGGTTAGAATACTAGTACGGTTGGTGCCGCGAACCTTGAACATGTGATGCTATACTTAAGTTATCTCGTCATCTTAGTTTATCGTGCCAAGCTTATCATCATCCTTATGTTTATTTTCAGTTTATACCTGTCTTGTTACCTTTACTAGTTTTTATACTGAAAGTTACTAAGACTTACCAGTCTTTATGACTGACCCTTTTTCCTTTGCCTCCTTTTCTTTCGCCCCCCACCCCCAGGTTCTCAGGGAGGAAACACTAGCTCTTTGCTTGGATTTAAGCTTGCTTTCTGACAGCTCATGTACGATTTGGACTTGAGCTATGCTATGGCTGCACTTCTGCTATGTTTGGGGAATAATTTACTTTTGCTACTTTAAGTTTATTCTTCTTTATCTAGAACTTGATGTAATGGAATAGTTTGTACCTTGGATATATGAGGTTTTGACTCTTTTCTCGAAAGTAATAAAAATTGGGTTTTTAATTTCTACCGCTGCTTTATTTAGGTTCTGCCTTGTGATATCTTTGTGTATGTTTACCTAGATAATACTCCACCAAAACTAGTGCATTCCCTTTGTGAGTGACCCTAGCGGAGGTGGGGTGTTACACTTGGTATCAGAGCAGAAGGTTAACAGACGGGACAAAAGATTAAAAACCTTCTAAAACTATTTTCCAAAACCATTTATAAAGAAGCATTTTTCAATAAAAGTTTTATGTTTAAAAAGGCTATTCCCCAAAAGCCATTAGCACTTTCCTTTATTTCCTCGTTTGAATCTTTTTCTTTTTGTTTTTCAGCATGTCTGATCTTAACATTCCTGAGGGAGTACCCATACCTGGATGGTTCCGAAGGTACTTAGAAGCTAGGGCCAATGGCGTGGGCCCGGCAGACATCCCTCCTCCTCTTCACCCATTGGTCATGGTTCGTCCTCCTGGTACCGCCTTTGCCAAGCGATGGGCAGTAAGAACTTTGTTGGAACTCAAACCTTCGTTGAGGCACGAAACTGGCTAAAGGAGACTGAAGACTTGTTTATTATCTTTGATGTGGAGGACCATAGGAAAGTTCAGTTGGCAGCATGGTTGTTGAAAGAGGAAGCTGCATTTTGGTGGGAATCACCAACGCCACCAAGCAAGTTGATACTTGGGCAGACTTTAGAGAGAGGTTTGGGCTTAAATTCTTATCGTCAGTAGAAGAGAACCTTCTGATGGAGGGGTTCCTCGCACTCAAGCAAGGGGACATGTCTGTTAGGGACTACGTGAATAAGTTTAATCAGCTTGCTCGGTTCGGTTTGGACTTGGTCAAAATGGCCTAGAAAAAGGCTGTACGCTTTGCTCGAGGATTGAACGAGCCACTACACAGTTTGGCCATAACTCATATACCCATGGGGGCGACCTTTGAAAGCTTGGTGGATATGGCTCTACTTCATGAGGAAGACAAGAATAGGAAGAAGGAGGTTAAGCCTAATGAGACTCAGAATAAGAAAGTTGACTTCAAGAACGGAGGCAACAAGAATAACAAGGGCAACAACAACAAGGCATGTGAGACAAGGAGGTTTAACTTTTGTGGAATTACGGGACATCTAGCTAAAGATTGTAGAAAGAAGAAGAGAAAGTTGGGTGAATGCTTTCATTGTGGAGATACTGGACACATCAGCAAGGATTGCCCTAAGAAGCAAGGACAGGGGCAAGGGCAGACCTAGCGAGCAGGACCTCCTAGAGGGCAGTTGCATCATTGCATGCTCTCAACACCACTCCAGCTCTTGACCGAGGTAGTAATATTTCTGTAGAAAGCCTTGTTTACATTTTTGACTTTCCTGTTCGAAACTTATTTGACTCTGGCACATCGCATACTTTTATTTCTTTTGATATTGTTGAATATCTACACCTAAGTACTAGTCTAGTTGAGGATCCCGTTACAGTTTCAAATCCAATTGGGGACTCCACTCATTTATCTATGATTTGTGTGGATTTGAGAATTTCTATATTAAGCGTAGAATTCATGTGTAATGCTTATGTTCTCAGAATTATGGGATACGGATTGATTCTAGGCATGGATAAGCTGTCCAATTATGGAGCCATTCTTGATTGTGAACGAAGTGTAGTGAGGCTCATGACTCGCCTTGGTAATACCCTTGAAAATTCTTGTAACCCTAAGGGTCCCATTATGTTGTGTTATCTTGAATCTCTTGACTCGTCCATCAACAATTTGCAATCTGCAAGAGTGGTCCGAGAATATCTAGATGTCTTTGATGAGGTGGGAGGGTTACCTCCTAAATGGGAGATAAACTTCCGAATTTATCTTTTTGATAATGCCAAGCCAGTTTCATTGCCCATTGGGCACATGGCCCCGCGAGAAAGAAGAGAGCTCAGTAAACAAGTTAAGGAGTTGCTTGAGAAGTATTTCATAAGACGAAGCATTTCTGAATGGGGTGCTCTGGTGGTATTCTCTACTAAGGAGGATGGTTCGCTTCGTCTGTGCATAGATTATCATGAGTTAAACAAGCTGATGAAGAAGAATAGGCACCCACTGCTAAGAATTGACGATCTGTTTGACCAGCTTGTAGGAGCATCTGTTTACTCTCAACTCGATCTAGCCACAAGGTTCCATCAGCTTAGAGTGGCTGAGGATAGCATTGATAAAACTGCGTTTAGGACTCCAGATGGGTTCTTCGAATGTCTCATCATGCCGTTTGGGTTAACGAATGCACCAGCGTATTTTGTAGATCTGATGAGTAGGGTGTTTCGGGAGTTCCTTAACAAGTTTGTAGTGGTTTTCGTAGGCAATATTCTGATCTTCTCAAAGGATGAAGAAGAGCATGCTAGACATCTCAGGGAAGTCATGGATACGCTCAGAGCACACCAGTTAAGGGCTAAGTTATCCAAGTGCCATTTTTGGAGGAAGTTCGGTTTTTTGGACATGTAGTTTCTAAGCAAGGCATAGCCGTAGACCCTGCAAAGGTGGTTGCGGTGCAAGACTGGAAAGTTCCTAAGAACACAACTGAAGTGAGAAGCTTTCTCGGTTTGGCAGGCTACTATAGAAAGTTCATTAAGGACTTCGCTAAGATTTCAGCCCCTCTTACTAGGTTAATGAAGAAAAACCTAGCGTTTGCGTGGAACATAGAATGTGAGATTGCTTTTCAGAGACTCAAGAGAGCCCTCACCACAGCTCCAGTTTTGGCATTACACGATGGAGGTAAGATGTTTATCGTGTACACAACTTAAATCTATGGCAAGAAGGGAAAGTAATATGCTATGGCTGTAGACAACTTAAAGTTCATGAGAAGAACTATCCCACACATGACTTGGAGTTGGCGGCGATCGTTTTTGCACTTAAATCTTGGCGCCATTATCTTCTTGGGGAGAGGTTCGAGTTGTATACCGACCACAAATCGTTGAAGTACCTCTTCTCATAGAAAGATTTGAATTTGAGACAACAGCGATGGATGGAATTCTTGGCATCATATGATTTTGATATAGCTTATACCCCTGGAAATGGTAACGTGGTGGCAGATGCGCTAAGTAGGAAAAGGTTGACCTTGAGCCCCTTGTTTATTGAAAGGAAAAGTCTTGAGTTTATAACAACCTTTGATTTCACACCTGCTGTTGTGTCGTTGGCTGCTACGTTAGCATCTCTTGAGTTAAGACCTACACTTCTAGATCAAGTAGGGACTTCACAAAAGGAAGACCCACAGATAGTCGAAATCATGGACAAGCTGATTAGGGGTGAGACGTCAAGTCACCTCCGTAGGTATGCCATAGATGACAAAGGATGGCTAAGGCGTGATGGAAGGCTATGCGTCCCGCAATTGGGAGACTTAGTAAGGAAAGTTCCCGAGGAGGCACATCACTCGAAGATGACCATACATCCCGGAGGGGATAAGATGTACAGAGATATGAAACGCATTTTCTTTTAGACTGGAATGAAAAAGGACGTGGCAGAGTTCGTTTCAAAGTGCATGGTGTGCCAACAAGTAAAGGCCGAGTCGAAGAAGGCCGGTGGGCTATTACATCCTTTGGAGGTTCCGCAATGGAAATGGGAGAGTATCTCGATGGATTTCGTGGATGGACTGCCTAGGTCAAGGAAGGGAAATACTAGCATATGGGTCATAGTTGATAGACTCATGAAAAGTGCTCACTTCATTCTAGTAAAAAGCAAGAGGACCGCATTAGGGCTAGCGTCTATTTACCTTCGGGAGATAGTACGGTTACACGGGGTTCCTTCTAGTATAGTTAGTGATCGTGACCCGATTTTCACTAGCCAGTTTTGGAATAGTCTGCAAGAAGCAATGGGTGCACGACTGAACTTGAGCACGGCCTATCACCCGCAGATGGATGGACAAACCGAAAGGGTAAATAGGGTGCAAGAGGATCTTTTGAGACTATGCATTATTGACTTTGGTGGTACTTGGGAAGACCATCTTCCTCTCGCGGAGTTTTCATATAATAATAGCTACCAAGCTAGCATCGGAATGGCACTGTTCGAAGCCCTGTACGGAAGACCGTGCAAGTCACCAACTTGTTGGTGGGAGACGACAGACAGGCCTATACATGGGCCCAACATGATAAGGGACACTTCTGAGAAGATTGAGTTGATACGAAGACGGATGAAAACGACCCAAGATAGACAAAAATCTTATGCGGACAAGAGAAGGACAGACCTAGAGTTCGAAGTCGGAGACATGGTCTTTATAAAAGTTTCTCCTTTATGCAATGTAGTTCGTTTTGGAGCGGTTGGAAAGATAGCACCAAGGTTCATAGGACTGTTCCCTATCATTGAGAGGATTGGGCAAATGGCCTATAAGGTAGAATTACCCGAGAGGCTAGCCGGAGTACACAATGTCTTTCATGTCTCGCATCTTCGAAAGTGCTTACATGAATCAGCCGAAGTGGTTGAGCCAAGCATCCTTGAAGGCGTAGAAGTGGAAAAAGAAGCAACATTGAGGCGAGTTCCGATTCGTATCTTGGGAACGAAGATCAAGAAGCTAAGGAATCGAGAAGTCAAGTTAGTTAAAGTTCAGTGGAGTGAAGCCCAAGAAGACGCAACTTGGGAAACCGAAGAGAAGATACGCGCGGTTTACCCATTTCTTTTTTAGGGTACATTCTCGATCTCTTTTTCCTATAAACTTGAAAACCTTTTCGTATCATGCTTTTACTACCTACGTTTTTCTTGTTATCTTCTCGATCTTATCTTGAGAACCTTAGTTAGAACCATATGGATGTAAACATGTGATTGAAACATGTTACGGTTGATGTTTGCTAATGGTTGCAAGTGTTTGCAAGTGATTGCTAGTGGATGCATGAAACACATTAGGCACTAGATCGGCTTAGTCACATTTTCATGTTGCATATGCATGAGTGCTTATACTTGTACATGGATGGAACTTGTTATGCTATCGCTTGGATGTTGCATATGAATGAATGTTTGTGCACTCATGTAGAGATTATAAACTATGTTGGGAATTTGCATACATGTTGGATTCATTACACTAACATATTTTGCATTAAGGAGGTTTATTGAATCAGTAACCGCCTGATCTTTTGCATTAGATAAGTACATATACACCCACATTCTGCATATGTTCATACAGCATTAGAAATCTTTTAAGGACAATGGTTTCCTGCGGATGATGCTTTGAGTAGATGGATGATTGGATGGTAGGATATATTCTATCTAACATAGAGATTTCGGGGACGAAATCCTTTAAGGAGGGGAGAATGTAACAACCCGTATTTTTATAACGTGTAATAACTATAAATCAAGGCAGAATTAATTTCTAAAATAAGAATCAAGGGAAACGGGTTACGTCATTGCATTTGCCTTGAAATTCTGCTTGGAAACGAGTCTGAGTTTTCGAAAATTGGAGTCCGTATGACCAAGTTATGACCCTTCGAAGTTTTCAGAAATTTTCAAGATCAAAACAGCTCAGAATTCGAATTCAAATTTCGAATTCAAACCCCAGAATGGACTGGGCAGGAAATTTTCCGCCCAGGACAAGGTCGACCTGGGGGTCGACTGTGTAGTCGACCTACCCAGGACCAGGTCGACCATAGTGTCGACCTGGGGGTCGACCTGGTGACAGAACCCATTTTTGAGTCTGATTTCGTTTTGATGTTTCTGGCCTCATTTCTGTCTACATTCGTTGACCTGACCCTATATAAATAGCCCTGAACACTAGTCTCTCTACACAAAATTCTCTCTGACATTATGCTGCTCTAATTCTGGTTGAAAAGTTAGAGAAAGAGACTACTTCTTCTACGTCAAAACTACATTAAGAGAATTGCTGATTTGGGGACTTCTGTTAGGACTCGACTAAGCATATAAAGATTCAACATCGACTTTCTTTTTCTAATTCTCGAACCACGATCTGTAAGCCCTAGTTACTTTTAGTTTTAAACTGTAAACGTAATATGTATATGTGTAAATTGAAATTGGACCTGTGTATGATGACTGTTTTACACCCATTCTTGTTCATCTTGGATCTTGACCTTTAGGTATATTACTATGACATTGATTTGGGGCCTATTCATGTTGTAAATCAAAAAGAAAAAACCCTCCTATTATCATGCCTGAAATGTTGAATCTGCTATTAGTCACAAGTTTATGACTATCACCTTGTGTCAACCGTTACTAGGACTACACTTTATGCCAACTATTATCTTGACTAGTACTCATTTTGCTAGATTTGGAATCTTTATGTTTGAGGCCGATATTCCATATGCCAGTAATGTTATAATCATTTATCTCAAGTTATATCATGCTATGCTAGTAATCACTTTTGCCACCTTATATCTGTCCCTTTTTATGTTATTCCCTAATTGGATTTATTTGTATCGATTCGAGTTTACGAGCGATGGGAATACGATTTGGTAGATTAGGTAAAACATGAATTGGCTTTGAACTTGAATGTGATCGTTATTATAACCTGAACCTGTATATGGACAAGAACGCGACCTGAAACTTACATGAATTCTGACATTAAACTTGAATTTTGACATGAAAACTTGAACATGGACATGACACTTAGATAAACTTGAAAATGGCCAACTCGAGGTTGGATTGAGTTTGCAGTGTAAATCTGCCCGGAACCGCCCGGCGAATCCAGTAACTGCAAACAATAGGATCCAATGTGGGTAGTTCGTCATATCGCATCTAGAACTCGAGGTTATACTATGTTGTGGTGTAAATCTGCCCGGAACCGCCCGGCAAATCCAGTGACCACAACAACTAGTCTAATGTGAGAGGTTGGGGTGCATTAATGAATTAATGCCACATGATAGGGTTAAGTCATGAACCACTTGAGTATATTTAACCAATTTGACACGATGATTTGATGGGGTTAAGTCATGAACTGCTTGAACACACTTAACCAACTTGATACATGATTTGGATAGGGTTAAGTCACGAATTTGAATGACAACACTTAATCCATTAGAAAACCCTAGTTACGCTGTCCTTTTCAGCAGTAACCCACTTAGATGTATCACAATACCCTTGCACTAGGCAGGATGGGGCACGATTACTGGGCTTATTGTAAGCGACCAGAATGACGGTAGAGTAGTGCGCCATTGTAGGTTCAGGCGGACTATGGTCGTGCACGTAGTCCGGAGTTGAAAAAGAAGGCATTGGGCACCCGTAGGTTTACACTTTGCGTGCTTGATTCGTGTCGGTGGTTGGCACCCTAAGACTTGATACACCCTAGGGTGGACCTAGCACAGGTGACTACATTTCGTGATTGGGCCGTATGACACAGACACTTGACGAGCTAGAACATGTAGGGAGCCGATCGATTAGTAGATCGTACCGTGGGACCCCATAATGGGTCACTTCATGATATTGGGCTAAGGGATCACTTCATGATAAACTTGACGTGGGTTAGAATACTAGTACGGTTGGTGCAGTGAACCTTGAACATGCGATGCTATACTTGAGTTATCTCGTTATCTTAGTTTATCATGCCAGGCTTATCATCATCCTTATGTTTATTTTCAGTTTATACCTATCTTGTTACCTTTACTAGTTTTTATACTAAAAGTTACTAAGACTTACCAGTCTTTATGACTAACCCTTTTTCCTTCGCCTCTTTTTCTTTCGTCCCCCCCCCCTTGCCCCCAGGTTCTCAGGGAGGAAACACTAGCTCTTAGCTTGGATTTAAGCTTGCTTTCTGACAGCTCATGTACGGTTTGGTCTTGAGCTGTGCTATGGCTGCACTTCTGCTATGTTTGGGGAATAATTTACTTTTACTACTTTAAGTTTATGCTTCTTTATCTAGAACTTGATGTAATGGAATAATTTGTACCTTGGATATATGAGGTTTTGACTCTTTTCTCGAAAGTAATAAAAATTGGGTTTTTAATTTCTACCGCTGCTTTATTTATGTTCTGCCTTGTGATATCTCTGTGTATGTTTACCTAGATAATACTCCACCAAAACTAGTGCATTCCCTTTGTGAGTGACCCTAGCGGAGGTGGGTTGTAAAACTTTGGCTTTGAATCTTGAATTTCAGCTTCGTTTTTATCGCTCTCTCAACCATCGAGGCCTTCCATATTATCATCACAATTATGATCAGTGGCCGATGAATTCGCATTCTCCTCAAGGTTCACGTGAACTCTTTGAGTAGGTGTGGGGTTGGATTGAGCAGCGATAAGAGCACTTATCTTGTCCATCAAGGCCTGGTTAGAATCCATTAAGGCTTTGTTAGAAGTTTTCATTCGTTGATTCAAATTGGCGACAACGATGTCCAATTCATCTCTGGTTACTCCGACTCCACCCACTGAGCTTTGGCCAACTTCAAAGCGGATAGTTTGCGGCGTAACTTCATTGACAACATTGTTGAATCCTCCTCTAACAAACTTATTTCCTGTTTTCTTCGGTGGCATTATGTCAGACAAGTTTCTAAACTTCGAAGAGATTCTTTCAACCGGCCTGGATCTTAGACTTTGAGAATCTATCATAGAAACAGGCTTCAAACTTCAATGCCCCCACAAAGCACTTAACCTTGGGATGTGGATGTATCCCCACGGTCGGTTCCAAAAATGTTAATGTCTAAAATGGAACACTAACACCTCGTGAGATGTGTACACACCTCGAATCTATTTAGATCTATAAACCGAGAAACCACAGACACAAAAGCAGTAAAAAGGCAGGAACTTGTAGTGTTTCGGCCTAGATCAGACCTACGTCCACTTTGAAGAGAGATTTCATTATGATTCTCAATGTTACAAGGTACACAATCTTTATAACTTTGCTCATATTCTCTCTTCACAATCAATTCTCCCTACTTATTCTCCTTAATCACTTGGTTCACACGATTTCACACGGAAATGATAAGATCCCTTTGATTGTGATGATTGTTGGAGTAGATCTTCAACAATGGAGCACTTACAATTTTTGATGATTTCATGATGACTAAAAGGTTGAATCGAAGCTTGAAAGAGGTTAAATAGAGGTTTGAATGATATGGTGTTTTTGAGAAATGAAATTGGCAGCACTTCGTAGAGGGGAAAATCAGTCCCTTTAATGGTGGAAATGTGGGGGTATTTATAGGAGTGGAAGTGTGACGGAGAGATCAAAAATAATGTGTGCATGATTTTAGGTCGCTCGGACGACCTGGCATTTTAGGTCGTAAACCTAGTTGTTCCTTGGGCTCCAAGTAACGATCTAGTGCGTAGCGACCTGACTCCACAGTGATGAGCATGACCTGTCTTGGCTTTAGGAGAGGACGACCTAATATGACAAGGCATGAACGATCTAATCATGATGCGACCTGATCTTGTGAGCATGCTTCCAGTGACTTAAGGTCTTAACGACATGCTCTTGCACGAAATCAACGACCCAGCAGTTGACAGGCCTAAAGCTTGAGTGACCCGACACTATGGTCGATGACGTGGCTGGGACGACCTAAAGATTAACGACTCGACCTGATGATATTGTTAATAGTGCTATAGACCCAGGGGTTAACGGCCTAACAACGAGTGATCTGATCGACATACAAAGGAACGATCCAAAACTTGAACCCTATTTTTTATGGGTTAACACCTGCAATCAACATAAAGATAGAAGTGGAATTTTCTACAACGGCATATAGTATATATTTATTTATGTACATACATATAAGAGATATAATCTCTTCTTCACCAAGACCTGCTGTGAGTTCGCTGTTATTTTAAGATCCGATACCTAGAACTATATCATGACAGTAAATTAAATTGAGTCTAGAACATACAGTGCCTATAAGATAATTTCTATACCCATTCTTTCACTATTATTCGCCTATACCGTTGTTATAATTAATGTATATGCTTTTACTTTCAGTTGATTAATTAGTTATGTGTATCTATCTTCCTTTTCCCTATTTCCACTATTTTATATTATTTCCAGTCTTTCCTATAGGCATGTATAATTGATTTGATTATATCTCCTTCTTTTTTGCTTTTTATTTATGCTAAGCCCAGGCCATTAGAAGCCTAGGCTATGTCCCATTTAAGTTTGCGTATATTTAAAATTAGGATAACAAGAAATGACATGAAAATGTGGGAATTTAGGCATATTGTTAAATTGGGAACATTTTGGCTATAATTTGGGAAAGGGGTGATATTCATATACTTGTACTTGCTGTAACTTGGGAACATAATAAAAAGGGATAATATGCATAAACCTGTGCATAATGTAATTTGGGAATACTATGCAAAAACTTGTACATGCTGTAATTTCGGAATATAATAGAGAGGGATATTATGCACATGTCTAAACATGTTAGATTTGACTTAATACAAACATTAAGTAAAAAGGACATGTTCAAATAATGTAAGCACCAGATGTAGGCTAATAAACTGAATTACTTTAGTAATTATACATACATCTGGGCTAGTGTTTTGTGGAAGGGTTGTACACACGTAATAACATTTAATATTACAACAACACTTATTTGTAAATGTAAACCTGCTAGATTAAGCTTGATTATTAATACGCTAAGATGTCCCTCGTTCTGCTGTTGTATCGGGTTTTGGGGACTCTTAAATTCTAGTTACTTGGGGACACAAGCTTAGGGGATTAGGCTTGTATCAATCCTGTTGTGTGGAATCCATATCAGTTAGTGTCCCTGTTGGTATTTTGGTTGAGGGCCTTGCACTAGAGGGGCTAGGGAACGCTTTACTGAATTAGATAGTAAGAGGTTCAAAAGAGGTAGGTTGGTACCGGCGTGGGCGTGTTCCAGCAGAGTCATGAGCGTGCATGAGTACGATTAGGGAAACTAAGTCGCTGTAAAACCAGTAGATAAGTCTGTGTTATATAAGTTGGCGGGTTAGGCAGTGATACACCCTACTACTGGGGCTGACACAGGGTATTTACGTATTAGGGAGCCGATCGCTCTGGTAGTAAGTATAGGGCACCTAATCCTGCTGTTAATATTATCGAGTAATTAGGGTACGCCTAACTCAATTGTTTATCCTGTAGTTAATCATGTTGCTTAATTCTTGTTGTTCATGTTAAGTAATTATGTTAACACCTTATCCTATTATACTAGTATTGATCCAGGCACAACTTGTTTTCAGGATACAAATGAGAAGCATTACTCGATCACTATTTTATTCTGTTGTTTCTATTTATCTAGTTTATCCTGTTTATTTTGGGAACCTATTGCCTTCTAAGTTAATGTTCTTTCTCATCCAGTCATTGTTTAACTGTCTTGGTATTTCTATTTTAAGCATATCTGAAAATCAATGGAACTTGTTTGACTTTATGTCTGACCCTTTTTGTTTTCGCTTCTTTCTCTTCCTTTCCCCCAGGTCCTTAGAATGGTAGCACTGCTCAGTGATTAGGTCTTTCTCTTTCAGCTTGGATCTGGACTTTCTGAGATGTACCACTTTAACTCACTTTCTACTTTGTTATGGCTTGCTATAGAGATATGGTTTTATATTATTGCACTTTGTTATTTTTCATTATGAGATAGATTTGAGATTCTTGGTTTTCGATGTAACTGGTCTGATGATGTAATTTGCTTTGAGACAAGGTTTTATTTTTATTAAATTTCAAATTTCCATTGCTTACTTTATATCTATCTTATGAATTTCTGTATTGTTTACCAATGGCGCTTCACGAAACTTAATGCATTCTCTTATGAGTGACATTCGCGGACATGAGGTGTCACAATGTTGATAATGCCAAAATAGTGTGGCACATTGTAAACGTATGTTGCTGCCTAGTAAAAGGTCAGGAGTTGGAGATCTCAATAGGAAAGAAGAGGGATGTGTGCAGCTAATTTAGCTGCGCTATATATAGCTAAACAGTTATATGAGACGTCGTCGTGGTTGGATTTCCATTCTAGGTGACTTTTCTCCTTACCTTTCCATTGAGAGATATTCCAGGTGAAAAATGCAACATCAAGGAAATGTTTTAATAGGATTATGGAATACAAACACTAACTTCTCTTAGACTATAGACACCAACAAGTAATAGTGTAAACAGTGTTTAGAAGGTCTCTATTGGATGGTGTAAATAGAAATAGTTAATTGTTCTAATATTCAAAGGGCGAAGGGATGATTGGATTCAAACGGTGTGTTGTTGCTAAGGACACCTCGTTTCTTCTTTAAAACAATATTACTAAAAATACCATAAAATTGTAGGATACACACTTTTAAACACCAAACCTTTTAAGGGGCTTCCAAAGGGATTATTTTATGTTTTTCTCGTGGAGAACAACTGTCGACCAATACTGTTCTTCGTAATGGTCAACCACCAAACAACAATAGCTCAGTGGCTGATGACCATGGAAAACGGTGTTAGTCGGTGGTTGTTCATCGTTCAAAACGATTTAACATGGTGGTTGATTACCATGTGAAATGAGTTTGGTATTATAATGTATATAAACACAATGTAATGACCTGCCTTTTTGATCATTTCTAGTTGATAATTAAACAAACTCAAATCGTTTGAAACAACAAATTGTTCGTTGTTATGGAGTTAAAAATAAATCGTTAGAGAATCACAGTGTAAGAAAAATATCCCGTAATGGTACAAATATTATGCGATAATACAAAAATTTAATTTATACACGATATTAGAGTATAGAAATAGAATACAAATACAATGGAAGCCTAAAATAAAATCGTAGCACTAGATGAATAAACGACAGAAACATAAATAGATGGAATATACACAGATAGATGACTAAACTCTAGCGAATCTCAAGCTCCAACGGATAAACCTCCAAAGCTGAAATACTTAGGCTGACCCAAGCATAATGCAAAAACAAAACACTCGAGTCAGGATTAACACTCTTATATAAGTGAATCAACTCTAGAGAAATGTTTAATGAAATGCAAATAAATTAAAGGATGTTTAGTATTCCATCCTTTAAGGATCCGTGAAACTAGTACATATAATACTACACTATTATAATAGTGTATATTCAGTAAAGAAAAATAATGTAAACGAGATTACCATATTACCTTTACATTATATAAAACATATGGTCTATATAGATACCATAATATCCACCGTAAACTATTGATTATCAGATGAAACTCCATAGGTACGACGCAAATCAAAATCGTAGAGTAATCGATCGGGATAATAAGACAAGGTAACAAGGCTATACCCAACGGTAAGATTTCAACAGACTGCAAAACGGGAATGTGGTAACGCATAGCCGCAACTACTGCCTACCTCGAAACACACTTCTATGATCCAAGGTTCGTCCAAATCAATCACCTTGTTATAGAGATGGTATCGAAGGTGTGTATCCGCTTGAAGGAGTGCATTAGCTCCAAGGAGCAATTTCACTTGGCCTGGGTATGGCTCATGTTTTAGTTTTTTTAACATGACACGAAGGTCAAGGCTATCCATCATCGTTTTCTTTTGTAATAGCCCGAATTTCCATACCCTTTGAGTTGACTAATCACACACATGTCCAACCCTAATTGTACAGAAATACAAATCATTAATAAAAAGAGTTAAAGGATAAGAAATAGAAAGTATAAATGTTATAATAGAAGAAACGAACAACAAAAATCTTACGGTGGAACGAATAAATTATATTAAATAACATAATTTTTGAATTCAAATCAGTAACTGTACATAAATACCATCAACAGAGCACAACAGCTATTTCTGGAACAGTTATAAACACGTGTGCCAGATACAAATATAGTACACAGCGGAAAATATGATAGTCTATAGCTAATTGACGAAGCCTCTTGCTTCAAGCTCCTCCAAGTGAATCTGTAAAATCCTGACTACTTGATTGCCCGAACAAATTTGGGCACCCAAGAGTTTAGAGTAAAAAAAACAAAATAAACCCTTGGTCAGTCATGGGACTGGTGTGAGTAAACTCCAACCTTTTGATTTAACTTTCAAAATCCTTTCGAAAGAAAAGGTAATCGTAAGACACATAAACACAGATGATTTTTACCTTACGATAACCCAAAATATTTTGATATCAAAATCTGGTGGTATTAAAATAGTGTCTAATCAAATAAATAGCAATCTAGCGGAATGCTTGCATCTCACGCTCCAAATATAATATAAAATCAGAAACTGCAATTCGGTTATTGGAGAATGGATTTCCAATTATGACAAGGTATGGGACCACTTTCCGATAATGTATCTCTAGAGAGGAATACAATGGGTTCAACTAGAATATCTTGCAACCCGGCAACACATGAGTGGTCACTCAATTATCTTGAGTGTACCGAGCATATTATCACCAACAGTTGTGATCAGCAACCGTTACTATAACAACACGGAATTTTTGGGGCTAATTTAAAATTTTTATTCTAGAAATTTTAATGAATTTGGAATATTTAAAATAATTTATTTTAAATAATAACGACGAAAATTTTATTTTAATTGAAGTTAGAACGAATAAATTTATTTCAATTATGAATAGAGTTTAAAATACCGCGGTAGTTTCAAAATTTGAATTCGAACATTGACTGACCGTACAAGATGAAAAATAAATCGGATTTTAGTGAAACCAAAAATATGTAAATCTATATAAGAATATCTTTCCAACGAATCCGAAAATCGAAATTTCATAGCGGGAATCAGAAGTTATGCCCAGTTTAATTTTCAGAATAGTCGCCGTAGAATTTATATATATATATATTTTAATATTAAAAATAGCCATTTTACAAACGACCTCTGTTTTCGACGAAACTACTTTTGTTGCAACCGGAATGTCAAATTATGGCTTGGTTTCAATTTTCATAATTTTTCGAATCAATATGTGAGCGTGGCAAAAGAAATTCTGTTTTGTCAGTTTTAGTCAAATCGGATCGACCAGAAAATCGCCAATTTTCAAACGGTCTCAGAATCCAACGAAATTAGTTTTGTTAGGACTGTATCATCATAACAAAGAAAAATATAATTTTTCTGTAATTTTTAGAGTTGGTATGTGGCCCCAGTGAATTTAAATGTAAGATTGAATTAAGTAAATAAATGATTTAAATTTTAAATTAAATAAAATTGGCTGAAAAATTTCATTTGGGCTGACGGGATATGGTTCATTGGATCCGGAATGGGGGTAACTGGGTAAGGACAACAGTCGTTGGGCTGAAATCGAACAAAGTTGCTAAACGGGCCTTTATTGGATAATTAATGAATATAATAATATAAAAAGGGGATTAATACCCTAATTCTTCTTCCCCGATAGACCTCAGCCGCCATTCACGTATATGGCTTAAACTCCTCAAAATTTCATCCTCCGATTTCTCCTCCTCGACTCAATTTCAGACCATCCTCCAGTTGAACTTTTTGAAGAGACTTTCCTCCTCTTCGATTCCATACCAAATTCGAACCTCCTCGTTCCCTATAGCGCCCGCTTCAGCACCCGAAACCCGTCCGCCTTCTACCGCCGTTGGGCCCACCTGGCTGCACCGAACCACCCTCACCTCCTGGCGCACTTCCTCCCCTCTATGCAGCCCAGCGTGATGCAATATAATCTCGAATATGTGCAACGGGTTTTGAGTTTGAATGATCTGAAGTTTTGAACATTTTCTGAAAATCACGGCTAGAGTTTCTGAGGTATTAAAATAGAATTGCTAACATACAAAAAGCGTTACAAATTTGAAATTAAGTTGTAAAATTAATATCTTGTTCGTACGAATTCAGAATTGGACAATTTCGGATCCGTTGGAACCGTATCAGCAAATACAACATTCTAGGACTGTTTGGGACTAATTCTTAACCTCTCTGAATTATAGATCTGAAATGAAATAAGGTGAGATTTCTGTTTTTAAGAAAATTAATTAATCAGTTAATTAATTATTGTTGAATTAGATTCATGAATACATGTTTATAATCTCATCTGCTATGCCTTGTGTTTTGAATTTTGTGGTTCTATCATTTGTAATGCTTTGTGATGTATGTGTTTGGTTAGATCTAGATCTGAAATAAAAATCGTAATTTTATTTTAGATCTATATTGATTTTGTTTATAATAGAGTTCTCCTTCAACTCTATTGCATGAACATGGAATGATCCTCCTCTTATTTATATCTATGTTCTTTATTTAGATCTATGAACACTGATTTAGTTTTATAATAAAGATTTCATTTTATTTAGATCCATTAGTATTAATTTGGTTATATTATAAAAATATTATTTTATTTAAATGCATGACCAACAAAGTTAGAATTACAAGAAAAATTGCATTTTTATTGTAATGAATTATTTCTGTTGAAACAAAAATATCATTTTTGTTGAAACAAAATGGATTAAACAAAAATATTATTTTTGCTAAATTGAAATTATTAACAAATAAAATTGACATTTTATTTGTTAAGTTAAATTAGAAATCGTAAACAAATAAATCATTCTTTTATTTGTTAGGTAGAATACATAAAAAATCTTATACAAATGAAATATCCTTTTAGTTGTCCTTCGATAGCATAGAAAACTTATTTGTCTAGTTAGATTAGTTGAAACTAAATTTGTCACCTTTGTCAAATTATAAATGTTGAAATCAAATTTGTCACTTCGGCTAATTTATAGTAGTTGAAACAAATTTGGGATTTTTGTAAAAGTAAAATAGATGAAAATAAAAATTTACATTTTTGGTCAAGTAAAAAGAAAGAAACCAAAATTTGCTTGTCTTCATTTAAAAGGGATAGAAATATTACATTTTTATATAATGTTATCAAAGATTACTTTTTATTTAATGCAATCAAAGAATAGAAAATTACATTTTATTTAATGTAATTAAAGAATAGAAAATATTTCACTTTTCTATAATGTAACAAACAAATGAAAATGAAAGATTACATTTTGTATGTAATTAAAGAGGAAAATGAAGAAGTATAGTTTATTTACATTTTATATGTAAATAAAAGACATGAGTAAAGAAGTATATTTTATTTACATTTTGCATGTAAATAAAAGATATGAATTAAAAAGGTATATTTTATTCACAATTTAGATGTGAATAAAAGACATGAAATTTAAAAGTACAATATTTGCAAATTATTTGCAAATAAAAACATGGATGTAAAAAGCACCTTTTTATTTACATAATAGATGTGGATAAAAACTTAAAATTATATTTTAATAGGAATCATTAGAAAAGTGTAGACAATAAAAATTACATTTTTATTGTAATATGAATCATAAGGGAAAAAGTAGAAAATAAGGATTGCATTCTTATTGTAATGGGAATCATCTTGGTTGAAATAAAATAGATTCAGCTAAAATATTCACTTTGTTAAATAGAAAAGTGTTAAAACCATATCTTTATTGCATACATAAAATGTTGCATTAAAAGTAAAATCACATTTTTGATTAAATGTTACATTTGAAATGAATTAACATTTTAGTTAAAAATGTTGCATTAGAGATGAAGTTACATTTTAGTCGAGTAGCTTTTTGCAGATATTTATCTCTTGAGCAGGATTCTAGATCGAAGCCTAAAGTTGTGTCTAGAGCATAGAAAGCCTTGCGCTGTGTATTGTATTAATTTATTGTTATAAGTCTTACGCTATATTTTATGTATCAATGTACTTTGATGTAACATTATTGTAATATATATAAAAGTCTGTTGTTTTCGTTCTAATGTATTGTATTCCCAAAGTTAACGTATGCGGGTTTTGAACGATTTTAATCAATCCAGCGATCGATTAAAGTTGGGCAAAATGCGTGTCGTTACAGTTACCGAAAGCATACAGCGGCGAATTGAATAAGAAGTAAATGGAATTTCTCTAGAACAGGTGATAATATCCCTAATGGGAATGACCCACTTGGCTATGTTGCCTGCGTTGAGTCAAGGAGTTATGATTTATGCCAAAGAGATACGCGATCATCGACAAAAAGGCAATTTTCATTGGTTAAGGAAATAAGGAGCTACATATGGTATTATTCAATAAGAGGTTGATTATTTGGTATGATAATAGTGTTCATTAATGTTAAAATCTATCCTCAAATAATCAATATTTATATATATACAGATATGTATATATATGCACATTAATTGTGCAAACTAGGCATAATCGGTTGACTGCCCAAATCGAACCAGTCGACCGTATTTACCTAGTTTGCACAATAAACGTGCACACATATACACATAACGTATATATATTTAAATTCCTGTCTACTGATCCATTTTGACCTGTCGACCGTTTTTTAAAAGAAGCAACTATTCGAATAGTCACTTCCATTTCTTCAAGAGTTGCTTCTTTTCCTTTTCACCAATGTTCATATCCATTGTTTATAACTCTTTACTAATGGTTACAATTGTTTATCTTCTATATAAACATCTAGAAATCATCATTTCAATTAACCAATTCTTTCTATCTAATCTCTATACTATTGATTTCATTCTTGAACTCTCAAATACTCAAACGCTCATATTCTTCAGAATATCGTTCTTGAATCCTAGAATTTATATATTATTCTTTTGATTCAATATGATATCATCTTCCAAAATCTTCATAAGCACAAATACTATTTGAGAATAAGATTATAGGAAGGTTGTACAAGAATTGACGAATTCATGTTGTCAAGAACACAGATTGTCAACTACAAAGTATATTCATCTTTGTTGAAGTCCTCTGTGTTGTAAGAGGCAAGTAGTGAAGTCCTCCGTGTTGTAAGAGGAAAGTGTTGAAGTCCTCATGTTGTTAGAGGCGTGAAATTCCCGTTCGGTTGCTCGGGGGTTGTAAACCTGTTCCTCCAAATGAAGTGAGGTTATTTTTAGTGAAAATCCAGATAGAAGTCTGGGACTGGACATAGGACGGTTCTCCGAACCAGTAAAAAAAATCTCTGGTGTGATTTTTCTATTTTTACTGCATTTACTATTATATTGTTCTGTGATTAGCTATTACTTCATACTTGAATATTGTTCGTCATTTACACGATCCTTGTGAGTATACTATTCTAGCAAGTACGGACGCACATTTTCAGCCTGCCCAATTTTTATCATTTCCTGGCTGATGAGGCTTGAGATAATGGTTATCTTTTAGACATCTTGCCACCATTTCTTTTAATGCCACATCATTAGACCCCATCAATAAAATCCAAGTCACTCGGGGGTTGGTGTGAGAACTAAACAATTATTAACTTTATTTTAATGTTGGGTAAATAGAGGGACCACGCTGTATTACACGGGATGGGTTTTCTCCCAAGAATATCATAAACAAACAACGCAATGCTAAACGAAAAAATGAAGCTATTATAAGACTTAGGTCCCATCTCACAATGCAACGCAAGCTGGAGGATAGAGTTTTACCTTATAATAGCCAAACATGTTTGATATGCAATATTTATCTTTTATTATTATTATAAGTAAAGAAATCAACTTCAAATATAAATTTGTCAATCATAGGCGGCATAGGTACCATAAATTATGTCGCGATATAGGTTTACAACTAAAACCGTAAAATCGCGTATTGGAAATTGGAATTCCATCTATGAATTAAGGCAAGCGATCTTCCTTTTCGATTTGAGACACACTAGCAATGCCTCAAGATCACGCCTTTGCGTAACCTTAGGTTAGCGGTAGGGCCGGTCAGCTGTCGTTGATTAGTTATACCATAAACTATACGTTCGCCAGTTCTATCGAACCTCCAAAATGGTCAGTACGTCGAACAAAAGGACCCATTGGAGACCCAAATCAAATCCGAGGTACCTCGCCTTCCATAAAATTATATCCAACATCAACATAAGTAAAATGTTTGGGCTTCATAACATGTCATCACTTCCAGCTAGAAGCTAACGTATGTCCATTTTCCTATAGCCATTGTAACACCTCGAAATTCTGTAACACTAAGATTCACGAATCAAGGAAGAATTAAATTTTAAAATCAAAATCAAGGGAAACGGGCTGCGCCATTGCGTTCGTCTCGGAATTCTACATGAAAATGAATCCGAGTTTGCGTAAATCGAAGTCCGTATGAGGAAGATATGGCCTCCGGAAGATTCAGCGAAGTTCAAATTTCAAAACAGTTCAGAAAAGCGAATTCAAATTCAAAATCGACCCAGATTGGGCTGGGCGGGAATTTTCCCGCCCAAGGCACCCAGGTTGACTGGGTACTCGACCTGGGACACCCAGGTCGACTGGGTAGTCGACTTGGGGGTCGACCCCCCTGCTTTTTCCAGCTTTCTGCACCTCGTTCGTTCTGATGTATTTGGTCACGTTTTCTAATCAGATTCGTCCGCCTAATCCTATATAAACAGCCTTAGTCTTCTTCTCTATTCACAATTCTCCTCTACCCTTATGCTGCAAAGATTCTTGGTGAACATGGCTTCTCCTCCTCCTCTTAATTCAATAAAATATATAAATAAATAAAAATAAGAAGATAATACGAAAATCCAAGAAAAGGTTATGCTACTCAAGAAGAGATTCGAATCAAGATTAAAGCTTCAAGATAAGGATCAAATGCTAACGTCGCACGAATCATAGCAACGCCATCTTTCTTTTCTAATCTAAATCTCTATAAGTCAGTTACTTTTTAGATTTGAACGTTTCTCTCTGTTCGTGACATGAATTAAAGGAAAAAAAGAACATGCCAAATCTTTCTATTCGAATCTGTGCCTACATGTTTGGACCTAATTAAGAATTGTTATGATTCGATGGCCCATTTAGGCCTTGCCTATGACTATGAACATTGCCTATGACTATGGACATTGCCTATGACTATGGACATTGCCTATGACTATGAACATTGCCTATGACTATGAGCATTGCCTATGACTATGAGCATTTCCTATGACTGTGATTGTGACTATAAGAATTATTCCCTTGACTATGAACACAAGCCTATGCCTTTGATTAGTAAACATAAACTGTTGCCTATGGCATAACAAGGACAACTGTGATTAAACACCTATGATTCATGACTAGGAAACTGTTGCTTAAGTTTGGTGACTATGAAATTGGGTCTAAACCCGATTATCTATTCTGTCTGTTCTTGGTTTTCTTTGGTTTTAGACCTTGGGAATTTACCTATTGAGTTAGGTCTACCCATGTTCTTGAACCTACATCTCTATTCTGTCTATTCTTGGTTTTGGACCTTGGGAATTAACCTATTAAGTTAGGTCTACCCATGTTATTGAACCTACGTCGTTATCCAAACCTTCTTATGCCAGTTATTATGTCTATCCTTTTCATAGCATCTTTGGTTCATTCCGTATTCTCTACGAAGCTAGATTTATCTATAATCTAGATTGAATCACGATTATACGAACGGTGGGAATACGATTTGGGCAAAATATGAAATTACTAAAAACGTTGTTTTTAACTTGGAAATTGGCATAAATTGGGAACATGTATTATGGCATGTTTATAGAAATGCAAATTAGATAAATTTGACATGAATTATAGGATGTGTAATTTGAATCTAGTATTGACTTGTAAATCTAGCACTTACATGAATTGTGAACTAGAATAATAAGTCTAGTTTGAAATGAACCGTAATTAGAATGTTAAATCAGAATTGGATTAGCTAATTTGGCATGATAAGTATATTGGCATAAATTTGAAATAGGCCATAATTGGGAGTACTTGTCAGGTTTAGCAAAATCATGGTTAATGACATTTAATTTGGTATTGTTCACATACCAAAAGAGCATAAATATGATATAGAGGGGAAAATGGGCCATAAGAATAAATGTTGACAATTTACATTAAAAGAGGAATTAGGAAATAAGTAAACTAGGAATGATTTACTTATAGAATTTGTCCTAAATAAGAAATGTAAACTTAGACAAATTAAAGGTTTCTTAACGACATCTCTTTTAATAACACACCGGAAAGTTCTAGGGTGACAGAGAGGATAGTGTCTAGGCTTGGGTTTGGAAAATACAAGTTTCCTGCTCTCCCTGGCTATCCGTAACTGATCCGATGGACGAGATGGTTACTTTCAAAACCTGATTTGAAAATTAATCAAAACCCTTTGAACTTAGAAAACACGAATAGGCCTAACCCGAGGTTAGACTGAGTTGCGATGTAAACCTGCCCGGAACCAACCGGCACATCCAGTAATCGCAAAAATACCTATCTAATGTGAGTGGCAGCGGCTTTAATTTATTCAGTTAAAGCTAGAACAAGAATGGTAGGGTTAAGTTAATTAATACACTTAACCAATTCAACATGATAACCAAACCAATGGGTAGGGTTAGGTTCATATAGGCACCTAGCACAGTTAAGCTATAATGGGAGGGTTAAGTCCATAGGGACACTTAACCAACTTAACAAGGTAACAAGACAAGCTTTGTAGGGGTTAAGTAACTAAGGAAACACTTAGCCGAATTAACAGGTTAACTAGACTAGAAGGTGGGGTTAAGTAAAGTTAATACACTTAGCCAAATTAACATGTTAACTAGACTAGAGGTTGGGGTTAAGTAAAATCAAATATACTAAGCCAATTTGATATGTTAGCTTGGCTAGACCGTAGGGTTAAGTAAACTTGAACACTTAACCGTCATATTGTGATAAAGGAATAGGGTTAAGTCTAAAACATGAAGTGATAATACTTAACCATTAAAAACATGTTGGTTAAAACAGACGGGCAAGGTTAAGTTAAAAAGGAACACTTAACCAATACAGGGTGAATGGGTAGGGTTAAGTAATAAGAAATACTTAACCAATATAACTTGGTTTGTGATGGGGTTAAGTCAACATGAATTACTGATAACACTTAACCACTTTAACAGGATAAATGAAGGGGATAAAGTTAGCTTGAATTGACTAATGACACTTAACCAATCCAAATTGACGGGAAAGAGAACTAAGTGGTAAACCTTAGTAGAACTAAGTAGTAATTCTTAGTATAACACGAGAAGGAGCGAATGTCCGTCTAGGTAAAAAGAAGGCTCCAACGAATTGGTTTACGAAGCCCGAGGCTTCGAGGGGACGTTTGGGTACTCTTGGTATCCCTCTGTGAGGCCGCAGATGATCCTCCTGGGCTCACAGAGGTTAAGGTCGGCGATAGAAGAAACAAGGGTATGCCTTGGTTGCAAAACATGGCAAACTAAAGACTAGGATGGACCAGCGTGATTCGGCGAGAAAACGTTAGCACTGTGATAGCAACTCGTCATCTACCATCCATCTTCAGTCAATCGAGATACGTGAAGCGGAAAGGCGGAGAACTCTTAAAGACCATATGCTTGCTATCTAGTTATGGTTGCGGATGGCCATACGACAGTGGGGCATAGGGGGCCTGCGTATAGTTCTCATTTTTCAAGGTGTGCCTTTCATTAGTTGAGGGAGGGGTCGAGTGGGACCATGGCCACTGGAACAAAAACAGACCTTAGCATCTGCATCGGCAGATATCTGAAAGCTCCCGACCGAGTTCTGTATTCCTTGATTTGCCCTGCGACAGGACTTGGGCTGCACATTACAGGACAAGTGCATCTAGACAAGCGATAACGATTCGCGATACATGTGTGGGGAAGTATAGGAACATATACCACTCTAGGTAGTGTGTCCTAGACTTGGGGGCATCGTTCGACAGGTAGCATAATCCGTAGTTGGACTAGGTGGCATAAACCCTGAATCCGAGAAGCGTTCAGCAGATAGCGTAAACTCTAGTTGAATCTAGAAAGCACTTGATAGAAAACCCTAGATTAGATCTAGGTAATAAATAATAAACGTATGCCTGGAGGCAATGGAAACTACAGGATTGGGATCACGTTATCGTTACTAGTTGGGACACTAGTTTGGTGTTGCAGAGATATAGAAACAAGTATAACAAGGAAATAGCGAAGCGGCGAAAGTATTAGAGCATATCCAGTTAATCTTATCTTAGCATATCTTGTGATTATCTTGTCTAACCTTGCTGATCCTATCATCATGGTGTTATCTTGTATTTAGTTAATTCATGTCATTTTGTTTTTCCATGTTCACATGCTAGAAGTCACTGAACTTACTCAGGCTTTATGTCTGACTCTGTTTTTCTTTCGTCTTCTTCTCTTCCATTCCCCCCCAGGTAGCAAAGGATGGAATAGTGTAGCTCAGGTTAAGTTGGACTGTCACTTTCCCAGCTTGAAGATGTGTCAAAGTTTTGCTTGGATTCTCTTTTCAGATGCTATGGCTGGCTCTTGCTAAAATTGGGGAATATAAATGTTGTTTTATGCTTCTTTATCTTGTAAGACAGATGATACTCTGATATTGTAAAGAAATCATTGTACAAACTATTTTATCAATAAAGCAAAGTTTTATTTTCCGCTGTTTAATTTCTGTCTGTCTTGTAATTTATCTGCATCTTTTACCCTAAATGCTCCACAGAACTTAGTGCATTCCCTTTGAGAGTGACACTAACGGATGTGGGGTGTTACACGTGGTATCAGAGCTGAAGGTTACCGGATCAGATAAAAGTTTTGAAAAATTATTTTCAAACGATTTTAAAAGAAGCATTTTCAAAAACAAAAGATTTGTTTTAAGGCATATTCCCCAAAGCCATACGCACTATCTTCTCTTCCTCTTTTTGAATCCTTCTTCCTTAAGTCTCTGGGGCTCCTGGCTCTCTGGGAGGTAACCTCATCGATGGGCGAAGTAGTGCCCGGCTTCCATCCATAGATGTAGTTGTTTCACTTACGGCCTTTTTTCTTTCAAAGCTTATAGGGTTTTCCATATGATGGAAGCCGCTTTCGAGAGATTTTTCAACATGACTACCCACGAAAGGGGATGAGGAGTTTGGCAAAGGAGCACAACCCTAGGATGAGGAATTCATGGATGTAGATTTAGCTCACAAAGGAGGAAGGAATTATAAAACCTAAGACAATAGGAAGTATCTTTACTAGGGATTGATAGGGCATATAATTTAGGACAAGGGCAAGAACGAGAAACAAGATTTTCAGAAGGGCAAGAACATACTTTCACCACCAAGCGTACCTAGGAGAAAGGTAGTAAAGTTCTGTTGGAAGAGTCTAGTTTTGCTGTTCGTACTCTTTCCTTTGGTTTTAGCGCTTCGCATTTGTTCATATCCACTTCCATAGTTGAGTCTCTGCACCATAGTACTTGTATAGTAGAAAGATCCCACTAGAATCTCAAATCCAATTGGTGGTCCGACCAGTTTATTTTTGGTTAGTAGGGATTTGAGAATAGCTATCGAGTTTGCTTATATCATCGCACGTAGGTCATCTAAATTCGGAGGAGATATTCCTTGGGTGCTTGTCTGATATTTATTTAGGCCTTTGGGGCTTGTACTTGAGGAATGTCGAGTTCGACTAGGATGGATTGCGTGAGAGATGAATAGTTGTGGCAGGCACTCTAAAAAGCACGTAGTGACCTTTCGACCCTTATAGTTATGGCATGGTGGGTAAGAGGGAGACCTCTAATCATCTTAGTACATACACTTGGTACCGTGATTTACAGCTGTTTATTTTGGAAATGGAGATCGGGAACTTCACGATCGTGAAGTTAAATTAGTTAAGATATAGTGGAGTAAAGCTCAAGAGGGCTAGATACTAGCATCATACCATTTTCCTTAAGGGTGCATCCTTGATTTCTTTTATTTGTAGGAGCTTTATGCACAATTGTTTCTCTCTTTCCAAAGTATATCCTCTAGGTCGTATCTTCGATCCTTTGGTAGAAGCTAATGGATGTAAACATG
Organism: Allium sativum; assembly: GCA_030737875.1. Taxonomy (NCBI): domain Eukaryota; kingdom Viridiplantae; phylum Streptophyta; class Magnoliopsida; order Asparagales; family Amaryllidaceae; genus Allium; species Allium sativum. The sequence continues at coordinate 194,463,087 of CM060913.1, forward strand.
TATTTGAAACATGTTATGGTTGATGGTTGCAAGTGGTTGCTAATGGTTGCTCGTGAATGCATATGCATACGTATTAGGCACTAGATCAGTTCGGACACTTTCATATTGCATTTACAGATATGCATTAGTTTGAAAGTTGAACTTGATATGTTATCATATGGACGTTGCATATGGATGAATGACTGTGCACGCATGTAGTATTTACATAGCTAGGGATTCTTGCATACATGATAGGACGCATGGCACTGACATGATACGCATTAAGGAGGTCAACTGAATCAGTAGACCGCCTGATTTTGCCTTAGATAAAGACATATACACACACTATGCATATGAACATGAAATCATTAGAAATCTTTTAAGGACAATGAATGCCTGTGATTGAATGGTTGAGTAGATGGGTGATTGGCTGGTAGGACACATTCTTCCTAACATGAAGATTTCAGGGACGAAATCCTTTTAAGTGGGGGAGAATGTAACACCCTGTAATTCTGTAACACTAAGATTCACGAATCATGGCAGAATTAAATTTTAAAATCAAGGGAAACGGGCTGCGCCATTGCGTTCGTCTCGGAATTCTGCATGAAAACGAGTCCGAGTTTGCGTAAATCGGAGTCCGTATGAGGAAGATATGGCCTCCGGAAGATTCAGCGAAGTTCAAATTTCAAAATAGTTCAGAAAAGCGAATTCAAATTCAAAATCGACCCAGACTGGGCTGGGCGGGAATTTTCCCGCCCAAGGCACCTAGGTCGACTGGGTAGTCAACCTGGGGGTCGACCCCCCTGCTTTTTCCAGCTTTCTGCACCTCGTTCGTTCTGATGTATTTGGTCACGTTTTTTGACCAGATTCGTCAGCCTAATCCTATATAAACAGCCTTAGTCTTCTTCTCTATTCACAAATCTCCTCTACCCGTTTGCTACAAATATTCTTGGTGAACATGGCTTCTTCTCCTCCTCTTAATTAAATAAAATATATAAATAGATAAAAATAAGAAGATAATACGAAAATCCAAGACAAGGTTACGCTGCCCAAGAAGAGATTCGAATCAAGATTAAAGCTTCAACATAAGGATCAAAGGCTAACGTCGCACGAATCATAGCAACGCCATCTTTCTTTTCTAATCTAAATCTCTGTAAGTCAGTTACTTTTTAGATTTGAACGTTTCTCTCTGTTCTTGACATGAATTAAAGGAAAAAAAGAATATGCCAAATCTTTCTATTCGAATCTGTGCCTACATCTTTGGACCTAATTAAGACTTGTTATGATTCGATGAACTATTTAGGCCTTGCCTATGACTATGGACATTGCCTATGACTATGGACATTGCCTATGACTATGAACATTGCCTACGACTATGAACATTGCCTATGACTATGAGCATTGCCTATGACTATGAGCATTGCCTATGACTGTGATTGTGACTATAAGAATTATTCCCTTGACTATGAACACAAGCCTATGCCTTTGATTAGTAAACATAAACTGTTGCCTATGGCATAACAAGGACAACTATGATTAAACACCTATGATTCATGACTAGGAAAGTGTTGCTTAAGTTTGGTGACTATGAAATTGGATCTAAACCCGATTATTTATTCTATCTGTTCTTGGTTTTCTTTGGTTTTAGACCTTGGGAATTTACCTATTGAGTTAGGTCTACCCATGTTCTTGAACCTACGTCTCTATTCTGTCTATTCTTGATTTTAGACCTTGGGAATTTACCTATTAAGTTAGGTTTACCCATGTTCTTGAACCTATGTCGTTATCCAAACCTTCTTATGCCAGTTTTTATGTCTATCCTTTTCATAGCATCTTTGGTTCATTCCCTATTCTCTACAAAGCTAGATTTGTCTATAATCTAGATTGAATCACGATTATACGAACGGTGGGAATACGATTTGGGCAAAATATGAAATTGCTAAAAACGTAGTTTTTAACTTGGAAATTGGCATAAATTAGGAACATGTATTATGGCATGTTTATAGAAATGCAAATTGGATAAATTTGACATGAATTATAGGATGTGTAATTTGAATCTAGTATTGACTTGTAAATCTAGCATTTACATGAATTGTGAACTAGAATAATAAGTCTAGTTTGACATGAACCGTAATTAGAATGTTAAATCAGAATTGGATTAGCTAATTTTGCATGATAAGTATATTGGCATAAATTTGAAATAGGCCATAATTGGGAGTACTTGTCAGATTTAGCAAAATCATGGTTAGTGACATTTAATTTGGTATAGTTCACATATCAAAAGGGCATAAATATGATATAGAGGGGAAAGTGGGCCATAAGAATAAATGTTGACAATTTACATTAAAAGAGGAATTAGGAAATAAGTAAACTAGGAATGATTTACTTATAGAATTTGTCCTAACTAAGAAATGTAAATTTAGAAAATTAAAGGTTTCTTAATGACATCTCTTTTAATAACACACCAGAAAGTTCTAGGGTGACAGAGAGGATAGTGTCTAGGCTTGGGTTTGGAAAATACAAGTTTCCTACTCTCCCTGGCTATCCCTAACTGATCCGACGGACGGGATGGTTACTTTCAAAACCTGATTTGAAAATTAATCAAAACCCTTTGAACTTAGAAAACACGAATAGGCCTAACCCGAGGTTAGACTGAGTTGCGATGTAAACCTGCCCGAAACCAACTGGCACATCCAGTAATCACAACAATACCTGTCTAATGTGAGTGGTAGCGGCTTTAATTTATTCAGTTAAAGCTAGAACAAGAATGGTAGGGTTAAGTTAATTAATACACTTAACCAATTCAACATGATAACAAAACCAATGGGTGGGGTTAGGTTCATATAGGCACCTAACACAGTTAAGCTAGAATGGGAGGGTTAAGTCCATAGGGACACTTAACCAACTTAACATGGTAACAAGACAAGCTTTGTAGGGGTTAAGTAACTAAGGAAACACTTAGTCGAATTAACAGGTTAACTAGACTAGAAGGTGGGGTTAAGTAAAGTTAATACACTTAGCCAAATCAACATGTTAACTAGACTAGAGGTTGGGGTTAAATAAAATCTAATATACTTAGCCAATTTGATATGTTAGCTGGGCTAGACCGTAGGGTTAAGTAAACTTGAACACTTAACCGTCAGATTGTGATAAAGGAATAGGGTTAAGTCTAAAACATGAAGTGATAATACTTAACCATTAATAACATGTTAGTTAAAACAGACGGGCAAGGTTAAGTTAAAAAGGAACACTTAACCAATACAGGGTGAATGGTTAGGGTTAAGTAATAAGAAATACTTAACCAATATAACTTGGTTTGTGATGGGGTTAAGTCAACATGAATTACTGATAACACATAACCAGTTTAACATGATAAATGAAGGGGGTTAAGTTAGCTTGAATTAACTAATGACACTTAACCAATCCAAATTGACGGGAAAGAGAACTAAGTGGTAAACCTTAGTAGAAATAAGTAGTTCTTCTTAGTATAACACGAGAAGGAGCGAATGTCCGTCTAGGTAAAAAGAAGGCTCCAACGAATTGGTTTACGAAGCCCGAGGCTTCGAGGGGACGTGAGGGTACTCTTGGTATCCCTTTGTGAGGCCGCAAATGTTCCTCCTGGGCTCACAGAGGTTATGGTCTGCGGTAGAAGAACCAAGGGTATGCCTTGGTTGCAAAATATGGCAACCTTAAAGACTAGGATGGACCAGCGTGATTCGGCGAGAAAACGGTAGCCCCGTGATAGCAACTCGTCGTCTACCGTCCATCTTCAATCAATCGAGATACGTGAAGCGGAAAGGCGGAGAACTCCAAAAGACCATATACTTGCTATCTAGTTATGGTTGCGGATGGCCATAGGACAGTGGGGCATAGGAGGCATGCATATAGTTCTCATTTTTCAAGGTGTGCCTTTCATTAGTTGAGGGAGGGGTCGAGTGGGACCATAGCCACTGGAACAAAAACAGACCTTAGCATCTGCATCGGCAGATATCTGAAAGCTCCCGACCGAGTTCTGTATTCCTTGATTTGCCCTGCCGTAGGACTCGGGCTGCACATTACAGGACATGTGCATCTAGACAAGCGATAACGATTCGCGATACATGCGTGGGGAAGTATAGGAACATATACCACTCTAGGTAGTGTGTCCTAGACTTGGGGGCATCGTTCGACAGGTAGCATAATCCCTAGTTGGACTAGGTGGCATAAACCCTGAATCCGAGAAGCGTTCAGCAGATAGCGTAAACTCTATTTGAATCTAGAAAGCACTTGATAGAAAACCCTAGATTAGATCTAGGTAATAAATAATAAACGTATGCCTGAAGGCAATGGAAACTACATGATTGGGATCACGTTATCGTTACTAGTTGGGACACTAGTTAGGTGGTGCAGAGATATAGAAACCAGTATAACAAGGAAATAGCGAAGCGGCGAAAGTATTAGAGCATATCCAATTAATCTTATCTTAGCATATCTTGTGATTATCTTGTCTAACCTTGCTGATCCTATCATCATGGTGTTATCTTGTATTCAGTTAATTCATGTCGTTTTGTTTTTCAATGTTCACATGCTAGAAGTCACTGAACTTACTCAGGCTTTATGTCTGACTCTGTTTTTATTTCGTCTTCTTTTCTTCCGTCCCCCCCCCCCCCAGGTAGCAAAGGAGGGAATAGTATAGCTCAGGTTAAGTTGGACTGTCACTCTTTCCCAGCTTGAAGATGTGTCGAAGTTTTGCTTGGATTCTCTTTTCAGATGCTATGGCTGGCTCTTGCTAAAATTGGGGAATATAAATGTTGTTTACCGCTTCTTTATCTTGTAAGACAGATGATACTTTGATATTGTAAAGAAATCATTGTACAAACTATTTTATCAATAAAGCAAAGTTTTATTTTCCGTTGTTTAATTTCTGTCTGTCGTGTTATCTATCTGCATCTTTTACCCTAAATGCTCCACAGAACTTAGTGCATTCCCTTTGAGAGTGACACTAACGGATGTGGGGTGTTACTTCCACTATCCCGTTTTTGGTTCACACCGGGGTGTGAGGTTCGTGAATTAACACTACGCAAAGGTGTGCTATTTAAAGTTATGCTTTGATCATCAACCACTGGACTCTCTGCTTTTTAACTCAAGTCTTGATCCATGCAACTCAGCATGTTACATTGTAGATCTATACCATACCATTAGTTTCTACCAATATATAACCTCTAAGATCACACGTCTCAAAGAAGTGAGTTAAGGAAGAGAATAAATTCTCCACCGCCAAACAGATATATATTTAGTTGAGATCGGCGAATACAGCGCGCAATACAATGTCATACATACAATCCATTGCATGTCCTTTCTGGGTCTGAACGAAACCGAAGGCACCATATTGCTCGTCCCATATATCCAATACCGGTGACAGGCCCTCGCATATCCGGTCGATCTCCAAGTACGCCTGGATGATCAACACTTATTACCTCGTCTTGGGTGTACAACCCAATTAAGACATCAATAATCATCCATTCGATGTGAAGATCTCTGGTCTTCAACCACCGTCATCATCGTTAGCTTTTAATCGTCGTATCACTTATTCAGAATGGGTTAAACCCGATCTTTCCGAATAACCCGCATATCTTTTAATCAAATGCTATAAAAGCACATCATACGCCTCATTCCAATCCAGAAATTTCTTTTATTCAAATATTCATTACTTTGAGAATCATTCCCATAAATCTTATCAAAGATTTAAGTCATTTAAACCACTTGTTTAAATCTTTCTTCGAAAACCATTGCAAAAGATTTTGTATTATGTTTTAACAATCATAATCCAAATAAAGGTTTATCAAACTAGTCGGGATTATCAAGCCTTGCCAAAGTAATCATTTTTTTCTAATCACAACCTATTCATCCCACGGAGCAAAACTGATAGTACTCCATATCTAACACCCATTGTGTTATCGGTAAATTTAATAACCATATCACGTTTCAAATCTAATTAAAGATTTAACCATTGCATGGAGTAAAACTGATGGTAATCCATTCTCGATCATTTCTTGAATTCGGTAAATTTAATTACCTCATTCACATTCCAATCTCATTAAAGATTCATCAAAACTCCAACTTGGTTTTAGTCTTGAAAATTATTACTTAATTATTATTCAACTTTAGGAAATTAATCTTGTCTTTAACTAGGTTAAATAACCAATTCATTTAAAACAAAGTTCACGATAAACCCAAAATCCCCTTCCATCAAAAGAGGATTTTCACGGAAAACGGATCAATATAAATTTTCATATCTGACTAATAATATAAATGGAATAATGGAAAAGCCTTTTAAATTCCATATAAAGTAACGGTCTTTCTTCATAGAAGCTCATCTCGATTATTAATAAATCGAATTCCACTTAATTCCAATTTGATGTATTAAATTGGAAAACTTTAATTTGAAAATTCCATTAAATCTTAGTTAAAAAATTTATAAATTCCAAATCTTAACTTCACCTTTAATTGGGTTAAAGAACGAATGTTATTTAAAACAATGTTCACGGTAAACCCAAAATCCAATTTCAGCTCAATTCCAACTAACTTGAATAATTGGAAAATTTCATTAAATAATAATGAAAAGATTTATAATATTATCAACTAGGTTTAAGAACAATTTTATTGAAGACACCATTCACGAAAAACCCTAAATCCAATTTGATATCAAGTACAACGCTCTGAATAGAAATCATATCGACTTATATTGAATATCAAATTCTGAAACCAACGGGTATTGTATTGGGAATAACAATATCTGTATTTTCCAAATTCCACAACAATATCCATATAATGACGGAATCCAATAGTGAAATATTCCGAAGATTATTTCCATTCAAATCCATTTCAATTCATACGTTGGAAAATTCTGGTTGCATTAAACCATATAATTTCTTTTAGTTATTTAGTCAAGTTGATAAACAACTTATTCAGATAAAAATAAGTTTTATCTTTACAAACTCGGAATATTTTATCCAAAATCATTTCAAATCATTTATTATAATTTTACATAATTTATTCATATTTGTAATAATTTTATTAAGGCCCTTACAGTCAGTTTCCAACATCGGCCTCCGATTTGCATCCATAGCGACCTTTACCAAAACTGATTTGGACATATCGTAAAATCTAACCGTTAGATTTTAAATCTCTTATTATCATTCGAAAGCTCTTTTTGTTACGAACCCAATGGTTCCATATTTAGGAGAATCCAACTGTCGGATCTCCTGTTACATCAATTCGAAGTTAAGGTCGAAATTCGCGAATGGTCATTGCGCTATTCATTCTGTTCGAGCCATTTAAATATATATAATATATTTCGTCGATTTCCTTTTTAAACGTATTTTATAAAATGTTTATAAATTTGTTTTTAAAAAGGATTCGAACTTCCATTTCGATTTTAAATCAAAATTGAATATTCCATATCATTATAATATTAAAACGATAATATTTTAAAAATATCAGATTCTGAAATCATATCTTTTGATAGTCATTATAAAATGAATAAAATCGGCATAAAATTCTGTTCGAGTTAAGATGGCGTACATTTACTTAACTCGGCTTCATATTCATTTCAATTATGAATTTTTCAATATTTTCGTGTCCATCCAAAATCAGACATCAAAATCATATTTTTATTCTTCACTGAATATTATTTTGAAATATCCATTATTTCTGAATTGGAACCAGACTCAATCAATTAACATATAATTTTATTTATATAGATTCCATACATCACATGTATTAGTGATAAACAACTATTAAACATTAAATTCACATCTAGAGTGCAATTTACAAATGTATAAGCATTAAATAATTAAATAATGCTGATAACAGTGTGTCAATCAATGTTGACAAACAATTAAATCGAAGGGAGATGTAAATTAATTATCATCCCCAGACCCGTGTAGGGTTTTCAACTATCAAACAAATATTATTATTTGTATAATTTGGCGATGTGTAAAATTATCGCCCCAACACCTGTGTGGGGTTTACATCACAATCCATGTGAACTTATCTAATATTTAGGAGACGGATGAATAAATTGTCATCCCAACAAAATTTATAAATAAGTGTTTGTTTTACAACGCCCATATTCATAGTTTAATGATATTAGTATTAAAACTGTAAACATTCATCAATCACCAAACAAATATTGCGATCATAGACAGTCAATATACATTCAGTGACAGATATAATAACTATAAAAATAATTTGAGCGAGAGAGTTCTCACATTGGTTTCCACTTCGTCGGTCTTTTATTGAGGATTTTATTTTTAAACTAAATTAGACGAACGTTTAATTTTGCTCAAAATTCAACTTGCTCCATTTCTGTTCTAGTCAATTCCATGTTGTAGTGTTTGTTGCCACGATTCCAACGCATCCTAGTTTGCATGATTTTGTGTTCGTATGAATGAGATACACGCGTTTAAACATTTGGATTACATTAATTTAATTAATAATATAATTATTAACTAATCTAATTACATTTACTAATCCCTTCCATGTCAGCTAACTTCCTTCTTTTCCATCGCATTTCTCCATGTGCAAAAAAAATCGAACCCACATGGAACAAAAGAAACCCACACTCCCATCAGAAAATTGATCGCTGCGCGTCCATCGTGAAGCCGGACGATGATCAACACCTCCCACACCACCTCCCTACGTGGCGCGTCCTACCTCCCAAAAATCCAGCGAACTCGAACTCGCTACTGTCTTAAAAATGTCACTCAAACCCTGTAACGACCCAGAAAATCTGAACCAATTTAAAATTTTTAAATTGGCTAAAATAATGGATTTTAAATATTTAAAATAAATATTTTAAATAATGGCGATGAAAATTGAGGTTGAATCGACATTTGAAAACGAATATAATTAATTATAATTATATATAGAATTGAAAATAGCGCGGTAGTTCGATAATTCGATTTCAAACTTCAATTGAATATACCGGGTGCAAAACAATCCGGATTTTAGTGAAACCAAAAACATTAGGATCTAATTGATGATATCTTTCCAACGAATCCGACAAATCGAAATTTGATAGCGGGAATCAAAAGATATGCCCAGTTGAAAATTCTGAATAGTCGCTATGGAATTCAGGCCCTTAAAAATGGACATTTTGCAAACGACCTCGGATTTCGACGAAACCACTTTTGTTGGATCCGCAGTGTCAAGTTATTGTTAGGTTTCAAATTTCATAATTTTTCGAATCAATATGTGAGCGTGGCAAAGGAAAACGCGTTTGACCAGTTTCTGTCGATTTTAATCGACTGGAAATTGGCCATTTTTCCAACGACCTCAGAATTCGACGAAACTAGTTTTGTTAGGACCGTATCGTCAATACGAAGCTAGAAAATATTTTTATGGAATTTTTCTAGTTAGTATGTGACCCCGGTAATTTGAAATGTACGTTTAAAATTCAACATAAGGATTTAAATGTAAATTCAACGGAAACTATTCGAAACAATCGAATCAGCTTACGATACATATCCCATTGTGTTCGGAATGGGGGTAGAACGCTAGGGACGACAGTCGATGGGTCCCATTTCGACTTCGAATAAAAAGTCAACTTTTAATAGAAATTAAATAAAATAAAATAATAAATATATAAGCCCTAAATTCTCTAACCCTAGTTCATTAATTGCGGCCACCGTCATCTTCATTTCAAAGGCCCGAATCGCTCAGATTTTCACCCTTCAAATTCTCCAAATCCACGCTAGGAAGTTCGAATCTACTAATTGAAAATTAAAGAGCTTTTCACGCTCTCCAAATCAATACCAAGTTCGAGATTTCTAGTTGTGTAATTCGTTCGATTTTATTCCTCAAAACCGGCGGGTTCGAGCGCCGTTTCAGGGCGGAGCGGTCAACCGAGTTAGGCCATCTTAGTGGCAGTGGGTGATGACGTCGGGGGCTTCGAAGGGGTGATGGGCGATCAGCTTCCGGCGCCTTGATCGGAGCACAGCGATGGGTGGAACCCTAATGGGTTCGGTTTTTCATTTTTGGACTGTAAGTGCAGTTTTTTTTTTATTTATTTAAATAAATATAAATGCAGTTTTCTAATATAAATATAAATGCACTTTTCTAATATAAATATAAATGCAGTTTTCTAATATAAATATAAATGCAGTTTTCTAATATAAATATAAATGCAGTTTTCTAATATAAATATAAATGCAGTTTTCTAATATAAATATAAATGCAGTTTTCTAATATAAATATAAATGCAGTTTTAAATAATAAATATAAATGCAGTTTTCTAATATAAATATAAATGCAGTTTTCTAATAATAAATATAAATGCTGTTTTCTAATATAAATATAAGTGCATTTTTTTTAAATAAATATAAATGCAGTTTTTAATAAATATAAAGGCAGCTTTTATTTTCATTTTTTTTCTTTTTATATATAAATATGTATAGCATTATGAAAATAAAACTAGAAAGGTTTTAAAATAAAGTTAGAAAGGTTTTAAAATAAAATTAGGATTAATTTTGAAAATATAAAACAGTATTGGTTTGGGAAAATAAAATACTTTCAAATAGAAAATATAAAATAGAATTTGTTTTAGAAAATATAAATAGACTTTGACTTAAAAATAAAATTACCTTTGATTTGAAATTAAAAATATCTTTGTCTATAAAACATAAACCATAGTTTAAAATGTGATTTTGCTATGTTAACGAAATTCGATGAAACAGGAAACATCGTGACCGTGTGGACGCCTTCTACCTTTTAGAAGAGGCTGCATATTTTTCTGAGCCTTCTACAATTTTTGGCAAAGCCGAAAGCAATGTGAGAATTTCTCACTCTTCAATTTCCTTTACTATATATATATGTGTTGAAATAAAAGTGAATTGCTATATATAAATATATATATATACGCCCCCTCGTCCACAAACCATGGACGATATTTATTGGTTGAAATTGTTGTGAAAATTGATTGATAGTGAATGATTGTTTGGGATTGTTTGTCGTTGATATTGATTGATTGTGGTTGAAAAATACCCGTTTGTGGTTGAGAAATATTTGGTTGAAACCACATAGGATTAGTTTGTGGAAATGAAATAAATATATACATCCCGCCTGCGTGCGAACTAGATGCATGATCCCCATTGTCATAAACCGCGAGGTTTTAAGGTAGAGCGAGGAGCCGTACTAGGGACGGTCCCGGTTTTAACTACCCTGCCGTTATGCTGCCGAAATTTTGAATAATATTCGTGTGTTTGATTTATTTTCATATGCTTAAACTATACTTATTCATTGAATAGAAAACATTCATGTGTTGAATTGATATTCATTCGTTGATTAGAAATTCATGTGTTGAGTGGTATTCATATTTTGAAATAAATCGTTTGATAATAAAAAAAATCACATTTTTATCTATATATAGAAACTATAGAAAACACTCATGTGTTGAATTGATATTCATTCGTTGATTAGAAATTCATGTGTTGAATGGTATTCATGTTTTGAAATGAATTGTTTTACAATAAAAATCACATTTTTATTGTATGCATAAATCGTTGAAATGTGAAGTGTTTAAAAATAGCCACTTGTTCAAAATAAGCATATATGAGATGAAATATTCATTAATTAGCTAATGAAATGATTTGCACCTATGTAGGTAACATTAGAATAAATGGTGTCTTTAAACTAAACAGAAATCAAATATGAAGTTGAATAGAAAATGATAAATGATAAGAAATGTATATATATGTACATGCATATTTATTGAACAGGTTATAGCAAAGGGGCTAGAGAAGAGGAATAAAATTTTGTGCCCGACAAATAGGTACACATTTACTGTTTTGTTTGGGTGATGATTTTATGAGCCTGTTGGCTAGCCGCTTGGCTTTTTCTTTTTCTTTTTGAGATTAGAAGGACCGGGAAAGCTATTTGCGATTTCCCGATGCTCCCGGTGCAGGGGAGGTTATGGCGAAATTTTCCAAAATTTTAAGGTGTTAGTAAAATATTTGAAGTGAAAACGATATTGAAATTGTTGAATGAACTATATTTATATAACTATATAAATATAAATAAAATTAAAACGAAACGAAGCCGTGCAGTTCGTATTTTGAAACCGTGATTTCAAACAACTAGTACGGGAAATCCGACCATTGGATTTTCCCGAAACCTCAACCGTCGGGTTCGCCTTGGAAATATCTTCCCAACGGCACCAACCTTGTAAAAATCCAACGGTTGGATTGTCTGGAATGTTTAATTCAAATCTGAAGAAAAACAGCGCCAGAAGCGATTATATTTATATATATATAAATATAATTATATATTTAATCGAATAACGACGCTGCAGTTCGTATTTTGAAATCGAAAATTCAAACGATTGTACCGGGAGATCCGACCGTCGGATTTTCCCGAAACTGGAACCGTTGGATTCGTTTTGAAAAGTCCTTTCTAATGATGTAAATTTTGTGAAGATCCAACGGTTAGATTTTCAGATATGTGTAAATCAAATCTGAAGAAAAACAGCGCCACGGCCGCTTTATGGCCCGAAGCGTCGTTTTGAATAAATTAGCTATTTTAAAATAAATAAAAATAGCGATAAATAGTTATAAAATATCATAAGCGATTTGGAATGGAAATAAACTGAATTTGCTCGATTTATGTTGTTTTTGGTGGTTGAATGTGTTTGGTGTGAAAATTACATTAAAGAACAATATTGGTGTTGTCGAATAATTTAACCATTGAAATAAATTGATTTTAAATTCTAAATATACGTGAATTATTTGAAAAGGCCGAGTTAATTCTCATTTCGAATAATTGACCGACGATTAAAAGTCGAAGATGAAGACGATGGTCGAAGACCGGAGATCTTCACCTCGTTTGGATGGTAACCGAGGTCCTGATTGGGAGGCATCCCGAAATATGGATAATGAGTGGTGATCGTCCAGACGTACGTGGTGATCGATGGGTTTGTGAGGTATTTAGTGCCTCCGGTTTCGTTCAGACCCAGAACGGACTTGTAAATGGACAGTGTGTCTGACATTGGAGTTTATTCTGTGTTGATTGATTTCTGTTAAATATACATCTGTTTGGCGGTGAAGAATTTATTCTTTTGCTTAACGCCCTTCTCTGAGACGCACGAGCTCAGGGGTTGTATATCGACGGACATCAGTCGCATGGCATGAATTGCCTGTGTGGCATGCTAAGATGCAGTGATCAGGGCTTCTGTTGAAAAGCAAAGTCTTGTGGTGATGATCAAAGCACCGCCTGTGTGGCGTAGCTTTGTGTATAACGTGAATTCGCGAGCCTCACACCCCGGGATGAACCTAAAACGGGAGAAGGACATCAGGGAGGGCATGCGTTTCTTTCTAGCTAGGGTGGTGTCAGTGACCTACCAGCCCTGACATTTATATACTTTTCACCTATGTGGTTGTTGCTATTGCGAGGCGCCTCGATTTGATCGGACGATCCGGGTCCGATGGAGTCATTCGTTGGCTCGTTTGCGCCCCAAAGGGCGGGGAGACGTATTGTTCAGGTATAATAATCCACATCGGTGGACCGGCCCTGACGATCCAGGGGGCAGTTGCGGCTGTTCCTGAGACATGGTAGGCTAGACTGTCTCGAATTCGGTAAGGACTATCTTTTGCCTTGGTTCATGACGGAAATCCAATTTCCAAATACGTGATCGTGCGGTTTCGATTGTATAGATATATTTGGCGACATAGTGGCATGGGACGCTCATGTCGTCTATGATTGATAGTTATGATTTGAAATTGTTTTCAAAACATATAAACACTAGCAATAATATCAAATGCCTTTGTTTTGTTCGTATCAAGCATATTTTGGCTATTATAAGGTAAAAACTCTATCCTCCGGTTTGCGTTGCATTGTGTGATGGGAACTGAGTCTTATAACGGCTTCATTTTTATAAAAAGCATAGCGATGTTTAAAAGAAAGATTTGTTTTAAAGCACTGGCAATCCAATGGAGTAAACCCGTTCCACGAAAGTGGCGTGGTCTTGTGATTTGCCAAACTATATATGTGTTGAGTAGATTTCTCATACCAGTCCCATGACTGACTCATAGTTTGTTTCACTCTCAGACTCGGGTGCCCCTTTTTCTACATGGGCAGCCTTGTATTCAGGTTTAGCTGGTTCTTTCTGGATAGCTGGAGCTGAAGATGGATTCTATCCTTTATTTCTTTTTATGTTGTTCAGCTCCTATTGTACATATGTTGTTTATTTCCGCTGTAGACATTTATGTATAGCTGAACTGTACTTGTACTAAGTAAGATCATGTATACTGTGTAACTATGATGATTACTTTTATCCAGTATATTCTATTGTTCATTATCTGGTGTATTTATTTAATTTTGTTCTGCTATTATCTGTTTCTGTGTTATATTCCAAAGATAACCCTTGTTTCCGTCTAAACGGGATTTCGGGTCGTCTCAACGTGGTATCAGAGCTTTGGTTAAGCTTAGTTCTGGAATATAACATTCGAACGAACTCGTCAGAAATAGAACCAGTAGTGTTCTAGGACGGGTAACTCCATACAGATAGGATCAGTAATATCCTAGTATGAGTAAAGCAGGATGAAATTACACCTCGATAGACACATCTACATTCAAGTATTTGACTCTATATTTTCAAATATCTTTTCCATTGACCTGACACTTGTTCTTCTAATTGCAGACGTACTAGAAAATGAGTGACAGGAACAGAAGAAGAAATCGTATGGCTCGACCAGCTAATGAGCCAGTTTTGCTCCCGCAGCCAGAATCCAATATAGAAGTTCTATACAAGAGATTTCGAAATCTTGGTGGATCGCCATTCTTAGGCAAGGAGCCCATTATGGAAACACAAGCTTGGATTCGTTCTACAGAGAAAATATTTGAGGGTTTAAAGCTGAGAGACGATCAGAAAAGATTACTGGCGTCTTGGGCACTCAAAGAAGAAGCTTTGTTTTGGTGGGATTCAATTATTAAAAATAATCCAGAAGGTGATATCACCTGGGACAGATTCAAAGTAATTTTCATGGAAAGATTTACTCCTCCTGAAGCGACCGAGAGATTATGTGATGAATTTTCTTATTTGATACAAGGTGATATGACCATCCCAGAATATCATAAGAAATTCAATGAACTTTCTCACTTTGCCCCTCATCTAATTCAAAATCCGAAGAGGAAAAATATGAGATTTATTCACGGGCTTCAAAGGAAATATCAGAATAAAGTATTGGGGCATGTGAAGCTTCCTTTTTCAGAAATGATTTATATGGCTTATCAATATGAAGACCTCCATATGAAAGGCATGTTGCGAGACGAAGAAGAAATCAGCTCTAGCAGCAAAAGAAAATTTGAGGCTGATAGCCCAGAGACAAGTGAGCAGCCTGAGGCTAGTACGAAGGCTGAAGTCAAAAAGAGGCCGAAGACCAATCAGAAAAGGGTAAAGGCGGTCGTATGTTTAAAGTGCAATCAGCAAGGGCATTCGATGAGAAATTGTAGATCTTCGAACAAACGAAAGGGTGATGGGTCTAAATCCGGGATGAATTTTCAAGAAAATAGTAAATGCAATCTCTGCCATCAGGCTGGTCACGTAAAGCAAGATTGCTGGAAGAGGAAGAAGACTGAAATAGTTCAAGTGAATGAAGTAGCAGAAACTTCGGATCCCTCAGCAAGTCAAGAAAGGGCGGATGTTTTGGAAGGCACACTAACTGTCAAAAACAATCCAGTTAAAGTACTGTTTGACATAGGTGCGTCGCGAAGCTTTATTTCAAAGAGTGCTGCTAAGAAACTTGATTTGAACTTGAGGAAGCTTAAAGAGCCAATGACTGTCCGAAATCCAGTCGGGGGTTCCATCAATCTCAGTTGGATTTGTGCAGTACCTGTCTCCTTTTCTTGCTATAAATTCCCTATTATCTCTGTAGTCATGAATTTTGATGAATTCGATCTTATTTTGGGATTGGATTGGTTAACCAAATATGAAGCAGAGGTTAGATGCGCCGAGAGAGTTGTTAGAGCTAAGATTAAATCCGGGAGTTATATAACCATACCGTGTGAAGGTCAGAATGCTAATAGAAAAGACTTCTGGGCGGCTCTAAATGTTTCTCCAGCTCAAATAGGAAATACCCCAGAAGTCACAGAAAATATTCCCGATCTAGTCAAAGATATTCCAGTCGTCAAAAACTATGCGGATGTGTTCGAAGAAGTTGTTCGCTTACCTCCGCAAAGAGAAATAGATTTCAAGATTGATTTGATTCCCAATGCAAGGCCGGTAGTTCACGCTATTAGAAGAATGTCCTTGAAAGAGAAGGAGGAATTAGACAATCAAACAAGACAGCTAGTATGGAAAGGTCTGATCAGGCCTAGTTTCTCTGATTGGGGAGCAACAGTGGTGTTTGTCCCAAAATCTGACGGTACTCTACGGCTATGTGTGGATTATCGTGATTTAAACAAGCAGACTATAAAGAAAAAATATCCATTGCCGCGGATTGATGATTTGTTGGATCGATTAAACGGCGCACAAGTATTTTCACGAATGGACCTAGCTACAGGTTTCCATCAACTTCGAATAGCCGAAGAGTGTGTTCCAATGACAGCGTTTAGAGGCCCCGACTTATTCTATGAGTGGTTAGTAATGCCGTTCGGCTTATGTAACGCTCCAGTTTACTTCGTCGATCTAATGAACCGAGTATTCAGAGGAGTATTGAATAAATTTGTTCTGGTTTTTATTGATGATATTCTAATCTTCTCTAAATCAAAGGCCGAACATGCTTATGTAACGCTCCAGCTTACTTCGTCGATCTAATGAACCGAGTATTCAGAGGAGTATTGAATAAATTTGTTCTGGTTTTTATTGATGATATTCTAATCTTCTCTAAATCAAAGGCCGAACATGAAAAGCATCTGGAACAGGTTTTAGAAATTCTCAGACGGAATGTACTAAAAGCCAAATTTTCCAAGTGTATCTTCTGGCAAGATGAAGTAAAATTTCTAGGCCACGTCGTATCGAAAGAAGGAATTGCTGTGGATCCAAGTAAAATCACAGCCATTCAGAATTGGAAACAGCCCAGCACCCCCACTGAAGTCCGTAGTTTTCTCGGATTGGCTAGCTATTACCGGAAGTTCGTTAAAGACTTTTCCAAGATATCTGGTCACTTAACGAAGCTTACAAAGAAGCATTCTAAATTCAAATGGACTTCAGAAAGTGAGGAGGCTTTTGAAGAACTAAAGTTAAGATTGATGACAGCTCCAGTGTTAACCATCATCGATGGCAACCAAGATTTGAAAGTCTGGACTGATGCTTCTAGAGAAGGCCTTGGGGCAGTGTTAATGCAAAGGGGTCAAGTAATTGCTTATGCTAGCCGTCAACTGAAGCCACACGAGAAAAACTATGTAACTCACGATCTTGAGTTATTGGCTATCATATTCTCTTTGAAAATCTGGAGACACTATCTTCTGGGCGAGAGATTTGAACTGTTTACAGATCACCAGTCGTTAAAGTATCTGTTCACTCAGAAGGACTTAAATTTGAGGCAGCAACGTTGGCTGGAGTTTCTTGCAGCATATCACTTTGAAATTATATATACTCCAGGGAAAGCCAATGTCGTGGCCGATGCGCTGAGTCGGAAGAATGAGATGATCGCCAGTTTTATCATTGCGACATCCTTGATTGATAAGATATCGGCTCTCCAAGAAGACGACCAATTTATCAAAGGAATAGGTCAGCGAATTCGTGAAGGCAATGCTTCGGATTTCCAGCTGGACAGCGAAGGGATTCTGAGGTTAGAAGGGCGAATTTGCGTTCCAGATATTCCTGAACTCAGAAGAGAGGTGCTTGATGAATGCCACAAATCTAAGCTCAGTATCCATCCGGGTGTGAATAAAATGTATAACGATATCAAATGCACATTCTGGTGGAAGTCATTAAAAAGAGACATCCCGATATATGTTAGTCGATGCCCTACTTGCCAGCTAGTCAAAAGTGACCAACAGAAGTTGGCTGGATTATTACAACCGCTAGAAGTTCCTGGTTGGAAGTGGGAGCATATTTCTATGGATTTCATTGATGGTTTGCCCAGAACCAGAAAGGGGAATGACAGTATTTGGGTGATCGTAGATCGTTTCACGAAGACCGCCCATTTTATACCTGTCAGGTCGAACAGAACCGCTCAGAGCCTGGCGCAGATATACGTCAGAGAAATAGTTAGACTACATGGAGTGCCGCTCAGTATAGTAAGTGATAGAGATACAATATTCACTAGCAAATTCTGGGAAGCATTTCAAGTCGAGCTAGGAACGAAGTTAAACTTGAGCACCGCCTATCATCCTCAGACAGACGGACAGACTGAGAGGGTGAATCGCATTTTAGAAGATCTATTGCGGGCTTGTGTTCTAGATTTCGGTGGATCATGGGAAGACCATCTGCATTTGGCTGAATTCTCTTATAACAACAGCTACCAGGCGAGTCTGACAATGTCGCCATTCGAAGCATTGTATGGTAGATTGTGCCGATCTCCTGCTTGTTGGGTCGAGCCTGGAAATAGACTTGTGTTGGGTCCTGATATGATTCGAGAAGCTGCCGACAAAGTAGATTTTATTAAGAAGCGATTACTCGCCGCTCAAAGCCGACAAAAGAGCTATGCCGATAGAAGAAGAAGGGATATATCCTTTTAAGTTGGCGACTATGTATATTTAAAAGTATCACCGATGAGAGGAGTTATCCGGTTCGGAAAAACTGGAAAGTTAGCACCCAAATTCATTGGTCCGTTTCCTATTCTGGAACGGATCGGAACTCTCGCATATAAAGTTAAATTGCCAGACTGGTTGCCTGGAGTGCATGATGTATTTCATATATCTCAACTTCGAAAGCACGTTCATGATCCAGACTTGATCGTGGAAGAAGCAGCTCAGCAGGATATTGAAATTACTCCAGAATTAGCTGTGAGGCGAGAGCCGCTAAAGATCATCCGCAAAGAAAACCAAAGAGCTGAGAAACAAGAAGGTTCACTTAGTCAAAGTGCAATGGAGTGGAGATCCGCGAGATTGTACTTGGGAAACTGAGGAGAGCATTCAGAAAGCTTATCCTAGATGCCGAGTAGATATCTCTGATTGACTCTGGTGCAAGGTACATTTACCCTACTTTGCATTACCATTTAATTCTCTATTCTATTACAATTTTCTTCCTATGGATGTGCACTATTTATTCTATACTGTGAATGATTTTTGAAGGAATATAGGATTTGATCAGAATATTTTAGAAAGGTTAAAAACAAATTGGTTGTTGTATTATGGGATTGTAGGTTTATCAAACCACTTTCGACTTTGTTCCTTTTCGGGGACGAAAAGTTTTAAGTGGGGGAGATTGTAACGACCTAGAAAATCTGAACCAATTTAAATTTTTTAAATTGGCTAAAATAATGGATTTTAAATATTTAAAATAAATATTTTAAATAATGGCGATGAAAACTGAGGTTGAATCGACATTTGAAAACGAATATAATTAATTATAATTATATATAGAATTGAAAATAGCGCGGTAGTTCGATAATTCGATTTCAAACTTCAATTGAATATACCGGGTGCAAAAGAATCCGGATTTTAGTGAAACCAAAAACATTAGGATCTAATTGATGATATCTTTCCAACGAATCCGACAAATCGAAATTTGATAGCGGGAATCAAAAGATATGTCCAGTTGAAAATTCTGAATAGTCGCTATGGAATTCAGGCCCTTAAAAATGGACATTTTGCAAACGACCTCGGATTTCGACGAAACCACTTTTGTTGGATCCGCAGTGTCAAGTTATTGTTAGGTTTCAAATTTCATAATTTTTCGAATCAATATGTGAGCGTGGCAAAGGAAAACGCGTTTGACTAGTTTCTGTCGATTTTAATCGACTGGAAATTGGCCATTTTTCCAACGACCTCAGAATTCGACGAATCTAGTTTTGTTAGGACCGTATCGTCAATACGAAGCTAGAAAATATTTTTCTGGAATTTTTCTAGTTAGTATGTGACCCCGGTAATTTGAAATGTACGTTTAAAATTCAACATAAGGATTTAAATGTAAATTCAACGGAAACTATTCGAAACAATCGAATCAGCTTACGATACATATCCCATTTTGTTCGGAATGGGGGTAGAACGCTAGGGACGACAGTCGGTGGGTCCCATTTCGACCTCGAATAAAAAGTCAACTTTTAATAGAAATTAAATAAAATAAAATAATAAATATATAAGCCCTAAATTCTCTAACCCTAGTTCATTAATTGCGGCCACCGTCATCTTCATTTCAAAGGCCCGAATCGCTCAGATTTTCACCCTTCAAATTCTCCAAATCCACGCTAGGAAGTTCGAATCTACTAATTGAAAATTAAAGAGCTTTTCACGCTCTCCAAATCAATACCAAGTTCGAGATTTCTAGCTGTGTAATTCGTTCGATTTTATTCCTCAAAACCGGCGGGTTCGAGCGCCGTTTCAGGGCGGAGCGGTCAACCGAGTTAGGCCATCTTGGTGGCAGTGGGTGATGACGTCGGGGGCTTCGAAGGGGTGATGGGCGATCAGCTTCCGGCGCCTTGATCGAAGCACAGCGATGGGTGGAACCCTAATGGGTTCGGTTTTTCATTTTTGGACTGTAAGTGCAGTTTTTTTTTATTTAAATAAATATAAATGCAGTTTTCTAATATAAATATAAATGCAGTTTTCTAATATAAATATAAATGCAGTTTTCTAATATAAATATAAATGCGGTTTTCTAACATAAATATAAATGCAGTTTTCTAATATAAATATAAATGCAGTTTTAAATAATAAATATAAATGCAGTTTTCTAATATAAATATAAATGCATTTTTCTAATAATAAATATAAATGCAGTTTTCTAATATAAATATAAGTGCAGTTTTTTTTAAATAAATATAAATGCAGTTTTTAATAAATATAAAGGCAGCTTTTATTTTCATTTTTTTTCTTTTTATATATAAATATGTATAGCATTATGAAAATAAAACTAGAAAGGTTTTAAAATAAAGTTAGAAAGGTTTTAAAATAAAATTAGGATTAATTTTGAAAATATAAAACAGTATTGGTTTGGGAAAATAAAATACTTTCAAATAGAAAATATAAAATAGAATTTGTTTTAGAAAATATAAATAGACTTTGACTTAAAAATAAAATTACCTTTGATTTGAAATTAAAATTATCTTTGTCTATAAAACATAAACCATAGTTTAAAATGTGATTTTGCTATGTTAACGAAATTCGATGAAACAGGAAACATCGTGACCGTGTGGACGCCTTCTACCTTTTAGAAGAGGCTGCATATTTTTCTGAGCCTTCTACAATTTTTGCCAAAGCCGAAAGCAATGTGAGAATTTCTCACTCTTCAATTTCTTTTACTATATATATATGTGTGTTGAAATAAAAGTGAATTGCTATATATAAATATATATATACGCCCCCTCGTCCACAAACCATGGACGATATTTATTGGTTGAAATTGTTGTGAAAATTGATTGATAGCGAATGATTGTTTGGGATTGTTTGTGGTTGATATTGATTGATTGTCGTTGAAAAATACCCGTTTGTGGTTGAGAAATATTTGGTTGAAACCACATAGGATTAGTTTGTGGAAATGAAATAAATATATACATGCCGCCTGCGTGCGAACTAGATGCATGATCCCCATTGTCAAAAACCGCGAGGTTTAAGGTAGAGCGAGGAGCCGTACTAGGGACGGTCCCGGTTTTAACTACCCTGCCGTTATGCTGCCGAAATTTTGAATAATATTCGTGTGTTTGAATTATTTTCATATGCTTAAACTATACTTATTCATTGAATAGAAAACATTCATGTGTTGAATTGATATTCATTCGTTGATTAGAAATTCATGTGTTGAGTGGTATTCATATTTTGAAATAAATCGTTTGATAATAAAAAAATCACATTTTTATCTATATATAGAAACTATAGAAAACATTCATGTGTTGAATTGATATTCATTCGTTGATTAGAAATTCATGTGTTGAATGGTATTCACGTTTTGAAATGAATTGTTTTACAATAAAAATCACATGTTTATTGTATGCATAAATCGTTGAAATGTGAAGTGTTTAAAAATAGCCACTTGTTCAAAATAAACATATATGAGATGAAATATTCATTAATTAGCTAATGAAATGATTTGCACCTATGTAGGTAACATTAGAATAAATGGTGTCTTTAAACCAAACAGAAATCAAATATGAAGTTGAATAGAAAATGATAAATGATAAGAACTATATATATATGTACATGCATATTTATTGAACAGGTTATAGCAAAGGGGCTAGAGAAGAGGAATAAAATTTTGTGCCCGACAAATAGGTACACATTTACTGTTTTGTTTGGGTGATGATTTTATGAGCCTGTTGGCTAGCCGCTTGGCTTTTTCTTTTTCTTTTTGAGATTAGAAGGACCGGGAAAGCTATTTGCGATTTCCCGATGCTCCCGGTGCAGGGGAGGTTATGGCGAAATTTTCCAAAATTTTAAGGTGTTAGTAAAATATTTGAAGTGAAAACGATATTGAAATTGTTGAATGAACTATATTTATATAACTATATAAATATAAATAAAATTAAAATGAAACGAAGCCGTGCAGTTCGTATTTTGAAACCGTGATTTCAAACAACTAGTACGGGAAATCCGACCATTGGATTTTCCCGAAACCTCAACCGTCGGGTTCGCCTTGGAAATATCTTCCCAACGACACCAACCTTGTAAAAATCCAACGGTTGGATTGTCTGGAATGTTTAATTCAAATCTGAAGAAAAACAGCGCCAGAAGCGATTATATTTATATATATATAAATATAATTATATATTTAATCGAATAACGACGCTGCAGTTCGTATTTTGAAATCGAAAATTCAAACGATTGTACCGGGAGATCCGACCGTCGGATTTTCCCGAAACTGGAACCGTTGGATTCGTTTTGAAAAGACCTTTCTAATGATGTAAATTTTGTGAAGATCCAACGGTTAGATTTTCAGATATGTGTAAATCAAATCTGAAGAAAAACAGCGCCACGGCCGCTTTATGGCCCGAAGCGTCGTTTTGAATAAATTAGCTATTTTAAAATAAATAAAAATAGCGATAAATAGTTATAAAATATCATAAGCGATATGGAATGGAAATAAACT
Source organism: Allium sativum (assembly GCA_030737875.1). Classification (NCBI taxonomy): domain Eukaryota; kingdom Viridiplantae; phylum Streptophyta; class Magnoliopsida; order Asparagales; family Amaryllidaceae; genus Allium; species Allium sativum. The sequence continues at coordinate 194,486,227 of CM060913.1, forward strand.
GAATTTGCTCGATTTATGTTGTTTTTGATGGTTGAATGTGTTTGGTGTGAAAATTACATTAAAGAACAATATTGGTGGTGTCGAATAATTTAACCATTGAAATAAATTGATTTTAAATTCTAAATATACGTGAATTATTTGAAAAGGCCGAGTTAATTCTCATTTCGAATAATTGACCGACGATTAAAAGTCGAAGATGAAGACGATGGTCGAAGACCGGAGATCTTCACCTCGTTTGGATGGTAACCGAGGTCCTGATTGGGAGGCATCCCGAAATATGGATAATGAGTGGTGATCGTCCAGACGTACGTGGTGATCGATGGGTTTGCGAGGTATTTAGTGCCTCCGGTTTCGTTCAGACCCAGAACGGACTTGTAAATGGACTGTGTGTCTGACATTGGAGTTTATTCTGTGTTGATTGATTTCTTTTAAATATACATCTGTTTGGCGGCGAAGAATTTATTCTTTTGCTTAACGCCCTTCTCTGAGACGTACGAGCTCAGGGGTTGTATATCGACGGACATCAGTCGCATGGCATGAATTGCCTGTGTGGCATGCTAAGATGCAGTGATCAGGGCTTCTGTTGAAAAGCAAAGTCTTGTGATGATGATCAAAGCACCGCCTGTGTGGCGTAGCTTTGTGTATAACGTGAATTCGCGATCCTCACACCCCGGGATGAACCTAAAACGGGAGAAGGACATCAGGGAGGGCATGCGTTTCTTTCTAGCTAGGGTGGTGTCAGTGACCTACCAGCCCTGACATTTATATAATTTTCACCTATGTGGTTGTTGCTATTGCGAGGCGCCTCGGTTTGATCGGACGATCCGGGTCCGATGGAGTCATTCGTTGGCTCGTTTGCGCCCCAAAGGGCGGGGAGACGTATTGTTCAGGTATAATAATCCACATCGGTGGACCGGCCCTGACGATCCAGGGGGCAGTTGCAGCTGTTCCTGAGACATGGTAGGCTAGATTGTCTCGAATTCGGTAAGGACTATCTTTTGCCTTGGTTCATGACGGAAATGCAATTTCCAAATACGTGATCGTGCGGTTTCGATTGTATAGATATATTTGGCGACATAGTGGCATGGGACGCTCATGTCGTCTATGATTGATAGTTATGATTTGAAATTGTTTTCAAAACATATAAACACTAGCAATAATATCAAATGCCTTTGTTTTGTTCGTATCAAGCATATTTTGGCTGTTATAAGGTAAAAACTCTATCCTCCGGTTTGCGTTGCATTGTGTGATGGGAACTGAGTCTTATAACGGCTTCATTTTTATAAAAAGCATAGCGATGTTTAAAAGAAAGATTTGTTTTAAAGCACTGGCAATCCAATGGAGTAAACCCGTTCCACGAAAGTGGCGTGGTCCTGTGATTAGCCAAACTATATATGTGTTGAGTAGATTTCTCATACCAGTCCCATGACTGACTCGTAGTTTGTTTCACTCTCAAACTCGGGTGCCCCTTTTTCTACACGGGCAGCCTTGTATTCAGGTTTAGCTGGTTCTTTCTGGATAGCTGGAGCTGAAGATGGATTCTATCATTTATTTCTTTTTATGTTGTTCAGCTCCTATTGTACATATGTTGTTTATTTCCGCTGTAGACATTTATGTATAGCTGAACTGTACTTGTACTAAGTAAGATCCTGTATACTGTGTAACTCTGATGATTACTTTTATCCAGTATATTCTGTTGTTCATTATCTGGTGTATTTATTTAATTTTGTTCTGCTATTATCTGTTTCTGTGTTATATTCCAAAGATAACCCTTGTTTTTGTCTAAACGGGATTTCGGGTCGTCTCAACGTGGTATCAGAGCTTTGGTTAAGCTTAGTTCTTTACCCTTGCTGATTGCACTTTGGAATATTACACAGAAACAGACAATAGCAGAACAGAATTAAATAAATACACCCGATAATGAACAACAAAATATACTGGATAAAAGTAATCATCAGAGTTACACAGTATACAGGATCTTACTTAGTACAAATACAGTTTAGCTATACATAAATGTCTACAGCGGAAATAAACAAAATATGTATAATAGGAGCTGAACAGCATAAAAGGAAATAAATGATAGAATCCATCTTCAGCTCCAGCTATCCAGAAAAAGAACCAGCTAAACCTGAATACAAGGCTGCCCGTGGAAAAAAAAGGGGCACCCGAGTTTGAAAGTGAAACAAACTACGAGTCAGTCATGGGACTGGTATGAGAAATCTACTCAACACATATATATAATAGGGCAAATCACAGGACCACGCCACTTTCGTGGAACGGGTTTACTCCATTGGATTGCCAGTGCTTTAAAACAAATCTTTCTTTTAAACATCGCTATGCTTTTTATAAAAATGAAGCCGTTATAAGACTCAGTTCCCATCACACAATGCAACGCAAACCGGAGGATAGAGTTTTTACCTTATAACGGCCAAAATATGCTTGATACGAATAAAACAAAGGCATTTGATATTATTGCTAGTGTTTATATGTTTTGAAAACAATTTCAAATCATAACTATCAATCATAGACGGCATTAATGCCCCATACCACTATGTCGCCATATATAGGTATACAATCAAAACCGCACGGTGTCGTATTTGGAAATTGGATTTCCGTCATGAACCAAGGCAAAAGATAGTCCTTACCGAATTCGAGACAATCTAGCCTACCATGTCTCAGGAACAGCCGCAACTGCCCCCTGGATCGTCAGGGCCGGTCCACCGATGTGGATTATTATACCTGAACAATACGTCTCCCCGCCCTTTGGGGCGCAAACGAGCCAACGAATGACTCCATCGGACCCGGATCGTCCGATCAAACCGAGGCGCCTCGCAATAGCAACAACCACATAGGTGAAAAGTATATAAATGTTAGGGCTGGAAGGTAACTGACACCACCCTAGCTAGAAAGAAACGCATGCCCTCCCTGATGTCCTTCTCCCGTTTTAGGTTCATCCCGGGGTGTGATGCTCGCGAATTCACGTTATACACAAAGCTACGCCACACAGGCGGGGCTTTGATCATCACCACAAGACTTTGCTTTTCAACAGAAGCCCTGATCACTGCATCTTAGCATGCCACACAGGCAATTCATGCCATGCGACTGATGTCCGTCGATATACAACCCCTGAGCTCGTGCGTCTCAGAGAAGGGCGTTAAGCAAAAGAATAAATTCTTCGCCGCCAAACAGATGTATATTTAACAGAAATCAATCAACACAGAATAAACTCCAATGTCAGACACACAGTCCATTTACAAGTCCGTTCTGGGTCTGAACGAAACCGGAGGCACTAAATACCTCGCAAACCCATCGATCACCACGTACGTCTGGACGATCACCACTCATTATCAATATTTCGGGATGCCTCCCAATCAGGACCTCGGTTACCATCCAAACGAGGTGAAGATCTCCGGTCTTCGACCATCGTCTTCATCTTCGACTTTTAATCGTCGGTCAATTATTCGAAATGAGAATTAACTCGGCCTTTTCAAATAATTCACGTATATTTAGAATTTAAAATCAATTTATTTCAATGGTTAAATTATTCGACAACACCAATATTGTTCTTTAATGTAATTTTCACACCAAACACATTCAACCATCAAAAACAACATAAATCGAGCAAATTCATTTTATTTCCATTCCATATCGCTTATGATATTTTATAACTATTTATCGCTATTTTTATTTATTTTAAAATAGCTAATTTATTCAAAACGACGCTTCGGGCCATAAAGCGGCCGTGGTGCTGTTTTTCTTCAGATTTGATTTACACATATCTGAAAATCTAACCGTTGGATCTTCACAAAATTTACATCATTAGAAAGGTCTTTTCAAAACGAATCCAACAGTTCCAGTTTCGGGAAAATCCGACGGTCGGATCTCCCGGTACAATCGTTTGAATTTTCGATTTCAAAATACGAACTGCAGCGTCGTTATTCGATTAAATATATAATTATATTTATATATATATATATATAAATATAATCGCTTCTGGCGCTGTTTTTCTTTAGATTTGAATTAAACATTCCAGACAATCCAACCGTTGGATTTTTACAAGGTTGGTGCCGTTGGGAAGATATTTCCAAGGCGAACCCGACGGTTGAGGTTTCGGGAAAATCCAATGGTCGGATTTCCCGTACTAGTTGTTTGAAATCACGGTTTCAAAATACGAACTGCACCGCTTCGTTTCGTTTTAATTTTATTTATATTTATATAGTTATATAAATATAGTTCATTCAACAATTTCAATATCGTTTTCACTTCAAATATTTTACTAACACCTTAAAATTTTGGAAAATTTCGCCATAACCTCCCCTGCACCGGGAGCATCGGGAAATCGCAAATAGCTTTCCCGGTCCTTCTAATCTCAAAAAGAAAAAGAAAAAGCCAAGCGGCTAGCCAACAGGCTCATAAAATCATCACCCAAACAAAACACTAAATGTGTACCTATTTGTCGGGCACAAAATTTTATTCCTCTTCTCTAGCCCCTTTGCTATAACCTGTTCAATAAATATGCATTTACATATATATACAGTTCTTATCATTTATCATTTTCTATTCAACTTCATATTTGATTTCTGTTTGGTTTAAAGACACCATTTATTCTAATGTTACCTACATAGGTGCAAATCATTTCATTAGCTAATTAATGAATATTTCATCTCATATATGTTTATTTTGAACAAGTGGCTATTTTTAAACACTTCACATTTCAACGATTTATGCATACAATAAAAATGTGATTTTTATTGTAAAACAATTCATTTCAAAACATGAATACCATTCAACACATGAATTTTTAATCAACGAATGAATATCAATTCAACACATGAATGTTTTCTATAGTTTCTATATATAGATAAAAATGTGATTTTTTTTATTATCAAACGATTTATTTAAAAATATGAATACCACTCAACACATGAATTTCTAATCAACGAATGAATATCAATTCAACACATGAATGTTTTCTATTCAATGAATAAGTATAGTTTAAGCATATGAAAATAGTTCAAACACACGAATATTATTCAAAATTTCGGCAGCATAACGGCAGGGTAGTTAAAACCGGGACCGTCCCTAGTACGGCTCCTCGCTCTACCTTAAAACCTCGCGGTTTTTGACAATGGGGATCATGCATCTAGTTCGCACGCAGGCGGCATGTATATATTTATTTCATTTCCACAAACTAATCCTATGTGGTTTCAACCAAATATTTCTCAACCACAAACGGGTATTTTTCAACCACAATCAATCAATATCAACCACAAACAATCCCAAACAATCATTCGCTATCAATCAATTTTCACAACAATTTCAACCAATAAATATCGTCCATGGTTTGTGGACGAGGGGGCGTATATATATATATTTATATATAGCAATTCACTTTTATTTCAACACATATATATATATATATATATAGTAAAAGAAATTGAAGAGTGAGAAATTCTCACATTGCTTTCGGCTTTGCCAAAAATTGTAGAAGGCTCAGAAAAATATGCAGCCTCTTCTAAAAGGTAGAAGGCGTCCACACGGTCACGATGTTTCCTGTTTCATCGAATTTCGTTAACATAGCAAAATCACATTTTAAACTATGGTTTATGTTTTATAGACAAAGATAATTTTAATTTCAAATCAAAGGTAATTTTATTTTTAAGTCAAAGTCTATTTATATTTTCTAAAACAAATTCTATTTTATATTTTCTATTTGAAAGTATTTTATTTTCCCAAACCAATACTATTTTATATTTTCAAAATTAATCCTAATTTTATTTTAAAACCTTTCTAACTTTATTTTAAAACCTTTCTAGTTTTATTTTCATAATGCTATACATATTTATATATATATAAAAAAAAATGAAAATAAAAGCTGCCTTTATATTTATTAAAAACTGCATTTATATTTATTTAAAAAAACTGCACTTATATTTATATTAGAAAACTGCATTTATATTTATTATTAGAAAACTGCATTTATATTTATATTAGAAAACTGCATTTATATTTATTATTTAAAACTGCATTTATATTTATATTAGAAAACTGCATTTATATTTATATTAGAAAACTGCATTTATATTTATATTAGAAAACTGCATTTATATTTATATTAGAAAACTGCATTTATATTTATATTAGAAAACTGCATTTATATTTATTTAAATAAAAAAAAATGAGCATGAAAATCACCTGATTCACTTCATAAAATCAAATCATAACCGTATGAAATGATAGAGCAGAAAAATCTCTACAATTGATGTGTGGAAATCATGAGCTAATTCCTAAAGTTTTGAGAGAGATTGAGGATGGATGTCGGATCAAGACTGTTCTATTAGAACGTGATGGACGCACTGTGAATAACCCTAGGGTTAAGGCTAAGAAATGGATATTTATACCTTATATCTATTAATATTTTAATAATATTTAATTCAGATTTTACTTGTTTAACCTTCAAACTCCAAACGAACCACAACGACTTTTGCCCCTAGTCAAATACCCCCATTCCGAGCACAATGGAATATGTTTCGTAAGCTTGTTCGACTGTTTTGATCGGTTTATATTAAAATTAAAATACAAATCAATATATCATTCAATATTAAAATTGAACGTTACATTTTAATTTACCACGGCCACATACCGATTCTAAAAATTATGAAATATGAAATTTAGCTATGTTTTCATGATACGGTCCGAAAAAAAATAACTTCAACAATTTGGAGGCTGTTTGAAAAATGACCTTAATTCTAGCTTATTAAATTCCATTAAATTTACAACAAGTGTTTAAATTTACTACGCTTACATATTAATTCCAATTGACTTGAAATTATATATTTGGCAATAATTTGACGTTCCGGATCCAACAAAATTAGCTTCATCCAAAACGGATGTCATTTGCAAAATGGCTATTTTTAAGGGCTATATATTACATTAAAATATATATAAATTCCATAGCGAATATTCTAAATTTTAATCTGATCATAACTTACAATTTATAACAAAAAATCTTAATTTTCCACATGCTTTAGGAGGATATAATTAAATACATTCTAACATTTCTTGTTTTACTGAAATCCGATTAATTGTGCGTTCTGTATAATCATTCAAAGTTCAAAACCAAATTTTCAAACTACCGCACCATTATGAGTTCGTTTCAATTAAATTTTAAATTTATACGTTCAAACTTCAATTTAAATAAATTTCAAACCGTCGATTCTAAAAAAAGAATCATTACAAATATTTAATTTACATGAAAATCAATTAAAAAAACTTTAAATTGGTTCCAAAAATCTGGGTTGTTACAATCTCCCCCACTGTAATGACCCTGGTTTTCGAGATCCTGAGTAATCGACATAAACTCAATGTCGACTATCCAAGCATCGGAAACACCGAATAGTCCATGAAAGAAATTAGAGGGTGAGAATAGATAAGATAGAAACTTAGAATAGAAGAAGAAGAAGAAGAAGAAGTAGAAGAAGAAGAACATACATTATCATCAGAGTAACACGAAACTCACAGCGGAACGAGTAATATATAATAGATACATAAGTTTAAAATAAAACTAGTATATGTATACAGTATCAAAGTACAACACTTACAACACAGAGGAAATAACAATAGCTATAAAATCCTAAAGCCAACTTCCCCAAGCTCTTAGTATATATGTAAAATCCCGACTACTTGACTTCCCATACAAAATTGGGCACCCAAAAGTTTAGGGAAAACAACATAAAATAAACTCTGGGTCAGTCATGGGACTGGTGTGAGTAAACTCCAAACAATTGGTTTAACTTTTCGAAATCCTTTTTAAAAGCAATGATAATCGTAAGACCGATCCACACATAAATACGGATGGTTTTTACCTTACGATAACCCATAATATTCCTTTTATCAATATTTTCTGATATAATAACAATGTCTAAATCAAGTAGATAGCAATCTAGTAGAACGCTTTCATCTCACGCTCTACATATATAATATACAATTAAAAACCGTAGGCTCTTGTTGGGTAATGAATTCCAACTGGCAAGTATGGGACCACCTTCCGACAGTGTATCTCTACAGAGGAATACACTGGGTTCAACAAGAACATCTTGTAACCCAGGCTAAACATGATCAGTCACTCATTTTGCTTGAGTGTACAGAATTTATTATCACCGACGGTTGGGATCAGCAACCGTTTCCCGAAAGGGACAACATCGAAATAGATTGTAGAAGTAAATGAAACTCTAGATCAGGTGACAATACACCCTAATTGGCAGCTAACCACTTAGCCATGCGACCTACCCAATTTTATACCATTTCCTGGTTGTGAGGCTAGAGGCCAAAATGTACAAATCACACCTTTATTTAGTTTGAATGTCACATCGTCATACCCGCCAAATTACAAATTGATTTCCTCAAAAACACAACGGGTATACAACTAAGAGAAATGAATTCCTCCGCCACCAAACGTAAATACGTTTGAAGAGATCAACTTACGCGATCTATTAAATATACTTGATCAAACAATCTTCCATACAGGTCGTCCTGGGTCTGGACAAATAGAAGGCACTATTCTGTAAACAGGACAACCCTTGCAGAACTCCGTATTCAATTATCTTCATCATATTTGATCTTAACGCTAAAGCCCATAAAGAGTGGTTTCAGATTATATATCTGATCCCGGTCTCTCCGTATTGACGATGGAAAAATGGTCAAGAACATTGATAGTCGGTGATTTAACTTTCAAAGAAAACATGTGTGCAAACAACAATATTATTTCTGAAACACCCCACCTCCGTTATGGTCACTCTCAAAGGGAATGCCCTAATTTTGGTGGAGGTTTATAAGTACAAGTCACAGATATACAAGACAGATATAAGAACACATATTTGTAAACAGCGGAAGAACAACAACTTTTTTTTTTATTTCATAAAGTCAAATACGTGTTACAACAACATCCTTTCCAAAAACATAACATAACACTTTCATAATCTGTCTTGAGTACATTATTAAAGAAGCATAAATAAAACATAGATAAACTGCAAAAGCCCCAGAGTGGATTGTCCAAAGCCATAGTTCAAAACAGGAAAGTCCAAGCAATACATTTCTCTACTTCAGCTGGATGTCAAGGCTGATCAAGCTGCTGTGTTCCCTCCCTGAGGACCTGGGGGGGGAGGGGGGAAACGGAAGAAAGAAGACGAAAGAAAAATAGAGTCAGACATAAAGCCTGAGTAAGTCTAGTACTATTTTGTCTATGAATAAAGAACTGGGTATGATAAGTATAAACAAGAAGTGGGCAAGCACAGTAAACTTGGTTAAGTTGTCTAGGGTCGAATATACTATCGTACCCCATGTTAATCTCTGAACCCATATAAACTAGTTTCCAATTTGCACCCCATAATCAGGGTGATGTGATCCATTCAATGATGATCGGCTCCTACTCGCATAGTTACATGTGTCTTACGGCCCCCGATGTATGTAGTTACCTATGCTGGTCCCACCATGGGGTGTATCAAGTCCCATAGTGGCAACCCGACACAACCTTAGAGTGCACAGGTATGCTACTGGTGTCCAGTGCCTTATTTTTCTTCGCCGGAGTGTGTGCACGCCCGCACTCCGTTAGAACCTACACTGCTACACCACCGCCGTCGATTTGACCTCTTACAATCAGCCCAGTAATCGTGCCCCACCCTGCCTAGTTTCAGGGTATCCTGATACACCTTTTAGGGTTACTGCTGAAAAGGGTCCCCCGTTACTAGGTTTTCTATCTCTAGCCAACATGCTAAGTTGGTTAAGTGTTTCCTACCTAACCCCCACCAGTCCGTTTAGTTTAGCATGTTCCATTTTGATTAAGTCTTTAGTTTACTTAATCCTATCAATCCTGACTCAGCCTTAATTGTCTTATTAAGGCCCTGACCTCTCACATTAGACAGGTATTGTTGTGGCTGCCTGTTGCCGGTTGGTTCCGGGCAGTCTTACGCCACAACTCAGTCTAACCTCGGGTCCTTATTGGGCTCCATGTTTAACCTCCCACATTGGATAGGTATTGTTGTGACTACTGGACAGCCGGGCGGTTCCGGGCAGGTTTACATCACAACTCAATCCAACCTCGGGTTAAACACATCGTATGTTCTACATTTTACATATTTTGTCATTCTTCTTTATTTCTTATATGTAAATATTTGCGGCCCATTATTAAGTTAATGGTGTAAAGGTTACACCAATCATGGGCCCAACCCATACTTGAACTTGGGCCCTTCTATTTTATATTTTCATTCATTAATTAATTTTTACCCAACGTTATTTTCCCCCGTTTTACACGTCCGTTTATATATATATTGGGCTTAGCCTTTTAAAGCCCAATTTAGCCATGCGAAAAGGGGAGGCTTATGGCGTGATTACATACACAAAAAGGGGAAGGTGAGCGCATGAACTTGCAATACGACGTTGGAAATAAAATAGAAATTGGTGTACTTGTATAGTGGTAACATAGGTGACATGAATCAAAGCATGTGAACTTGCATAGGTTTAACTACAACATGAACCTATATTCTTATTTAGGCATAATGTCAAACATAAGCATGTCATAAATATTTCTAGCATAAGCATAGCATAATGGCAAACATAAGCATGGCATAAATACTTTTAGCATAATCATGGCATAATGTCAAACATAAGCATGGCATAAGTAAAGTTAAATTTGTTCATGGCATAAACATAAACAAGTCATGTTCATAAGGTTTCTACATGTTTACAAAGGGGATACTTTGTTACTAACACAGAAGCATAGATCAACTTAATTATGGTTTAAGTCTAATCACATAACGATGGTATAAACATACTTATGCATAAATATTCCTAAACATGGTGTTTGCTTTAAAACTTGCAAAAAGGGATTTTTGAGTCTAACCTAGCCATGTCTCACATATGTCATCATATAATTCTTGTAAACAAGATAGACTTAATCATGGATTTCAATTATGCCAAATATCATTCATAGCCTAGCCATATTCATAAGTTTGCAAAAGCATGACTTAATACATGGATTATGGTGTCAAAATTCCAACATAGTTTCTTATGAACTATAACAACCAAACTTGTTTCAATTACTTGCAAAATGATTTATGCACAAAAACATACATCATGATGGCATAATAACAAAGCCCCAAACTTGCATGAATTTCAATCAACTACATACATGTAGCTTCAACATAAATTGCATAATTTGCGCAATATTCCAAACGTGTACTTGCATAGAACTACCGCATGTAGTTCTTTATAACGAATAACATTATTTTGCACAAATATAAACTACTTTATTATCCCAATTCAAGCATACAAACCAACACAGTTGTTTATTCATACCAAAGTAATACTCTACTTACAATGGTTGCGGCGAATTCTCTAATTAAGAGATATGATTCTTTTTTTGAATTGATTGGCTTTAGGTTGCTTGAATTGCTTTAGGCTTTAGAACTTTCTTCCTAATTCTCTCTCTAGTTGGCGGCTACTCTTAGTCGTTCCTCAGCAACATGGCGGCTATGTTCTTAATTTGAATGAATAGATTAGGGTTTAGTCTAGGGTTGTTTATATAGAGGTTAGGAACTGATTAGAACCCTTGATGTTGCTTGGATTGATCATAGCCATTCATTAGATAGAGAGACCAATTAGAACCCGCCACCTAGCCCTAATGACAAAGCAGACCACAGAAATTCGACCAAACACAGACCTGGCCAGCCAGGTTGACTGGGCTCGACCAGGTCGACACCCCTGTCGACAGGGCTGTTGACAGCCCTGTCGACATGGGTAGCCCAGGTCGACAGCCCAGTCGACCTGGGTGGCCTAGGCGGGTGTTTATCTGCCCTGGCCCACTGGGCCCGATTTTTAATTATTTTATTCTGTTTGAATTTTAAATTTAATTCAAAACTTCCGAAGGCCATATCTTCTTCATACGGACTCCGTTTTTCAAAAACTCGGACTCTATTTCGCGTATTTTTCCGAGACGAACGCAATGGCGTATCCCGTTTCCCTTAGTTCTTTGATTTCAAATTAATTATATTTTAATTTGTTAACTACATAGTTATAGAATTTTCGGGGTGTTACATTCTCCCCCACTTAAAAGGATTTCGTCCCCGAAATCTTCAAGTTAGGAGGAATGTATATCCTAACATCCAATCATCCATCTACTCATCCATCAAACACGAGCATCCATTGTCCTTAAAAGATTTCTAATGCTTCATGATCATATGCGAAGTGTGTGTGTACATGTACTTATCTAATGCAAAATCAGGCGGTCTACTGATTCAGTTGACCTCCTTAATGCGAGTTATGTTAGTGCCATGAATCCATTATGTATGCAAATTTTCCTATTCTTGATTCTACATGAGTGCACAATCATTCAATACAAATGCAACATCCATATGACAACACATTAATGTTCAACCATATACGAATGCAAACATATATCCATATGCAATATGAAGTGACTGAGCCGATCTAAAACCTAGATTGTGTGTGTATATGCAACCACGAGCAACCACTAGCAATCACTTGCAACCACTTGCAACCATCATCCATAACATGTTTCAACTACATGTTTCCATCCAAAAAGATTCTATCTAAAAGATACGGTCGAGGAAATATACCTAAAAAGATAGATAAAAGCGCAACTTAAGGAAAATGAAAGATCAAGGATGTACCCTCGAACAGAAAAGGGTAGGCTGTACGGATTTTAGCTTCAGTCTCCCAAGTCGCGTCTCCCTCGGTGTCGCTCCACTGGACTTTGACGAGCTTGACTTCGCGGTTGCGTAGCTTCTTCACTTCCGTTCCTAATATGCGGGTTGGAACTTTTCTTATGGTTGCTTCGCGTTCCACTTCGGCTTCTTCGAGGATATTTGGCTCTACCACTTCAGCGGACTCATGAAGACATTTTCGGAGATGTGAAACGTGAAAAACGTTATAGACTCCAGCCAACTTCTCGGGTAGCTCTAATCTATAGGCCATTTTCCCAATTTTCTCGATAATAGGGAATGGCCCTACGAACCTTGGTGCTAGCTTTCCTGTGGTTCCAAAACGAACAACGTTTCTTAGCGGTGATACCTTGAGAAAAACTCTGTCTCCAACTTCGAATTCAAGTTCGGTCCTTCTCTTGTCGGCGTAGGGCTTTTGTCTGTCTTGGGCCGTCTTCATCCTTCTTCGTATTAAGTCTACTTTCTCTGAGGTCTCTCGGATCATATCTGGTCCAAGTATGAGCTTATCCGTGGACTCCCACCAACAAGTGGGCAATCGGCACGATCTTCCATATAAAGCTTCGAAGGGCGCCATTCCGATGGTTGCTTGATAGCTGTTGTTGTAGGCAAATTCCACCAAAGGAAGGTGGTCTTCCCATGTCCCTCCGAAGTCAAGGACGCATAGCCTTAAGAGTTCTTCCAAAACTCTGTTCACTCTCTCCGTTTGGCCGTCGGTTTGGGGATGATAGGATGTGCTCAAGCATAACTGCGTTCCTACTGCTTCTTCCAGACTCCGCCAAAACTCACTGGTGAAGATGGGGTCTCGGTCACTAACGATGCTAGACGGTATTCCATGGAGTCGAACGATTTCCTTGAGGTAAATTGATGCTAGGGATGAGGCAGTTCTTTTACTTTTGACAGGTAAAAAGTGGTCGCTTTTAGTAAGCCTATCCACTATTACCCAAATGCTAGTGTTGCCTCTCCTAGACCTAGGCAGCCCATCGATGAAGTCCATTGAGATGCTATCCCACTTCCACTGCGGGACCTCCAGAGGATGTAGCAGTCCGCCAGGCTTTTTTTGTTCTGCCTTAACCTGTTGGCACACCATACACTTAGAAACGAACTCTGCCACGTCCTTTTTCATGCCGTTCCAAAAGAAAGTCCTTTTTATATCTTTGTACATTTTATCTCCGCCTGGGTGTATCGTCATCTTGGAGTGATGTGCTTCCTCTAGAACCTTCTTTACTAAATCTTTCTTCTGTGGGACGCATAGTCTTCCGTCTCGCCTTAGCAACCCCTTATTGTCGATGGAGTATCGGTTGAGGTGACTTGAAGTCTCACCCCTAATTAGCCTATCAATTATTTCCACAAGCTGAGGGTCTTCGCGTTGTGCTGCCCCTACCGAATCCACCAAAGTTGGGCGCACTTCGAGAGATGCTAGCAAACCCGGTACGAAATCGGAGGAAGGCCTAAAGTCGAAGCTGGCTATAAACTCTAGGCTTTGTCTTTCAACAAACAACAGGCTTAGGGTCAATTTCTTTCGGCTCAACGCGTCTGCCACTACGTTGCCTTTGCCCGGAGTGTAGGAGATTTCAAAATCGTACGAGGCAAGAAACTCCATCCATCTTTGTTGCCTCAAGTTAAGATCCTTCTACGAGAAAAGATATTTCAACGATTTATGGTCAGTGTAAAGTTCGAACTTCTCACCTAGGAGATAGTGTCGCCAAGACTTAAGTGCAAAGACGATGGCGGCTAACTCAAGATCGTGGGTTGGGTAGTTCTTTTCGTGCACCTTCAACTGCCTCCCGCCATAAGCTACTACCCTTCCTTCTTGCATTAAGACGGCGCCTAGCCCTGTCCCACATGCATCCGTATAAACAGTGAACATCTTGCTCCCATCCGGCAGCGTCAAAACTGGGGCTGTTGTGAGAGCCCTTTTTAGTCGTTGGAAAGCAAACTCGCAATCCAAGTCCCAATTAAACACTAGATTCTTCTTAGTCAATTTCGTGAGCGGAGCTGAGATTTTCGCAAAATCCCTTATAAATTTTCGATAGAAACCTGCTACTCCTAGAAAGCTTCGGACCTCAGTTGCATTCCTTGGTGTCTTCCAGTCCTGTACCGCCACTACTTTAGCAGGGTCCACTGCTAACCCTTGTTTGGATACTATGTGCCCAAGGAACCTCACCTCTTCTCTCCAAAAGTGGCATTTGGAGAACTTGGCTTTTAGTTGATGGACTCGCAAAGTTTCCATGATTGCCCTTAAGTGCTGAGCATGTTCCTCTTCACTCTTTGAGAAGATAAGGATATCGTCTACGAAGACCACTACGAATTTGTTGAGGAAATCTCTAAATACCCTACTCATTAGGTCCACGAAGTAAGCAGGTGCATTTGTCAAGCCGAAAGGCATGACAAGCCATTCAAAGAAACCATCTGGGGTTTTGAATGCCGTTTTATCAATGCTATCTTCAGCCACCCTTAGCTGATGAAAACCGGTTGCTAAATCGAGTTGGGAGAAAACAGACGCTCCTACAAGCTGGTCAAATAAATCGTCAATTCTAGGGAGAGGGTGCCTATTCTTTTTCGTTAGCTTGTTGAGCTCCCTATAGTCAACACATAGACGGAGTGAACCATCCGCCTTTGTAGCGAACACCACCGGAGCGCCCCATTCTGAAATGCTTCTCCTAATGAACCCCTTTTCTAGAAGCTCTTTAATCTGTTTACTGAGCTCTTTCCTTTCTCGTGGAGCCATATTTCTAACGGGCAACGCAACGGGCTTTGCATTATCTACAAGATATATGCGGAAGTCTATTTCCCGCTTCGGAGGCAAGCCCTTCACCTCTTCGAAGACATCCGGATATTCCCGGACTACTCTAACTGATTGCAAATTTTCAACAGAGGCATCTAGCGATTCAAGATAACTAAGCATAACCGCATAGGAGGGATTACAAGAAATTTCCAAAGTATTACCGAGTCGGGTTAGGAGCCTAACAACCCTTTTCTCACAATCAAGGATGGCCCCATTACTGGATAGCCAATCCATACCCAAAATCAAACCATACCCCGAAAAGCCCAAAACAAAGGCACTACATTGAAATTCTACACTTAGAATAGAAATTTTCAATCCCACACAGATCATAGACAAATGAGCTGGGCCCCCAATTGGGTTTGAAACAATTAAGGGGTCCTCTACCATACTAGTTTTTAGGTGCAGAGATTCTACTAAAGCAGACGAGATAAAGGAGTGTGACGCGCCAGAATCAAATAAAGTGTGAACGGGGTGATCATAAAGATATACTACACTTTCTACAGAAGTATTTATACCTCGCTGTTGCAGAGGTGGCGCTTCTAGCACATGGACCTGTGCCCCTGGGGTGGATCCAGCCCTCTGCCCCTGTCCTCGTTTCTTTGGGCAGTCCTTAGCCCTATGGCCCGTCTCACCGCAAGAAAAGCACCCACCATTCTCCTTGGCCTTCTTTTTCCGGCAGTCCTTTACTAAGTGCCCCACTTTGCCACATAAATTTCACTTCCTCTTCTCTTTGTTGCCTTTCCCGCCTTTCTTTAAGTCTGTCTTCTTGGGCTGCAAACCCTCTTTCTTCTTGCCCTTATCCTCTTCATTCAGCAATGCCATTTGCACCAATCTTTCATACGTGGCTCCCATGGGTATATGGGTCATGGCCAGACTGTGTAATGGCTCATTCAACCCTTTGACGAAACGGAGAGCCTTCTTGTGCGGGGTATTGACTAGGTCAAGCCCAAACCTAGCCAGCTCATCGAACTGATTCACATACTCTCTGACCGTCTTATCCCCTTGCTTAAGAAATAAGAATTTCTCTAACTGCAAACTTCTTTCTGCATCTGAGAGAAATTTAGTCTCAAACCTTGCCCTAAAGTCCTCCCATGTCTCCACTGGTCTTTCAGCGTTAGTGACTTCCCACCAGTAGGAAGCCTCACCCTTCAATAGCCACACTGCCAACTGTACTTTTTGTCTATCTTCTACCTCAAAGATGATGAATAGGTCCTCCGTTTCTTTCAGCCAATTTCTAGCTGCTACGAAGGACTCAGTTCCATGGAAATCCCTTCCTCCCATAGCTTTAAAATCTTTGCATATCTTAGCGAATGTGCTTCCCCGAGGAGGAGGTGGAGGAAAAGGTGCTGTTGCAGCTGGATGATTTCCTTCCGCTGGGGGAGGAGGAATGGTAGGACCTGGCTGAGTGGCCCTTGCTTCTAAGAACCGTCTAAACCAACCAGGTATTGGCACCCCTTCCGGCAAGTTAAGTTCTTGGGACATGCTGAAACAAAAAGGATAGATTCAAAACGAAGGATAAGAGATAGTACCTATGGCTTTAGGGAGTGGACTTTGCCTTTTTAAAATAAAATAATATTTTTCTTTTAAAAATGCTTCTTTAAATTTCCTTTTTGAAAATAATTTTTCAAAACTTTTTATCTTATCTGGTAAACCTGGCTCTGATACCAAGTGAAACACCCAACCTCCGTTAGGGTCACTCTCAAAGGGAATGCCCTAATTTTGGTGGAGGTTTATAAGTACAAGTCACAGATATACAAGACAGATATAAGAACACATATTTGTTAACAGCGGAAGAACAACAACTTTTTTTTTATTTCATAAAGTCAAATACATGTTACAACAACATCCTTTCCAAAAACATAACATAACACTTTCATAATCTGTCTTGAGTACATTATTAAAGAAGCATAAATAAAACATAGATAAACTGCAAAAGCCCCAGAGTGGATTGTCCAAAGCCATAGTTCAAAACAGGAAAGTCCAAGCAATATATTTCTCTACTTCAGCTGGATGTCAAGGCTAATCAAGCTGCTGTGTTCCCTCCCTGAGGACCTGGGGGGGGGGGGGAACGGAAGAAAGAAGACGAAAGAAAAATAGAGTCAGACATAAAGCCTGAGTAAGTCTAGTACTATTTTGTCTATGAATAAAGAACTGGGTATGATAAGTATAAACAAGAAGTGGGCAAGCACAGTAAACTTGGTTAAGTTGTCTAGGGTCGAATATACTATCGTACCCCATGTTAATCTCTGAACCCATATAAACTAGTTTCCAATTTGCACCCCATAATCAGGGTGATGTGATCCATTCAATGATGATCGGCTTCTACTCGCATAGTTACATGTGTCTTACGGCCCCCGATGTATGTAGTTACCTATGCTGGTCCCACCATGGGGTGTATCAAGTCCCATAGTGGCAACCCGACACAACCTTAGAGTGCACAGGTATGCTACTGGTGTCCAGTGCCTTATTTTTCTGTGCCGGAGTGTGTGCACGCCCGCACTCCGTTAGAACCTACACTGCTACACCACCGCCGTCGATTTGACCTCTTACAATCAGCCCAGTAATCGTGCCCCACCCTGCCTAGTTTCAGGGTATCCTGATACACCTTTTAGGGTTACTGCTGAAAAGGGTCCCCCGTTACTAGGTTTTCTATCTCTAGCCAACATGCTAAGTTGGTTAAGTGTTTCCTACCTAACCCCCACCAGTCCGTTTAGTTTAGCATGTTCCATTTTGATTAAGTCTTTAGTTTACTTAATCCTATCAATCCTGACTCAGCCTTAATTGTCTTATTAAGGCCCTGACCTCTCACATTAGACAGGTATTGTTGTGGCTGCCTGTTGCCGGTTGCTTCCGGGCAGTCTTACGCCACAACTCAGTCTAACCTCGGGTCCTTATTGGGCTCCATGTTTAACCTCCCACATTGGATAGGTATTGTTGTGACTACTGGACAGCCGGGCGGTTCCGGGCAGGTTTACATCACAACTCAATCCAACCTCGGGTTAAACACATCGTATGTTCTACATTTTACATATTTTGTCATTCTTCTTTATTTCTTATATGTAAATATTTGCGGCCCATTATTAAGTTAATGGTGTAAAAGTTACACCAATCATGGGCCCAACCCATACTTGAACTTGGGCCCTTCTATTTTATATTTTCATTCATTAATTAATTTTTACCCAACGTTATTTTCCCCCGTTTTACACGTCCGTTTATATATATATTGGGCTTAGCCTTTTAAAGCCCAATTTAGCCATGCGAAAAGGGGAGGCTTATGGCGTGATTACATACACAAAAAGGGGAAGGTGAGCGCATGAACTTGCAATACAACGTTGGAAATAAAATAGAAATTGGTGTACTTGTATAGTGGTAACATAGGTGACATGAATCAAAGCATGTGAACTTGCATAGGTTTAACTACAACATGAACCTATATTCTTATTTAGGCATAATGTCAAACATAAGCATGTCATAAATATTTCTAGCATAAGCATAGCATAATGGCAAACATAAGCATGGCATAAATACTTTTAGCATAATCATGGCATAATGTCAAACATAAGCATGGCATAAGTAAAGTTAAATTTGTTCATGTCATAAACATAAACAAGTCATGTTCATAAGGTTTCTACATGTTTACAAAGGGGATACTTTGTTACTAACACAGAAGCATAGATCAACTTAATTATGGTTTAAGTCTAATCACATAACGATGGTATAAACATACTTATGCATAAATATTCCTAAACATGGTGTTTGCTTTAAAACTTGCAAAAAGGGATTTTTGAGTCTAACCTAGCCATGTCTCACATATGTCATCATATAATTCTTGTAAACAAGATAGACTTAATCATGGATTTCAATTATGCCATATATCATTCATAGCCTAGCCATATTCATAAATTTGCAAAAGCATGACTTAATACATGGATTATGGTGTCAAAATTCCAACATAGTTTCTTATGAACTATAACAACCAAACTTGTTTCAATTACTTGCAAAATGATTTATGCACAAAAACATACATCATGATGGCATAATAACAAAGCCCCAAACTTGCATGAATTTCAATCAACTACATACATGTAGCTTCAACATAAATTGCATAATTTGCGCAATATTCCAAACGTATACTTGCATAGAACTACCGCATGTAGTTCTTTATAACGAATAACATAATTTTGCACAAATATGAACTACTTTATTTTCCCGATTCAAGCACAAACCAACACAGTTGTTTATTCATACCAAAGTAATACTCTACTTACAATGGTTGCGGCGAATTCTCTAATTAAGAGATATGATTCTTTTGTTGAATTGATTGGCTTTAGGTTGCTTGAATTGCTTTAGGCTTTAGAACTTTCTTCCTAATTCTCTCTCTAGTTGGCGGCTACTCTTAGTCGTTCCTCAGCAACATGGCGGCTATGTTCTTAATTTGAATGAATAGATTAGGGTTTATTCTAGGGTTGTTTATATAGAGGTTAGGAACTGATTAGAACCCTTGATGTTGCTTGGATTGATCATAGCCATTCATTAGATAGAGAGACCAATTAGAACCCGCCACCTAGCCCTAATGACAAAGCAGACAACAGAAATTCGACCAAACACAGACCTGGCCAGCCAGGTTGACTGGGCTCGACCAGGTCGACACCCCTGTCGACAGGGCTGTCGACAGCCCTGTCGACATGGGTAGCCCAGGTCGACAGCCCGGTCGACCTGGGTGGCCTAGGCGGGTGTTTATCTGCCCTGGCCCACTGGGCCCGATTTTTAATTATTTTATTATGTTTGAATTTTAATTTTAATTCAAAACTTCCGAAGGCCATATCTTCTTCATACGGACTCCGTTTTTCGAAAACTCGGACTCTATTTCGCGTATTTTTCCGAGACGAACGCAATGGCGTATCCCGTTTCCCTTAGTTATTTGATTTCAAATTAATTATATTTTAATTTGTTAACTACACAATTATAGAATTTTCGGGGTGTTACAATTTCCAAAAGGAAATTTTATCGATCAATCATCAATCAACATTTATTCATTTCTCCATTTCTCATTTCCATATATTCGTCAAATCCTTATTTTCTAATTTTAGAAAATATATGTTATTAACTTTGGAAAACGTTTCCATTTCTGATTCACACATCACTATCTTCTCACATATATCAGTCTCTAACTGCAAACTAGTAAGAGAACAACTATCCAAATATAAACCCCGAAGGCCGAAACCAACATCGGATCAATACCCAGACAGCTGTTCAATTTAACTAATCTCCAGTCAGTTTCTGATTCCTTTAACTACATTTTAATTCCTATTTCAAACCCTATTTCCTTTATAAATATTTTATTATCAAAATATTTACTTTAATCTAATTTTTCACATAGAATGTGAATAATAATTCTTTATATAACCAGAACAGTTTGATTTCATATTTGAAATAATATCTCAAATTCAAATTCTATTTATACTTCTATTTGCAGAATTATTCATACAAATCTTATTTCGTTTCCAACATTTAAATTTCATTTATAATTCCCTTTATATAATTCTATTTATTCTATGTAAATCCTTTTATATAACTCTATTTATTCTATATAAATCCCTTTATATAATTCTATTTATTCTATATATAAATATTTCATATTCAATATTCACTTTGAAAAATTCCTTTTTACATTCCAGTATTTCATATGGTATTTTAAATACCAAATAACATGACCAATGTCATCATAATCAGTAACAGATTATATATCACATCTTACATCACAATATATGAAAACAAACAGTATTATAATATTGAGGAATCCAGTTGGATCCCTCCAACCTGTCTCCCTGCATCGACAAATGTTAAACAATATAAATAACATCGATTTCATTTCAATATGAAATATTCTGATAAACAGAATCAATATTTGATTAATGATTTATATATATCGTTATCTATAGTTTCAACCAATAAATTAGCAATTCAACCAAACAATCAATACACAGTAATCAACCATCATTTATCAGTTCTAAAAATACATTATAAAATATAACTATGCAGAGTTAGTGAGTTTAACTCACACTGGACGATCATCGTTAAATAACGATAATTGTCGGTTGATTCAGACAAACAATTTATTTCGTTATAAATTGTAACGAGCTCCAATCCACTCCCAGTCAATTCCATTGTGTAACCCTCGTCCATACGATCCTACCGGATCTTGTTTTACTGAATTCCGTTAACATACAAAAAAGTTATTGTAATTACAAGAAAATACACTATTTTAAATTGAATTAAAGTTAAACAATTTAAATATGGGCCTCACCCTAATTCTCTAAACTGGCCCATTTCTAAACTGACCTGCTCCAATACCTTCTACCCCAAATTTAATTTCCGTCGCTCCCTTCAGAACTTCGAACACCATTACGTCGACTTCACCCGTACCTCCTTCCTTCATCCCTCAACGAAAACTCAAACAAAAATCACCAACACCTTCTCCTTCTCGAGACCTACCTGCTGGTATCACTTGCGCCATCTTCGACGTGGCCAGGCAATTTCCGACCTGGAGCTCATTCACGCGTCTGCCCGATGTCGTATTTCACCACTTTCCTTCGGAGTCTGTCCAACCTAGCTCTCCAGATGTGTCTCGACTCCCTAAGTTCAACCATCACCTCGAAAACCCCTCTAACATCACCAATCTGATCTCGACCTGAGCCCTAGGCAGCGCCGTGCAAAAGTCAACCTCCCCGTAATTCCATCGCACCAAAATCTGAGGCCAATACTGCAAAGCTCTCTCGTATACGACACCAAATAAAGTGATTTCACGATTTATAGAATTTTCTAGGAATTAATATGATTTTTCAAAGTTGGATATTTTACTACAAAAATGGAAAATGACGGCGGATTGTAACATTGACCAGAGAAATGAATATTAGGTTTAGGGTATTAGTGGTAGGGTATTTATAGGGTAGTTTGCCTGGTTGTAGAAGCTTCGTTTAATTTTTATATTAATTATATTTGGTAGTTAACTCGATTTATCATTTTAAAAGTTTCTATGATTACACACGATACCCAAAAATCACGAAAATGGACATATCCCTTCCGTTCGATATTAGAGACCAAACGAAGCTGGTTTCGTCGAATTCCGACTTCGTTTGCTCACACAGCGTATTTTTGAAGTCAAATTATTGACTATTTTTCACATTAAATTTCCATACGGCCACATACTGACTCCAAAAATCACGAAAATTGAAATCTAAGAATAATTTAATATTTTGGATCCAACAAAAATAGTTTCATTGAAAATGGAGTTCGTTTGTAAAAATGGCTATTTTTTTAAAGCTCTAAATAAATCCATTTAAATATTAAATATATTTAAAAATAATTAAATTAAATATTTATAATTAAATATTATCGTATATATTCAACACTAGATTATCATACAGGTCCAAAATATTCCTACCTAAATTTATAACTCGATATTTCAAATCCGGATTAAATCGATATCCAATTTATATTAAAAATCCTTTTATAATATAATTAAATCATTATAATAAGGGAATTCCATAGCGACTTTTCGAAAATTTGATTTGGACATAACTCACAATCTACACAACGAACTCTCGATTTTTCTCTTCCATTAGAAAAATATGCTTCACCAACTTCGAACGTTTCTTGTTTCACAGAAATCCGATTTAAAACAGATTCTGTATATTCGTTTAAAGTTCGAATCGCCAAATTACGAACTACCGCGAGATCACGGGCTCGATTATAATTCTATTGTAATTAATACGTTCAAACTTCACTTAAATAATAAATTCGTTATTATAATTCATCTCTAAACTGAATTAAATATTATAAACAATCCAATTCACACCATATTGTGAATTCTACTATCGTTGACTACTTCAGAACTAAATATATTTTTCAATTATTTATATTAATTAAATATTCAATAATATTTAATTAAATAACCATTTAAATCTATATATCACTATTTAAATAATTAAATAAACTAATTATTATACCGTAAAAATATGGGACATTACATTCTTCCCTCCTTAAAATAATTTCGTCCTAGAAATTGCTAACGTAGAGAACAAACATTATTAATTGCGTTAAAATTTATTTGTTTATTACTTTTAACTTTAGTTTCAATTGAACCAACTTATTTCAATTAAATTATTAATTCATTTCTAATTAACGAAAATTTTCAAAAATCCCAAAAATTTTCTATCACCCGAAATTTCTGAAAAATTTCGCCAACATCTCCTTTGTATTGGTCAATCGGTGTGACTCCAACTCGCCTCTCTAGGCTTTTTCCGACCCAAAAGAAAATCAAACAGCCAAACGGCTTTGCAGTTCGGCTCATAAATCTCATATCCAACAGAAATATAAACTTGTACCTTTTTGTCGGGCATATCATTATATCCTTTGCATTTGTTACCAATTCAACATATACCAATGTCATCTCAGTCAACTCCAATCAATTCATTCGCTTATATTCAAACCATATCTCATTTCAACTCGAGTTTCATTCTCGATTCCAAATCCTTAACTCACCAATCCAATTTACTTAACCTCGTTAAGTTTCATCCATAAACTTCATTAATTAATAAATTTCAATTTCAATTTTTTTTCATAAGTATTATTTATCTTGTTTTTAATTTTAACGATCAGTCCATTATAATTCAACATTCTTTTTCCTGGGAGTTCTTAAACCACTTTGCTTTTCTCAAAAAAATCAAATAATCCTTCAAAATTCAAATAGCTTGTTTTCGCAAAACATTTCCAAAACAAAATTTTTGGTAGTAATCCGTCACTTACAACTCGAAAATGAACACCGATGATGTCATGATCATCATCAGAATCTATTTCCAGCTATCGAAGTGAGTTCAATACTATATCACTTTCAAAACCATATCTAAACACTTCATTTTGAAATTCATTTCAAAATACCATTTACAATGCTTTAAAACAGTTTAAAATCTCCCAAAATTTTAAAATTCTCTTATACTAAATCCAAATCCATTTGCAAACACTTTTTTTCAAATTTTTGGAATTTTAATTATAATTCAGATTTAATTCATCTGATTTATATATCTTACCTTAATACTAATTCACATTGGTTATATCTAACCTTTTCACTTGTTATAATCTCATTCGATTATATTAACAACCAATATATCAAATATAATATAATAATTCCAATATAAACCCTTTATATGAAAATAAAATTTTGGTAAAATTATTTCACTTACCCACTTTTCAAAACATACGGTGTCGATTCATCGTATTCAAGTGTTTAGAAACCCTTACCGATACAATGGATCAAACTGATCGATAAGAACTCATAAACTACTCAACCAATAAATCTCCATAGTATTTTTTTGTAAAATCTACAAATACGTTCTCTTGTATGCATACACTCAAACCCAATCTAGGGTATTACTAACCCCATCTCTAATGAGTCACGCTACAGAGCCAAGGAAATTACTTAACCGTTAGCTCTGATACTATAATGTCCCAAAAAAAGTTCATCTTGGTTATCCGATATACAATACATATCAAACATCCAAGGATCGAAAATAATGGTAGTTAATGAAAGAAATTAGAGGGTGAGAATAGATAAGATAGAAAATTAGAATAGAAGAAGAAGAAGAACATCAAAACATCAGAGTACACGAACCTCACAGCGGATCGAACAACATCTAAGATATATCATAACTTTGAAATATAAATATGTACTTGAACATACATATAATTTCCAAAGTATAGCAGTTACAAAACATCGGAAATAAACGATAGCTATAAGATCTTGAAGCCTCCTGCTCAAGCTCTTCAAGTACCTGCAAATACCGACTATTTGACTGCCCGTATAAAATTGGGCACCCAAGAGTTTAGGGAAAACAAAAAAAAAACTCCGGGTCAGTCATGGGACTGGTATGAGTAAAACAGTTTAAAACAGTTTGAGCCATTAAACGATATCTCATAAGACCACGACGTATAACGGAACGGGTTTTTCCCTTATGAGAATCCAAAATAATATTTATATCAAAACTCATTGATAATATAATAATGTCTATCAACCACAATATAATAATCATCTAGCAGAAACGCTTTCATCTCACGTTCCGCATATATAGTATGCAATCAAAACCGCGGGCACTTATTGGATAATGGATTACCAACTATGACAAGGTATGGAACCACCTTTCACTAGTGTACCTCTAAAGAGGAATACACTGGGTTAACCAAGAACATCTTGCAGCCCGGTCACACATGACAGACCACTCATTTCGCTTGAGTGTATCGAATGTATATCACCAACGGTTGGGATCAGCAACCATTTCCCGAATGGGACAGCATCGACAATAGATTTTTAGAAGTAAATGAAACTCTAGATCAGGTGATTATACACCCTAATAAGTGCGACCTACATAGCCATGCTTCCTGCCCGACTTTTGTCATTTCCGGATGTGAGGCTAGAGGCTACACTTATCTCTGACAGATCACACGTTTATTCACTTTGAATGTCACATCAACATACCCGCCAAATCACAAATTGATTTCCCCAAAAATACCACGGGTATGCAGCTAAGAGAAATGAATTCCTCCACCACCAAACGTAAATGCGTTTGAAGATATCAACTTACACGATCTATTAAATATACTCTGTCAGACATTCTTCCATACAGGTCGTTCTGGGATTGGACAAACCAAAGGCACTATTCAGAACAGCCATCTTAGGCAATCTTTACCTAAGATTTATACAACAGCCCATGCACTTTAATCCGTCTTCAATTATCTTTGGCATATATGATTCGCAATGCTTATGCCAATACGGAGTGGTTCTTCGGATAATAATCCAAATGGTCTCTCCATGTTAACAACGTTAAAATGGTCAAAAACTTCGATAGTTGGTGAGTTAACTACCAAAGAAAAACACGTGTGCAAACGACGATATTATTTCCAAATGGAAATTATATCGATCAATCATCATTTAACATTTATCTCTTTAGTTCATTAATTTACTTATCACCTGTTTCCATATATTATAAATTCTTATTTTCTATTATCAGAAAACATTTCTGATTCTTATTTGGAAAAGATTTCCAAAACTCCTTCACTGGATTTAAACCGATGTTTAAATCAAACATCGCCATGCCAACTCAAACCATTTCACTCATTAACTAAATTCACTTAACCATCCTTTACTATCAAACCTTACCATTCCTTAGTTAAGAAGGAAGTCAAACAAGTTGGGGAATAATTACCTCTCATACCTTAACTGAACAACGTTTTAACTTCGAAATAGTCAAAGTTTATCTTTTAAACCTTTAACACACATCCTTACGTAACTCTCGGATTCTATTTACGTATCCACTTCTTTATTGAAAACATTGGTTATAACGATAATGTTTTAATCCTTACTTTCGAAATATCTAACTTCCATTATAACTTTTATTCTTTAATGTGAATAAATAAATAAACACCTGATTTATAATTAAATAAATCTTGATTTAAACACCGGAAAGTATAAGTACTTTCCCGAATTCGATATAATTGAATTCGACGTATAACTCTCTTTTGAGTAATCTCTATTTGATTGATTCTTCTTCAAATAACCTATATTCAATTTTCTCTCTTCGAATAACTTATATTCAATTAACTCACTTCGAATAACTTATATTCGATTAACTCACTTCGAATAACTTATATTCGATTAACTCACTCTTTCGAGTAAACTATGTTCAATCTCTTTCTTTCGAATACGCTATATTCTATAATCTCCTTTCTTTCGAATACACTATATTCGATAACCTCCTTTCGAATAACTTATATTCGATAATCTCACTATCGAATAACTTATATTTGATAATCTCACTTTCGAATAACTAAATTCGATTAACTCCTTTCGATTAAACTAACATCGATTAACTCCTTTCGATTAAACTAACATTGATTAACTCCTTTCGATTAAACTAACATCGATTAACTCCTTTCGATTAAACTATAATCGATAACTCCTTTCGATTAAACTATAATCGATTAACGCCTTTCGATTAAACTAACATCGGTTAACTTCTTTCAAGTAAACTAACATCGATTAACTCCTTTCGATTAAACTAACATTGATTAACTCTTTTCGATTAAACTAACATCGATTAACTCCTTTCGATTAAACTATAATCGATAACTCCTTTCGATTAAACTATAATCGGTTAACTCCTTTCAATTAAACTAACATCGATTAACTCCTTTCGATTAAACTTTAATCGATAACTCCTTTCGATTAAACTATAATTGTTTAACTCCTTTCAATTAAACTATAATCAATAACTCCGTTCGATTAAACTAACATCGATTAACTCCTTTCTATTAAACTCAAATCGATTAACTCTTTCCTTTAACTCTATTCGAATAAACTATATTTGATTACTCCTTTAACTCTATTCGAATAAACTATATTCGATTAACTCCTTTTGATTAACTCATTTGGATTAACTTGGTTTGATTAACTCCTCTTGACTAACTAAACTTAGTTAACTCGACTTATTTAACTCGACTTGATTAACTCCTATCGAATAACTAATATTCGATTAACTTTTATTCGAATAACTATGTTTGTTTTAACTCTATCTCGAGTAACTATATTCGATTTGACCTCATTTCGAATGACTAGATTCGATTTTCTCCTTTAACTCTATTCGAATAAATTATATTCGATTAACTCCTTCAACTCTATTGGTTAACTCAAATCGACTAACTCTATTCAATTAACTCTAATCAACTAACTCTAATCAACTAATTTTATTTGAATAACTCTATTGATTGAATCCTTTTGATTTACTCCTTTTCGAATAAGGAATATTCGATTCACTCTTCGTCCATATTCAGTGTGACGGCCAAGAATTTCGCTCGATCCTAATCAGTCGTTAAACCGATCTAGACCGTTCGAAACCCCTGATCGTTTGAGAACAGGACAAAACAGAACGCAGACGGGAGAACATTTCATTGCTATTACAACAATTCCATTAGATACAAGAATATACAGAGTATAAATGAATAAATTACATTCGATAAATATCAGAGATTACAATAAATTACATAGTAGCTGAAAAATAATACAAAGCACAACTGAAGGTGATATACGGATACAGAGCTTTCCGGATATCATTCCAGCTGTAAACCAGGATCCTGTGAATATAAATCTGCAAAACCAAAACTACTAGTTGCCCGTGTGGAAAATAGGGTCACCCAGAGTTTAGGTTAAAACAATAAACTCCAGGTCAGTCATGTGACTGGTGTGAGAACTAAAACAGTTATTTAAAACTTTTCTTTAAAAGAGAGTAATTCAAGGGACCACGCCGTATAACACGGAACGAGTTTCCTCCCAAGAATACCTGTGCATATAGATAAACAACGCAATGCTTTTTCGAAAAATAAAGCTATTATAAGACCCAGGTCCCATCACACAATGCAACGCAAGCCGGAGGATA
This sequence comes from Allium sativum, assembly GCA_030737875.1. Lineage (NCBI taxonomy): Eukaryota > Viridiplantae > Streptophyta > Magnoliopsida > Asparagales > Amaryllidaceae > Allium > Allium sativum. The sequence continues at coordinate 194,515,233 of CM060913.1, forward strand.
GGGTTTTCCCTTATAATAGCCAAACATGCTTGGTACGTTCAAAACAAATCATTTGATACTATAATAAGTGTATAGTGTCAAAACAATTTCAATCATAAATATCAATCCTAGGCGGCATAGCTACCATCTACTATGTCTCCATACTAGGCTCTACAAATAAAACCGAATTACACGTATTGGAAATTGGATTTCCGTCATGAGTCGAGGCAAGGGGCAAGATCCTCTCCGCTTCGAGACACTCTAGCAAATGCTCAGGACTACACACTCTGGGTAGCCACTTGGATCGGTTGGGCCGGTCCTCTCTTACGTTTGAGGATTAGTTATTCCTGAACACACGTTCCCCGGTCCTTACAGACCTATAATCGAGGCACCTCATTCCAACAACCACAAAGGTGAAAAGTATATAAATGTCAGGGCTGGTAAGTCACTAACACCACCAAAGCTAGAAAGAAACGTCATGTTCTCCCAACGGTCCGTATCCCGTTTTTAACTCATACCGAGGTGTGAGGCTCGCGAATTCACGCTATACACAAAGCTGCCACGTAGGCCGTGCTTTGATCATCAACCACAAGACTTTGCTTTTCAACAGAAGCCTTGATCCATGCATGTAATAACCCGGAAAAAGTGAACCAGTTTAAAATTTTTAAATCTGGTTATTACCAAAGAATTTGAATAATTTAACTAGCCTATTTCCATAAAATATAGAATTGGGTATAATATTGCAGTTTGAAATTTTGAATACAAACTTTGTCTGACTATACCGGGTGGAAAATATAACAGATTTTGACGAAACAGAAAATATTTAAATCTGTTTATCAATACCTTTCTAACGAATCTGAAAAATCGAAGTTTCATAGCAGGAATCAAAAGTTATGGCCAAATGAATTTTCAGAAAGGTCGTTATATAGTATATATAGCCCTTGAAAATTGAGATTTTGCATACGACCTCGGAATTCGACGAAACCACTTTTGTTGGGTCCGAGATGTCAAATTATTGCTAAGTTTCAAATTTCATAATTTTTGAAGCTAGTATGTGAGCAGGGAAAAAGATAATGTGTTTGGTCAAATTCTGTTAAAATGGGTCGACCTAAAAATGGCCATTTCTCAAACAAGCTCATAATTCGACGAAACTGGTTTTGTTAGGACCGTATCGTCAAAACAAAGCTAGATTAATTTTTCTGGAATTTTTCGATTCAGTTTGTGGCCCTGGCAAATTGAAAGGTACGTTTAAATTAAATATCGAATGTTTTATATTTTAATTTGAAAAATAACTGACTGTAACAGTCGAAATGGCCAACGAAACATATCCCATTGTGTCCGGAATGGGGGTATTTAGCTAGGGGCGACAGTTGTTGGGTTTAAAAAGGAGTCCGTTTGCAAAAACACTATTTATAATTTCCTATAAAGCATGGACCAATAGGAATTTTTCTTTAAAAATAAAAAATAAAAAAACCTAAAACCCTAGCCGCCAGAGACGATTGGACGACGTAGGGTGCTCCAACCTTCACGTCCATTAGCCGCCGCCTCAGGCGATTTCACCGCCGCCGCCAGTTAAGACTTCCGACCGCCTTCGCCTCCTCTCCGCATCCGACCAACCCACGACCCCTGACATCAACCATCGACGTCGGAATTCGACGAGAAAGGCGCGACCTTCAGAGTGCCGCCGCGACGAGCACAGGCCACCGAACCTTTCGCCACCACTGCCAATCTGGAGGTGGTTCGTAGCTCTTTGACGCAGCAAGGTCTGATCGAAGCATCGAGGTACGGATTGGCTAAAAAATCGTGACCTAGTTTCGGAGGTTTTAAAAACTTTTCTGATGAAAATTCTGAAATGAAAATACACTTTTAAGTGTTGCAAAACTTTGAAAAATAATATCTTTTTCGTTCTTTAACGAAATTTGATGAAACAGGAGACACCGTGACCGCAAGGAGGCCCTCTACATTCTAGAAGAAGCCGTAGATTTTTCTGACCTTCCTACGATTTTTAGCACTGCAATAACCAATGTGGGGAATCTAAACTGTTTGTGTGAATGAAATCGCGTTGTATAAATTATATAAGCGAAGTGTAAATTATATACGCATTGTATACCTCATGTACATGTGTTGTATAAGTTATATTGGCGATGTATAAATTATACAAGTGTTGAATGAAACATATATGCTTTGAATCGTGATGAAATGCAAGTGAATTATTATATTATATATATATATATATATATATATATATACTCCCCTCGTCCATAGAAAATGGAAGATATTTATTGCTTGTGTTTGACGTGATATTATATGGTATGACGAATGGTTGGAAATAATTGTTTGTGGTTGATATTATGGTTGAAAAATACCTTTATGGTTGAAAAATACCTTTGTGGTTGAAAAATACCCTCTTGTTGTTGAAACAAAATAGAATAGGATTGTGGAATTGAAAATAAAACATGCCGCCTGTGTGCGAACTAGATGCATAATCCCCATTGTCAAAAACCGCGAGGTTTTAAGGTAGAGCGAGTAGCCGTACTAGGGACGGTCCCGGTTTTAACTACCCTGCCGTTATGCTGCCGAAATTTTCTGAAATATCTATGTGTTAGAATAATTTTCATTCGTTGAAATAAATTATACAAACGATATAGAATATTCATGTGTTGAATTGCAATTCATTCGTTGAGTTGAAATTCATGTGTTGAATATAATTTGAATTTAAACAAATGGCTTTAGCGATAAAAATCACATTTATATATATATATATATATATATATATATATACAAACGATATAGAATATTCATGTGTTGAATTGCAATTCATTCGTTGAGTTGAAATTCATGTGTTGAATATAATTTGAATTTAAACAAAAGGCTTTAGCAATAAAAATCACATTTTTATATATTATACAAGCGATATAGAATATTCATGTGTTGAGTTGCAATTTGTTCGTCGAGTTGAAATTCACGTGTTGAATGTTATCGTATTTTAAAATAAAATGAATAGACAATAAAAACTATATTTTTATTGTGAATATGAAGAGTTAAAAATACACATGTGTCGAATAAATATTTTTGATGATAAAAATATTTCTTTTATCATGTATACGCTTAGTTAAAAATACACATGTGTCGAATAAATATTTTTGATGATAAAAATATTTCTTTTATCATGTATACGCTTAGTTAAAAATACACATGTGTCGAATAAATATTTTTGATGATAAAAATATTTCTTTTATCATGTATACGCTTAGTTAAAAATACACATGTGTCGAATAAATATTTTTGATGATAAAAATATTCCTTTTATCATGTATACGCTTAGTTAAAAATACACACGTGTTGAAATAAATAATTGTTTGCTAGAAATATTATTATTAGCTTTGTTCTGCATATATATACATGTGTTGAACAGGAAAAATGGATTAGCTGTAGAGTAAAGAAATTATTTGCGTGCCCGACAAATAGGTAAACCTTGATGAGTTGGCTGCGCAATTTTATTTATATATCAACTCCTGTTAATGCCATTGGATGCGGAGTGCTGGTTTTTCTGTGTGAAATAATAAATAACGCCATAGGATAGTAACAATTAATTTTGAACTACACTACATGGCATACTTCTTGACGATAGGCATACTTCATCATATTCCACATAAGCAATTGGAGCTTGTGTGACGAGGTGGAAGATTTACCATATAAGCAAGAGGCCTGTATGGCGATGACTATGTACTACAGGTTGAACTGATGACTGATATGGACTATATAAATTATAACGATAAATTGCCAGATTAATAAAAACCCCACATGGGTCTGCAGTTGACAATAATCACGTCGCTCTAGTTATTAGATACGGCACATGGACTATTTATTTCCACACGGAAATGGGGTGACGAGAATTTATTCACTGGAGTGATTATCAGTACATGCTCCCCCGTAAACACCAGAATATATCACTATAAATATGTGAATGCTTTTTAGGATTTATTGGGTACCTAATACGGCCCAATAAATTTCCAAACCCCTCCCCGTACAAAGAAGGTTATGGCGAAATTTTTCGAAATCTTAAGGCGTTAGTGAAATATTTGAAGTAAAAACGAAGTTGAAAATATAGAATGAACTATAGTTGAAATTATAGATTGAACTATATTTATATATATAAATATAAATATGAATAGAGGTTGTGCAGTTCGCGTTTCGGAATCGTAATTTGAAACGATTAGTACGAGAAATCCGACCATCGGATTTTCCCGAAACCGCAACCGCTGGGTTCGCCTTGGAAATATCTTTCCAACGGCACCAACCTTGTAAAAATCCAACGGTTGGATTGTCCGGAATGTTTAATTCAAATCTGAAGAAAAACAGCGCCAGAATCCTTTATATTTAAATATAAATATAATTAAATCGAATAACGACGCTGCAGTTCGAATTTTGAAACCGTAACTTCAAACGACTAGTGTGGAAGATCCGACCGTCGGATTCTCACGAAACTGGAACCTTTGGGTTCGCTTTGGGAATATCTTCCTACTGATATAGACTTTGTAGAAATCCAACGGTTAGATTTTCCAATATGTGTAAAACAAATTAAGGGAAAAACAGCGCCAGTGCCACGGCACGACCTGAAACGTCGTTTAATTAAATATGGCCATTTTTAAATAAATAAAAATGGCGAAAAATCGTTATAAAATATTATAAGCAATATTGATTGAGAATAAACCAAATGGGCTTTAATTGTTTGATATTTGATGGTTGTATGTGTATGACAAGAAAATAACACTAAAGAACCGAAAGATGGATGTCGAATAATATAACCATAAAATGAATCGATTTAAATTCTAATGACGTGAATTATTTGAAAAGGCCGAGCTAACCCTCATTTCAAATGATTTATCGAACGATTCGGATTTGAAAATGCAAAGACGATTCAAGACCGACGAACTTCGTATCGGTTGGATGGGCGCTACTGAGGTTCCTAACAGGAGTAGCTACCAGAAGGGGACGGAAGTAGTAGCCGTCTGAACGTATGTATTGATTGTACAGATTTGCGAGGAATTTGACGCCTCCGGTTTCGTTCAGACCCAGGACGGACTTGTAAATGGACTGTGTGTCTGACATTGGATTTTGTTCTATACTGATTGATCTCTGTTAAATATATATCTGTTTGGCGGCGGAGAATTTATTCTTTTGCTTAACGCCCTTCTCTGAGACGTACGAGCTTAGAGGTTATATATCGATGGAAATCAATCGTATGGAGTGGACAGCCTATGTGGCATGCCAAGATGCTGTGATCAAGGCTTCTGTTGCAAAGCAAAGTCTTGTGGATGATGATCAAAGCAAGGTCTACGTGGCCTGGCTTTGTGTATTTCGTAGATTCGCGAGCCTCACACCCCGGTATGAGTTATAAACGGGATACAGACTGCAGGGAGAGCACGACGTTTCTTTCTAGCTATGGTGGTGTAAGTGACTTACCAGCCCTGACATATATATATCTACTTTTCACCTTTGTGGTTGTTGGAATGCGAGGCTCCTCGATTATAGGTCTGTAAGGACGGGGAAACGTGTATTCAGGAATAAATAATCCTCAAACGTAAGAGAGGACCGGCCCTGAAGCATCCAGGGGTTACCCAGAGTGCGTAGTCCTGAGGCATTTGCTAGAGTGTCTCGAAGCGGAGAGGAGCTTGCCCCTTGCCTCGACTCATGACGGAAATCCAATTTCCAATACGAAATAACGGACTTGATTGTAGAACTAGTATGGCGACATAGTGGTATGGGGCACTTATGCCGTCTATGATTGATATTTATGATGCTATTCGTTTTTGAAACATATATGCACTAGTAATAATATCAAATGATTTCTTTTTATACGTATCAAGCATATTTGGCCCTTATAAGGTAAAACTCTATCCTCCGGCTTGCATTGCATTGTGTGATGGGACCTGAGTCTTATAATGGCTTCATTCTTTCAAAAAGCATTGCGTTGTTTTTAAAAAGAATTTACTTTGTTTTAAATGCACTAGCAATCACTGGAGTAAACCCGTTCCGCGAAAGTGGCGTGGTCCTATGATTTGCTATTTACTATTGTTTAATTATTAAATAGATTCCTCATACCAGTCCCCACGACTGACTCGTTGTTTGTTTCACTTTGCAAACGCGGGTGCCCTTATTTTCACACGGGCAGCCTAGTACACAGGTGACAGGTTGTTTTTGGCTCTGCACTGCTGCATAGAGTGCATTTTTGGCTCATGGCGAGGCTGACTTCACAGAGATGACTTTGACATTTTCCTCCATTACTGTACTTATATTATGATTCCTCCACTGGCGATGCAGACTGATTTACTTTCCGTATTTCTCACTATATGTATTATGTATTCCGCCTTCGGCGATGTAGACTGATACCCTTATTTTGTCTCACTGCATGTATGTATTCCGCCTCTGGCGATGATGACTGATCACTTCCCCTTTTTTTACTAAGTTATATCCCATGTTATGCTATTCTGATATTCCTACATATTGTGATTCCGCTGTCATATCCATGTAAATTATTCTATTTATTGTTTTTGCTATTGTCTGTACTCTGCTATGATGATTAATGCGTTATTTCCTAATGATTATCCTTAATACCGCCCCTCGGATTTTGGGATCGTCACAGTTGGTATCAGAGCTTTGGTTAACCTTAGTTCCGGGATCTAACACATTAAACACCTCGTCAGAATAGAATCAGTAGTGTTCTAATGCGTGTAGCTCATTAGAGATAGGATTAGCAATGTCCTAGAATGAGCTAAGCAATGTCCTAGAATGAGCTAAGCAGATTAGCAAAACAATTTGATTAGTACATCATCATTATCTTTCCTTGTATTCCCTTTCTTTATCATTTATGAAAATTATCAAATCTGTGAGCTTGACTCTTTTCTTGCTTATACAGTACTCTTAGATGGATACACGAGCAGTAGCAGCTAGAGGAGGCCGTGGAGGCCGAGGAGAGGCAGCAGGAGGACGGGGGAATATCCCCGTAGTAGTGGAAGGCCCTATTGTTCCGCCACCAGCACCAGAAGACTTTGAGCTAGATAAAGTAGCGAAGAGGTACAGGAATCTTGGGGGAAAACCTTTTACTGGCACTGGCACAGTGACCGAGGCTATAGCTTGGCTGAAAATCTGTGAGAAAATCTTTGAAGGCATGGGTATGGGAACTAACAACAAAGCCCGACTTGGCATTTGGCTCCTTCAAGAGGAAGCAGAGCTGTGGTGGGATGCCATTACCTCAGAAGATGCAGCTGGTACTGTCAGAACTTGGGAGCAATTCAAAGCTATGTTCAATGAGAAGTTTGTACCTGAACAGGATCTAAAGAGGATGCGAGAGCAGTTTGCTAATCTCCAGCAAGGAGATCTCTCTATTCAGGATTATCTAAATAAGTTCACCCAATTGTCGCGCTATGCTCCAGAGCTGATTTTGACCAACAAAGCAAAGAACAAGAGATTCACATTTGGGCTGAAGCGCAAGTACCACGATAGAGCTATGAGCAACATCAAACTCTCCTTTACAGAACTAGTAGAGATAGCTTGCAATTACGAAGACATGGATGAGAGGCATGCTAGCCAAGACCGCGCCAAAAGCAAAGCTGGAAATAAGCGCAAGGCTTCAACAGATCAACCCGAGTCTAGCATTATCGCGGCCGCTACTCAGAAACCTGCAAAGATCCCGAAAGGAAATTGCTACAACTGCGGGAAGCCAGGCCACTTTTCTAATGTATGCAAAGCCCCGAGGAAGCCTAAGGCAAATGACTCAGCTGAATTCTACAACTGCCATAAGAAGGGGCACTATAGCAGGAATTGTCCTCTGAAGTAGAATGCTCAAGTGGCTCATGTCTATGACGGGAAAACCCCGCCAGCTACCACCGATGGATCAGGTAAACCCGACGTTTTGGGAGGTACCCTTACTATTAAAAATATTCCTGTTTCTGTACTTTTTGATACTGGTGCATCACGTAGCTTCATTTCTGGTAACATTGTTCACAAGTTAAAATTACAGCGAGGAAAACTTAAGGAACCAATTAAAGTTCGAAACCCGATAGGAGGTTCCGTTAGTCTCAGTTCATATTGTAGAGTGCCTATATCTTATTCTTGCTACAAGTTCTCTTTTAAAGTGATTGTCATGGACCTGTCCGAATTTGATATTATACTGGGGCTGGACTGGTTGACAAAATATAAGGCCGAAGTTAGATGTGCCGAAAGAATCGTTAAAGTCGAAACGAAGCTTGGACCTATATATATACACCATGTCATGGCTCAGAAATCAATAGAACAGAATTTTGGTCTTCTTTAGAAATTACTCCCCCTTCGATAGAAAAGATACCGGTCGTTAAAAACTACGCGGATGTGTTTGAAGAAGTAGAAAACTTACCGCCACAAAGAGAAATTGAATTTAGGATAGATCTAATTCCTAACGCCCGACCAGTAGTACATCCAATTAGAAGAATGGCCCCGAAAGAAAAAGAAGAGCTGAGTAGTCAAACCCGAGAATTGCTTTGGAAAGGTCTAATCAGACCGAGCTTTTCAGCATGGGGAGCAGCAGTAGTATTTGTCCCGAAATCAGACGATACTCTAAGACATTGCGTTGATTACCGAGATCTCAATAAGCAGACACTGAAGAACAAATATCCCTTGCCCCGTATAGATGATCTGTTAGATCAATTAAATGGAGCAACAGTATTCTCCAGAATGGACCTAGCTATAGGTTTCCACCAATTATGTATAGCCGAAGACTATGTTCCTTTGACAGCCTTCAGGGGTCCCAATTTATTCTACGAATGGTTAGTAATGCCGTTCAGCTTGTGTAACGCTCCGGCATACTTCGTTGATCTTATGAACAGAGTGTTCCGTGGTGTATTGAATAAATTTGTTCTAGTCTTCATCGACGACATTTTAATCTACTCCAAGTCGGAAGATGAACATGCAAAACATTAAGAACAAGTGTTGAAAATTCTAAGGAGAAATGTCTTGAAAGCTAAATTTTCTAAGTGTGTCTTCTGGCAGAATGAAGTTAAATTCCTAGGCCATGTCGTATCAAAAGAAGGAATTGCTGTAGACCCAAGCAAAATTACAGCGATTCAGAACTGGAAACAACCCACCACGCCCACTGAAGTTCGGAGTTTCCTTGGATTAGCTAGTTACTATCGGAAATTCGTTCAGGATTTTTCAAAGATATCTGGCGTATTGACAAAGCTTACAAAGAAGCATGAGAAATTCAAATGGACACCCGAATGTGAAGAAGCTTTCTAGGAGCTGAAACTGAAGTTGACAACCGCTCCAGTATTGACAATTATAGAAGGTAATCAAGACTTGACTGTATGGACAGATGCTTCTATTAGAGGGCTAGGCGCAGTGCTAATGCAAAAAGGCCAAGTGATCGCTTATGCCAGCCGTCAACTAAAGCCGCATGAAAGAAACTATGCAACTCATGATCTTAAGTTATTAGCTATCGTGTTTGCTTTAAGAATCTGGAGGCATTATTTATTGGGCGAGAAATTCGAACTATTTACCGATCATCAATCCTTGAAATATCTGTTCACTCAGAAAGATCTAAACTTGAGACAACAGCGTTGGTTAGAATTCCTTGCAGCATATGATTTTGAAATTCTATACACTCCAGGGAAAGCCAATGTTGTAGCAGATGCGCTCAGCAGAAAGTATGAGATCATTGCCAGTTTTGTCATCACGTCTTCATTAATAGACAGGATCTCGACCCTTCAAAAGGAGGATAATTTTGTAAAGGTAATGATCAAAAGAATCAATGAAGGCATAGACTCCAGCTTCCGAGTGGATAGTGAGGGGGTTTTGAGATTAAAAGGAAGAATTTGTGTTCCCGACATCTCCGAGCTAAAAAGAGAAATACTTGATGAGTGCCACAAGTCCAAATTAAGTATCCATCCCAGTGTGAGCAAAATGTATAACGATATCAAGCGCACCTTCTGGTGGAAGGCGATGAAAAGAGATATCTCATTATATGTTAGCAGATGCCCCACTTGTCAGCTAGTTAAGAGTGATCAGCAGAAATTGGCTAGATTATTACAACCCTTAGAAATTCCAGGATGGAAGTGGGAGCAAATCTCGATGGACTTCATCGATGGCTTGCCTCGAACTAAGAAAGGAAACGACAGTATATGGGTAATCGTAGATCGCTTCACGAAGACTGCCCATTTTATACCTGTCCGATCCAACAGAACGGCTCAAAGTCTAGCACAGATTTACTTCAAAGAAATAGTTAAACTACATGGAGTGCCGCTCAATATAGTCAGCGATAGAGATCACTTGTTCACTAGCAAATTCTGGGAAGCATTCCAGGAAGAATTGGGAACCAAATTGAATCTAAGCACCGCTTATCACCCACAGACAGATGGCCAAACTGAGCGGGTGAATAGAATTCTAGAAGATTTGCTGCGGGCTTGCGTTATCGATTTTGGAGGCTCATGGGAAGATCATTTACATTTAGCAGAATTCTCTTACAACAATAGCTATCAAGCAAATTTGGGAATGTCTCCATTTGAAGCATTATACGGTAGACCGTGCAGATCTCCCGCATGTTGGGTAGAACCTGGCAACAGACTTGTGTTAGGGCCCGATATGATTCAAGAAGCATCGGATAAAGTCGATTTCATTAAGACGAGATTGAAAACCGCACAGAGCCGACAGAAAAGTTATGCTGATGCGAGGAGAAGGGATATATCGTTTGCCGTTGGCGATTATGTTTATTTAAGAGTTTCTCCAATGCGGAGGGTGATCAGATTTGGCAAGACTGGGAAGTTGGCACCGAGATTTATTGGTCCCTTTCCTATACTTGAACGAATTGGAACTCTTGCATATAGGGTTTCATTACCTAATTGGTTGCCTGGTATACATGATGTGTTCCACGTGTCTCAACTCAGAAAACATGTTCATGATCCCGACCTTATTGTGGAAGAAGCAGCGCAACATGATATTGACATAACTCCAGAATTAGCACTCAGTAGAGAGCCATTAAAGATAGTTGGCAAAGAAACCAGAGAGCTAAGGAGGAAAAAGATTCGTTTAGTCAAAGTGCAGTGGAGTAGTGATCCTAGAGACTGTACATGGGAAATTGAGGAAAGCATTAAACAAGCCTATCCCAAATGCCGAGTGGACATCTCTGACTAACTCCGGTGCAAGGTACCTTCACAATACTTTGCATTTACATTTTATTTCCTGCTTAACTCTTATTTCCTTTTCGAGGACGAAAAGTTTTAAGTGGGGGAGATTGTAATAACCCGGAAAAAGTGAACCAGTTTAAAATTTTTAAATTAGGTTATTACCAAAGAATTTGAATAATTTAAATAGCCTATTTCCATAAAATATAGAATTGGGTATAATATTGCAGTTTGAAATTTTGAATACAAACTTCGTCTGACTATACCGGGTGGAAAATATAACGGATTTTGACGAAACTAAAAATATTTAAATCTGTTTATCAATACCTTTCTAACGAATCTGAAAAATCAAAGTTTCATAGCAGGAATCAAAAGTTATGGCCAAATGAATTTTCAGAAAGGTCGCTATATAGTATATATAGCCCTTGAAAATTGAGATTTTGCATACGACCTCGGAATTCGACGAAACCACTTTTGTTGGGTCCGGGATGTCAAATTTTTGCTAAGTTTCAAATTTCATAATTTTTTAAGCTAGTATGTGAGCAGGGCAAAAGATAATATGTTTGGTCAAATTCTGTTAAAATGGGTCGACCTAAAAATGGCCATTTTTCAAACGAGCTCAAAATTCGACGAAACTGGTTTTGTTAGGACCGTATCGTCAAAACAAAGCTAGATTTATTTTTCTGGAATTTTTCGATTCAGTTTGTGGCCCTGCCAAATTGAAAGGTACGTTTAAATTAAATATCGAATGTTTTATATTTTAATTTGAAAAATAACTGACTGTAACTGTCGAAATGGCCAACGAAACATATCCCATTGTGTCCGGAATGGGGGTATTTAGCTAGGGGCGACAGTCGTTGGGTTTAAAAAGGAGTCCGTTTGCAAAAACACTATTTAAAATTTCCTATAAAGCATGGACCAATAGGAATTTTTCTTTAAAAATAAAAAATAAAAAAACCTAAAACCCTAGCCGCCAGAGACGATTGGACGACGTAGGGTGCTCCAACCTTCACGTCCATTTAGCCGCCGCCTCAGGCGATTTCACTGCCGCCGCCAGTTAAGACTTCCGACCGCCTTCGCCTCCTCTCCACATCCAACCAACCCACGACCCCTGACATCAACCATCGACGTCGGAATTCTACGAGAAAGGCGCGACCTTCAGAGCGCCGCCGCGATGAGCACAGGCCACCGAACCTTTCGCCACCACCGCCGATCTGGAGGTGGTTCGTAGCTCTTTGACGCAGCAAGGTCCGATCGAAGCATCGAGGTACGGATTGGCTGAAAAATCGTGACCTAGTTTCGGAGGTTTTAAAAACTTTTCTGATGAAAATTCTGAAATGAAAATAACACTTTTAAGTGTTGCAAAACTTTGAAAAATAATATCTTTTTCGTTCTTTAACGAAATTTGATGAAACAGGAGACACCGTGACCGCAAGGAGGCTCTCTACATTCTAGAAGAAGCCGCGGATTTTTCTGACCTTCCTACGATTTTTAGCACTGCAATAACCAATGTGAGTAATCTAAACTGTTTGTGTGAATGAAATCGCGTTGTATAAATTATATAAGCGAAGTGTAAATTATATACGCATTGTATACCTCATGTACATGTGTTGGATAAGTTATATTGGTGATGTATAAATTATACAAGCGTTGAATGAAACATATATGCTTTGAATTGTGATGAAATGCAAGTGAGTTATATATATATATATATATATATATATATATATATATATATATATATATATACACTCCCCTCGTCCACAGACCATGGACGATATTTATTGCTTGTGTTTGACGTGATATTATATGGTATGACGAATGGTTGGAAATAATTGTTCGTGGTTGATATTATGGTTGAAAAATACCTTTATGGTTGAAAAATACCTTTGTGGTTGAAAAATACCCTCTTGTGGTTGAAACAAAATATAATAGGATTGTCGAATTGAAAATAAAACATGCCGCCTGCGTGCGAACTAGATGCATGATCCCTATTGTCAAAAACCGCGAGGTTTTAAGGTAGAGCGAGGAGCCGTACTAGGGACGGTCCCGGTTTTAACTACCCTGCCGTTATGCTGCCGAAATTTTCTGAAATATCTATGTGTTAGAATAATTTTCATTCGTTGAAATAAATTATACAAACGATATAGAATATTCATGTGTTGAATTGCAATTCATTCGTTGAGTTGAAATTCATGTGTTGAATATAATTTGAATTTAAACAAATGGCTTTAGCGATAAAAATCACATTTTTATATATATATACAAACGATATAGAATATTCATGTGTTGAATTGCAATTCATTCGTTGAGTTGAAATTCATGTGTTGAATATAATTTGAATTTAAACAAATGGCTTTAGCGATAAAAATCACATTTTTATATATATATATAGACGATATAGAATATTCATGTGTTGAATTGCAATTCATTCGTTGAGTTGAAATTCATGTGTTGAATATAATTTGAATTTAAAAAAATGGCTTTAGCGATAAAAATCACATTTATATATATATATATATATATATATATATATATACAAACGATATAGAATATTCATGTGTTGAATTGCAATTCATTCGTTGAGTTGAAATTCATGTGTTAAATATAATTTGAATTTAAAAAAATGGCTTTAGCGATAAAAATCACATTTTTATATATTATACAAGCGATATAGAATATTCATGTGTTGAATTGCAATTCATTCGTAGAGTTGAAATTCATGTGTTGAATATAATTTGAATTTAAACAAATGGCTTTAGCGATAAAAATCACATTTATATATATATACAAACGATATAGAATATTCATGTGTTGAATTGCAATTCATTCGTTGAGTTGAAATTCATGTGTTGAATATAATTTGAATTTAAAAAAATGGCTTTAGCGATAAAAATCACATTTATATATATATATATATATATATATATATATATATATATATATATATACAAACGATATAGAATATTCATGTGTTGAATTGCAATTCATTCGTTGAGTTGAAATTCATGTGTTGAATATAATTTGAATTTAAAAAAATGGCTTTAGCGATAAAAATCACATTTTTATATATTATACAAGCGATATAGAATATTCATGTGTTGAATTGCAATTTGTTCGTCGAGTTGAAATTCACGTGTTGAATGTTATCGTATTTTAAAATAAAATGAATAGACAATAAAAACTATATTTTTATTGTGAATATGAAGAGTTAAAAATACACATGTGTCGAATAAATATTTTTGATGATAAAAATATTTCTTCTATCATGTATACGCTTAGTTAAAAATACACATGTGTCGAATAAATATTTTTGATGATAAAAATATTTCTTTTATCATGTATACGCTTAGTTAAAAATACACATGTGTCGAATAAATATTTTTGATGATAAAAATATTTCTTTTATCATGTATACGCTTAGTTAAAAATACACATGTGTCGAATAAATATTTTTGATAATAAAAATATTCCTTTTATCATGTATACGCTTAGTTAAAAATACACACGTGTTGAAATAAATAATAGTTTGCTAGAAATATTATTATTAGCTTTGTTCTACATATATATACATGTGTTGAACAGGAAAAATGGATTAGCTGTAGAGTAAAGAAATTATTTGCGTGCCCGACAAATAGGTAAACCTTGATGAGTTGGCTACGCAATTTTATTTATATATCAACTCCTGTGAATGCCATTGGATGCGGAGTGCTGGTTTTTCTGTGTGAAATAATAAATAACGCCATAGGATAGTAACAATTAATTTTGAACTACACTACATGGCATACTTCTTGACGATAGGCATACTTCATCATATTCCACATAAGCAATTGGAGCTTGTGTGACGAGGTGGAAGATTTACCATATAAGCAAGAGGCTTGTGTGGCGATGACTATGTACTACAGGTTGAACTGATGACTGATATGGACTATATAAATTATAACGATAAATTGCCAGATTAATAAAAACCCCACACGGGTCTGGAGTTGACAATAATCACGTCGCTCTAGTTATTAGATACGGCACATGGACTATTTATTTCCATACGGAAATGGGGTGACGAGAATTTATTCTCTGGAGTGATTATCAGTACATGCTCCCCCGTAAACACCAGAATATATCACTATAAATATGTGAATGCTTTTTAGGATTTATTGGGTACCTAATACGGCCCAATAAATTTCCAAACCCCTCCCCGTACAAAGAAGGTTATGGCGAAATTTTTCGAAATCTTAAGGCGTTAGTGAAATATTTGAAGTAAAAACGAAGTTGAAAATATAGAATGAACTATAGTTGAAATTATAGATTGAACTATATTTATATATATAAATATAAATATGAATAGAGGCCGTGCAGTTCGCATTTCGGAATCGTAATTTGAAACGATTAGTACGAGAAATCCGACCATCGGATTTTCCCGAAACCGCAACCGCTGGGTTCGCCTTGGAAATATCTTTCCAACGGCACCAACCTTGTAAAAATCCAACGGTTGGATTGTCCAGAATGTTTAATTCAAATCTGAAGAAAAACAACGCCAGAATCGTTTATATTTACATATAAATATAAATATAATTAAATCGAATAACGACGCTGCAGTTCGAATTTTGAATCCGTAACTTCAAACGACTAGTGTGGAAGATCCGACCGTCGGATTCTCACGAAACTGGAACCGTTGGGTTCGCTTTGGGAATATCTTCCCACTGATATAGACTTTGTAGAAATCCAACGGTTAGATTTTCCGATATGTGTAAAACAAATTAAGGGAAAAACAGCGCCAGTGCCATGGCACGACCTGAAACGTCATTTAATTAAATATGGCCATTTTTAAATAAATAAAATGGCGAAAAATCGTTATAAAATATTATAAGCAATATTGATTGAGAATAAACCAAATGGGCTTGAATTGTTTGATATTTGATGGTTGTATGTGTATGACATGAAAATAACACTGAAGAACCGAAAGATGGATGTCGAATAATATAACCATAAAATGAATCGATTTAAATTCTAATGACGTGAATTATTTGAAAAGGCCGAGCTAACCCTCATTTCAAATGATTTATCGAACGATTCGGATTTGAAAATGCAAAGACGATTCAAGACCGACGATCTTCGTATCGGTTGGATGGGCGCTACTGAGGTTCCTAACCGGAGTAGCTACCGGAAGGGGACGGAAGTAGTAGCCGTCTGAACGTATGTGTTGATTGTACGGATTTGCGAGGAATTTGACGCCTCCGGTTTCGTTCAGACCCAGGACAGACTTGTAAATGGACTGTGTGTCTGACATTGGATTTTGTTCTATAGTGATTGATCTCTGTTAAATATATATCTATTTGGCGGCGGAGAATTTATTCTTTTGCTTAACGCCCTTCTCTGAGACATACGAGCTTAGAGGTTATATATCGATGGAAATCAATCGTATGGAGTGGACTGCCTATGTGGCATGCCAAGATGCTGTGATCAAGGCTTCTGTTGCAAAGCATAGTCTTGTGGATGATGAACAAAGCAAGGTCTACGTGGCCTGGCTTTGCGTATTTCGTAGATTCGCGAGCCTCACACACCGGTATGAGTTAAAAAAGGGATACGGACTGCTGGGAGAGCACGACGTTTCTTTCTAGCTATGGTGGTGTCAGTGACTTACCAGCCCTGACATATATATCTACTTTTCACCTTTGTGGTTGTTGGAATGCGAGGCGCCTCGATTATAGGTCTGTAAGGACCGGGAAACGTGTGTTCAGGAATAAATAATCCTCAAACGTAAGAGACGACCGGCCCTGAAGCATCCAGGGGTTACCCAGAGTGCGTAGTCCCGAGGCATTTGCTAGAGTGTCTCGAAGCGGAGAGGAGCTTGCCCCTTGCCTCGACTCATGACGGAAATCCAATTTCCAATACGAAATAACGGACTTGATTGTAGAACTAGTATGGCGACATAGTGGTATGGGGCACTTATGCCGTCTATGATTGATATTTATGATGCTATTCGTTTTTGAAACATATATGCACTAGTAATAATATCAAATGATTTCGTTTTATACGTATCAAGCATATTTGGCCCTTATAAGGTAAAACTCTATCCTCCGGCTTGCGTTGCATTGTGTGATGGGACCTGAGTCTTATAATGGCTTCATTCTTTCAAAAAGCATTGCGTTGTTTTTAAAAAGAATTTACTTTGTTTTAAATGCACTAGCAACCACTGGAGTAAACCCGTTCCGCGAAAGTGGCGTGGTCCTATGATTTGCTATTTACTGTTGTTTAATTATTAAATAGATTCCTCATACTAGTCCCCATGACTGACTCGTTGTTTGTTTCACTTTGCAAACGCGGGTGCCCTTGTTTTCACATGGGCAGCCTAGTACACAGGTGACAGGTTGTTTTTGGCTCTGCACTGCTGCATAGAGTGCATTTTTGGCTCATGGCGAGGCTGACTTCACAGAGATGACTTTGACATTTTCCGCCATTACTGTACTTATATTATGATTCCGCCACTGGCGATGCAGACTGATTTACTTTCCGTATTTCTCACTATATGTATTATGTATTCCATCTTCAGCGATGTAGACTGATACCCTTATTATGTCTCACTACATGTATGTATTCCGCCTCTGGCGATGATGACTGATCACTTCCCCTTTTTTTTACTAAGTTATATCCCATGTTATGCTATTCTGATATTCCTACATGTTGTGATTCCGCTGTCATATCCATGTAAATTATTCTATTTATTGTTTTTGCTATTGTCTGTACTCTGCTATGATGATTAATGCATTATTTCCTAATGATTATCCTTAATACCGCCCCTCGGACTTTGGGATCATCACAACGCAACTCAGCGTGCCACACAGGCAATTCATGCCATGCGATTGATATCTATCGATATATAACCTCTAAACTCGTACGTCTCAGAGAAGGGCGTTAAGCAAAAGAATAAATTCTCCGCCGCCAAACAGATATATATTTAACAGAAATCAATCAACACAGAATAAAATCCAACGTCAGACACACAATACATTTACAAGTTCGTTCTGGGTCTGAATCAAACCGGAGGCACTTTCCTCGCATATCCATCCATCTCCAAGTACGTCTGGACGACCGCCAACTATTTCCATCCTCTTGGGTGTACAGCCCAATCAGGATCGTCAGTAATTATCCAAACGATGTGAAGACTTCCGGTCTCCGACCACCATCTTCATCTTCGACTTATTGTCGAGTCGGTTATTCAGAATGGGTGTGAACCCGGCCTTTCCGAACAACCCGCATATATTAAAAAACAAATGTTACACAAACACAACATACACCTCATTCCAATTCATTAGTCACTAACCTTAAATCAGTAAGAGAGCAATCCCTTAAATATTAACCCCGAAGGCCGAAACCAACATCAGATCAATACCCAGGAAACCATTCTTCTTAACTAACCTTCAGCTAGTTTCTAAATTTCAATTCTTAGGGAAAGGTTCCCATTAATTTTATCCAAGATAAATTCTTTAAAATTTATCCTTTAATCTTCCTTTGGATGTCATTTCTTACCAAATTATGGTTTTTCAAACCAGTCGAGATTATCGAACCACACCGAAGTAATTATTTATTTTACTTCCCAATCCCAACCTATTCATCCCATGAAGCAAAACTGGTGATACTCCATATCTAATACCACAGTGTTATCGGTAAAGTTAATTACCATTTCACGTTCAAATCTAATTGAAGATTTAACTATCGCCTTGGAGCAAAACTGGTGATACTCCATTCTCGCTCACTTTCTAAATTTGATACTTTAAATTATCAATTCACGTTTCAATCTAATTGCAGATTCATTAAAACTCCTTTTACTGGGTTGAAGAACTAATGTCATTTAAAACACAGTTCACGACAAACCCAAATCACATTCTATTTATTATCGGGTTAAAGAACTAGTGTTATTTAAAACACCGTTCACGATAAACCCACAAATCAATTCTATTTAAAACCCGCTTCAAATCCAATTTATTCATTAAAAAATAAATGGGTTTTAATTTTAGTTCAAAACTAGTTCATTTCGATAAAAATCTATTTTTATCTTTTCAAATATGGAGTTTTTCATCCCAATTTTTCCCAAATCATTTCTTATGATTTTACACAAATTATTGATATTTTTAATAATTTTATCAAGGCCCGTACAGTCGATTTCCAACAACGGCCATGGAACTGCATTACAGCGACCTTTTTCAAATTTGATTTGGACATAACTTCAAATCCAGCCGTTAGATTTCAAATTTCTAATATTCATTGGAAATCTCTTTCCGATACGAACCCAATGGTTCCAGTTTTTAGGAGAATCCAACGGTCGGATCTCCCGTAATATCCGTTCGAAGTCAATGGTCGAAATTCGCGAACTGTCGTGGCGCGTTCTATTCAGGCCATTATATATATATATATATAATATATTACATATGTTTCGTCGATTTCTATTTAAAACGAATTTTATAAATAGTTTTGAATTCGTTTCAAAACATTTCAACTTCCACCTCAAATTCAAATCAAAAATTGAATTTTCTATTATAAATCCTTTTACTTTCATTTCTATTTGATTTCAACTCAAATCGATATTAATTCGATTCGAATACATTTTCTTTTCAATTCAATTCAATTCAATTCGAATTCGTTTTCTTTTCAATTCAATTCGAATTCGTTTTCTATTCAATTTGAATTCATTTCGTTTTCCTATTCAATTCAAATCAAATTCGTTATATATTCAATTGAAATCAAATTCGTTTTCTATTCAATTCAAATCAAATTCGTTATATATTCAACTGAAATCAAATTCGTTATGTATTCAATTCAAATCAAATCCGTTTTCTATTCAATTCAAATCAAATTTGTTATATATTCAACTGAAATTAAATTCGTTATATATTCAACTGAAATCAAATTCGTTATATATTCAATTCAAATCAAATCCGTTATATATTCAATTCAAATCAAATTCGTTATATATCCAATTCAAATCAAATTCGTTATATATCCAATTCAAATCAAATTCATTATATATTCAATTGAAATCAAATTCGTTTTCTATTCAATTCAAATCAAATTCGTTATATATTCAACTGAAATCAAATTCGTTATATATTCAATTCAAATCAGATCCGTTTTCTATTTAATTCAAATCAAATTCGTTATATGTTCAATTCAAATCAAATTCGTTATATATCCAATTCAAATCAAATTCGTTATATATCCAATTCAAATCAAATTCGTTATATATTCAATGACAATTCAATTTATAAAAACGAATATAATCGATATAAATATCGTTCGCATCAAAATAGCGCAACTCTAATCAACACGGCTTTATATATTTCAATAATTCCGTTATTCTATCCAACAAATGAATATTTATTCTATTCAATATGTGAATCTATATTTTTGTCAACACACGACTAATCTCAACGAATAAGTAGTGTCCATGTGTGACTATTTTTGTTATTCAATATATTTTATAAAAATTATGGTATCTATCGTTTGATTTCAAATCAGACTCCAACTGTAAATTAGTAAGAGAACGATTCCCTAAATATTAACCCCGAAGGCCGAAACCAACATCAGATCAATATCCAAGAGACCACTCATCTTATCTATTTTCCAGTTAGTTTCTAATTTCAAATATGATAAAGATGTATATTTTATTGTAAAAATATTTCGTTTAACACATGACTAATCTCAACGGATGAGTACGGTCAACACATGAACCTTTATTTTATAAAATTCTTTATTTTCTAAATTGGAATGAGGCCCAATCAATTACCATATAAAGTTAATTATATGGATTCCATACAACACATGTATATAATAGCAACGATAAATAATCAACCATCATCCAAAGTGCACTACACTGTATAAGCATCAAATATCGATATCTAATGCATATAACAGCCTGTCAATCGATCGATCGACATACAACTAATTATTGGGATTAGTGTATGCCGTATTTTATCCCAATACCCGTGTGGGGTTTCAAACAATCAAACACAGATTTTATTTGTGTAGTTGGGCGATGTGTAAAATTTATCGACCCAATCAATATCAGTCAAATCAGTGTATATAAACAAATCGGTCGATTTGTTTATAAATATTTATTTATTCACTTTCACGTTAAAAATTGTATTTTTAACGATAAAATATTTTGAACTATATAAATATTTTATTTCCTTTCAACACATTAATTTATATTATCGATTTCACATCAACAACACAAACGATTTCACAACGCATCAATTAAACAAACAAGCCATCCATGGTCTATGGATGACGGGTGTCGGGTGCTACTAAACACCGTCTGCATCCTAGTATATATATATAACTAGAAAAAGAGATTGAAGAGTGAGAAATTCTCACCGAAAGCTATCCCAACTTCACGACACTTCAAATGTAGAAGTCTTCGTCGTTCTCGCCTCTTATCACTTTCGTCGCCCGTAGCCACTACATATATAAAAATCATATTTTTACTTTGCTATTCAATATATAAAAATCGAATTTTTATTTCGCTATTCAGTATATAAAAATCTCATTTTTACTTCGCTATTCAATATGTAAAAATCGAATTTTTACTTCGCTATTATATAGATAAAAATTCTAATTTTTTTTTTACAATGCTACTATATAGATAAAATTCTGCCTTTTTAAATATAAAGATTTCGCCTTTTCAAAAATAAAGATTTCTCTTTTTCCAAATATAAAGATTTCTCCTTTTCAATTTCATCACTATAAAAATCACATTTTTATTTTGCTACATATATAAAGATGCTATTTTTACTATCTATAAAATATAAAAATTATATTTTAATTATCTTTACTACATAAAGATAATATTTTGACTATCCATAAAATATAAAAGTTATATTTTTATTATATTTACTATATAAAAATCGTATTTTGCTTCTTTTTATAATCTAAAAATTATATTTTTAAAACCCATAACTTTCTTTGTATAAATAAAATTACTTCTTTAAGATATTAAAAATCCGATCTTCCTTGTTTTAAAAATCTATTTTTTTCCATAAAATAAAGATCTATTCTTTCTATAAGGTAAAAATACAAATCTTATTTAATAATAATCTAAAAGTCCTATATTTTTCCTTAGGAACTAATTAAAAAGAAACGGATAAAATAAAAATATAAAACTTACATTTTTTTCTCAGCGAAATGGGGCAGTCTTCTAAGGTGGGTTGCGGCAGAGGCACATGGGGTTCGGTGTACAGCGGACGAGAGAGAAGGAGGGGGGTATCGCGGCCGAGGCAGAGGGTTGGGGGGGGGGGGGGGTCTGGCATCGGTCATCAACCGGAAGGGGGGGTTCGATCGCGAGGCAGGGGGTTCGTCGATCGATGGCGCATAAGGTTGGGGGGGGGGGTCTCGGTTGTGCGCAGGGGGGGGGTCTTCGAGGCCGAGGTGGAAGGGGGGCTTCGACGGAGGTGGCGCCCCTCCTTTGAGGCGGCGGCGATCAATCAGGGGGGCGGCGGCGTTTCCCCCCTGTCCTTCTCTTTCTTCTTCTGTTTTTTTTTGTTTTTCTGATTTTGATTTTTACCGGGGGGGGGGGGGGGGGTGGGGGGCAGAGTGAATAGATAGAGAGAGGAGAGAGAGAGGTTTAATTACTTAATTATTTTATTTTTCCACCCAAAAAGCAACTTTTATTTTCGACCTCAAAACAAGGCCCAACGCCTGTCGTCCATAGCGTTTTACCCCCATTCCGAACACAATGGGATATGTATCGTTTCGATTTGTTTCCGTAAAAATCAACATATAACTCTATATATTGAATCTGAACGCGTATTTCAATTTACTGGGGTCGCATACTAACTTGAAAAATTCTCGAAAAATATTTTCTAGCTTCGTATTGTCGATACGGTCCTAACAAAACTAGTTTCGTCGAATTCTGAGACCGTTGGAAAAATGGCCAATTTCTAGTCGATTAAAATCAACTAAAACTGGTCAAACGCGTTTTCCTTTGCCACGCTCACATATTGATTCGAAAAATTATGAAATTTGGAATCTAGCAATAACTTGACACCGCGGATCCAACAAAAGTGGTTTTGTCGAAATCCGAGGTCGTTTGCAAAATGTCTATTTTTAAGGTCCTGAATTCCATAGCGACTATTCAGAATTTTCAACTGGACATATCTATTGATTCCCGCTATTAAATTTCGGTTTTTCGGATTCGTTGGAAAGATATTATCAATTAGATCCTAATGTTTTTGGTTTCACTAAAATCCGGATTGTTTTGCACCCGGTACATTCAATTGAAGTTTGAAATCGAATTATCGAACTACCGCGCCATTTTCAATTCTATTTATAATTATATATAATTATTTATATTCTAACGATGACGCGTATACATATATACGTTCTAAATATATTCAAAATAAATTTCTCATCGATATTATTTAAAATAATCTATTTTAAATATTCAAAATTCGTTAAAATTGTCAAAATAAAAAAATTTAAACTGGCCCAGATTTTCGGGTTATTACAATCTCCCCCACTTAAAACTTTTCGTCCCCGAAAAGGAACAAAGTCGGAAGTGGTTTGATTAATCAACTCTACATTCGATCTGGCTTCCATTCTCCAACTTTTCAGTTACTAAGAATTCTCAAATTCTTCAAAAATTTGGCTAACACCCTAAATTTTCGAAAAATTTCGCCATAACCTCCCCTGCACCGGGAGCCACGGGAAAATACCGAAATTGCCATATAGGCCTTCTGATCTCAAAAAGAAAAAGAAAAAGCCAAGCGGCTAGCCAATCGGCTCATAAAATCATCGTCACCCAAACAAAACAGTAAATTATAGTAAACATGTACCTATTTGTCGGGCAAACAAATTTTATTCTCTGCTCTAGCCTCCTTGCTATGACCTGTTCAATGTAAGTATATGTATATGCAAGCAAATGCGACCAATTTTCAATATAATTCAATATTTGATTCAATTAGGCATAATGGTTCAAAATTATCAAACAAATAAACAAACAACACAAACATCAATCAATTAGTGAATTTGACGTTTAAATTCATAATTTTTATATATATACAAAAAATCTTGTTTTTGATGCCAATTCACAACAATGTGTTCTAGCTATATAAGTTTTGGTTCTCACACCAGCCTAAATGGAAATACATAGATATCACACCTTTGAAACACGAACACAAATTCTGATGATGATATATCAATCATCCGAATCATCTCCGGGTATCTAGAATGTGATCCTATATCTATCAAGTATATTAAAACTTCGAATATACGTTCATGACGCGTATATGCAAAATCTTTATATATCGGATTGTCCAAATTCAAAGTAAAAAATATTCAAATACGTATAAAACGATTTAAATTTTAAAACAAAATTGTTTTCATTTCAAAAATATACTCTTCACACTCATTCTAGGATACTGCTGATCCTATCTCTAACGAGTCATTCTAATTGGATATCGCTAATCCAATATCTGATGAATTCTTTCGTATGGTTCTAATGTGTCTTGTTCTCGAGCTCTGTAAACCAAATCTCTGATACCAAATGTGAAGGCCAGGAATTTCGCTCGATCCTAATCAGTCGTTAAACCGATCTAGACCGTTCGAAACCCCTGATCGTTTGAGAACAGGACAAAACAGAACGCAGACGGGAGAACATTTCATTGCTATTACAACAATTCCATCAGATACAAGAATATACAGAGTATAAATGAATAAATTACATTCGATAAATATCAGAGATTACAATAAATTACATAGCAGCGGAAAAATAATACAAAGCACAACTGAAGGTGATATACGAATACAGAGCTTTCCGGATATCATTCCAGCTGTAAACCAGGATCCTGTGAATATAAATCTGCAAAACCAAAACTACTAGATAACCGTGCGGAAAATAGGGGCACCCGGAGTTTAGGTTAAAACAATAAACTCCAGGTCAGTCATGTGACTGGTGTGAGAACTAAAACAGTTATTTAAAACTTTCTTAAAAGAGAGTAATTCAAGGGACCACGCCGTATAACACGGAACGGGTTTTCTCCCAAGAATACCTGTGCATATAGATAAACAACGCAATGCTTTTTCGAAAAATGAAGCTATTATAAGACCCAGGTCCCATCACGCAATGCAACGCAAGCCGGAGGATAGGGTTTTCCCTTATAATAGCCAAACATGCTTGGTACGTTTAAAACAAATCATTTGATACTATAATAAGTGTATAGTGTCAAAACAATTTCAATCATAAATATCAATCCTAGGCGGCATAGCTACCATCTACTATGTCGCCATACTAGGCTCTACAAATAAAACCGAATTACACGTATTGGAAATTGGATTTCCGTCATGATTCGAGGCAAGGGGCAAGATCCTCTCCGCTTCGAGACACTCTAGCAAATGCTCAGGACTACACACTCTGGGAAGCCACTTGGATCGGTTGGGCCGGTCCTCTCTTACGTTTGAGGATTAGTTATTCCTGAACACACGTTTCCCGGTCCTTACAGACCTATAATCGAGGCGCCTCATTCCAACAACCACAAAGGGGAAAAGTATATAAATGTCAGGGCTGGTAAGTCACTGACACCACCAAAGCTAGAAAGAAACGTCGTGTTCTCCCAACGGTCCATATCCCGTTTTTAACTCATACCGAGGTGTGAGGCTCGCGAATTCACGCTATACACAAAGCTGCTACGTAGGCCGTGCTTTGATCATCAACCACAAGACTTTGCTTTTCAACAGAAGCCTTGATCTATGAAACTTAGCATGCCACACAGGCAACTCATGCCATGCGATTGATATCTATCGATATAAAACCTCTAAGCTCGTACGTCTCAGAAAAGGGCGTTAAGCAAAAGAATAAATTTTCCGCCGCCAAACTGATATATATTTAACAGAAATCAATCAACATAGAATAAAATCCAATGTCAGACACATAATCCATTTACAAGTTCGTTCTGGGTCTGAACGAAACCGGAGGCACTTTTGTAAAGACCCGCAACTTCCCCGTAAAGGAAAGCGTCGGATAGTTCGAGAACAAGCCACAACAGAACACATATAAAAGAACGTTTCATTGTATACTACAACAATGCATCAGAATTTCAAGAATATACAGAGTATAAATGAATAAATATTACACAGAAATATCAGATATTTAAACGAAATTACATAGCAGCGGAAAATAATACAATACACAACTAGAAGTAGATATACGGATACAAAGCTTTCCGGATATCGTTCCAGTTGTAAACCAGGATCCTGTGAATATAAATCTGCAAAACCAAAACTACTAGCTGCCCGTGTCAAAATAGGGGCACCCAGAGTTTAGGTTAAAACAATAAACTCCAGGTCAGTCATGTGACTGGTGTGAGAACTAAAACAGTTAATCTTTATTTTTAAAGCTAGGCAAATCAAGGGACCACGCCGTATAACACGGAACGGGTTTCCTCCCAAGAATACCAGTGCATATCACAACAGCGCAATGCTAAATAAAGAAAAATGAAGCTGTTATAAGACCTAGGTCCCATCACACAATGCAACGCAAGCCGGAGGATAGGGTTTTTACCTTATAATAGCCAAGAATGCTTGATACGTTGAAAACAAATCATTTGATACTATTACAAGTGCATAGTGTATAAAACAACTTCAAATCATAAGTATCAATCATAGGCGGCATGAGTGCCCCATCCCACTATGTCACCATACTAGGTTCTACAATTAAAACCGCAAATGTCACGTATTTGGAAATTGGATTTCCGTCTATGAACCGAGGCAAAAGATAGTCCTCAACCGATTCGAGACAATCTAGCCCATGTCTCAGGATCAGAGCTCGAGTGACCCTTGGAGCGACAGGGCCGGTCCACCGATGTGGATTAAAATGCCTGAACACTACGTTTCCCCGCCCTTTGGGGCGTAAATGAGCCAACTAAATGACTCCATCGGTTCGAGAACGACCGATCAATCCGAGGCGCCTCGCAACAGCAACAACCACATAAGTCAAACTCGTCAGGGCGTGTAAAACCACTGACGCCACTTTTTATCTAGAAGGAAACGCATGCCCTCCCTGAGGTCCGTCTCCCGTTTTTGGTTCATACCGGGTGTGAAACTCGCGAAGTAAACGTTACACAAAGCTACGCCACAAAGGCCGTGCTTTGATCATCACCAGAAGACTTTGCTTTTCAACAGAAGCCTCGATCAATTGCCACTTAGGCATGCCACACAGGCAATTCACTCCATGCGTTTGATATCCATCAATATATAACCCCTGAGCTCGTACGTCTCAGAGAAGGGCGTTAAGCAAGAGAATAAATTCTCCGCCGCCAAATAGATATATATTTAATAGAGATCAATCACACGGACTAAAATCCAATGTCAGACACACAGTCCATTTACAAGTCTGTTCTGGGTCTGAACGAAACTGGAGGCACCTAGTACCCCGCATATCCATCGATCTCCAAGTACGTCTGGACGATCACCAACTGTTTCCATCTTCTTGGGTGTACAGCCCAATCAAGATCATCAGTTATCACCCAAACGACGTGAAGACTTCCGGTCTTCGACCACCGTCTTCATCTTCGACACCACGTCGAATCAGTTATTCAGAATGGGATAAACACAGTCTTTCTGAATAACTCGCGTATATATTAAATAAGTGTTACACAAACACAACATACGCCTCATTCCAATTCATTAGTCACTGACCGTAAACTAATCAAGAGAATAATTCCCCAAATATTAACCCCGAAGGCCGAAACCAACATCAGATCAATATTCAGAAAACCATTCTGCTTGGCTAACCGACAGTTAGTTTCTAAATTTCACATTCATAGGGAAAGGTTCCCATTAATTTTATCCAAGATAAATTCCTTGAATTTATTCTTTATCTATTTTTGAATATCAATTCAAACTAGTCGGGATTAACGAACCTTACCGAAGTAATCATTTGTTTTAATTTCCCAATCCCAACCTATTCATCCCATGAAGTAAAACTGGTAATACTTCATATCTAACACCACAGTGTTATCGGTAAATTCAATTACCATTTCACGTTCAAATCTAATTAAAGATTTAACTATCGTTTGGAGCAAAACTGGTGATACTCCATTTTCGATCATTTCAATCTATTTAAAGATTCATTAAAACTCCACTCAGTTTTAATCTTTAACTGGGTTAAAGAATCCGTGTCATTTAAAACACGGTTCACGATAAACCCAAAGTCACATTCATTAATTATCGGGTTAAAGAACGAGTGTTATTTAAAACACTGTTCACGATAAACCCAAAAATCAATATCAATTCAATTCCAATTAAATATCATTTAATTGGTACACTTCATTAAATCTAAATAAAAAGATTTAATCATTTCTCAACTGGGTTCAAGAACAGTGTTAGTGAAGACACCATTCACGACAAACCCAAATCACATTCGATATTCAATACAAGGCTCTGAATAGAAAATATATCGGCTTATATTCAATATCGAATTCTACGACTAACAAATGCCGTATTGGAAATAACGATATAAATATATATATCTTTCAAATTTCCCTAACAATATCCGTATAATCCCGAATTCCAACATCGAAATATTCCGAAGACAATTTCGATTCAAATCCACTCCAATGCGATCATTGGAAATTTTGGTTATTTTCAAAACCATTTCAAATTCAATTTATTTATTTAAAAATAAATAGAATTATAATTCTAGTTCAAAACTAGTTCATTTCGATAAAAATCTATTTTTTTATCTTTTCAAATATGGAGTTTTTCATCCCAATTCTTCTCAAATCATTTCTTATGATTTTACACAAATTATTACTATTTTTAATAATTTTATCAAGGCCCGTACAGTCGATTTCCATCAACGGCCATCGAACTGCACTTACAGCGACCTTTTTCGAATTTGATTTGGACGTATCTCCAAATCCAACCGTTAGATTTCAAATTTCTAACATTCGTTAGAAAGCTCTTTTCGATACGAACCTAACGGTTCTGGTTTTAGGAGAATCCGACGGTCGGATCTCCCGTAATGTCCGTTTGAAATAAATGGTCGAAATTCGCGAACTGCCGCGGCGCGGCGCATTCTATTCAGGCCATTATATTATATATATAATATATATAATATATATTTCGTCGATTTCTATTTAAAACGAATTATATGAATAGTTTTAATATTCGTTTCAAAAGCATCTCAACTTCCATTTCAATTCAAATCAAAATTGAATTCTTCTTTATAAATTCGTTTTAAAATTCATTTCTCTTCAATTCAAATTTCAATTCAATTTGAATTCATTTCAATTCGCTTTCAATTCAATTTGAATTCGTTTTCAATTCATTTCGAAATCGTTTTCAATTCAATTCATTTCGAAATCATTTTCAATTCAATTCATTTCGAAATCGTTTTCAATTCAATTCATTTCGAAATCGTTTTTAATTCAATTCATTTCGAAATCGTTTTCAATTCAATTCATTTCGAAATCGTTTTCAATTCAATTCATTTCGAAATCGTTTTCAATTCATTTCATTTCGAAATCGTTTTCAATTCAATTCATTTCGAAATCGTTTTCAATTCAATTCATTTCGAAATCGTTTTCAATTCAATTCATTTCGAAATCGTTTTCAATTCAATTCATTTCGAAATCGTTTTAAAATCGATATAAATATCGATCACGTCAAAATGGCGTCAATCTAATCAACACGGCTTCATATATTCCTTTATTTTCAAATATTTTATTTCAAATATTTCTTTTTCAAATATTTCTTTTCAAATGTTTCTTTTTCAAAACTGGAATGAGGCCCAATCAATTACCATATAAAATTAATTATATGGATTTTCATACAACACATGTATATAATAACATTGAAAATAATCAACCATCAACCAAAGTGCACTACATTGTATAAGCATCAAATATAGATATTCAACGCTTATAACAGCCTGTCAATCAATCGATCGACATATTTAATCAATCAGGATGAGTGAACTTCAAATTTCATCCCAACACCCGTGTGGGGATTCAAACAATCAAACACATATTTTATTTGTGCTGTTGGGCGATGTGTAAAATTTATCGACCCAATCAATGTCCTTCAAATAGGTGTACATAAACAAACTGTCTGGTTTGTAAATGAATATTTATTTATTCACATTCACCTTAAAAATTATATTTTTAACGATAAAACATTTTATTTCAACATATGAATTTCAATTCAGTTCATTCTTTAAATAAAATGATAATTTTATTTTTCTAACATATTTTAGAAAATTTCGGCGGCATAACGGCACGATACTAGAAACGGGACAAGGCCTAGCCTTATCCCCGGTCTAGTGAAGGCCCACGCCATTCACACATCAATCATATCAATTTCATTTCACCAAACAATTCAAATCAACTCAAATAATCCAACTAATCTACGCAACCAAACAAACAAGTCCATGGTCTGTGGACGATTGTGTCGGGTGCTACTAAGCACCGTCTGCATCCTAGTATATATATATATATAAATAGAAATGAAATGGAAAGGTGAGAAATTCTCACCTAAAGCTATCCTAGCTCCACTGCACTTCTATTGTAGAGATCTTCGTCGTTCCCGCCTTTTTGTCACCTTCGTTGTCCGCTTTCACTACATATGTAAAAATCGAATTTTTTACTTCGCTATTCAATATATAAAAATCGAATTTTTATTTCAAAGTTCAATATATAAAAATCGAATTTTTATTTCAAAGTTCAATATATAAAAATCGAATTTTTATTTCAAAGTTCAATATATAAAAATCGAATTTTTATTTCAAAGTTCAATATATAAAAATCGAATTTTTATTTCAAAGTTCAATATATAAAAATCGAATTTTTATTTCAAAGTTCAATATATAAAAATCGAATTTTTATTTCAAAGTTCAATATATAAAAATCGAATTTTTATTTCAAAGTTCAATATATAAAAATCGAATTTTTATTTCGCTATCTACATAGAAAAGATTATATTTTTCTATTGCCATTTTTAAAATAAAAATCACAACTTCTTAAGTATAAAAATCATAACTTCTTAAGTATAAAAATCATAACTTTTTAAGTGTGAAAATCATAGCTTTTCTAAGTATAAAAATCAACACTTTCATATGAATGAAAACCGTGTTTCTCGTATGAACAAAATCATATTTTTATTTATCCCATCCCTAAAAATCTAATTTTCCTTCTTTTCAAAAATCTTATCTTTCTATAAAAATTAAGCTTTTCTATAAATAAAAATCAAACTTTTCTATACATAAAAATCAGTTTTTATAACATATAGAAATCAGCTTTTATAACCAAAAAAACTTACAGCATTCGATAGGAGGGGGGTGCTGAGTTATCGTGGCTTGTCAGGGGAGGTCGGGCGCGGCTCAGTTGGCCGGTGGCGAACCTGCGGCGGCGGGGAGAAGGGGGTTTAGGGTTAGGGCTTGCTGGAGTTTCGATTAGGGAGCTTGGATTTGGGGATTCGTGGCTGCAGGGGGGGGGGGGATCGATGGTGGTCTTCACTCGCGAGCGACGGCGGAGGTGGGCGGCGGATCTCCCAGTGGAGGCGCGATGAACTTCGGCGGCTGCTCCGTCTTCTTTCCTTCCTTCCTTTTTTTTTTTTTAAAAAATCGATTACAAAAGTAAACGGGGGGGGGGGGGGGGTCTGATGATATAGAGAGAGGGAATTTTAATTATTATATATATATATATATATATATTTATTCTAATTCTAAAAAGCAACTTTTATTTTCGACCTCGAAACGAGACCCACCGCCTGTCGTCTACAGCGTTTTACCCCCATTCCGAACACAATGGTACATGTATCGTAGGCTGGTTCGGCTGTTACAATCAGTTCCCGTTAAATTTACATTTAAATCATTATATTGAATTTTAAACGTACTTTTCAATTACCGGGGTCACATACCAACCAGAAAAATCCCAGAAAAATATTTTCTAGCTTCGTATCGACGATACGGTCCTAACAAAACTAGTTTCGTCGAATTCTGAGACCGTTTGAAAAATGACCAATTTCCAGTCGATTAAAATCAACTGAAACTGGTCAAACGCGTTTTCTTTTGCCATGCTCACATATTAATTCGAAAAATTATGAAATTTGAAACCTAGCAATAACTTGACACTGCGGATCTAACAAAAGTGGTTTCGCCGAAATCCGAGGTCATTTGCAAAATGTCCATTTTTAAGGGCCTGAATTCCATAGCGACTATTCAGAATTTTCAACTGGACATATCTTTTGATTCCCGCTAAGAAATTTCGATTATTCGGATCCGTTGGAAAGATATCATCAATTAGATCCTAATGTTTTTGGTTTCACTAAAATCCGGATTGTTTTGCACCCGGTACATTCAATTGAAGTTTGAAATCGAATTATCGAACTACCGCGCCATTTTCAATTCTATTTATAATTATATATAAATATTTATATTCTAACGATGACGCGTATAAATATCTACGCTCGAATTATATTTAAAATAAATTTCTCGACGATATTATTTAAAATAATTCATTTTAAATAATCAAAATTCGCTAAAATTGCCAAAATAAAAATTTTAAACTGGCCCAGATTTTCGGGTTGTTACAATCTCCCCCACTTAAAACTTTTCGTCCCCGAAAAGGAACAAAGTCGAAAGTGGTTTGATTAATAAGCTCTACATTCGATCTGGCTTCCATTCTCCAACTTTTCAGTTTCTGAGAATTTTCAAAACTTCAAAAATTTGGCTAACACCCTAAATTTTTGAAAAATTTCGCCATAACCTCCCCTGCACCGGGAGCATCGGGGAATTTCAAATAGCTTCCCCGGTCCTTCAGATCTCAAAAAGAAAAAGAAAAAGCCAAGCGGCTAGTCAATAGGCTCATAAAATCATCATCACCCAAACAAAACAGTAAATTATGTAGTAAACATGTACCTATTTGTCGGGCAAACAAATTTTATTCTCTGCTCTAGCCTCCTTGCTATGACCTGTTCAATGATATATATGTATATGCAAGCAAATGTGACCAATTTCAATACAAGTCAATATTTGATTCAGTTAGGCATAATGGTTCAAAATTATCAAACAATTAAACAAACAACACAAACAATTAAACTAGCAACACAAACATCAATCAATTACTGAATTAGAGTTTCAAATTCATAATTTTGATACATATACAAAAATCACATTTTTGATGCCAATTCACAACAATGTATTCTAGCTATATATAAGTTTCGGTTCTCACACCAGCCTAATGGAAATATATAGAAAATCACACCTTTGAAACACGAACATAAATACTGATGATGTCATGACAATCATCAGTACCATCTCCGGGCGACTAGAATGTGATTCCATATCTATCCAGTATATTAAAACTTTGTATATACGTTTGCAAGGCGTATATGCAAATTCTTTATATACTGAATTGTCCAAAATCAATATAAACAAATAATCAAATATGAATAATTGAATTTAAATTTTCAAAACAAAAATGTTTTCATTTTCAAAAATGTACTCTTCACACTCGTTCTAGGATACTACTGATCCCATCTCTAACGAGTCATTCTAATTGGATATTACTAATCCAATATCTGATGAATTCTTTCGTATGGTTCTAATGTGTCTTGTTCTCTGCTTTGTAAACCAAAGCTCTGATACCACGTGTAAAGACCCGCAACTTCCCCGTAAAGGAAAGCGTCGGATAGTTCGAGAACAAGCCACAACAGAACGCATATAAAAGAACGTTTCATTGTATACTACAACAATGCATCAGAATTTCAAGAATATACAGAGTATAAATGAATAAATATTACACAGAAATATCAGAGATTTAAATGAAATTACATAGCAGCGGAAAATAATACAATACACAACTAGAAGTAGATATACGGATACAAAGCTTTCCGGATATCGTTCCAGCTGTAAACCAGGATCCTGTGAATATAAATCTGCAAAACCAAAACTACTAGTTGCCCGTGTCAAAATAGGGGCACCCAGAGTTTAGGTTAAAACAATAAACTCCAGGTCAGTCATGTGACTGGTGTGAGAACTAAAACAGTTAATCTTTATTTTTAAAGCTAGGCAAATCAAGGGACCACGCCGTATAACACGGAACGGGTTTCCTCCCAAGAATACCGGTGCATATCACAACAGCGCAATGCTAAATAAAGAAAAATGAAGCTGTTATAAGACCCAGGTCCCATCACACAATGCAACGCAAGCCGGAGGATAGGGTTTTTACCTTATAATAGCCAAGAATGCTTGATACGTTGAAAACAAATCATTTGATACTATTACAAGTGCATAGTGTATAAAACAACTTCAAATCATAAGTATCAATCATAGGCAGCATGAGTGCCCCATCCTACTATGTCACCATACTAGGTTCTACAATTAAAACCGCAAATGTCACGTATTTGGAAATTGGATTTCCGTCTATGAACCGAGGCAAAAGATAGTCCTCAACCGATTCGAGACAATCTAGCCCATGTCTCAGGATCAGAGCTCGAGTGACCCTTGGAGCGACAGGGCCGGTCCACCGATGTGGATTAAAATGCCTGAACACTACGTTTCCCCGCCCTTTGGGGCGTAAATGAGCCAACTAAATGACTCCATCGGTTCGAGAACGACCGATCAATCCGAGGCGCCTCGCAACAGCAACAACCACATAAGTCAAACTCGTCAGGGCGTGTAAAACCACTGACGCCACTTTTTATCTAGAAGGAAACGCATGCCCTCCCTGAGGTCCGTCTCCCGTTTTTGGTTCATACCGGGTGTGAAACTCGCGAAGTAAACGTTACACAAAGCTACGCCACAAAGGCCGTGCTTTGATCATCACCACAAGACTTTGCTTTTCAACAGAAGCCTCGATCAATTGCCACTTAGGCATGCCACACAGTCAATTCACTCCATGTGTTTGATATCCATCAATATATAACCCCTGAGCTCGTACGTCTCAGAGAAGGGCGTTAAGCAAGAGAATAAATTCTCCGCCGCCAAACAGATATATATTTAATAGAGATCAATCACACGGACTAAAATCCAATGTCAGACACACAGTCCATTTACAAGTCCGTTCTGGGTCTGAACGAAACCGGAGGCACCTAGTACCCCGCATATCCATCGATCTCCAAGTACGTCTGGACGATCACCAACTGTTTCCATCTTCTTGGGTGTACAGCCCAATCAAGATCATCAGTTATCACCCAAACGACGTGAAGACTTCCGGTCTTCGACCACCGTCTTCATCTTCGACAC
The DNA here is from genome assembly GCA_030737875.1 of Allium sativum. Taxonomy (NCBI): domain Eukaryota; kingdom Viridiplantae; phylum Streptophyta; class Magnoliopsida; order Asparagales; family Amaryllidaceae; genus Allium; species Allium sativum. Next base: position 194,550,600 of record CM060913.1, read on the forward strand.
CACGTCGAATCAGTTATTCAGAATGGGATAAACCCGGTCTTTCTGAATAACTCGCGTATATATTAAATAAGTGTTACACAAACACAACATACGCCTCATTCCAATTCATTAGTCACTAACCGTAAACTAATCAAGAGAATAATTCCCCAAATATTAACCCCGAAGGCCGAAACCAACATCAGATCAATATTCAGAAAACCATTCTGCTTGGCTAACCGACAATTAGTTTCTAAATTTCACATTCATAGGGAAAGGTTCCCATTAATTTTATCCAAGATAAATTCCTTGAATTTATTCTTTATCTATTTTTGAATATCAATTCAAACTAGTCAGGATTAACGAACCTTACCGAAGTAATCATTTGTTTTAATTTCCCAATCCCAACCTATTCATCCCATGAAGTAAAACTGGTAATACTTCATATCTAACACCACAGTGTTATCGGTAAATTCAATTACCATTTCACGTTCAAATCTAATTAAAGATTTAACTATCGTTTGGAGCAAAACTGGTGATACTCCATTTTCGATCATTTCAATCTATTTAAAGATTCATTAAAACTCCACTTAGTTTTAATCTTTAACTGGGTTAAAGAATCCGTGTCATTTAAAACACGGTTCACGATAAACCCAAAGTCACATTCATTAATTATCGGGTTAAAGAACGAGTGTTATTTAAAACACTGTTCACGATAAACCCAAAAATCAATATCAATTCAATTCCAATTAAATATCATTTAATTGGTACACTTCATTAAATCTAAATAAAAAGATTTAATCATTTCTCAACTGGGTTCAAGAACAGTGTTAGTGAAGACACCATTCACGACAAACCCAAATCACATTCGATATTCAATACAAGGCTCTGAATAGAAAATATATCGGCTTATATTCAATATCGAATTCTACGACTAACAAATGCCGTATTGGAAATAACGATATAAATATATATATCTTTCAAATTTCCCTAACAATATCCGTATAATCCCGAATTCCAACATCGAAATATTCCGAAGACAATTTCGATTCAAATCCACTCCAATGCGATCATTGGAAATTTTGGTTATTTTCAAAACCATTTCAAATTCAATTTATTTATTTAAAAATAAATAGAATTATAATTCTAGTTCAAAACTAGTTCATTTCGATAAAAATCTATTTTTTTATCTTTTCAAATATGGAGTTTTTCATCCCAATTCTTCTCAAATCATTTCTTATGATTTTACACAAATTATTACTATTTTTAATAATTTTATCAAGGCCCGTACAGTCGATTTCCATCAACGGCCATCGAACTGCACTTACAACGACCTTTTTCGAATTTGATTTGGACGTATCTCCAAATCCAACCGTTAGATTTCAAATTTCTAACATTCGTTAGAAAGCTCTTTTCGATACGAACCTAACAGTTCCGGGTTTAGGAGAATCCGATGGTCGGATCTCCCGTAATGTCCGTTTGAAATAAATGGTCGAAATTCGCGAACTGCCGCGGCGCGGCGCGTTCTATTCAGGCCATTATATTATATATATATAATATATATTTCGTCGATTTCTATTTAAAACGAATTATATGAATAGTTTTAATATTCGTTTCAAAAGCATCTCAACTTCCATTTCAATTCAAATCAAAATTGAATTCTTCTTTATAAATTCGTTTTAAAATTCATTTCTCTTCAATTCAAATTTCAATTCAATTTGAATTCATTTCAATTCGCTTTCAATTCAATTTGAATTCGTTTTCAATTCATTTCGAAATCGTTTTCAATTCAATTCATTTCGAAATCGTTTTCAATTCAATTCATTTCGAAATCGTTTTCAATTCAATTCATTTCGAAATCGTTCTCAATTCAATTCATTTCGAAATCGTTTTCAATTCAATTCATTTCGAAATCGTTTTCAATTCAATTCATTTCGAAATCGTTTTCAATTCAATTCATTTCGAAATCGTTTTCAATTCAATTCATTTCGAAATCGTTTTCAATTCAATTCATTTCGAAATCGTTTTCAATTCAATTCATTTTGAAATCGTTTTAAAATCGATATAAATATCGATCACGTCAAAATGGCGTCAATCTAATCAACACGGCTTCATATATTCCTTTATTTTCAAATATTTTATTTCAAATATTTCTTTTTCAAATATTTCTTTTCAAATGTTTCTTTTTCAAAACTGGAATGAGGCCCAATCAATTACCATATAAAATTAATTATATGGATTTTCATACAACACATGTATATAATAGCATTGAAAATAATCAACCATCAACCAAAGTGCACTACACTGTATAAGCATCAAATATAGATATTCAATGCTTATAACAGCCTGTCAATCAATCGATCGACATATTTAATCAATCAGGATGAGTGAACTTCAAATTTCATCCCAACACCCGTGTGGGGTTTCAAACAATCAAACACATATTTTATTTGTGCTATTGGGCGATGTGTAAAATTTATCGACCCAATCAATGTCCTTCAAATAGGTGTACATAAACAAACCGTCGGGTTTGTAAATGAATATTTATTTATTCACATTCACGTTAAAAATTATATTTTTAACGATAAAACATTTTATTTCAACATGTGAATTTCAATTCAGTTCATTCTTTAAATAAAATGATAATTTTATTTTTCTAACATATTTTAGAAAATTTCGGCGGCATAACGGCACGATACTAGAAACGGGACAAGGCCTAGCCTTATCCCCGGTCTAGTGAAGGCCCACGCCATTCACACATCAATCATATCAATTTCATTTCACCAAACAATTCAAATCAACTCAAATAATCCAACTAATCTACGCAACCAAACAAACAAGTCCATGGTCTGTGGACGATTGTGTCGGGTGCTACTAAGCACCGTCTGCATCCTAGTATATATATATATATATATATATATATATATATATATATATATATGTATATATATAGAAATGAAATGGAAAGGTGAGAAATTCTCACCTATAGCTATCCTAGCTCCACTGCACTTCTATTGTAGAGATCTTCGTCGTTCCCGCCTTTTTGTCACCTTCGTTGTCCGCTTTCACTACATATGTAAAAATCGAATTTTTTACTTCGTTATTCAATATATAAAAATCGAATTTTTATTTCAAAGTTCAATATATAAAAATCGAATTTTTATTTCAAAGTTCAATATATAAAAATCGAATTTTTATTTCAAAGTTCAATATATAAAAATCGAATTTTTATTTCAAAGTTCAATATATAAAAATCGAATTTTTATTTCAAAGTTCAATATATAAAAATCGAATTTTTATTTCAAAGTTCAATATATAAAAATCGAATTTTTATTTCAAAGTTCAATATATAAAAATCGAATTTTTATTTCAAAGTTCAATATATAAAAATCGAATTTTTATTTCGCTATCTACGTAGAAAAGATTATATTTTTCTATTGCCATTTTTAAAATAAAAATCACAACTTCTTAAGTATAAAAATCATAACTTCTTAAGTATAAAAATCATAACTTTTTAAGTGTGAAAATCATAGCTTTTCTAAGTATAAAAATCAACACTTTCATATGAATGAAAACCGTGTTTCTCGTATGAACAAAATCATATTTTTATTTATCCCATCCCTAAAAATCTAATTTTCCTTCTTTTCAAAAATCTTATCTTTCTATAAAAATTAAGCTTTTCTATAAATAAAAATCAAACTTTTCTATACATAAAAATCAATTTTTATAACATATAGAAATCAGCTTTTATAACCAAAAAAACTTACAGCATTCGATAGGAGGGGGGGTGCTGAGGTATCGTGGCTGGTCAGGGGAGGTCGGGCGCGGCTCAGTTGGCCGGTGGCGAACCTGCGGCGGCCGGGAGAAGGGGGTTTAGGGTTAGGGCTTGCTGGAGTTTCGATTAGGGAGCTTGGATTTGGGGATTTGTGGCTGCGGGGGGGGGGGGGGGGGGGGATCGATGGTGGTCTTCACTCGCGAGCGACGGCGGAGGTGGGCGGCGGATCTCCCAGTGGAGGCGCGATGAACTTCGGCGGCTGCTCCGTCTTCTTTCCTTCCTTTTTTTTTTTAAATCGATTACAAAAGTAAACGGGGGGGGGGGGTCTGATGATATAGAGAGAGAGGGAATTTTAATTATTATATATATATATATTATTCTAATTCTAAAAAGCAACTTTTATTTTCGACCTCGAAACGAGACCCACCGCCTGTCGTCTACAGCTTTTTACCCCCATTCCGAACACAATGGTATATGTATCGTAGGCTGGTTCGGCTGTTACAATCAGTTCCCGTTAAATTTACATTTAAATCATTATATTGAATTTTAAACGTACTTTTCAATTACCGGGGTCACATACCAACCAGAAAAATCCCAGAAAAATATTTTCTTGCTTCGTATCGACGATACGGTCCTAACAAAACTAGTTTCGTCGAATTCTGAGACCGTTTGAAAAATGACCAATTTCCAGTCGATTAAAATCAACTGAAACTGGTCAAACGCGTTTTCTTTTGCCACGCTCACATATTAATTCGAAAAATTATGAAATTTGAAACCTAGCAATAACTTGACACTGCGGATCTAACAAAAGTGGTTTCGCCGAAATCCGAGGTCATTTGCAAAATGTCCATTTTTAAGGGCCTAAATTCCATAGCGACTATTCAGAATTTTCAACTGGACATATCTTTTGATTCCCGCTAAGAAATTTCGATTATTCGAATCCGTTGGAAAGATATCATCAATTAGATCCTAATGTTTTTGGTTTCACTAAAATCCGGATTGTTTTGCACCCGGTACATTCAATTGAAGTTTGAAATCGAATTATCGAACTACCGCGCCATTTTCAATTCTATTTATAATTATATATAAATATTTATATTCTAACGATGACGCGTATAAATATCTACGCTCGAATTATATTTAAAATAAATTTCTCGACGATATTATTTAAAATAATTCATTTTAAATAATCAAAATTCGCTAAAATTGCCAAAATAAAAATTTTAAACTGGCCCAGATTTTCGGGTTGTTACAACTTTCCTCGCATATCCATCCATCTCCAAGTACGTCTGGACGACCACCAACTATTTCCATCCTCTTGGGTGTACAGCCTAATCAGGATCGTCGGTAATTATCCAAACGATGTGAAGACTTCCGGTCTCCGACTACCGTCTTCATCTTCGACTTATCGTCAAATCGGTTATTCAGAATGGGTGTGAACCCGGCCTTTCCGAACAACCCGCGTATATTAAAAACAAATGTTACACAAGCACAACATACGCCTCATTCCAATTCATTAGTCACTAACCGTAAATCAATAAGAGAGCAATCCCCCAAATATTAACCCCGAAGGCCGAAACCAACATTAGATCAATACCCAGGAAACCATTCTTCTTAACTAACCTTCAGCTAGTTTCTAAATTTCAATTCTTAGGGAAAGGTTCCCATTAATTTTATCCAAGATAAGTTCTTTAAAATTTATCCATTAATCTTCCTTTGGATGTCATTTCTAACCAAATTATGGTTTTTCAAACCAGTCGAGATTATCGAACCACACCGAAGTAATTATTTATTTTATTTCCCAATCCCAACCTATTCATCCCATGAAGCAAAACTGGTGATACTCCATATCTAATACCACGGTGTTATCGGTAAAGTTAATTACCATTTCACGTTCAAATCTAATTGAAGATTTAACTATCGCCTTGGAGCAAAACTGGTGATACTCCATTCTCGCTCACTTTCTAAATTTGATAATTTAAATTATCAATTCACGTTTCAATCTAATTGCAGATTCATTAAAACTCCTTTTACTGGGTTGAAGAACTAATGTCATTTAAAACATAGTTCACGACAAACCCAAATCACATTCTATTTATTATCGGGTTAAAGAACTAGTGTTATTTAAAACACCGTTCACGATAAACCCACAAATCAATTCTATTTAAAACCCGCTTCAAATCCAATTTATTCATTTAAAAATAAATAGGTTTTAATTTTAGTTCAAAACTAGTTCATTTCGATAAAAATCTATTTTTATCTTTTTAAATATGGATTTTTTCATCCCAATTTTTCCCAAATCATTTCTTATGATTTTACACAAATTATTGATATTTTTAATAATTTTATCAAGGCCCGTACAGTCGATTTCCAACAACGACCATCGAACTGCACTTACAGCGACCTTTTTCAAATTTGATTTGGACATAACTTCAAATCCAACCGTTAGATTTCAAATTTCTAATATTCATTGGAAATCTCTTTTCGATACGAACCCAACGGTTCTGGTTTTAGGAGAATCCGACGGTCGGATCTCCCGTAATATCCGTTCGAAGTCAATGGTCGAAATTCATGAACTGCCGCAGCGAGGCGCGTTCTATTCAGGCCATTATATATATAATATATATATATATATATATATATATATATTATATATGTTTATATATATATATATATTATATATGTTTCGTCGATTTCTATTTAAAACGAATTTTATAAATAGTTTTGAATTCGTTTCAAAACATTTCAACTTCCACCTCAAATTCAAATCAAAAATTGAATTTTCTATTATAAATCCTTTTACTTTCATTTCTATTTGATTTCAACTCAAATTGATTTTAATTCAATTCGAATTCATTTTCTTTTCGATTCAATTCAATTCGAGTTCGTTTTCTTTTCAATTCAATTAGAATTCGTTTTCTATTCAATTTGAATTCATTTCGTTTTCCTATTCAATTCAAATCAAATTCGTTATATATTCAACTGAAATCAAATTCGTTTTCTATTCAATTCAAATCAAATTCGTTATATATTCAACTGAAATCAAATTCGTTATATATTCAATTCAAATCAAATCCGTTTTCTATTCAATTCAAATCAAATTCGTTATTTATTCAACTGAAATCAAATTCGTTATATATTCAACTGAAATCAAATTCGTTATATATTCAATTCAAATCAAATCCGTTATATATTCAATTCAAATCAAATTCGTTATATATCCACTTCAAATCAAATTCGTTATATATCCAATTCAAATCAAATTCGTTATATATTCAATTGAAATCAAATTCGTTTTCTATTCAATTCAAATCAAATTCGTTATATATTCAACCGAAATCGAATTCGTTATATATTCAATTCAAATCAAATCCGTTTTCTATTCAATTCAAATCAAATTCGTTATATATTCAATTCAAATCAAATTCGTTATATATCCAATTCAAATCAAATTCGTTATATATCCAATTCAAATCAAATTCGTTATATATTCAATGCCAATTCAATTTATAAAAACGAATATAATCGATATAAATATTATTCACGTCAAAATAGCGCAACTCTAATCAACACGGCTTTATATATTTCAATAATTCCGTTATTCTATCCAACAAATGAATATTTATTCTATTCAATATGTGAATCTATAATTTTGTCAACACACGACTAATCTCAATGAATGAGTATTGTCCATGTGTGACTATTTTTGTTATTCAATATATTTTATAAAAATTATGGTATCTATCGTTTGATTTCAAATCAGACTCCAACTGTAAATTAGTAAGAGAACGATTCCCTAAATATTAACCCCGAAGGCCGAAACCAACATCAGATCAATATCCAGGAGACCACTCATCTTATCTATTTTCCAGTTAGTTTCTAATTTCAAATATGATAAAGATGTAGATTTTATTGTAAAAATATTTCGTTCAACACATGACTAATCTCAACGGATGAGTACGGTCAACACATGAACCTTTATTTTATAAAATTCTTTATTTTCTAAATTGGAATGAGGCCCAATCAATTACCATATAAAGTTAATTATATGGATTCCATACAACACATGTATATAATAGCAACGATAAATAATCAACCATCATCCAAAGTGCACTACACTGTATAAGCATCAAATATCGATATCTAATGCTTATAACAGCCTGTCAATCAATCGATCGACATACAACTAATTATTGGGATTAGTGTATGCCGTATTTTATCCCAATACCCGTGTGGGGTTTCAAACAATCAAACACAGGTTTTATTTGTGCAGTTGGGCGATGTGTAAAATTTATCGACCCAATCAATATCAGTCAAATCAGTGTATATAAACAAATAGGTCGATTTGTTTATAAATATTTATTTATTCACTTTCACGTTAAAAATTGTATTTTTAACGATAAAATATTTTGAACTATATAAATATTTTATTTCCTTTCAACACATTAATTTATACTATCGATTTCACATCAACAACACAAACAATTTCACAACGCATCAATTAAACAAACAAGCCATCCATGGTCTGTGGGTGATGGGTGTCGGGTGCTACTAGACACCGTCTGCATCCTAGTATATATATATAACTAGAAAAAGAGATTGAAGATTGAGAAATTCTCACCGAAAGCTATCCCAACTTCACGACACTTCAAATGTAGAAGTCTTCGTCGTTCTCGCCTCTTATCACTTTCGTCGCCCGCAGCCATTACATATATAAAAATCATATTTTTATTTCGCTGTTCAATATATAAAAATCCCATTTTTACTTCGCTATTCAATATGTAAAAATCGAATTTTTACTTCGCTATTATATAGATAAAAATTCTATTTTTTTTTACAACACTACTATATAGATAAAAATTCTGCCTTTTTAAATATAAAGATTTCACCTTTTCAAAAATAAAGATTTCTCCTTTTCCAAATATAAAGATTTCTCCTTTTCAATTTCATCACTATAAAAATCACATTTTTATTTTGCTACATATATAAAGATGCTATTTTTACTATCTATAAAATATAAAAATTATATTTTAATTATCTCTACTACATAAAGATAATATTTTGACTATCCATAAAATATAAAAGTTATATTTTTATTATATTTACTATATAAAAATCGTATTTTGCTTCTTTTTATATACTAAAAATTATATTTTTAAAACCCATAACTTTCTTTGTATAAATAAAATCACTTCTTTTAGACATTAAAAATCCGATCTTCCTTGTTTTAAAAATCAATTTTTTTTCCATAAAATAAAGATCTATTCTTTCTATAAGGTAAAAATACAAATCTTATTTAAAAATAATCTAAAAGTCCTATATTTTTCCTTAGGAACTAATTAAAAAGAAATGGATAAAATAAAAATATAAAACTTACATTTTTTTTCTCAGCGAAATGGGGCGGTCTTCGAAGGTGGGTTGCGGCAGAGGCGCACGGGGTTCGGTGTACAGCGGAGGAGAGAGAAGGAGTGGGGTATCGCGGCCGAGGCAGAGGGTAGGGGGGATCTGGCGTCGGTCAGCAACCGGAAGGGGGGGTTCGATCGCGAGGCAGGGGGGTTCGTCGATCGATGGCGCATAGGGTAGGGGGGTCTCGGTTGTGCGCAGGGGGGGTCTTCGAGGGAGAGGTGGAAGGGGGGCTTCGACGGAGGTGGCGCCCCTCCTCTGAGGCGGCGGCGATCAATCAGGGGGGCGGCGGCGGGTCCCCCCCGTCCTTCTCTTTCTTTTTCTTTTTTCTGATTTTGATTTTTAACGGGGGAGGGGGGGGCAGAGTGAATAGATAGCGAGAGGGGAGAGAGAGAGGTTTAATTATTTAATTTTTCCACCCAAAAAGCAACTTTTATTTTCGACCTCAAAACGAGGCCCACCGCCTGTCGTCCATAGCGTTATACCCCGATTCTGAACACAATGGGATATGTATCGTAGGCTGATTCGATCGTTTCAATCAGTTTCCGTCAAAATCAACATATAACTCTATATATTGAATCAGAACGCGTATTTCAATTTACTGGGGTCGCATACTAACTTGAAAAATTCCCGAAAAATATTTTCTAGATTCGTATTGTCGATACGGTCCTAACAAAACTAGTTTCGTCGAATTCTGAGACCGTTGGAAAAATGGCCAATTTCCAGTCGATTAAAATCAACTAAAACTGGTCAAACGCGTTTTCCTTTGCCACACTCACATATTGATTCGAAAAATTATGAAATTTGGAATCTAGCAATAACTTGAAACCGCGGATCCAACAAAAGTGGTTTCGTCGAAATCCGAGGTCGTTTGCAAAATGTCTATTTTTAAGGGCCTGAATTCCATAGCGACTATTCAGAATTTTTAACTGGACATATCTTTTGATTCCCGCTATTAAATTTCGATTTTTCGGATTCGTTGGAAAGATATTATCAATTAGATCCTAATGTTTTTGGTTTCACTAAAATACAGATTGTTTTGCACCCGGTACATTCAATTGAAGTTTGAAATCGAATTATGGAACTACCGCGCCATTTTCAATTCTATTTATAATTATATATAATTATTTATATTCTAACGATGACGCGTATAAATATATACGTTCTAAATATATTCAAAATAAATTTCTCGTCGATATTATTTAAAATATTCTATTTTAAATATTCAAAATTCGTTAAAATTGCCAAAATAAAAATTTTTAAACTGGCCCAGATTTTCGGGTTATTACATTCAGTTTCAAATATCGATGTTGAAATCGATTCTTACTTCTCTATATAAGTCCTGACTTATATATTCCACTTATCCAATGATAGATATTTTACTTAATTTATAAAATATTATTTAAAAATTTATCTTGCCAATTTATCTGTTAAAAACAGATATCTATTTAATTTTACTTTAAATAAATATTTTCCATTTATCTGTTAAAAACAGATTTCCATTTCCTATTCATTTTCTAAATATTCCTTTGATTTAATTCTATTTATTTCCAAATAAATATTCCTATGATTTAATCCGATTTATTTAACATATAAATATTTACTTTCAATTCTATTTGTTTAACCAATAAATAATCCCTTTTTATCTTTCTATTTATTTTCTAAATAAATATCTCATTTAAAACATTCTATTTATTTCCTATAAATATGCCTTTTATTTAATTCTATTTATTATATACATAAATATTTCCATTTAATCTATTTGTAAATGTTTTACAAATATTTCCTTTTAAATTCTATTTGTAAATGTTTAACAAATATTTTCTCTTTCTATTTCATTTGTAAATGTTTTACAAATATTTTCTCTTATATTTGTTTTACAAATATTTTCCCTTTATATTTGTTTTACAAATATATTCTTTTTAACTCTTTTGACTTTATAATTATTTCCTTTTATAAAATCCTTTTTCCCTTTATATATGTGAAAACCCGTAACTTCCCCGTAAAGGAAAGCGTCGGATAGTTCGAGAACAAGCCACAACAGAACACATATAAAAGAACATTTCATTGTATATTACAACAATGCATCAGATTACAAGAATATACAGAGTATAAATGAATATTACACAGAAATATCAGAGATTTAAATTACATTTAAATACATAGCAGCGGAAAATAATACAATGCACAACTAGAAGAGATATATGGATACAAAGCTTTCCGGATATCGTTCCAGCTGTAAACCAGGATCCTGTGAATATAAATCTGCAAAACCAAAACTACTAGCTGCCCGTGTCAAAATAGGGGCACCCAGAGTTTAGGTTAAAACAATAAACTCCAGGTCAGTCATGTGACTGGTGTGAGAACTAAAACAGTTATTGATCTTTATTTTTAAAGTTAGGTAAATCAAGGGACCACGCCGTATAACACGGAACGGGTTTCCTCCCAAGAATACCAGTGCATAAAACAAACAGCGCAATGCTAAATAAAGAAAAATGAAGCTGTTATAAGACCCAGGTCCTATCACACAATGCAACGCAAGCCGGGGGATAGGGTTTTCCCTTATAACAGCCAAAGAATGCTTGATACGTTTAAAACAAATCATTTGATACTAGTATAAGTGCATAGTGTATAAAACAACTTCAAATCATAAGTATCAATCATAGGCGGCATGAGCGCCCCATCCCACTATGTCACCATACTAGTTCTACAATTAAAACCGCAAATGTCACGTATTTGGAAATTGGATTTCCGTCTATGAACCGAGGCAAAAGATAGTCCTCAACCGATTCGAGACTGCCTAGCCCGAGTCTCAGGATCAGAGCTCGAGTGACCCTTGGATCGTCAGGGCCGGTCCACCGATGTGGATTAAACTTAAACCCTGAACATGCGTTTCCCCGCCCTATGGGGCGTAAATGAGCCAACTAAATGACTCCATCGGTTCGAGAACGACCGATCAATCCGAGGCTTTCCTTTACGGGGAAGTTACGGGTTTTCACAGTTGGTACCAGAGCGGGTTAACGGGGGGGAAGAAAAGTTTTTTTTTATTAATATTTTATTATTTAATTCCACAAAAAGCAACCTTTATTTTCGACCTTAAAACGAGGCTCCCCGCCTGTCGTCCATAGCGTTTTACCCCCATTCCGAACACAATGGGATATGTATCGCAAGCTGATTTGATCGTTTCGATTAGTTTCCGTTGAATTTACATTTAAATCACTATATTGAATTTTTAAACGTACTTTTCAAATTACCGGGTCACATACTAACTAGAAAAATTCCAGAAAAATATTTTCTAGTTTCGTATTGACGATACGGTCATAACAAAACTAGCTTCGTCAAATTCTGAGACCGTTAGAAAAATGGCCAATTTACAGTCGATTAAAATCAACTAAAACTGGTCAAACGCGTTTTCCTTTGCCACGCTCACATATCGATTCAAAAAATTATGAAATTTGGAATCTAGCAATAACTTAACATCACGGACCCAACAAAACTGGTTTCGTCGAAATCCGAGGTCGTTTGCAAAATTGCTATTTTTAAGGGCCTTATATATAAAAAAAAAATATAAATTCCACAGCGACTATTTCTAATTTTAAACTGGACATATCTTATCATTTCTAAAATGAAATCTCAGTTTGTTAACTTCGTTACAAAGATATAGTTATACAGATTCAAATATTTCTTGTTTCGTTCAATTCTGACTTATATTGAATTCTGTATATTCATTTGAAATTAGAAATCGAATTTTCGAACTACCTCGCCATTTTCAATTCCTTTTATAATTATATATAATTATTATATATTCTAACGATGACGTATATAATATATACGTTCAAATTATATTCGAAATAAATTTCTCGTCGATATTATTTAAAATAATCTATTTTAAATATTCAAAATTCACTAAAATCGCCAAAATAAAAATTTCAAACTGGCTCGCATTTTACGGGTTGTTACAATATATATAAAATCCATTGATTTTATATAAATAAATTATTTTCAAAATATACTTTGAAAATCCCCTTTTTACATCCCACTATTTCTTGCGGTATTTAAAATACCAAACACCGTTATCGATATCATCCAAACACACATAATCATCAACAAATTATGTATCACATCATATATTACAATATATGAAAACAGAAAAATAAATGTTGAGAAATCCAGTTGGATTCCTCCAACCTGTTTCCCTGCATTACAGATGTTAAACAATATCATTAACATCCCTTTAATATGAAATATTATGTTAAACAGAATCAATATTTGATTAACGATTTATATATATATATATATATATATCGTTATCTATGATTTCAACCAATACAGAAGAAATTCAACCAAACAGCTAACACACAGCAATCAACAGATAATTATCAGTTCTAAGAATATGTTATAAAAATATTATTGTTCAGAGTTGGTGAGTTTTACTCACATTTCGCTTTAACCGTTATATAATGATTTGCGTTTGTTGATTCAGGCGGACAATTTATTTTGCCATAAATTGTAACAAGCTTTGATTCACTCCCTGTCAGTTCCATGGTGTAGCCACCGTCCAAACGATCCCAACGGATCCAACCATTCGGAATTCTGATAATGTATGACGAAGTTATACATTATACAGGTTGTATGATTATTATAAATTAAAACAAAACCTTTAATTTAAATTGGGCTCACACTTTCCTAAGGCCCCACCCACTTCTTTACGGTACCAGACCAGCTCCCGATCCTTTTCTCCCCTAAATGAAAACTGTCGTGCTCCAGCAACCTACACTCCACCATTACCGAACTTTCCATCTCCCTTTCCCAGCTAAATACTTCATGAATTCAAAAACAAACAACACCATTTCATTCTCCTTTGAATCCTCTTCGACCTCAACCCCTACTCACTCAACTCGCCAGCCTCCCCTGAAATCCGACGTCGCACCTTTCCAGTAGCAGGTCCGAACTTTTTAGATGCCAAAATCCACCAAATCTTTCAGCTAGATGCCCTTCGTTCTCCTAAATCCATCTATGAACACGAAATCCACCATAAATGCTTTAATTATTCCCATCGATCAACCCTAGCTCAAGACCCAACAACATAGTCGAAGGATCTTGAGTTCGAACTCAGAAGAAAGCATATAGAAACGTAGAGCAACTCACGACGAACTCAAATATATGTATTAGAGGATTTATAACATTTTATTTTGATTTGATTTCCTTTTCTTTTGCTGTGTTTTTTGTATTTGATAAAGAATACATTGTGTCGGCTAAAGAAAGATTATATAAGGGGAATGAGATGTTTGTGCGGCTGAAAGTGATGAACGTGGACTTAATTTGACCTAGTTATAAATTTGGATATTTATTTTTTATTTTTTTATATTATATTTTGCCAAATTCTCATTGTATTACCTTCTAAAAATCCGTACGATCACATATGATATCTAAATATCACGAAACAGGACATGCAGCTACTGTTCGACATTACTGTCCCAACGAAACTGGTTTCGTCGAATTCCGACTCTGTTTGCTCACACAGCGTATTTTTAAAGGTCAAATTATCGACTGTATTTCACATTAAAAATCGGTACGGCCACATACTAACTTCAAAAATTAAGGAAATTGAAATCTAGAAATAATTTAATATTGCGGATCCAACAAAATTAGTTTCGTCGAATTCTGAGGTCGTTTGCAAAACTGGCTATTTTTAAAGCTCTAAATAACCCTTTTAAATATATAAATATATTTAAATATAATTAAATTAAATATAAATAAATTTATATTATCGTATATATTCACACTAGAATACCCTACAGCTCCAGAATAATCCTATATGGATTTCTAACTCGATATTTCATCATCAGCGTTATATCGATATTCGATTTAAATTTAAATCCCTTTATAAAATTTGAAATGGTCATGGCGCTGTTTTTCTGAAAATTTGATTTGGACACAAATCAAAATCTACACGACGAAATCCCAATTTTTCTCTTCTACTAGAAAAATATACTTCACCAGCTCTGTTCGTTTCTTGTTTCACAGAAATCCAATTTAAAACGAACCATGTACATTCAGTTGAAGTTCAAATCGCCAAATTACAACTACATCGCCATTTCGAGCCAGATTATAATTATAATATAATTATACATTCAAACTTCGTTTGTATAATATATTCGGGAATATAACTCAACTCTAAATTGAATTATATATTTTAAATAATCCAGTTCATAAAATATTGTGAATTCCACTATTTTTGATTATTTCTTAATATAATATATTATTTTATTATTTTAATTTAATTAAATATTCACTATATTGAATTAAACAATGATTTAATTCCCTATATCACTATTTTAAATAATTAAATAAATTAATTATTACCCATAAAAATACGGGTCGTTACATTCTTCCCCACTTAAAATAATTTCGTCCTCGAAATTGCTAAGGTAGAAAACAAACCCTATCGACTGGCTAGACTATATTGTTCACTTCTCAACTTTAGTTTCCCCTAACTAATTTAATTTCAATTAAATTATTAATTAAATTCTATTAATGAATATTTCCAAAACTCCAGAAAATTTTCTAATACCCGAAATTTCTGAAAAATTTCGCCAATACCTCCTTTGTACTGGTCAATAGGTCAAACTCCAACTCGTCGTTCTAGGCCTTCTTCAAACCAAAAGAAAATCAAACAGCCAAGCAGCTTGCCAAACAGGCTCATAAATCTCATGCTTATATAAAATATAAACCTGTACCTTTTCGTCGGCATATCATTATATCCTTTCCATCTGCTGTTAATTCAGCATATACCCATGTCATCCCAATCAAATTCCGTTCTGTTTTTATCCACAAATCCAACCATTCGCTTATACCTAAGTCGAATTCAATTTCAAATCAAAGTTCCATTCTCGATTTTTAAATTCTTAACTCATCAATCCAATATCATTTCAAATTCAAATCTCATAAATCCAATTTGTCTCGATATCATTCTAATCCCATTCAATTTCGATTTCAATTTGCTTTTCCCAAATTCTGCTTAATTTGGTTTTAATTCAAACGATCTTTTCCTGGGAGTTTTAAATATCTTCACTTTTCAAAAATCAAATATCTCTTTCGGATTTCAAAACAACTTTCTTTTCTCAAAACAAATTCAAAACAGTATCTTTAGTTGTAATCCGTCACTTAGAAACCCGAAAGTGAACACCGATGATGTCTGGATCAACATCGGAATTTATTTTCCAGCAACCGAAGTGAGTTCAATACTATATCACTTTCAAAACCATCTCTAAACACTTCCATTTTGAAATCAATTCAAAATATCATTTTTAATGCTTGTAAAAAATTAAAATCTCCTAGGATTTTAAAATTTCATATATTTAATCCAAATCCATTTACAAACACCTTTCAAATTTCCAGGGTTTTAATTTCAATTCTGATTAAATTTCAGATTTAATCCATCTAATTTAATATATTTCTCTTATATGATTTTTGATTGGTTACTTAAATAACCATTTCAATTTATAGTCTTACTCGATTATAATAACAACCAATATATCCAATATATTATAATTCCAATACATATATTTTCTCTATATCAAAATATACTTTGGGTGAACTTATTTTCATTTACCCTCTTTTCAAAACATATCGGGTCGACCCATCGTATTCGAGTGTTTAGAAACTCCTACCGATATAGTGGATCAAACTGATCGATCAGAACCCATAAACAACCCAACCGATAAATCTCCACAATATAAAACCATTTTATATCAAATAACAAATACATTCACTCTTATATATACACTCAACTCAATCTAGGAAATTACTAACCCCATCGCTACTGAGTTACGCCACAGAGCCAAGGTAATTACTTACCTTTAAGCTCTGATACCAACTGTAATGTCCCGGAAAATGTCGATCTTGGTTATCCGATATACAACACATATCGAACATCCAAGGATCGAAAATACCAGTAGTTAATGAAAGAAATTAGAGGGTGAGAATAGATAAGATAGAAACTTTGAATAGAAGAAGAAGAAGAACATCAAAACATCAGAGTAACACGAACTTCACAGCGGAACGAATAACATATAAGATATACCATAACTTTGAAATATAAATTTGTACTTGAACATACATATCATTTCCAAAGTACAGCACTTACAACATAGTGGAAATAAACAATAACTATATGATCTTGAAGCCTCCTGCTCCAGCTCTTCAAGTATCTGTAAATCCCGACTACTTGACTGCTCGTATAAAATTGGGCACCCAAGTGTTTAGGGAAAACAAAATAAACTCCGTGTCAGTCATGGGACTGGTATGAGTAAAACAGATTAAAACAGTTTGAGCCATTAAATGATATCTCATAAGACCACGCCGTATAACGGAACGGGTTTTTCCCTTATGAGAATCCAAAATAATCTTTATATCAAAACTCATTAATAATCTCTATCAACCACAATATAATAATCATCTAGCAGAAACGCTTTTATCTCATGTTCTACATATATAGTATACAATCAAAACCGCAGGCACTTATTGGATAATGGATTACCAACTATGACAAGGTTTGGAATCACCTTTCGCTAGTGTACCTCTAGAGAGGAATACATTAGGTTCTACAAGAACATCTGGCAACCCAGCCACACATGACCGACCACTCATTTCGCTTGAGTGTCTCGAATGTATATCACCAATGGTTGGGATCAGCAACCGTTCCCCGAATGGGACAACATCGACAATAGATTTTTAGAAGTAAATGAAACTCTAGATCCGGTGATTATACACCCTAATAGGTGCAACCTACATAGCCATGCTGCCTGCCCGACTTTTGTCATTTTCGGAGGTGAGGCTAGAGGCCACGCTTATCTCTGACAGATCACACGTTTATTCACTTTGAATGTCACATCGTCATACCCGCCAAATCACAAATTGATTACCCCAAAAATACCACGGGTAAACATCTAAGAGAAATGAATTCCTCCGCCACCAAATGTAAATATGTTTGAAGAGATCAACTTACGCGATCTATTAAATATACTCTATCATACATTCTTCCATACAGGTCATCCTGGGACTAGACAAACTGAAGGCACTATTCAGTACAGCCATCTTAGGCAATCTTTACCTAAGATTTATACAACAGCCCTTGCACTTTACTCCGTCTTCAATTATCATTGACATATATGATTCGCAACGCTTATGCCAATACGGATTGGTTCTTCGGATAATAATCCAATCGGTCTCTCCATATTAACAACGTTAAAATGGTCATAAACTTCGATAGTCGGTGAGTTAACTATAAAGAAAAACACGTGTGCAAACAACGATATTATTTCCAAATGGAAATTATATCGATCAATCATCGTTTAACAATTATCTCTTTAGTTCATTAATTTACTTATCTCCATTTTCCATATATTAATTCTTATTTTCTATTATCAGAAAACATTTCTGATTCTTATTTGGAAAACATTTCCAAAACTCCTTCACTGGATTTAAACCTATGTTTAAATCAAACATCGCCATGCCAACTCAAACCATTTCACTCATTAACTAAATTCACTTAACCATCCTTTACTATCAAACCTTACCATTCCTTAGTTAAGAAGGAAGTCAATCAAGTTGGGGTATAATTACCTCTCAAACCTTAACTGAACAACGTTTTAACTTCGAAATAGTCAATGTTTATCTTTTAAATCTTTAACAAACTTCATTACGTAACTCTCGGATTCTATTTACGTATCCACTTCTTTATTGAAAACATTGGTTATAACGATAATGTTATAATCCTTACTTTCGAAATATCTAACTTCAATTATAACTTTTCTTTAATGTGAATAAATAAATAAACACCTGGTTTATAAATAATTAAATCTTGATTTAATCACCGGAAAGTATAAGTACTTTCCCGAATTCGATATAATTGAATTCGACGTATAACTCTCTTTCGAGTAATATCTATTTGATTAACTCTTCTTTGAATAATCTACCTTCGATTTTCTCTCTTCGAATAACTTATATTTGATTAACTCTCTTCAAATAACTTATATTCGATTAACTCACTTCGAATAACTTATATTCGATTAACTCACTCTTTCGAGTAAACTATATTTGATATGTTTCTTTCTCGAATACACTGTATTCGATAACCTCCTTTCGAATAACTTATATTCGATAATCTCACTTTTGAATAGCTTATATTCGATAATCTCACTTTCGAATAACTAAATTCGATTAACTCCTTTCGATTAAACTAACATCGATAACTCCTTTCGATTAAACTATAGTAGATAAAACTAACATCGATAACTCCTTTCGATTAAACTATAATCGATAATTCCTTTCAATTAAACTAACATCGATTAACTCCTTTCGATTAAACTAACATTGATTAACTCCTTTCGATTAAACTAACATCGATTAACTCCTTTCGATTAAACTATAATCGATAACTCCTTTCGATTAAACTATAATCGATTAACGCCTTTCGATTAAACTAACATCGGTTAACTTCTTTTGAGTAAACTAACATCGATTAACTCCTTTCGATTAAACTAACATCGATTAACTCCTTTCGATTAAACTAACATCGATTAACTCCTTTCGATTAAACTATAATCAATAACTCCTTTCGATTAAACTATAATCGATTAACTCCTTTCGATTAAACAAACACCAATTAATTCCTTTCGATTAAACTATAATCTATAACTCCTTTCGATTAAACTATAATCGTTTAACTCCTTTCGATTAAACTATCATCGATAACTCCTTTCGATTAAACTAGCATCGATTAACTCCTTTCGATTAAACTCAAATCGATTAAATCTTTCCTTTAACTCTATTCGAATAAACTATATTTGATTACTCCTTTAACTCTATTCGAATAAACTATATTCGATTAACTTCTTTCGGTTAACTCATTTGGATTAACTCGGTTTTATTAACTCCTCTTGACTAACTTAACTTAATTAACTCGACTTGATTAACTCCTATTGAATAACTAATATTCGATTAACTTATATTCGAATAACGATGTTTGTTTTAACTCTATTTCGAATAACTATATTCGATTTGACCTCATTTCGAATGACTAGATTCGATTTTCTCCTTTAACTCTATTCGAATAAATTATATTCGATTAACTCCTTCAACTCTATTGCTTAACTCAAATCGACTAACTCTATTCAATTAACTCTAATCAACTAACTCTATCAACTAACTCTATTTGAATAACTCTATTGATTAAATCCTTTTGATTTACTCCTTTTCGAATAAGGAATATTTGATTCACTCTTCGTCCATATTCAGTTTCAAATATCGATGCTGAAATCTATTCTTACTTCTCTATATAAGTCCTGACTTATATATTCCATTTATCCAATGATATATATTTTACTTAATTTATAAAATATTATTTATAAATTTATCTTCCTAATTTATCATTTAAGAAAAAATATCTATATAATTTTACTTTAAATAAATCTTTTCCATTTATCTGTTAAAAATAGATTTCCATTTCCTATTCATTTTCTAAATATTCCTTTGATTTGATTCTATTTATTTCCAAATAAATATTCCTATGATTTAATACTATTTATTTAACAAATAAATATTTACTTTCAATTCTATTCATTTAACCAATAAATATTCCCTTTTTATCTTTCTATTTATTTTCTAAATAAATATCTCATTTAAAACATTCTATTTATTTCCTATAAATATGCCTTTTATTTAATTCTATTTATTCTATACAAAAATATTTCCATTTAATCTATTTGTAAATGTTTTACAAATATTTCCTTTTAAATTCTATTTGTAAATGTCTTACAAATATTTTCTCTTTCTATTTTATTTGTAAATGTTTTACAAATATTTTCCCTTTATATTTGTTTTACAAGTATATTCTTTTTAACTCTTTTGATTTTATAATTATTTCCTTTTATAAAATCCTTTTTCCCTTTATATATATATTATCCATTGATTTTATATAAATAAATTATTTTCAAAATATACTTTGAAAATCCCCTTTTTACATCCCACTATTTCTTGCGGTATTTAAAATACCAAACACTGTGATCGACATCATCCAAACACACATAATCATCAACATATTATATATCACATCATGTATTACAATTTATGGAAATAGTAAAATAAATGTTGAGGAATCCAGTTGGATTCCTCCAACCTGTTTCCCTGCATCACAAATGTTAAACAATATCATTAACATCATTTCAATATGAAATATTCTGTTAAACAGAATCAATATTATATTAACGATTTATATATATATCGTTGTCTATGATTTCAACCAATACACAAGCAATTCAACCAAATAGTTAACACACAGCAATCAATAGATAATTATCAATTCTAAGAATATGTTATAAAAACATAACTATTCAGAGTTGGTGAGTTCTACTCACATTTCGCGTTAACCGATGTAAAATGATTTGCGTCTGTTGATTCAAATGGAAAATTTATTTTTCTATAAATTGTAACGATCTTTGATTCACTCCCCGTCAGTTCCATGGTATAGCCACCGTCCATACGATCCCAATGGATCCAATCATTCGAAATTCTGATAATGTATGACGAAGTTATACATTATACTGGTTATACGATTATTATAAATTAAAACAAAACCTTTGATTTAAATTGGGCTCACACTTTCCTAAGGCCCAACCCACTTCTTTACACTACCTGACCCGCTCCCGATCCTTTTCTCCCCCAAATGAAAACTGCCGTGCTCCACTAACCTACACTCCACCATTACAAAACTTTCCAACTCCCTTTCCCAACCAAATACTTCATGAATTCAAAAACAAACAACATCATTTCATTCTCCTTTGAATCCTCTTCGACCTCAACCCCTACTCACTCAACTCGCTGGCCACCGCTGAAATCTGACGTCGCACCTTTCCAGTAGCAGGTCCGAACTTTTTAGATGCCAAAATCCACCATATCTTTCAGCTAGATGCCCTTCGTTCTCCTAAATCCATCTATGAACTCGAAATCCACCATAAATGCTTTAATTGCTCACATCGATCAACCCTAGCTCGAGACCCAAAAGCACAGTCGAATGATCTTGAGTTCGAACGCAAAAGAAAGCATATAAAAAGTAGAGCAACTCACGACGAACTCAAATATATGTATTAGAGGATTTATATCATTTTATTTTGATTTGATTTCATTTTCTTTTGCTGCATTTTTTGTATTTGAGGAAGAATACTTTGTGCCGGCTGAAGAAAGATTATATAAGGGGAATGAAATGTTTGTGCGGCTGAAAGTGATGAACGTGGACTTAATTTGACATAGTTATAAGTTAGGATATTTATTTTTTTATTTTTTTATATTATATTTTGCCCAATTCTCATTGTATCTGCCTTCTAAAAATCTATACGGTCACATATGATATCTAAAAATCACCAAACTGGACATGCAGCTATGGTTCGACATTACGGTCCCAACGAAATTGGTTTTGTCGAATTCCGACTCAGTTTGCTCACACAGCGTATTTTTTAAGGTCAAATTATCGACTGTATTTCACATTAAAAATCGGTACGGCCACATACTGACTTCAAAAATCACGGAAATTGAAATCTAGCAATAATTTACTATTGCGGATCCAACAAAATTTGTTTCGTCGAATTCTGAGGTCGTTAGCAAAACTGGCTTTTTTAAAGCTGTAAATAACCCTTTTAAATATATAAATATAATTAAATTAAATATAAATAAATTTATATTATTGTATATATTCACACTAGAATACCCTACAGCTCCAGAATAATCCTATATGGATTTCTAACTCGATATTTCATCATCAGAGTTATATTGATATTCGATTTATATTTAAATCCCTTTATAAAATTTGAAATGGCCATGGCGCTGTTTTTCTGAAAATTTGATTTGGACATAAATCAAAATCTACACGACGAAATCCCGATTTTTCCCTTCCACTAGAAAAATATACTTCACCAGCTCTGTGCGTTTCTTGTTTCACTGAAATCCGATTTAAAACGAACCCTGTACATTCAGTTGAAGTTCAAATCGCCAAATTACGAACTGCAGCGCCATTATGAGCTCGATTATAATTATAACATAATTATACGTTCAAACTTTGTTTATATTATATATTCGTGAATATAAATTAACTCTAAACTGAATTATATATTTTAAATAATCCAATTCACACAATATTGTGAATTCCACTATTTTTGATTATTTCTGAATTTAATATATTATTCTATTATTTTAATTTAATTAAATATTCACTTTATTTAACTAAACAATGATTTAATTCCCTAAATCACTATTTTCAATAATTAAATTAATTAATTATTACCCGTAAAAATACGGGTCGTTACAGATACCATTGTAACGACCTGGGTTTTCGCGATCCTGAGTAATCGACATAAACTCAATGTCGACTATTCAAGCATCGGAAACACTAGATAGTCCATGAAAGAAATTAGAGGGTAAGAATAGATATGATAGAAACGTAGAATAGAAGAAGAAGAAGAAGAAGAAGAACATACATCATCATCATAGTAACAAAAATCTCATAGCGGAACGAAGAATATATAATAGATACTTAACTTTGAAATAAAACTAGTATATGTATACAGTAACATTATCAGAGTACAACACCTACAAAATAGCGGAAATAATAATAGCTATAAAATCCTAAAGCCTCTTGCTCCAAGCTCTTAGTATATTTGTAAATTCCGGACTACTTGACTGCCCGTACAAAATTGGGCACCCAAGAGTTTAGGGAAAACAACAAAAAATAAACTCTGGGTCAGCCATGGGACTGGTGTGGGTAAACTCCAAACATTTGGTTTAACTTTTCCAAATCCTTTTCAAAAGCAATGATAATCGTAAGACCGATTCACACATAAGTACGAATGGTTTTTAACTTATGATAACCCAAAATATTTCTTTTATCAATATTTTCTGATATTATAATAATGTCTAAATCAAGTAGATAGCAATCTAATAGAATGCTTTCATTTCATGCTCTACATATATAATATACAATCAAAAACCGCGGACTCTTATTGGGTAATGAATTCCAACTAGCAAGGTATAGGATCACCTTTCGACAGTGTATCTCTAGAGACGAATACGTCGAGTTCAACAAGAACATCTTGAGACCCAGGCTAAACATGACCGGTCACTCATTTTGCTTGAGTGTACTGAATGTATTATCACCAACGGTTTGGATCAGCAACCGTTTCCCGAAAGGGACAGCATCGAAATAGATTATAGAAGTAAATGAAACTCTAGATCAGGTGACAATACACCCTGATTGGCAGTTAACCACTTAGCCGTGCAACCTACCCGATTTTATACCATTTCCTGGTTGTAAGGCTAGAGGCCAAAACGTACAAATCACACCTTTATTTACTTTGAATGTCACATCTTCATACCCGCCAAATCACAAAATGATTTCCTCAAAAATACAATGGGTATACAGCTAAGAGGAACGAATTCCTCCGCCACCAAACGTAAATACGTTTGAAGAGATCAACTTATGCGATCTATTAAATATACTCTGTCAGACATTCTTCCATACAGGTCGTCCTGGGACTGGACAAACCGAAGGCACTATTCTGTAAATAGGACAGCCCTTGCATAACTCTGTCTTCAATTACCTTCATCATATTTGATCGCAAAGCAAATGCCCATACAAAGTGGTTTCCAGATAATATATCTCATCCCGGTCTCTCCGTATTGACGACGGAAAAATGGTCAAGAATTTTGACAGTCGGTTATTTAACTATCAAAGAAAACATATGTGCAAACAACGATATTATTTCTAGATCGAAATTCTATCGATCAATCATCAATCAACATTTATTCATTCCTCCATTTCTCGTTTCCATATATTCATCAAATCTTTATTATCTAATTTTAGAAAATATATGTTATTAACTTTGGAAAACATTTCCATTTCTGATTCATGCATCACTATCTTCTCACATATATCAGACTCTAACTGTAACTAGTAAGCGAACAACTTTCCAAATATAAATTCCGATGGCTGAAACCAACATCAGATCAATACCTAGACAGCTGTTCAATTTAACTAATCTCCTATCTGTTTCCAATTTCTTTAACTCCATTTTAATTCCTATTTCAAACCCTATTTCCTTTATAAATATTTTATTAGCAAAATATTTACTTTAATCTAATTTTTCACATTGAATGTGAATAATAATTCTTTATATAACCAAAATGGTTTGATTTCGTATTTGAAATAATATCTCAAATCCCAATTCTATTTATACTTCTATTTGCAAAATTATTCATACAAATCTTATTTCATTTCCAAAATTTAAATATCATTTATAATTCACTTTATATAATTCTATTTATTCTATATAAAACCTTTTATATAACTCTATTTATTCTATATAAATCCTTTATATAATTCTATTTATTTTGTATATAAATATTTCATTTTCAATATTCACTTTGAAAATTTCCTTTATTCATTCCAATATTTCATATGGTATGTTAAATACCAAATAACATGACCAGTGTCATCATAATCAATAAAAGATTATATATCACATCACATATCATAATATATGAAAACAAACAGTATTATAATATTGAGGAATCCAGTTGGATCCCTCCTACCTGTCTCCCTGCATCCACAGATGTTAAAAAATATAAATAACATCGATTTCATTTCAATATGAAATATTCTGGTAAGCAGAATTAATATTTGATTAACGATATATATATATATATATATATATATATATCGTTATCTATAATTTCAACCAATAAATCAGCAATTCAACCAAACAATTAACACACAGTAATCAACCATCATTTATCAGTTCTAAAATACGTTATAAAATATAACTGTGCAGAGTTAGTGAGTTTTACTCACATTCGACGATCATCGTTAAATAACGATAATTGTCGGTTGATTCAGACAGACAATTTATTTCATTGTAAATTGTAACGAGCTCCAATCCACTCCCAGTCAGTTCCATTGTGCAGCCCTTGTCCATATGATCCTACCGGAGCTTGTTTTACTGAATTCCGTTAAATTATGAAATGTTATTGTAATTATAAGAAAATACACTATTTTAAATTGAATTAAAGTTAAACAATTTAAATATGGGCCTCACCCTAATTCTCTAAACCGGCCCATTTCTAAACTGACCCGCTCCAATATCTTCTCCCCCAAATTGAATTTCCGTTGCTCCCTTCAGAACTTCGAACACCATTACGCCGAATTCACCCATACCTCCTTCCTTCATCCCTTAGTGAAAACTCAAACAAAAATCACCAACACCTTCTCCTTCTCGAGACCTACTAGTTGGTATCGCTTCCACCATCTTCGATGTGGCCAGGCAATTTCCGACCTGGAGTTCATTCACGCACTGCCCGATGTTGCATTTCACCACTGTCCATCGGAGTCCGTCCAACCTAGCCCGCCATATGTGTCTCGACTCCCTAAGTTCAACGATCACCTCGAAAACCCCTCTAGCATCACCAATCTGATCTCGACACGGGCCCTAGGCAGTGCCGTGCAAAAGTCGACCTCCCCGTAATTCCATCGCACCAAAATATGAGGCTAATACTACAAAGCTCTCTCGTATACGAGTCCAAATAAAGTGGTTTCATGATTTATAAAACTTTCTAGGAATTTATATGATTTTTCAAAGTTGGATGTTTTACTGCAAAAATGGAAAATGACGACGGATTGTAACTTTGATTAGAGAAATGAATATTAGGTTTAGGGTATTAGTGGTAGGGTATTTATAGGGTAGTTTTCCTTGTTGTAGAAGCTTTGTTTAATATTTATATTAATTTATATTCGAGAATTAACTCGATTTATCATTTTAAAAATTCCTACGATTATACACGATACCCAAAAATCACGAAAATGGACATACCCCTTCCATTTGACATTATGGGCCCAACGAAGCTGGTTTCATCGAATTCCGACTTCGTTTTCTCACACAGCGTATTTTTAAAGTCCAATTATCGACTATTTTTCACATTAAAATTCTGTACGGCCACATACTGACTCCAAAAATCACGAAAATTGAAATCTAGTAGGAATTTAATATTTCGAATCCAACAAAAATAGTTTCATCGAAAACGGAATTCGTTTGCAAAACTGGCTATTTTTTTAAAGCTCTGAATAAATCCATTTAAATATTAAATATATTTAAAAATAATTAAATTAAATATTTATAAATAAATATTATCGTACATATTCAACACTAGAATATCATACATGTCCAAAATATTCCTACCTGAAATTATAACTCGATATTTCAAATCTAGAATAAATCGATATCCAATTTATATTAAAAATCCTTTTATAATATAATTAAATAGTTATAAATTATACGACTTTTCGAAAATTTGATTTGGATATAACTCACCATCTACACAATGAAATCTCGATTTTTCTCTTCCATTAGAAAAATATACTTCACCAACCCCGAATGTTTCTGGTTTCACAGAAATCCGATTTAAAACGAATTCTGTATATTCGTTTAAAGTCTGAATCACCAAATTACTGTAACAACCCGAAAATATGGGCCAGTTTAAATTTTTTTATTTTGGAAAATTTATTGAATTTTGAACATTTAAAATGGATTATTTTAAATAATATCGACGAGAAATTTATTTTGAATAGAATTCGAACGTATATTTATATGCGTCGTCGTTAGAATATAAATATTTATATATAATTATAAATAGAATTGAAAATGGCGCGGTAGTTCAATAATTCGATTTCAAACTTCAATTGAATGTACCGGGTGCAAAATAATCTGGATTTTAGTGAAACCAAAAACAATAGGATCTATTTGATAATATCTTTCCAACGAATCCGAAAAATCAAGATTTCATAGCGGGAATCAAAAGTTATGTCCAGTTGAAAATCCTGAATAGTCGCTATGGAATTCAGGCCCTTAAAAATGGGAATTTTGCAAACGACCTCGGATTACGACGAAACCACTTTTGTTGGGTCCGTGATGTCAAGTTATTGCTAGATTCCAAATTTCATAATTTTCTGAATAAATATGTGAGCGTGGCAAAAGAAAACGTGTTTGACCAGTTTTGGTTGATTTTAATCGACTGGAAAATGGCCATTTTTCCAACGGTCTCAGAATTCGACGAAACTAGTTTTGTTAGGACCGTATCGTCAATACAAAGCTAGAAAATATTTTTCGGGAATTTTTCGAGTTAGTATGTGACCCCAGTAAATTGAAATGTACGTTCAAATTGAATATATACTGATTTATATTTTAAAATTGACGAAAACCTATCGTAATGGCCGAATTGGCTTACGAAACATATCCCATTGTGTTCTAAATGGGGGTAATACCCTAGTGGCGACAGTCGTTGGGTTCAATTTCGTGTTTGGAATAAAAAGTCAACTTTAATTGAATAAGAAAATAAAATAATTTATATATATTTATTCTCTTTCCCTCTCTCATATCTCTCAGAAGAAAAAAAGTAATTAAAACCCTAAATTGCCTGTTGCGATTGCCAACGCGCCGCCGCCGAGGCGCGACCTCCCCTCCGACGTCGATGGTGGCGACCCCCCTCCCTAGTGCGCTCCTCCTCTCCCCTTCCGTCATTCGAACACCCCCAAATCCAACGAGCCCCAAAATCGAACGCAGCCACCGTTGAGCGCCCCCTCTCCTCCTCCAGCCGCCACTCCATCAATTTCTTCCCCCACCGATTAGCAGACAACCACCCCCTCCTCCTCCTTGGACGTGAGCAGCCCTTTCCCCCCTCAACGCAATGGAAAGAAATCAAATTAAAGGTGATTTCTTTTTATTTGTTTCCTTTCTTTTTTTTAGTGTAATCAACTTAGAAGAAAATATATAGGAATAAAAATCAGTTTTATATTTTTATATATTAGTGTAAATTAAAAATAGGATAATTTTTATATATAATATAACGTTTTAAAAGTATAGATTCATATAGAGAAGAAAAGATTAGATTTTTAAAATAGAAAAGATTAGATTTTTAAAATAGAAAAGATTAGTTTTTAAAATAGAAAAGATTAGATTTTTAAAAGGAAGAAAGACAATATTTTTAAATGGAGAAAGGCGTGATTTTTACATATGTAATGGTTTAAAAATATGATCTTTATATAGTATAGATATTAAAAATGTGATTTTTATATCATAGAAGGAGTAAAGACGAAATCTATATTTTTGAAAAGACGAAATCTATATTTTTGAAAAGGCGAAATCTTTATAGTTGAAAAGGCGAGACCTTTATATAGAGAATAACGATGTAAAAATAGAATTTTTATCTATATAGCATCGATGTAAAAATAGAATTTTTATCTATATAGCAACGAAGTAAAAATTCGATTTTTATATATTGAATAGCAAAGTAAAATTTTGATTTTTATATATTGAACAGCAAAGTAAAAATTCGATTTTTATATATTGAACAGCAAAGTAAAAATTCGATTTTTATATATTGAACAGCAAAGTAAAAATTCAATTTTTTTATATTGAATAGCAAAGTAAAAATTCAATTTTTATATATTGAATAGTAAAGTAAAAATTCGATTTTTATATATTGAACAGCAAAGTAAAAATTCGATTTTTGTATATTGAACAACAAAGTGAAAATTCTATTATTATATATTGAATAGCAAAGTAAAAATTCGATTTTTATATATTGAATAGCAAAGTAAAAATTCGATTTTTATATATTGAACATCAAAGTGAAAATTCGATTTTTATATATTGAACAGCAAAGTGAAAATTCGATTTTTATATATTGAATAGCAAAGTAAAAATTCGATTTTTATATATTGAACAGCAAAGTGAAAATTCGATTTTTATATATTGAATAGCAATATAAAAGTGTGATTTTCATATATATAGTGGCTACGGGCGACGAAAGTGATAAAAGGCGAGAACGACGAAGATTTCTATAAGTGAAGTGTCGTGGAATTGGAATAGCTATCGGTGAGAACTTCTTACTCTAAATTTCTTTTTCTAATTATATATATATATATATATATATATATATATATATATACTAGGATGCAGACGGTGCTTTGCAGCACCCGACACCCGTCATCCACAGACCATGGATGGCTTGTTTGTTTGATATGTTGTGAAAATTTGTTTGTGATGTTGATGTGAAATCGATAATAAAATATTCTTGTGTTGAAAGGAAATAAAATATTTATATAGTTAAAAATATTTTATCTTTAAAAATATAATTTTTAACGTGAAAGTGAATAAATAAATATTTATAAACAAATCGGCCGATTTGTTTATATACACTGATTTGACTGATATTGATTGGGTCGATAAATTATACACATCATCCAACTGCACAAATAAAAATATGTGTTTGTTGATTTGAAACCCCACACGGGTGTTGGGATGATATTTGGCGTACACTAATCCCAATTATTTAATTGTATGTCGATCGATTGGTCGACAGACTGTGTAAGCGTCGATTATTTATATCTGATGCTTATGCAGTTGTGTGGTGCATTTTGGATGATGGTTGATTGTTTGGCATTGCTATTATATACATGTGTTTTGTGGAATCCATATAATTAACATTATATGGTGATTGATTGGGCCTCATTCCAATCGGGAAAATAATGAATATTATAAAAGAAAGTTCATGTGTTGAATATAAAAATAGTGATGTGTTGACGATGTTCATGTGTTGAAACTATTTATGTGTTGAGTAAAATATTTTAAATAATAAAAATTACATCTTTATCATATTTAAAAATTAGAAGCTACTTCACAGTGGAGTCTAAGTAAAAATCAAACGATAGATACCATAGTTTTATAAAATATTTTACTTAACAAAAAATAGTGATGTGTTGACAGTACTCATGTGTTGAGATTAGTCGTGTGTTGAAAGAAATATAGATTCATGTGTTGAATAGAATAAATATTCATTCGTTGAATAGAATAACGAAGTATTTGAAATATATAAAGTCGTGTTGATTAGAGTTGCGCCATTTTGACGTGAACGATATTTATATCGATTTTATTCATTTTTCTTATGAATATCGAAAACTGACTTCAAAACGAATATATTGAAATGAATTCGAATTGAAATCAAATAGAAATGAAATCGAATTGAAATCAAATAGAAATGAATTCGAATTGAAATTGAATAGAAATGAATTCGAATTGAAATTGAATAGAAATTGAATTAAAAATCGATTTGAATTGAAATCAATTTGAAATGAATTTAAAACGAATTTATAAAGGAAAATTCAATTTTGATTTGAAATTGAAAGGGAAGTTGAAATTGTTTCGAAAACGAATTAAAACGATTTATAAAACACGTTTTAAAGGGAAATCGACGAAATATATATTATATATACTATATATATAATATAATGGCCTGAATAGAATGCGCCGCGCCGCGGCAGTTCATGAATTTTGACCCTTAACTTCGAATTGACGTTGCGGGAGATCCGACCGTCGGATTCTCATAAAACCGGAACCGTTTGGTTCACATCGGAAAGAGCTTTCCAAAGAATATTAGAAATTTTAAATCTAACAGTTGGATTTGGAATTATGTCCAAATCAAATTTGGAAAAGGTCGCTGTAAGTGCAGTTTGATGGCCGTTGATGGAAATCGGCCGTACGGGCCTTAATAAAATTATTAAAAATATCTATAATTTGTGTGAAATCATAAGAAATGATTTGGGAAAAATTGGGCTGAAAAATTCCATATTTGAAAAGATAAAAATAGATTTTTATCGAAATAATCTAGTTTTGAACTAGAATTAAAATCAATTTATTTTTGAAATAAATAAATTGAATTTGAAAGTGATTTTAAAAATAATCAATATTCCCAATACGTGAATTGGACTGGAGTTGAATCGAAATTATCTTCGGAATATTTCGATGTTGGATTTCGTGACTATATAGATATTGTTATGGGAATTTGAAAGATATATTTTATATCGTTATTTCCAATACGATATTTGTTGGTTTCAGAATTTGATATTGAATATAAGCCGGTATATTTTCTATTCAGAGCCTTGTATTTAATATCGAATGTGATTCGGGTTTATCGTGAATCGTGTTTTATATGACATTGGTTCTTTAACCCAGTTAAAGGCAAGATGTTGATTTTTGAAAAGATTAAAACTAAGTGGAGTTTTAATGAATCTTTAATTAGATTAAAAAGTGAATTGATAATTTAAATTATCAAATCTGAAAGGTGATCGAGAATGGAGTACCACCAGTTTTGCTCCAAAGCGCTAGTCAAATCTTTAATTAGATTTGAACGTGAAATGGTAATTAATTTTACTGATAATACCGTGGTGTTAGATATCGAGTATTACCAGTTTTGCTCCGTGAGATGAGTAGGTTGGGATTGGGAAATAAAATAAATAATTACTTCGGTGTGGTTCGCTAATCCCGACTAGTTTGAAATGATATCCGAAGGAAGATTAAAGAATAAATTTAGAAGAATTTATCTTGGATAAAATTAATGGGAACCTTTCCCTAAGAATGTGATTTTGTGAATAAAAGGATATTCTGAATTGACATGAGGCGTTTGTTGTGTTTGTGTAACATTCGTTTATTATATACGTGGGTTATTCAGAAAGGCCGGGTTTATCCCATTCTGAATAACCGATTCGACGAGATGTCGAAGATGAAGACGGTGGTTGAAGACCAGAAGTCTTCACATCGTTTGGGTCATTACTGATGATCTTGATTGGGCTGTACACCCAAGATGAGGGAAACAGTCGGTGATCGTCCAGACGTACTTGAAGATGGATGGATATGCGAGGAAAGTGCCTCCGGTTTCGTTCAGACCCAGAACGAACTTGTAAAGGGATTGTGTGTCTGACATTGGATTTTATTCTGTGTTGATTGATCTCTATTAAATATACATCTGTTGGGCGGCGGAGAATTTATTCTCTTGCTTAACGCCCTTCTCTGAGAAGTACGAGCTCAGAGGTTGTATATCGATGGACATCAGTCGCATGGAGTGAATTGCCAGTGTGGCACGCGTAAGTGGCAATTGATCAGGGCTTCTGTTGAAAAGCAAAGTCTTGTGGTTGATGATCAAAGCACAGCCTGTGTGGCGTAGCTTTGTGTATAACGTGAATTCGCGAGCCTCACACCTCGGTATGAGTCAAAAACGGGATAGTGACTATAGGGAGAGCACGACGTTTCTTTCTAGCTAGGGTGGTGTCAGTGACCTACCATCCCTGACATTTATATACTTTTCACCTGTGTGGTTGTTGGATACGAGGCGCCTCGGATATAGGTCTGTAAGGACCGGGAAACGTGTGTTTAGGAATAATTAATCCTCAAAAGTAAGAGAGGACCGGCCCTGAAGATCCAAGGATCATAGTGGGGTCCTGGGACATTTGCTAGAGTGTCTCGAACGCGGAGAGGAGCTTGCCCCTTGCCTCGACTCATGATGGAATCCAATTTCCAATACGTGTGTTTTGGTTTTATTTGTAGAGCCTAGTATGGCGACATAGTAGGTGGTAGCTATGCCGCCTATGATTGATATTTATGATTTGAATTGTTTTGACATTATACACCTATAATAGTATCAAATGATTTGTTTTAAATGTATCAAGCATGCTTTGGCTGCTATAAGGTAAAAACCCTATCCTCCGGCTTGCGTTGCATTGTGTGATGGGACCTGGGTCTTATAACAGCTTCATTTTTCTTTATTTAGCATTGCGCTGTTTGTTTTATGCACAGGTAGTCTTGGGAAGAAACCCGTTCCGTGTTATACGGCGTGGTCCCTTGATTTACCAACCTTTAAAACCAATATTAATAACTGTTTTAGTTCTCACACCAGTCACATGACTGACTTGGAGTTTATTGTTTTAACCTAAACTCCGGGTGCCCCTATTTTCCGCACGGGCAGCTAGTAGTTTTGGCTTTGCAGATTTATATTCACAGGGTCCTGATTTACAGCTGGAACGATGCTCGGAAAGCTCTGTATCCGTGTATCACTTTCAGTTGTGTTTTGTATATTTTTCCGCTGCTATGTAATTTATTGTAATCTCTGATATTTATCGAATGTAATTTATTCATTTATACTCTGTATATTCTTGTATCTGATGGAATTGTTGTAATAACAATGAAATGTTCTTCCGTCTGCGTCCTTTTGTGTGTTGTTCTCAAAGTATTCGTGCTTTCCTTCACGGGGAAGTTACGGGTTCTCTCAGTTGGTATCAGAGCTTTGGTTTACAGAGCTCGAGGACAAGACACATTAGAACCATACGAAAGAATTCATCAGATATTGGATTAGTAATATCCAATTAGAATGACTCGTTAGAGATAGGATCAATAGTATCCTAGAACGAGTGTGAAGAGTATATTTTTCAAATGAAAACAATATTGTTTTAAAAATTTAAATCGTATTATACGTATTTGATTATTTATTTATTTTGAATTTGGACAATCGAATATATATAGATTTCGCGTATACGCGTCATGAACGTATATTCGAAGTTTTAATATACTGGGTAGATATAGAATCACATTCTAGACTCCCGGGGATAATTTTGATGATGCGGCCGCATCATCAATATTTATGTTCATGTTTCGAAGGTGTGATTTCTATATATTTCCATTAGACCGGTGTGAGAACCAAAACTAATATAGCTAGATTTATTGTTGTGAATTGGCATCAAAAACATGATTTTTTGTATATGTATCAAAATTATGAATTTGAAACACTAATTCACTAATTGATTGATGTTTGTGATGTTTGTTTATTTGTTTGATAATTTTGAACCATTTATCCTAATTGAACCAAATATTGAATTGTATTGAAAATTGGTCGCATTTGCTTGCATACACATGTACTTACATTGAACAGGTCATAGCAAGGAGGCTAGAGGCGAAGAATAAAATTTGTTTGCCCGACAAATAGGTAAATGTTTACTATAAATTACTGTTTTGTTTGGGTGATGATGATTTTATGAGCCTATTGGCTAGCCGCTTGGCTTTTTCTTTTTCTTTTTGAGATCAGAAGGCCTATATGGCAATTTCGGGATTTTCCCGTGGTTCCCGGTGCAGGGGAGGTTATGGCGAAATTTTTCAAAAATTCCGGGTGTTAGCCAATTTTTTGAAGAATTTGAAAATTCTCAGAAACTGAAAAGTTGGAGAATGGAAGCCAGATCGAACGTAGAGTTGATTAATCCAACCACTTTCGATTTTGTTCCTTTTCGGGGACGAAAAATTTTAAGTGGGGGAGATTGTAACAACCCGAAAATCTGGGCCAGTTTAAAAAATTTTATTTTGGAAAATTTGTGAATTTTGAACATTTAAAATGAATTATTTTAAATAATATCGACGAGAAATTTATTTTGAATAGAATTCGAACGTATATTTATATGCGTCGTCGTTAGAATATAAATATTTATATATAATTATAAACAGAATTGAAACTAGCGCGGTAGTTCGATAATTCGATTTCTAACTTCAGTTGAATGTACCGGGTGCAAAATAATCCGGATTTTAGTGAAACCAAAAACAATAGGATCTATTTGATAATATCTTTCCAACGAATCCGAAAAATCAAGATTTCATAGCGGGAATCAAAAGTTATGTCCAGTTGAAAATCCTGAATAGTCGCTATGGAATTCAGGCCCTTAAAAATGGAAATTTCGCAAACGACCTCGGATTACGACGAAACCACTTTTGTTGGGTCCGTGATGTTAAGTTATTGCTAGATTCCAAATTTCATATGTGACGGTGGCAAAAGAAAACGTGTTTGACCAGTTTCAGTTGATTTAAATCGACTGGAAAATGGCCATTTTTCCAACGGTCTCAGAATTCGACGAAACTAGTTTTGTTAGGACCGTATCGTGAATACAAAGCTAGAAAATATTTTTCGGGAATTTTTCGACTTAGTATGTGACCCCAGTAAATTGAAATGTACGTTCAAATTGAATATATACTGATTTATATTTTAAAATTGACGAAAACCTATCATAACGGCCGAATTGGCTTACGAAACATATCCCATTGTGTTCGAAATGGGGGTAATACCCTAGTGGCGACATTCGTTGGGTTCAATTTCGTGTTTGGAATAAAAAGTCAACTTTAATTGAATAAGAAAATAAAATAAATTATATATATTAATTCTCTTTCCCTCTCTCATATCTCTCAGAAGAAAAAAAATAATTAAAACCCTAAATCGCCTGTCGCGATTGCCAACGCCCCGCCGCCGAGGCGTGACCTCCCCCTCCGACGTCAATGGTGGCGACCCCCCTCCCCAGTGCGCTCCTCCTCTCCCCTTCCGTCGTTCGAACACCCCCAAATCCCACGAGCCCCAAAATCGAACGCAGCCACCGTTGAGCGCCCCCTCTCCTCCTCCAGCCGCTACTTCATCGATTTCTTCCCCACCGATTAGCAGACAACCACCCCCTCCTCCTCCTTGGACGTGAGCAGCCCTTTCCCCCCTCAACGCAATGGAAAAAAATCAAACTAAAGGCGATTTCTTTTTATTTGTTTCCTTTCTTATTTTTAGTGTAATCAACTTAGAAGAAAATATGTAGGAATAAAAATCAGTTTTATATTTATATATATTAGTGTAAATTAAAAATAGGATAATTTTTATATATAATATAACGTTTTAAAAGTATAGATTCATATAGAGAAGAAAAGATTAGATTTTTAAAATAGAAAAGATTAGATTTTTAAAATAGAAAAGATTAGATTTTTAAAATAGGAAAGATTAGATTTTTAAAAGGAAGAAAGACGATATTTTTAAATGGAGAAAGGCGTGATTTTTACATATGTAATGGATTAAAAATATGATCTTTATATAGTATAGATATTAAAAATATGATTTTTATATCATAGAAGGAGTAAAGACGAAATCTATATTTTTGAAAAGACGAAATCTATATTTTTGAAAAGGCGAAATCTTTTAAGTTGAAAAGGCGAGACCTTTATATAGAGAATAACGATGTCAAAATGGAATTTTTATCTATATAGCATCGATGTAAAAATAGAATTTTTATCTACATAGCAACGAAGTAAAAATTCGATTTTTATATATTGAATAGCAAAGTAAAAATTCGATTTTTATATATTGAAAAGCAAATTAAAAATTCGATTTTTATATATTGAACAGCAAAGTAAAAAATTCAATTTTTATATATTTAACAGCAAAGTAAAAATTCGATTTTTATACACTGAATAGCAAAGTAAAAATTCGATTTTTATATATTGAATAGCAAAGTAAAAATTCGATTTTTTTTATTGAACAGCAAAGTAAAAATTCGATTTTTATATATTGAACAGCAAAGTGAAAATTCAATTTTTATATATTGAAGAGCAAAGTAAAAATTCAATTTTTATATATTGAATATCAAAGTAAAAAATTCGATTTTTATATGTTGAACAGCAAAGTAAAAATTCGATTTTTATATATTGAACAGCAAAGTGAAAATTCGATTTTTATATATTGAACAGCAAAGTGAAAATTCGATTTTTATATATTGAATAGCAAAGTGAAAATTCGATTTTTATATATTGAATAGCAAAGTAAAAATTCGATTTTTATATATTGAATAGCAAAGTGAAAATTCGATAAAGTGTGATTTTTATATATGTAGTGGTTACGGGCGACGAAAGTGATAAGAGGCGAGAATGACGAAGATTTCTATAAGTGTCGTGGAATTGGAATAGCTATCGGTGAGAACTTCTCACTCTAAATTTCTTTTTCTAGTTATATATATATATATATATACTAGGATGCAGACGGTGCTTAGCCGCACCCGACACCCATCATCCACAGAACATGGATGGCTTGTTTGTTTGATTGATATGTTGTGAAAATTTATTTGTGATGTTGATGTGAAATCGATAATAAAATATTCTTGTGATGAAAGGAAATAAAATATTTATATAGTTAAAAATATTTTATCGTTAAAAATATAATTTTTAACGTGAAAGTGAATAAATAAATATTTATAAACAAATCGGCCGATTTGTTTATATACACTGATTTGACTGATATTGATTGGGTCGATAAATTTTACACATCACCCAACTGCACAAATAAAAATATGTGTTTGTTGATTTGAAACCCCACATGGGTGTTGGGATGAAATTTGGCGTACACTAATCCCAATTATTTAATTGTATGTCGATCGATTGGTCGACAGACTGTGTAAGCGTCGATTATTTATATTTGATGCTTATGCAGTTGTGTGGTGCACTTTGGATGATGGTTGATTGTTTGTCATTGCTATTATATACATGTGTTGAGTGGAATCC
This sequence comes from Allium sativum, assembly GCA_030737875.1. Lineage (NCBI taxonomy): Eukaryota > Viridiplantae > Streptophyta > Magnoliopsida > Asparagales > Amaryllidaceae > Allium > Allium sativum. The sequence continues at coordinate 194,589,024 of CM060913.1, forward strand.
ATATAATTAACATTATATGGTGATTGATTGGGCCTCATTCCAATCGGGAAAATAATGAATATTATAAAAGAAAGTTCATGTGTTGAATATAAAAATAGTCATGTGTTGATGATGTTCATTTGTTGAAACTATTTATGTGTTGAGTAAAATATTTTAAATAATAAAAATTACATCTTTATCATATTTAAAAATTAGAAGCTACTTCACGGTGGAGTCTAATTAAAAATCAAACGATAGATACCATAGTTTTATAAAATATTTTACTTAACAAAAAATAGTGATGTGTTGACAGTACTCATGTGTTGAGATTAGTCGTGTGTTGAAAGAAATATAGATTCATGTGTTGAATAGAATAAATATTCATTCGTTGAATAGAATAACGAAGTATTTGAAATATATAAAGTCGTGTTGATTAGAGTTGCGCCATTTTGACGTGAACGATATTTATATCGATTTTATTCATTTTTCTTATGAATATCGAAAACTGACTTCAAAACGAATATATTGAAATGAATTCAAATTGAAATCAAATAGAAATGAATTCGAATTGAAATCGAATAGAAATGAATTCGAATTGAAATCGAATAAAATGAATTCGAATTGAAATCGAATAAAATGAATTCGAATTGAAATTGAATAGAAATTGAATTAAAAATCGATTTGAATTGAAATCAATTTGAAATGAATTTAAAACGAATTTATAAAGGAAAATTCAATTTTGATTTGAAATTGAAAGGGAAGTTGAAATCATTTCGAAAACGAATTTAAAACGATTTATAAAATACGTTTTAAAGGGAAATCAACGAAATATATATTATATATACTATATACATATATAATATAGTGGCCTGAATAGAACGCAACGCGCCGCGCCAGTTCGTGAATTTCGACCCTTAACTTCGAATTGACGTTGCGGGAGATCCGACCATCAGATTCTCCTAAAACTGGAACCTTTGGGTTCATATCGAAAAGAGCTTTCCAACGAATATTAGAAATTTTAAATCTAACGGTTGGATTTGGAATTATGTCCAAATCAAATTTGGAAAAGATCGCTGTAAGTGCAGTTCGATGGTCGTTGATGGAAATCGACTGTACGGGCCTTAATAAAATTATTAAAAATATCTATAACTTGTGTAAAATCATAAGAAATGATTTGGGAAAAATTGGGCTGAAAATTTCCATATTTGAAAAGATAAAAATAGATTTTTATCGAAATGAACTAGTTTTGAACTAGAATTAAAATCAAATTATTTTTGAAATAAATAAATTGAATTTGAATGTGATTTTAAAAATAATCAATATTCCCAATACGTGAATTGGACTGGAGTTGAATCGAAATTATCTTCGAAATAATTCGATATTGGATTTCGTGATATACAGATATTGTTATGGGAATTTGAAAGATATATTTTATATCGTTATTGCCAATACGATATTTGTTGGTTTCAGAATTTGATATTGAATATAAGCCGGTATATTTTCTATTCAGAGCCTTGTATTTAATATCGAATGTGATTCGGGTTTATCGTGAATCGTGTTTTATATGACATTGGTTCTTTAACCCAGTTAAAGGAAAGATGTTGATTTTTGAAAAGATTAAAACTATGTGGAGTTTTAATGAATCTTTAATTAGATTAAAAAGTGAATTGATAATTTAAATTATCAAATCTGAAAGGTGATCGAGAATGGAGTACCACCAGTTTTGCTCCAAAACGCTAGTCAAATCTTTAATTAGATTTGAACGTGAAATGGTAATTAATTTTACTGATAACACCGTGGTGTTAGATGTCGAGTATTGCCAGTTTTGCTCCATGGGATGAATAGGTTGGGATTGGGAAATAAAATAAATAATTACTTCGGTGTGGTTCGCTAATCCCGACTAGTTTGAAATGATATCCGAAGGAAGATTAAAGAATAAATTTAGAAGAATTTATCTTGGATAAAATTAATGGGAACCTTTCCCTAAGAATGTGATTTTGTGAATAAAAGGATATTCTGAATTGGAATGAGGCGTTTGTTGTGTTTGTGTAACATCCGTTTATTATATACGTGGGTTATTCAGAAAGGCCGGGTTTATCCCATTCAGAATAACCGATTCGACGAGATGTCGAAGATGAAGACGGTGGTTGAGGACCAGAAGTCTTCACATCGTTTGGGTGATTACTGATGATCTTGATTGGGCTGTACACCCAAGATGAGGGAAACAGTCGGTGATCGTCCAAACGTACTTGGAGATGGATGGATATGCGAGGAAAGTGCCTCCTGTTTCGTTCAGACCCAGAACGAACTTGTAAATGGATTGTGTGTCTGACATTGGATTTTATTCTGTGTTGATTGATCTCTATTAAATATACATCTGTTTGGCGGCGGAGAATTTATTCTCTTGCTTAACGCCTTCTCTGAGACGTACGAGCTCAGAGGTTGTATATCGATGGACATCAATCGCATGGAGTGAATTGCCAGTGTGGCACGCGTAAGTGGCAATTGATCAGGGCTTCTATTGAAAAGCAAAGTCTTGTGGTTGATGATCAAAGCACGGCCTGTGTGGCGTAGCTTTGTGTATAACGTGAATTCGCGAGCCTCACACCTCGGTATGAGTCAAAAACGGGATAATGACTACAGGGAGAGCACGATGTTTCTTTCTAGCTAGGGTGGTGTCAGTGACCTACCAGCCCTGACATTTATATACTTTTCACCTGTGTGGTTGTTGGATACGAGGCGCCTCGGATATAGGTCTGTAAGGACCGGGAAACGTGTGTTCAGGAATAATTAATCCTCAAAAGTAAGAGAGGACCGGCCCTGAAGATCCAAGGATCATAGTGGGGTCCTGGGACATTTACTAGAGTGTCTCAAACGCGGAGAGGAGCTTGCCCCTTGCCTCGACTCATGATGGAATCCAATTTCCAATACGTGTGTTTCGGTTTTATTTGTAGAACCTAGTATGGCGACATAGTAGATGGTAGCTATGCCGCCAATGATTGATATTTATGATTTGAATTGTTTTGACACTTTACACCTATAATAGTATCAAATGATTTGTTTTAAACGTATCAAGCATGCTTTGGCTGTTATAAGGTAAAAACCCTATCCTCCGTCTTGCGTTGCGTTGTCTGATGGGACCTGGGTCTTATAACAGCTTCATTTTTCTTTATTTAGCATTGCGCTGTTTGTTTTATGCACTGGTAGTCTTGGGAAGAAACCCGTTCCGTGTTATACGGCGTGGTCCCTTGATTTACCAAACTTGAAAACCAATATTAATAACTGTTTTAGTTCTCACACCAGTCACATGACTGACCTGGAGTTTATTGTTTTAACCTAAACTCCGGGTGCCCCTATTTTCCGCACGGGCAGCTAGTTGTTTTGGTTTTGCAGATTTATATTCACATGGTCCTGATTTACAGCTGGAACGATGCTCGGAAAGCTCTGTATCCGTGTATCACTTTCAGTTGTGTTTTGTATATTTTTCCGCTGCTATGTAATTTATTGTAATCTCTGATATTTATCGAATGTAGTTTATTCATTTATACTCTGTATATTCTTGTATCTGATGGAATTGTTGTAATAACAATGAAATGTTCTTCTGTCTGCGTCCTTTTGTGTGTTGTTCTCAAAGTATTCGTGCTTTCCTTCACGGGGAGGTTACGGGTTCTCTCAATTACAAACTACCCCGACATCACGGGCTCGATTATAATTCTATTATAATTAATACGTTCAAACTTCGTTTAAATAATAAATTCGTAATTATAATTCAACTCTAAACTAAATTAAATATTATAAACAATCCAATTCACACCATATTATGAATTCTACTATCTCTGACTATTTTAGAATTAAATATATTTTTCTATTATTTATATTAATTAAATATTCGATATTATTTAATTAAATAACCATTTAAATATATATATATCACTATTTAAATAATTAAATAAATTAATTATTATACCATAAAAATATGGGAGATTACACCCACTTACAAAAAATTCGTCCTCGAAAAAGAATGGAGCTGAATTTTTTTTTACTAACCAACTCAACTTTCATTCTGGCTTGAGTTCTTCAACTTTTCAGTTTCTAAGAACTTCTAAATTTCTCTAAAATTTGGCTAACGCCTCAAATTTCTGAAAAAAATCGCTATAAACTCCTCTGTATGGGTTGATCTGAACAAATTTATTGGGTCGTATCGGGCCCCAAATAAATCAATATATCGCATACAAATCAAATGTGAATTATCTATGCTCAAGGGAGATGTGTAGAAAAACATCCCTTGACCCAAAGATGGGAATAATCATAATTCATGGGCCGTATCTAAAACAAGAGAGACATTTACATTTTTGTTATCTCAAGATCTGTGTAGGATTTGTTATTAAATCCTGCAATTTTCCGTTATAGGTTATTTATTCCATAGTCAGTCTTTAGTTCAACCTGTAGTTTAGTCCTTGCCATACAAGTATCTAGCTCGTATGGTACTCCAAACCTCGTCATATAAGCACCAAATGCTTATATGGAATATGATATGCTATGTTGTCTTCAGTAGTATGTTATGCAGTGTAGTCCAAAGTTTATTGGTTACTATCCTATGGCGTATGTTTGAATTTCACACAAAACAACCATCACAGCGCATCCAAATCATTCACAGTAGTTTAATATAATAATAAAATTGCACAACCAACTCATTAAGGTGCACTAGTTTATCGGGCATGCAATTTATTTCTCTACTCAATGCTAAGCCAATAACCTGCTCAATATATATGCACACACACACACCCCTATATATATATATATTTATATATATATATATATGTGTGTGTGTGTGTGTGTGTGTGTGTGCATATATATGTTTACCTCAAGCTAAATTTTCAATTCAATTCTATTTAATATTTAATTTGGCTCAAATTAACTTTCATTCTTCATATTGGTTTTATTATTCCAAAACTTTTATTAGTTAAACTAATTATCACATATCACTATCAGCAATCAATTGGTTAATTAAAATTTTCAAATATATAACTTTTATTTACTCAAAAATGTAATTTTAATGCCAAATAACAAATAATAAACTCTAACTAAGTTTTGGTTCTCACACCAGTCAATTGGAAATATACAGATATCCAACTTTCAAAACTCGAAAATAAATATTGATAGTGATGCATCATTATCAGAATCATCCCTGGGCGACTAGAGTGTGATTTTATATCTACCCAGTATATTTGATACTTCGAACACATATCTCGTCAGACATATACCCAAAATCTTCTTATACATGACAGTCCAAATTCAGTATAAAATAAAATACTCAAATACGTATAATAAGATAGAATTTTACAAACTAAATTCACTTTTTTAATAACACTCTTCAAACTCATTCTAGGGCATTATTAACCCTATCTCTAACGAGTTACTCTTATAGGATACTACTAATTCTATCTTTGTTGAACTCTTTCATTCGGTTCTAATGTGTCTTGTTCTCAAGCTTTGTAAACCAAAGCTCTGATACCAAACTGACACAATCTGAAATCCCTGGACGGCCTAGACCAAAGGAGAACACGGATTATGTTGAGAACAAGACTCATTAGAACACAAACAGGAGAACATTTCATTGGTATTACAACAATATACATAAGAGTACAAGATATCTGAGTTAAAATAAATAATATATAGCAGAAAATATCAGAGATTAAATTACAAAACAACGGAAATATATATACATAAATATAATGAGCAACGGAAAACATTAACTACCACAACTGAAAGAAATACACGGATACAAAGCATTCCGAATATAGCCCCAGCCATAATCCAGGATCCAGGATCCTGTAAAAAGAAACATCTGTGAAAACCAAAAATACTAGCTGCCCATGTGGAAAATATGGGCACCTAGAGTTTAGGTGGAAACAATAAACTCAAAGTCAGTCATGGGATTGGTATGAGAACTAAATCAGTTATTAACTTTTTTTTAATGTTTCGTAAATCGGGGAACCACGCCGTATGAAACAGAACGGGTTTTCTCCCAATAATACTATAAACAAACAACGTAATGCTTAAAGGAAAAATGAAGCTATTATAAGATTCAGGTCCCATCACACAATGCAATGCAAGCCGGAGGATAGAGTTTTACCTTATAATAGCCAAACTTGTTTGATACTCAAAATTTATCTTTTATTATTATTATAAGCGAAGAAATCAACTTCAAATATAAATGTATAAATCATAGGTGACATAGGTACCATATATTATGTCGCCATATAGGTTTACAACTAAAACCATAAAATCACGTATTGGAAATTGGATTTCGATCTATGAACCATGGCTAGCGATCTTCCTTTCCGATTCGAGACACACTAGCAGTGCCTCAGGATCACGCCTGTGGGAAACCCTAGGTTAGCGGCAGGGCCGGTCAGTCGTCGCTGATTAGTTATACCATAATTATACGTTAGTCGGTTCTATCGAACCTCCAAGATGGTCAGTACATCTACCAATCAAGACCCATTATAGACCGATATCAAATCCGAGGTACCTCATCTTCCATTAAATAATATCCAACATCCACATAAGTAAAATGTCTGAGCTCCATACCATGACATCACTTCTAGCTAGAAGCTAATGTATGTCCATTTCCCAGCAGTCTTTATCCCCTTTTTGGATCATACCGAGGTATGAGGTTCGCGAATTAACGCTACGCAAAACTACACTTTTAAAGTTGTACTTTGATCACCAACACAAGACTTTGGTTTTCAGCACAAGTATTGATCCAAGCAACTCAGCATGCTACATTGTAAATCTATACCATACCATTAATTTCTACCAAAATATAACCTCTAAGCTAGTACGTCTCAGAGAAGGGTGTTAAGAATGAGAATAAATTCTCCTCCACCAAACAAATATATGTTTATAAAAGATCAACGAATACAACGCAAAATACAATGTCATACATACAATCCATTTGCAAATCCGTTCTGGCTTGGAATGACACTAGAGGCACCTTATTCCTCGTCCCGTATGTCCAATACAAGAGAGAAGCCCTCACATATCCAGTCGATCTCCAAGTACGTCTAGACGAACACCACTTATTACCTTATCTTGGGAGTACAGCCCAATCAAGACATCAGTAATCATCCATTCGATGTAAAGATTTCTAGCTTCAACCGTTGTCTTCATCTTCGACTTTTAATCGTCGTATTAGTTATTCAGAATGGGTTAAACCCTGTCTTTCTAAATAACATGTATATCTTATAAACAAGTGCTGTAATAACAAATCATATGCATCATTCCAATCAAAAATATTATTTTATTAAAATATTCATTACCATGGGATTCATTCCTATAAATCTTATCAAAAATTTAATTCATTTAAACCTCTTATTTAAATCTTTCTTTGAAAACCATTGCAAAAGATTATGTATTATCTTCTAACAATCTTAAACCAAATTAAGGTTTATCAAACTAGTCGAGATTATCGAGCCTTGCCGAAGTAATCATTTATTTTATTTTTCCAATCCCAACTTATTCATCCCATGGTTCAAAATTGTTAATACTCCATATCTAACATCCACAGTGTTATTAGTAAAATTAATTACCATTTCATGTTTCAAATCTAATTAAAGATTTAACCAGCATAAGGTAAAACTGGTGGTGCTCCATTCTCGAACATTTCTTGAATTAGGTAAATTTAATAACTTCATTCACATTCCAATCTCATTAAAGATTCATTAAAACTCCAACATAGTTTAAATCTAAAAAATAATTACTTAATGATTATACAACTTTATGAAAATAATCTTGTCATTAACTGGGTTAAAGAACCAACGTCATTTAAAACAAATTTCATGATAAACCCAAAATCCTCTTCCATCAAAATGGAATTTTCATGGAAAACAGATCAATATATAGTCGATATGAATTTCCGTATCAGACTAATAATATAAACGGAATAATGGCAAAGCCTTTAAAATTTCGTATAACGGTCTTCATTCATAGAAGCTCATCTCGATTATTAATAAATCAAATTCCACTCAATTCCAATTTAATGTATTAAATTGGAATACTTTACTTTGGAAATTCCATCAAATCATAGTTAAAAGTTTTATATATTCCAAATCTTAACTTCACCATTAATTGGGTTAAAGAACGAATGTCATTTAAAACATTGTTCACAGTAAACCCTAAATCCAATTTCAACTCAATTCCAATTAACTTGATTAATTGGAAAACTTCATTAAATCTTAAAGAAAAGATTTATTATATTCTTAACTAGTTTAAGAATAGTAATATTAAAGACACCATTCATGACAAACCCAAAATCCAATTTGATATTAAATACAAGGCTCTGAATAGAAATCATATCGACTTATATTCAATATCAAATTCTGAAACGAATGGATATCGTATTGGGAATAACGATATTTATATCTTCCCAATTCCTCAAAAATATCTGTATAATCACAGAGTCCGATATCGAAATATTCTGAAGATTATTTCCATTCAAATCCATTCCAATTCATACGTTGGAAAATTCTGGTTGTATTAAAACATATAATTTCTTTCAGTTCTTTACTCAAGTTGATTAGCAACTTATTCAGATAAAAATATATATTGTCTTTATAAACTCATAATATTTTATCCAAAATAATTTCAAATTACTTTTTTATGATTTCACATAATTTATTCATATTTTTAATAATTTTATTAAGGCCTTAAAGTCGGTTTCCGATATTGGCCGTCGATCTGTATCAGTAGCGACCTTTCCCAAAACTGATTTGGACATATCTTAAAATATAACCATTAGATTTCAGATCACTTATTATCATTCGAAATCTCTTTTCGATACGAACCCAATAGTTTTGTTTTAGGAGAATCCGACGGTCGGATCTTTCGTTACATTAATTCAAAGTTAATGGTCAAAATTCGCAAACAGTCTCTACAATTCGTTCTGTTTGAGCCATTTAAATATATATAATATATTTCGTCGATTTCCATTTAAAACGTAGTTTATAAAACGTTTATAAATTCATTTTTAAAAACGATTCCAACTATCATTTCAATTTTAAATCAAAATTGAATATTTCATATCGTTATAATATTAAAATGATAGTATATTCACTTAACTTGGGTGATGTGTAAAATTATCGTCCCAACACCCATGTGGGGTTTACATCGCAATCCATGTGAATTTATCTAATATTTAGGAGACGGATGGGTAAATTTTCATCCCAAAATAATTTATAATATGAGTGTTTATTTTACAACACTTATATTCACAGTTTAATGATACTAATTGTTAACGATATTTTTCGTTAACACCTAAAATAGATCTGAGGGAATGGCCTAAAGAGAAAAATTGAATGTATGATTTTCCCCAGTTTGCGCTAACTCGCCGTTTCTCTGTAAGGAAAGCGTCAGACTGCCAAGAACCCAACGGCTTGTGCAATAACAAAATACTTATAGGAATTCGCTGAAGAACAATATAGTACCTCGAAAGAAAAAGAGAACATACAATTTTATAGTGGTTTGGTTCGATTTGAGCCTACATCCACTTTAAGGGCTTTTAGGTTACACGAATGGATTTCCAAATAGATTTACAAATTTGGAAGGAGAAGTTCCCCCTTTTTTCTTTTGGGAAGCCATCCACTTTTCGATGTGGCCTTGGGGTATTATTTATAGCGGATTTAGGGACCCTTCTGTTGGTCGGCTATTAGGCCTATAAGAGCTTTTGTCAGCCACCTTTTCCCTTGGTTTTGGATGTTTGGCTTCCGATTGCTTTTACGGTACTGGTTATGGCCTTTGAAGTGGGGGTTTCAGTTGTTTGCAGTTTATTTGGGATGGATATGAACTTATCGATACGGTGTCTTTTGGAAGGTATTTGGACTCTTGGTGGTAGCTCCCAATTGTAGGCTCTCGGGTGTCAACTCCCGACCATCCTGTCACTATTCAGAGAAGCTTGCTCTTCTGATGTTTTCCTATCCTATCGCATCAGTGTTAAGTGAGTTAATGCGGGCACACCCTTTTGCCCTTCCAGGCTTCTGTTATCAGGATTCTCTCCTCTCTCTTTCTTAGTTCGCTGACTCAGACCCCCTCCCCCCTTTGGTTACGGGGTCTCCCCTAACGGATATGCTCCGCCGGATAAGTTGGGTCGGAGATTTGTGGACTTTGAATTCTTTTCCCTTAAGGAGGTGGGGGTTTTTGCGGCTCTTAGATCATTCTTTCGTGCTTATGTTCAATGGATACCCTTTCATCACTAGCTGGTGGCGGGGATAAGTTCGTTTGATGCTGCCTTTGAAATATTTCTCCCTATTCTTGCGTCTTATTAGTCTTTGATCTCGCTCTTTAAAAGATCGTTGGGTGCTTATGGTTATCCAATAACCCTTCGCTGTTACTTTATTTCATTGTCAATTTTTGGTAGTCACATTTACCCCTAGTAAAGGGGTATTTTTGACTTTTCAAGTCAAACTCCTTATTCCTCTCCGAAGTGCTATCTCTGTGTCTTTGTGTGTGTATATATATACATATACATATACATATATATAAATATATATATATATATATTGAGACAGTACAAAACTTCATGCCGTCCTTAACTATGTGCACCCATTAAGGAAAAACATTACACTCGATACAACCTAAAAGAAAGCATTCAACATACACAAACACTGCTCAAATATGAGCCAAATACATCTCATGCAAGCTAAAGTGAATCGAACCACAACATCCATTTACTCTTCGTCCTGCTGCCAAAGTTATCATCCAACAAACCAGTGAACTCCCAACGATCAACACTTTCTAGAGCATGATCAAGATCAAAACTCCTCATTGTATTGCATCTCGAAAATGCCATGCTAGAAGAGCGAGCTATTCCTTTGCCCTTGCTGCACTTCTTGGACATCCCAGCAGAGCCAATTACTTCTTGATGATTGATCGCCAAAGCGCGCCTCCTTGTTTCTCCTTTATTACCCAAAATGTTCAACGCATCCTTCCCAACACCATTATTGTTATCCATGTTTTCAAGCATCACATCAAGGGCATCACTCTCTCCCTTTCCTTCTTCAGAACCGTGCATTGCCTCTTAGCTAGCGCTTGATAGTTCCTCTTCTTCCTCGTTGAGATATGATAGGGCTGCAAATGCGTTTAAAGAAAACGCCATACTAACATTAGAATTACTGGTAACCTTCACTTTTCTCTTTCGTTTCCAAACTTTCAAAAGGCCATCCCTATCTTTCTTAAAAACCCAATGCCTAAAACCTGCTGGCTCGGGAGGACCATTCAGATTCCTTGAAAACTTCTTAATTTCAATTTCATTATAAGAAGTCCTAGTGAAAAGCCTTATTAGTGATGGAATATGTACTGGAGAGGGAACTTCTATCTCCACGCTAAGGTACAAAAAATCAGCTACGTCCCATGCACCTTTTTGCATTCTTAGAACCTTCCCCACTTTTGACAATACGATTTTAACCATTCTAAAATTTCGAAACACGATTGGGAGAATTTTTAAGGTGATCCAAAGCGAAATCACTTGCTTTGGTCTCGAAGAACCAACGTTGTGATTCCATGGCCGGATGTGCAGGGTGCCCCTATTGTTTGAGATGGAGTGAAAGTCTCTCATAGGGAAATTTTAGGAAAGTTGACAACAAAGACATTCTCGAAATTCTTAACGTTCCACTCCTAGGAGTGTGGATAATCGAGTTCCCCTTTCAAAGCTTGTTCAATGCCATTGATTGAGAACTGGCCTGAGAAGATGGAGATGATTGCCCAAAATCGAAAGCGTAGTAAATCTTCGTCAGAAACAAATGGTGATATATTGACTTCATTTCCGGTTGTCATGTTCTTATTATTATTTAAAGAGGAGGGATTGGAGCATTGGAATTCTTTATTCCATACCTTTTTATATTTGAAATAAATGATCAAACTCCTACAATGCTTGATCCAATGGTCAGAATTACGGCACCGGAAGTGTCATTTTATGTGATTTGATTTTGTTCAGAGCTTCAGAATATGAAGAGGCTTTGGAAGCAGACAATGATGATTTCATTGCCTCGTTTTTCGGTGTAGGACCTTTTAATATTGTTTATTTTAATGGAGGCACGTGAGGGTTATTTGTGGTTGTATTTGCGCGTGGGATTTTAGATTGGACAAATTCTCTGGCATCATTCGAGAATACAAAAAGCATAGGTAAAACAGCCATCATTTTTTGTCAACACTTTTCTTAAAAGGAATCCTGAGTGAGCGATAGGGTTTGGGCCTCCCCTTAATTGGACAATTGAAGGTTGAAGACCAAGAACAACTTCCGGTATTAATAGAAGTCCTGAACCAATCCCAGATCCAGGTATTAAATAGACAGAAGACCGGAACCCGCTCCGGTACTAATAGAAGTCACGAACCAAATCCGTATTCGGTTATTGTAACACACCTAAGTCCCACATCGTGGAAGCCTGTGTGAAGTGGGTACTTATATAGTAGATCCCATTTCTTACTAACGCCGAGGCCTTTTGAGGAACAAAACCCCACACCTATACTGTAGCTAAGTTGGTGACAATATCTTGCGTGAACGGAGGTGCGGGCAGTTACAGTGGTATCAGAGCCAATATCCAGCCGGAATTTGTGGCTCCTGTGTGGACCGCAGCGCCTAGGTGAGTTGTTTGTGAGCCAACGGGGATGTTTGGCTCTGTAGGAGGGGAGAATGTAACACACCTAAGTCCCACATCGTGGAAGCCTGTGTGAAGTAGGTACTTATATAGTAGATCCCATCTCTTACTAACGCCGAGGCCTTTTGAGGAACAAAACCCCACAGCAATACGGTGGCTAAGTTGGGGACAATATCTTGCGTGAACGGAGGTGCAGGCTGTTACAGTTATTAAATAGGCAGAATACCGGAACCCCCTCCGGTATTAATAGAAGTCCAGAGCCAAAACCAGATTTAGGTATGAAATAGACAGTAGATCGGAACCCCCTCCAGTGTTAATAGAAGTCCCGAATCAAACCCAGATTCAGCTAAACAGACAGAAGACTAGAACCCCCTCCGGTATTAATAGAACTCCCAAACCAAATCCAGATTTGGGTATTAAATAGACAGAAGACCGGAAACCCCTCCGGCATTAATAGAAGTCCCAAACCAAACCCAGATTCGGGTGTTAAATAGACAGAAGACCGGAACCCCCTCTGCTATTAATAGAAGTCCCGAACCAAACCCAGATTCGTGTTTAACTAGATAGAAGACCAGAACCCCCTCCGGTATCTAAATCTTTGTTTTGAGTTACTGTTTCGGCTTCGTTCATGTGAGCGTAGGTTATGTGTGCTTTCGAGCTTTCTTCAAGCTTTCCATTTCTTCAAGCATTCATTTTCTCCCGAACCAAATCCAGATTCGGGTATTAAATAGACAGAAGACCGGAAACCCCTCCGGTATTAATAGATGTCCCCAACCAAACCCAAAATCGGGTGTTAAATAGACAGAAGACCGGAACCCCCTCCAGTATTAATAGAAGTCCCGAACCAAACCCAAATTCAGGTTTAAGTAGATAGAAGACCAGAACCCCCTCCGGTATCTAAATCTTTCTTTTGAGTTACTGTTTCGGTTTCGTTCATGTGAGCGTAGGTTGTGTGTGCTTTCGAACTTTCTTCAAGCTTTCGATTTCTTCAAGCTTTCATTTTCTTCAAGCCTTAATTTTCTTCAAGCTTTCGTCTTCTTTAAGCTTTCATTTTCTTCAAGCTTTCGTCTTCTTCAAGCTTTCATTTTCTTCAAGCTTTCTTTCCATTCTGCGGGATGAAGTTAGAGCAGAGCCTTTACGTGCTCCAAGTTCTCCCTTTGAGCTTTTGCTTCCTTCTGTGGGATGAGATTTGAGCAGAGGTTGTACGTACATCAAGTGTTCCCTCCAAGCATTTGCTCCCTTCTACGGGATGAGATTTGAGCAGAGGTTGTACGTGCTCCAAGAGCTTACTCCGAGCTTTTGCTCCCTTTTGCGGGATGAGATTTGAGAAGAGGCTGTACATGCTCAAAGTGCTTCCTCCAAGCTTTTTCTCCCTTCTACAGAATGAGATTTGAGCAGAGGTTGTACGTGCTCCAAGTGCTTCCTCCGATCTTTTGCTCCCTTCTGCGGAATGAGATTTGAGCAGAGGCTATACGTGCTCCAAGTGCTCCCTCCGAGCTTTTTCTCCCTTCTGCATAATGAGATCTGTAGGTAGAGGATGTACTGCCTAGGATGCAAACACACAGTTCACGGCAAGAACACATCTCGTGGGCGAGTACACAACTCATGGGTGCAAACACATAGTTCACGGCGAGAACACATCTCACGGGCAAGTACACAACTCGCGGGTGCAAACACACAGTTCGCGGCTAGAACACATCTCGCGGGCAAGTACACAACTCGTGGGTGCAAACACACAGTTCACAGTAAGAACACATCTCACATGATCACATAGCACTTTAAATGCGAGCTGCACAGCTCGTGTGAGCATGTAGCTCAAAGTTGAGGGGATGTTTAACATAATGAAAATTGCCGGCATGTTATGAATGCATAGATATATTGCTTAAACTAAAAGAGATGTTACCAGACTTTCATGACGTCTAGTTTCCTTTATATAATTCAGGGCACGATGATGTTATGTGACTGGGGATTCGGCAACAGAAATGCGACACATACGCAGCTCGCGGCATTGATCGGAATAGTGACTCTTTGATCCAAAATTGTAATAGCTTCCGCGAGCAGGGTTTGAGTTTTAGCTTCGGAGGTTCTGCGCCTTCTCATCACGTATGAATGAGACTCAGGATCCTCACCGGGGCCTCTCTTCTTTTGGAAGTTCTCTTTTGAATTGCCGCCTCGTCCATACGGATGAATTTCTCTGCCTGGAGATAGATGTCCTAAAAACTTCCATGTCCGCGGATATATATCTCTTTCCAGAATGGTGTGTTCTTGATTAGTCCCGAATAAACAGTAATGAGTTTTTCCTGGTCATTCATGTCCTCAGGCTTAAGCGACTTAGCCTTAAATGTTTCCATGTAACCACTTGGAGATTCTTAAGGTTTTTGCTTTATATTTGCGAGGACCGTATAGCCCAAAGCTGGATCTTTGCAAACGCACAACTACTTTGAGAATTCGAGAGAGAATTTCTTCCATGAATGGATGGTATCCTCTTGATATCATCGGTACCATTTGGCGGCCGCTCCTTGAAGCGTCATCGGAAATATTCTACATAGTACATTGCCAGAGGCGTCAAACACGTCCATGTGGCTATTAAAGGCTATGAGATGGTTGTCAGGATCAGAAGTTCAATAATATTTCATAATTGGGGACTTCACTCGTGGAGGTATCGCTGTATTCTTGATTTCATCAACAAAGGGAGTCGCTGTTTCATTGTCACTAACATGCTTACCCAATAGTCTTACCCTTCCGATTTTGAACAGGTTCTTTATAGTTTTCTCCGCCATGTTCCTGAGATAGATTTCCAAGTATCCGCTGCTCGGCCTTTCGGTACTAGTCCCTCCATTGGTTTAACTTCACGATTGTTCTTTACCTTCGTCGTATTGGTTCTCCTCACATCCTTTGTCTGCGAGGTTAGCTTTTCTTGTTTGGGGTGGAATAGCATTGGATTCCTCTTTTATCCTTGAAATCTGTATGGCCATGCTTTCCCTCGTAGATCTGACCTCGTATCTCTGTTCTGGCTCGACATCTTTCGAAGAACCTGGTGATCGAGTGTCACCATCCAAATCCTTCGCTTCGAGTATTCGACGTTTCAGGGTTTTGCTCCCCGTGACTCTTTCCTTTACAAAACTCAGATCCAAGGATTCTGTTGGAATCGAAGGTCTATCCATTCTTGTAGCTTGTTGGTCAGGTGGTTGGCTTATATCCTTTGTTGACCCACGATTGTTTTTCTGTGGCCGTATGTAACACCCCACATCCGTTAATGTCACTTACAAAGGGAATGCATTTAGATTCGTGGAGCGTTATAATTAAACAGAACAGAATATTACAAGGCAGATACATAAAATAGTACTTGAAAAATTTATAACCTTATTGCAGCGGAAACAAAAATAAGTTTGGTTACATATTTAAACCCATTGCATCAAAATCAAGTACATAATATCAGTCTTGTACAAAAGCCATCAGAGTACATAATTTTTAAAAACCATAATCCCCAATCCAAAATGTCATATGAAAGAGAAACAAAGCTAAGCAATACTTTTAGCACTTCAAGCAGGAAAGTCCGAGTCAAGCTTCAACGTGCCCACCCTGAGAACCTGGGGGGAGGGGGGAGGAAAGAAAAGAGGCGGAACAAAAAGGGTCAGGCATAAAGTCTGGCGAGTCCAGTGACTTTAACAATATAATTAGTAAAGCAACATGATAAGAACATAAATTGGATATAAGAGATGGTTGTAACATAAGCAGATATGACGTGGTAACAAGATGAACAGGATATAACATCGATTGTGCTTCTAACCACTATAAGATATGCTCTGCACCGTACCACATACTAGCTACTACTTAAAGATGATCCCTCTCTATTAATTACAATAATGGAAGCTTCGTGTACTCCTAGCTGCTCTCGTAGGTGCCCACTTTCTCCTACCACCACTAGTTGTACGAATTACCCTCCCCATTCGATCGACACCCTAACCTCGTAGATACCTGTGCTGGTCCCATAATAGGGTGTATCACTCCCTAAGGTGGCAACCCCGATACTATTGAAATGCACAACTTATACCTACATGATGCAACAACATCTTACCTACCAGCCCGGACCCACGCACGCACATGACTCCATTGGACTTGCACTGCCATCGCTAACTCTTTATTGACCTCTTACAATCAACCCCAGTAAGTGTGTCCCTGTCCTTTACCTAGTTCGAGCTCATATAGATACTAAAATGGGTTACTGGTTGAAAAGGGTCCACACACTTGACACAATCTTCCCTCCTAAGCATGGTCCCCACTAGGAATTTACACTTAACCCCTCTTTATCCGCATGCCTAATCACATGTCTCATCTTGGTTAAGTGCTTTTATTATGTTTCACATGCTACCCATTTTACCCACTTAACCCTTTATTATCCCCATGTCTAACCACATGTCTTATCTTGGTTAAGTATTCATTAATTCATTATATCTGTAATCTTGCAAGACCACCCACATTAAATTTCCATTTTGCAGTTGTTGGATATGTCGGGCGGTTTCGGGTAGGCTTATACCGCAATTATAATCTAACCTCATGTTTTTACATTATTACCCATCTAGTTTCTGCCTTGACCTCTCACATTAGATTACCAAATTGTAGTTCCTGGATATGCCGGGCGGTTCCGGTCGGGCTTATACCGCAATCCAAATCTAACCTTGTGTCTTAGGCGTTCATAATCGCTTTCTTGATTCAAGTCCTAATTTCAAATATATTCCAATTACCCATAATTTCCAATCTAAATTATGTTTATACTCTCATATGCCAAATTATGCCCAAACCCATCTTCATAGTCATTAACTATTTATGCCAAATCTCATGTATACAAGTCATAATCAATTATGCCCAAACCAATTTTCCATATTCATCAACAATTTATGCCAAATTTCATTTCGTTGCATTTTTCCAAACTTTTTCCCAATCGTTCCAACGTTATTCATACATAAATCTCAATGCAATATGTTAGGCTCGAAGTTAGCCTAATCTCATAAAGAAAAAGGAAAAGAAGAAGGGAAGAGAATCAAAACATCAAAACTGGCATAAACATCAGAACAGGCATATGAAATATAAACAGGCATATAAAGATAAAATGGATCAGAAAGGCATATAACAGATTTATAGGTATGATTCTGAAAGATAACGATTTACAAGCTTGATAAGATACATTTCAGTCACAAGCATATACATTTGATCCAATTTACAATCCTATCATAATTACTTTTTAATTTAATTATATGTGAAAGTAACATAGACTCACAACGATAGGATTCTTAGAAAAGAGAAATAGGTGTTGTTGTTGCAATTCTGATCTTGAATAATCTCTACTTTGATTTGTAGATCTGGCTTATAATTTGAATACTCCTATTCTGATTTGCTTTGGTGGAGAAGAGATGCTAGATTTGATTTAGATTAGAGCAGCATGGAGGCGCCATGAATGAAAACAATGAGATTAGGTTAGGTTTAGGGTATTTTATAGATGCTTTAGGTGAATTAGGACCCTTAGATTAGATTAGGATCCATCTGAACCATCCAGACCGGAAAAACACGTCATCCCACCAATCCCAGAAGAACACGTCATCAGATCCACAATAAAACATTTCAGGCTAGGTCTGGGCCGATGGGGTCGACATCCATGTCGACACCCGTTGGGGGGTCGACACCTACGAGTGGGAAATTTCCCGCTCAGCCCGCTTTATCTAAATTTTTATTTTTGAACAGTTTTTGTTATTTAATTATTATTTAAATAAATTCTGCTTTAAACTGAAATCTTCTAAGCTTCATAACTTCTTCATACGATATCCAATTTACGCAAACTCGGACTCTATTCTAAGAAGAATTCCAAGACGAACGAAATGACTTAGCCCGTTTCCCTTAATTCTTCTTATAAAAATTAAGTATTCTTTAATTATCTCTTATGTCATGTTTTAAAATTACGGGGCGTTACACTTTCCCTTCCTTAAAGGATTTCGTCCCCGAAATCTTCAAGTTAAGAAGAATGTAAACTACCATCCATCATCCATCTACTCATCCATCATCCACAAGCATCCATTTTCCTTAAAATGTTGTATGAACACATGCAAAAGTGTGTGTATATGTCCCTTATCTAATGCCAAGATCAGGCAGTCTACTGATTCAGTTGACCTCCTTAATGCAAAACATGATAGTGCAATGTATCCATTATGTATGCAAAAGAATCCTAATGATACATATCATTTCTATATGAGAGCACAACCATTCATTCAAATGCAGCATCCATATGATAACGCATTCAATATACATCCATTAATTTAAATATGCACGCTCACCCATATGCAATATGAAAGTGTTTGAGCCGATCTAGTGCATAATGTGTGTGTAAATGCATCCATGAGCAACCACTAGCAAACACATACATCCACTTGCATCCACCAAACATAACATGTCTCAAACACATGTTTACAACAATAGGATTTTCTACCTAAAGATCGAAGATATAATCGAGAGGATACACTAAACGGTAGAACAAGTGTAAACAAAGTGGTAGAAAAAGGAGAAGTTAAGAACATACCCTCAAAAAGGAAAGGGTACGACGAACGTATCTTGTCTTCCATTTCCCAAGTCGCGTCTCCTTGATCGTGTCTCCATTGAACTTTAACCAACTTGACTTCTCGGTTGCGTAATTTCTTGACCTTCGATCTAAGGATGCATGTAGGAACTCGTCTAACTGTGGCATCCCGCTCTACTTCCGCTTCTCTAAGCATGCTAGGCTCTACTACTTTCACGGTATCATGTAAACACTTCCTCAAATGTGACACGAATACCACTAAGCTTCTCAGGAAACTTCACTCTGTAAGCCATCTGTCAAATTCTCTCTGTAATGGGGAATGGCCCTACGAACCTTCGTGCCAATTTCCCTATAGATCCAAAACAAACTACATTCCTCAATGGTGACGCTTTAATAAAAACTTGTCTCCAGCATCCAACTCAAGATTGGTTCGTCTTTTATCAGCATATGACTTTTGCCGGTCTTGTGCCATCCTCATGCTTCTTCGAATCAAGTCTATCTTCTTCGAAGTTTCTCTAATCATCTCGGGCCCAAGCAAAATCTTATCCGTAGATTCCCACCAATAAGTCGGTAATCAGCAAGGTCGTCCATACAGAGCTTCAAACGGTGCCACGCCAATACTAGTCTGACAGTTGTTGTTATATGCGAACTCTACTAATGGAAGATGTTCCTCTCATGTCCCTCCAAAGTCCAAGATGCATAACCTCAAAAGATCTTCTAGAATCTGATTCACTCTTTCTGTTTGGCTGTCCGTCTGAGGGTGATAAGTGGTGCTCAAACAAAACTACGTACGTACCGCCTCTTGCATATCACCCTTTCCTCTTGCATCGAAAACTACCCCAAGCCCTGGCCCGCAAGCATTGGTATATACAGTGAACGGTTTGCTCCCATCTGGCAAAGTCAAAACTGGGGCTGATATCTTCGCAAAGTCCTTAATGAACTTCCTATACTAGTCTGCCAAACCAAGAAAGCTTCTGTTGTATTCTTTGGAATCCTCCAATCCTGGATTGCCATTACCTTCACGGGATTCTACTGCTATCCCTTCTTTAGAGACCCCATGTCCTAAGAACCTTACTCCCTTTCCAAAATGACGTTTGGAAAACTTTGCCTTAAGCTGATGTAGTCGAATTGTCTCTAAGACTACCTTAAGATGTAAGGTATGCCCTTCCTCTCTTATAGATAATATCAAGATATCATCCATAAAGACTACCACGAACTTGTTTAGAAACTCACTTAACACCCTACTTATCGATTCTACAAAATAGGCGAATGCATTCGTCAAACCAAAAGGCATGATGGGCCATTCAAAGAAACCACCTGGAGTTCTAAGGGCAGTCTTATCTATGCTATCCTCAGCCACTCTTAGCTGAGGAAATCCTATAGCTAAATCCAACTGCGAGAAAACCGAAGCACCAACCAACTGATCGAACAAGTCATCTATCCTCGGTAATGGGTGTCTGTTCTTCTTTGTGAGCTTATTCAACTCCCTATAGTCCACGCACAATATAAGTGAGCCATCAGCCTTCATGGAAAAAACAACTGGGGCACCCCACTCCAAGATACTTCTTCTTATGAACCCTTTCTCAAGCAGCTCCCCTAATTGTTTATTGAGTTCCTTCCTCTCTCTCGGAGTCGTGTGGCGCACTGGCAATGCAACTGGCTTTGCATTATCTACTAAGTATATACGGAAGTCTATCCCACGCCTCGGGGGTAAACGCCGAATCTCATCAAAGACGTCATCTTATTCACGGACTACTCGAACAGATTGCAAATCATCGATGGATGCGTCAAGTGATTCTAGGTAGCTAAGCATCACTGAACCCCTAGGGTCATAAGAGATATCAAGGGTCCTTCCACAACGAGTCAATAATCTAACTCCCCTCCTTTCACAGTCTGGGATAGTACATTACATCGCTAGCCAATCCATCCCTAGAATCAAACCATAGCCCATGAAACCAAGGACATAGGTATTGCATTCAAACTTAACGCCCAAGATAGACATTCTCAAATCCCGACAAATCATAGATAAATGAGCTGAGACACTAATAGGATTTGAGACTGCAACAGGATCCATGACTAAACTAGTATTTAGGTGCAGAGTTTCAACTAAAGAAGCAGATATAAACGAATGTGAAGCGCCAGAATCAAACAATGTTCTAACAAGATAATCAAAAAGGAAATCAATCTTTCAACAGAAACTTTTCTACCTATATCAGGCGTAACACCCCACCTCCGCTAGGGTCACTCACGAAGAAATGCACTAGCTTTAGAGGGGTATTGTTGGTAAACATGTACAGAAATATTACATGACAGAACATATAAAATAGCGGAAGTAAAACCAGCTTTCATATCATTAATAAATAAGGTCTAAAGCCTTTTACATCAGAGAATTTCTTACATGAAAACCTGTCTTGCAATAGTAAAGAAGCATAAAAACCTTTTTATAAATTATTCCCCAAGTGAAACAGTAAAGTAGCCATAGCCAAGAAAAGTCCAAGCCATACATGATGACCTTCAAACAGAAGAAGTCCGAACTAACAATAGCATTTCCTCCCTGTAACCTGGGGGGGAAACGGAAGACAAGAGGCGAAAGAAAACGGGGTCAGTCATAAAGACTGGTAAGTCCTATCTACTTCCAGTATATAAACTAATAAAGTTAACTGACATGAGAAACTGAGATGAAACATAAGTATGATGACAAGATAGATAAGCTAAACCAAAACAACAGGATGAACTATAGTACCCAGATAAACTAAGGTGTCATGATAAATTACGGTGTCAAGATACAACAAGGTATCACATCGTCAGGTTTCTATCAAGTATAATATCCCAAGGTATCTGTCATGTATGACATTCTGAGGTTACTATCAAGTATTTTTCTCATGGTTCTAACATGTATATTTTCTCTGCACCTCTCGTACTAGTATCCCAACCCGCGTCATGTGTTAACAATGAATGTTCCTTGCCCAATGTCATGCAATGGTCCATGTCAACCTAGTATATATAGCATATGTAGGTTTTCCCAACTCGTATGTTTCTTTCCATGTATAAGTTCAGTCCTTTGCCGTAGGCCGTACGGGCTTTCCCATGTGAATGTTTTATTCTTGAGGTTATCTTGGACTGCTACCCTTGATCTGGTTATGTTTTCTTATCCTGAACTATCGCGCGTTCACTTAGGATTTATGCCACCTAGGACCACTAGGGATTCTGCTACCTAATGAACGTTTCTGTGTCTCGGTTTGGGTTCAAGCCACCTAGGGCCACTAGGGATTATGCCACCCGTCAACCGCGCCCTTTATCCCACGTATGTGTCGTGAATCGTTTTCCATGTCTAGACGCACATGTATCTCAATGTGCCATCCGAGTTCCGTGCCAGGGCAAATCGAGAAATACAGAACTCGGTCGGGAGCTTTAAGTCGTCCGCTGATGCAGATATCAAGGTCTGTTTTTGTATCCGTGGCTATGGTCCCACGTGACCCCTCCCTCAACTACTGAAAGGCAATCCAAGAAAAATCATGTATGAGAACTACATCCCGGCCCCACTATAGCCCCACTTTCCTATGGGCCAACCTCACCCATGACTTGATAGCAAGAACATGGTCTGTTGGGAGTTCTCTGCCTTTCCGTTCGTACACGCTTGTCTAAAGATGGTAGGTAGTCGGCGACGTGCTATCCAGGGCAAAAACAAGTATCGTCGACTCCACGCTAATCCATCCCAGTCTTTAGGTCGCTCGCATAGCAACCAAGGCATACTCTTGGCTCTTCTACCGCAGACCTTAACCTCTGTGAGGCCGGGTTTCATGGACCACTTGCCACCTCACAGAAGGATACCAAGAGTACCCTCAAGTCCCCCGAAGCTACCGCTTCGTCACCCAGTTCGCTGGAGCTTTTTATCCAAGTTAGATGAGTTGCTCCTCCTCGTATACCAAGCGATGACCTACCGTATCAGGTTACTCATCTATTTATGAACTAGTCCCCTGTCCTTGGCTAAGAATTATTACTTAGTTATCCTTATCTAAGGTTTACCACTTAGCTTCTCTTCCCTCTATCCTTGTTAACCACGATTTTCAACCTAGTCCCCTGAGCTAGGGTTTTGTCTAATGGGTTAAGTGTTGTCATTTAAGTTCATGACTTAACCCGCCCACGAGTCATGTCAAGATTGGCTAAGTACTCAAGTTCAAGGCTTATCCCTACAAGTTGGTTAAGTGTACCAAGAAGCTCATGACTTAACCCTTTCAAGTCAAATTGGTTAAGTATTTATTTGTCTTAACCGTATCAGATTATCATGTTAGATTGAATAAGCATAGATTATCTTAATCCCATCAGATTATCAAGTCGGATTGGTTAAGTATGGGTTAGCTTAACCCCATCCACTAATCGTATTACAATGGTTAAGCCTAATTTAAAAGGTCTTGTGACTTAACCCTATCAGGTCCACATATTAGATTGGTTAAGTATAGGTTACTTAACCTCATCAAATCATCGTGTATAATTGGTTAAGTATAAGTCACTTAACCTCATTAAATTATCATGTTAAGTTGGTTAAGTATTGGTTACTTAACCTCATTGAATTACCAAGTTTAGATTGGTTAAGTGTTCAACTTAACCCCATCGAATTACCGTGCTTAGATTAGTTAAGTGAAGGTTACTTAACCCCATCTAATTACCGTGCTTAGATTAGTTAAGTCTAAGTTACTTAACCCCATCTAATTACCAAGTCAGATTAGTTAAATGTAAATTACTTAACCCCATCGAATTTACCGTGTTAGATTATTTAAGTATGGATTACTTAACCCCATCTAATTACCGTATTTAGATTAGTTAAGTGTAGGTTACTTAACCCCATCTAATTACCAAGTCGGATTAGTTAAATGTAAATTACTTAGCCCCATCCCCTAATTGTCTTATATGGTTAAGTGTCATTAAGGAACCAAGTCCGGTTTAACTTAACCTACCCATTCGTGTCATATCGGTTAAGTGTCATTAATCAAAATTACTTAACCTTTTCATGTGGCATTAATTAGATTAATGCACCCCAACCTCTCACATTAGACTTGGTTGTGGTTACTAGTTAAGCCGGGCAGGTCCGGGTAGATTTACACCACAACCTAGTCTAACCTCGGGTTTTAAGTGCTATATGACCAACTACCCACATTGGGTCCTATTGTTTGTAGCCACTAGTTAAGCCGGGCGGGTCCGGGTAGATTTATGCTACAAACTCAACCCAACCTCGAGTTGGCCACTTTCATGTTTGGTCTAGTGTCTTATTACACTTACAACCCATACGTGTCAAGTTTTCAAGTTACATGTTCATAGCCAAAATTACATGTTGTCATGTTTATACCAATTTACCCCAAGTCGTGTTTCATGCCATTAAAGTTTACCCATAATGTAACCCCAACGCTTTTAAACTCGCATATATATTCGCAACAACGCATAATGGATTTAAGAAGGAACTTGGCAAAGGCATGACAAAAAGGGTATACGGCCACAAGTTAATCATGGTGGCATATGAGGCATAAATGTGTTCATTAACTTGCATGTTACATTATTAAGCCTAAAAAACATGCATAACCCCAAACTTAGCACATAGGCGAATCATGATGATAGGTGACATAGAAAGATGACTAGAAGTTCGCATATAGCATTATATGCAATTTATCATAAGGGATATGATAGCTCTCATGTTGCATAATGCAACATTCAACATAAAGCTTATAGCTTTTAGCCCACAAGATCAAGATAATGTCTTCACAAACATGATGGGATACATAACATGATAGCATGTTTGATACTTAATGTTCAAACCCAACTTGCAACATTCATTTAACTTCATAGTCTAAAAAGAAAGTTGGAAAGGGCTTACAATGCTATGAAGGAAATAAAATGACATAGAATACAAAGATTGAGACGAAGCCACTCAAGCAACACCAAAAACCCCAAATGATAAGCTCCAAATGAAACCCTTGAGCAAATATCAATAGAAATCCTTGCCTTGAAGTAGAAAGGTTGCAACTTTGGCTAGAATGCAACTTATGAACTCTCATACAAACTTGAAATCACTCATATGATCATGTAATCTCTCATGTGAATGAAGATAGAATTTATGACAAGAGGATGGAGGCCATGACTAAACATTTTGGCATAGTTTAGTTGTAGGACCAATTTATGAGGGTTTTAGATTAGGTTAGGGGTCTTTTTATAGAAGATTAGGATAGTTTAGGCCATAGGATTAACCCTAGTTTAGATCCTAGCCACTTACAATCGTCACAAGCTAACAAACCAGACCAAAAGCATGTCTTGGGGAAGAAGTCTGGTGCACCAGGCCAAACTGGCCAGGCCACCTGTGTCGACTCCCCAGTCGACTTGGCAGTCGGCTTGGGGGGGGGGGGTGGTGTCGACTTGGCAGTCGACACCCCCTTTGACTTAGCCTGTGTTGACTTTTTTGAATTCCTGATTTGAATTCGAATCTGTTTTGAACTCTGAAAATTCTGAAAACTTCGACGGACCATATCTTGGTCATACGGACTCCGATTCTCGAAAACTCGGACTCTATTTCACGTATTTTTCCAAGACGAACGCAATGGCATAGCCCGTTTGCCCTGATTCGGATGTTATTATTTAATTCTGCCTTGATTCTTATTTTAACACGTGGTTAAAAATTCGGGTTGTTACATTCTCTCCTCCTTTAAGGATTTCGTCCCCGAAATCTCCAAGTTAGGAAGAACGTATCCTTCCATCCATCATCCATCTACTCAAAACATCATCCACAGGCAACCATTGTCCTCAGACGATTTCTAATGCCATTTGAACATATGCAAAACGTGTGTGTATATGCTCCTTAGCTAATGCTAATGATCAGGCCTGAATGATCTTTCTAATGCAAAATATGGTTAGTGCCATGAATCCAACATGTATGCAAATAGTCCTAGTCATATAAACACTATATGCGTGCACAACCATTCATTCATATGCAACATCCGCATGACAACCAATTCAATTTTATCCATAAACAAGTATAAATACTCGTGCATATGCAACATGAAACGTGACCGCGTCAATCTAGTATCTAATGTGTATTCGCGCATCCATGAGCAACCACTTGCAACCATTTGCAACCATATCAATCATAACATGTTTCAAATACATGTTTACATCCATAGAGTCCTACCTAAGGTTCCCAAGATAGGATCGAGAAGATAAACAAGACAAACTCCTTACGGGGTTTGCAACAGAAACAGGACCGAGAGGATATCCACCAAGCGATAGCATGCAAGCAAGCTCTACAAGAGAACCAGGGATCAATGATATACTCTTAAAAAGAGACGTGATGCGCGCGTCTAAGCCGCATTTCGATGAGCTTAATTCCATCGTGCCTTGACCGCCTTTGACTTCATGATTCCGTAGCTCCTTGATTCCTATTTCCAAGGTATGAGTTGGAACTCATTTCACTTTCGCCTCTCGTTTCACTTTCACTTATTCTTTCCCTAGTATACTTGGCTCAACCATATCTACGTACTCATGCAAGCTCTCCAAAATTCACTAGTGAGTTCTGGATACCAATGCCAACCCATGTTAACACGTGCACTTACTAGGGTGATTCCTATAACCCATGCTCAAGCGGAATGAACCATCCGTCTTATTGGCGAATGTTACTCGATCGGATCAAAGATTTCCGATAAATGCATCAAGAGATTCTAGGTAACTAACCATGACAGAATTCATAAGGTTACACGAGACTTCGAGGGTATTACCAAGGCAAGTTAAGAGTCTAACTACCCTCCTTTCAAAACCGAGAATGGCTTACCTTACTGGATAACCACTTCATCCCTAGAATCCATCCATAGCTCAACAATGGAATCATTGCTTCTAATCTCAACACCTGGCATAGATGTTCTCAAGTCCAAACAAGTCATGAATAAATGGACCGACTCTCCAACCAGATTTTGGGACAAAAGTGGGATCTTCAACCATGCTAGTACTAGGGTGCAGAGACTTAACTATCGAGGCAGACTTAAATGATGCGATGATCAATACAAAGCCTGGACGGGATGATAGAAAAGAAAGGCTAAGCCTTTAACAGAAACGGTACCATTTCTCTTAGGTACGCTAGAAATGAGAGCATACAATTGCCCTCTCGCTGATCTTGTCCTTATCTTCCTTTGTGGATCAAGCCATACCAACAAGTTGCTTATTCTTAAGCTCGTGCCCTTTATCCTTGCTCTTATTATCCCTTCTTATAACATCGGTAACAGGTCTCTCGAGAACTTCCTCCATCGCACGGGAAAACACTTACGTAGCTAGACAAGGATTAGTCACAGTTAAAACTACTGTGACTACAGATGATGGAAAGAAAGGAAAAGAGGTTCAATCAAGGAAACAAAGGATAGTGCTAATGGCTTTTGGGGAATAGCCTTTAAAAACTTTTCTTGAAAAATGCTTCTTTGTAAACGGTTTCTCAAATAGTTTTCAGAAGGTTTTAAAAACTTTTGCCTAGTCTGGTAACCTACTGCTCTGATACCAAATGTAACACCCCACCTCCGCTAGGGTCACTCACAAAGGAATGCACTAGCTTTAGAGGGGTATTGTTGGTAAACATGTAAAGAAATATTACATGACAGAACATATAAAATAGCGGAAGTAAAACCAACTTTCATATCATTAATAAATAAGGTCTAAAGCCTTTTACATCAGAGAATTTCTTACATGAAAACCTGTCTTGCAATAGTAAAGAAGCATAAAATCCTTTTTATAAATTATTCCCCAAGTGAAATAGTAAAGTAGCCATAGCCAAGAAAAGTCCAAGCCATACATGATGACCTTCAAACAGAAGAAATCTGAACTAACAATAGCATTTCCTCCCTGTAACCTGGGTGGGGGGGGGGGGACGGAAGACAAGAGACGAAAGAAAACGGGGTCAGTCATAAAGACTGGTAAGTCCTATCTACTTCCAGTATATAAACTAATAAAGTTAACTGACATGAGAAACTAAGATGAAACATAAGTATGATGACAAGATAGACAAGCTAAACCAAAACAACAGGATGAACTACAGTACCCAGATAAACTATGGTGTCAAGATAAATTACGGTGTCAAGATACAACAAGGTATCACATCGTCAGGTTTTTATCAAGTATAATATCCCAAGGTATATGTCATGTATGACATTCCGAGGTTACTATTAAGTATTTTTCTCATGGTTCTAACATGTATATTTTCTCTACACCTCTCGTACTAGTATCCCAACCCGCGTCATGTGTTAACTATGAATGTCCCTTGCCCAATGTCATGCAATGGTCCATGTCAACCTAATATATAAATATCATATGTAGGTTTTCCCAACTCGTATGTTTCTTTCCATGTATAAGTTCAATCCTTTGCCGTATGCCGTACGGGCTTTCCCATGTAAACGTTTTATCCTTGAGGTTATCTTGGACTGCTACCCTTGATCTGGTTATGTTTTCTTACCTTGAACTATCGCGCGTTCACTTAGGATTTATGCCACCTAGGACCATTAGGGATATGCTACCTAATGAATGTTTCCGTGTCTCGGTATGGATTCAAGCCACCTAGGGCGATTAGGGATTATGCCACCCGTCAACCGCGCCCTTTATCCCACATATGTATCGTGAATCGTTTTCCATGTCTAGACGCACATGTATCTCAATGTGCCATCCGAGTTCCATGCCAGGGCAAATCGAGAAATACGGAACTCGGTCGGGAGCTTTAAGTCGTCTGCTGATGCAGATATCAAGGTATGTTTTTGTATCCGTGGCTATGGTCCCACGTGACCCCTCCCTCAACTACTGAAAGGAAATCCAAGAAAAATCATGTATGAGAACTACATCCCGGCCCCACTATAGCCCCACTTTCCTATGGGCCAACCTCACCCATGACTCGATAGCAAGAACATGGTCTGTTGGGAATTCTCTGCCTTTCCGTTCGTACAAGCTTTACTAAAGATGGTAGGTAGTTGGCGACGTGCTATCCAGGGCAAAAACAAGTATCTTCGACTCCACGCTAATCCATCCCAGTCTTTAGGTCGCTCGCATAACAACCAAGGCATACTCTTGCTCTTCTACCGCAAACCTTAACCTCTGTGAGGCCGGGTTTCATGGATAACTTGCCACCTCACAGAGGGATACCAAGATTACCCTCACGTCCCCCGAAGCTACCGCTTCGTCACCCAGTTCGCTGGAGCTTTTTATCCAAGTAAGATGAGTTGCTCCTCCTCGTATACCAAGCGATGACCTACCGTATCAGGTTACTCATCTATTTATGAACTAGTCCCATGTCCTTGGCTAAGAATTATTACTTAGTTATCCTTATCTAAGGTTTACCACTTAGCTTCTCTTCCCGCTATCCTTGTTAACCACGATTTTCAACCTAGTCCCCTGAACTAGGGTTTTGTCTAATGGGTTAAGTGTTGTCATTTAAATTCATGACTTAACCCGCCCACGAGTCATGTCAAGATTTGCTAAGTACTCAAGTTCAAGGCTTATCCCTACAAGTTGGTTAAGTGTACCAAGAAGCTCATGACTTAACCCTTTCAAGTCAAATTGGTTAAGTATTTATTTGTCTTAACCGTATCAGATTATCATGTTAGATTGATTAAGCATAGATTATCTTAATCCCATCAGATTATCGAGTCGGATTGGTTAAGTATGGTTAGCTTAACCCCATCCACTAATCGTATTACAATGGTTAAGCCTAATTTAAAAGGTCTCGTGACTTAACCCTATCAGGTCCGCATATTTGATTGGTTAAGTATAGGTTACTTAACCTCATCAAATCATCATGTATAATTGGTTAAGTATAAGTTACTTAACCTCATTAAATTATCATGTTAAGTTGGTTAAGTATTGGTTACTTAACCTCATTGAATTACCATGTTTAGATTGGTTAAGTGTTCAACTTAACCCCATCGAATTATCGTGCTTAGATTAGTTAAGTGAAGGTTACTTAACCCCATTTAATTACCGTGTTTAGATTAGTTAAGTCGAAGTTACTTAACCCCATCTAATTACAAAGTCGGTTTAGTTAAGTGTAAATTACTTAACCCCATCGAATTTACCGTGTTAGATTAGTTAAGTATGGATTACTTAACCCCATCTAATTACCGTGTTTAGATTAGTTAAGTGTAGGTTACTTAACCCCATCTAATTACCTAGTCGGATTAGTTAAGTGTAAATTACTTAACACCATCCCCTAATTGTCTTATATGGTTAAGTGTCATTAAGGAACCAAGTCTGGTTTAACTTAACCTACCCATTCGTGTCATATCGGTTAAGTGTCATTAATCAAAATTACTTAACCTTTTCATGTGGCATTAATTGGATTAATGCACCCCAACCTCTCACATTAGACTTTGTTGTGGTTACTAGTTAAGTCGGGCGGGTCCGGGTAGATTTACACCACAACCTAGTCTAACCTCGGGTTTTAAGTGCTATATGACCAACTACCCACATTGGGTCCTATTGTTTGTAGCCACTAGTTAAACCGGGCGGGTCCGGGTAGATTTATGCTACAAACTCAACCCAACCTCGAGTTGGCCACTTTCATGCTTGGTCTAGTGTCTTATTACACTTACAACCCATTTGTGTCAAGTTTTCAAGTTACATGTTCATAGCCAAAATTACATGTTGTCATGTTTATACCAATTTACCCCAAGTCGTGTTTCATGCCATTAAAGTTTACCCATAATGTAACCCCAAAGCTTTTAAACTCGCATATATATTCGCAACAACGCATAATGGATTTAAGAAGGAACTTGGCAAAGGCATGACAAAAAGGGTATAAGGCCACAAGTTAATCATGGTGGCATATGAGGCATAAATGTGTTCATTAACTTGCATGTTACATTATTAAGCCTCAAAAACATGCATAACCCCAAACTTAGCACATAGGCGAATCATGATGATAGGTGACATAGAAAGATGACTAGAAGTTCGCATATAGCATTATATGCATGTTATCATAAGGGATTTGATAGCTCTCATGTTGCATAATGCAACATTCAACATAAAGCTTATAGCTTTTAGCCCACAAGATCAAGATAATGTCTTCACAAACATGATGGGATACATAACATGATAGCATGTATGATACTTAATGTTCAAACCCAACTTGCAACATTCATTTAACTTCATAGTCTAAAAAGAAAGTAGAAAAGGGCTTACAATGCTATGAAGGAAATAAAACGACATAGAATACAAAGATTGAGACGAAGCAACTCAAGCAACACCAAAAATCCCAAATGATAAGCTCCAAATGAAACCTTTAAGAAAATATCAATAGAAATCCTTGCCTTGAAGTAGAAAGGTTGCAACTTTGGCTAGAATGCAACTTATGAACTCTCATACAAACTTGAAATCACTCATATGATCATATAATCTCTCATGTGAATGAAGATAGAATTTATGACAAGAGGATGGAGGTCATGACTAAACATTTTGGCATAGTTTAGTTATAGGATCAATTTATGAGGGTTTTAGATTAGGTTAAGGGTGTTTTTTTTATAGAAGATTAGGATAGTTTAGGCCATAGGATTAACCCTAGTTTAGATCCTAGCCACTGAAAATCGTCACAAGCTAACAAACCAGATCAAAAGCTTGTCTTGGGGAAGAAGTCAGGTGCACCAGGCCAAACTGGCCAGGCCACCTGTGTCGACTTGGGGGGGTGTCGACTTGGCAGTCGAACCCCCTTTGACTTAGCCTGTGTTGACTTTTTTGAATTCCTGATTTGAATTCGAATCTGTTTTGAACTCTGAAAATTCTAAAAACTTCGACGGACCATATCTTGGTCATACGGACTCCGATTCTCGAAAACTCGGATTCTATTTCGTGTATTTTTCCGAGACGAACGCAATGGCACAGCCCGTTTCCCCTGATTCAGATGTAATAATTTAATTCTGCCTTGATTATTATTTTAACACGTGGTTAAAAATTCGGGTTGTTACATCAGGTATGTCAGCCGTGAGAGCGTGCATCGGTCTTCTAGAAGATCCTGTACTTTGTCCTTGCCCTTGGCCTTGCCTCTTCAGACAACCCCAGATAAGATGCCATGTCTCTCCGCAATGACAACAACCGTTCCTCTTCTTATACTTCCTAAGGTCTTTGCCTATATATGACCCACCATTCCTCAGTAATGACACTTCCTCTTTTCTCGAGGTCTATAGTTCTTCCCACCCTTCTTAGGTTCCACTTCCTTATTCTGCGATCCTTCAACCTTGACCTCCTTCTTTTCTCCTTTATTTTCTTTGTGCATCAAGGCTATATCCATGAGTTTCTCATCCGTAGGTTGTGCTCCTTAGCCCAAACCCCCTCATTCTCATTCTCATCTTTATGAAACATGTTAACAAGTCTCTCTAAAACTGCCTCCATCATGCGGAAAACCCTACAAAGCTGGAAAGAAAATTAGTTGCAGGTGAAATAACTGTGGCTATAAATGAAATTTAGGCACTTCTTTGCCCTTCGACAGGCGTTGTAGTCTCATCATGCCTATGGAACCATGTCGCGATGAGGTTACCTCCCAGAAAGCCAGGCGCCCCGGAGACTAAGAAAAGAAGAAATAAGGATTAAAACAGAAAAATCAAAAGATAGTGCATATGGCTTTGGGGAATATGTCTTTCAAAACAAACTTTTCTTTTGAAAATACTTCTTTTAAAACCATTTTGGAACCAGCTTTCAAAATCTTTTATCTGATCTGTTTACCTTCAGCTCTGATACCACGCGTAACACCACATGTCCATTAATGTCACTCACAAAGGGAATGCATTAAGTTTCATGGGGCGTTATAAATAAACAGAACAGAATATTACAAGACAGATACAGAAAATAGTACTTGAAAGATTTATAACTTTATTGCAGCGGAAAAAGAAATAAGTTTGGTTACATCTTTAAACCCATTGCATCAAAACCAAGTACATAATATCTGTCTTGTACAAAAGCCATCAACGTACATAATTTTTAAAAACCATAATCCCCAATCCAAAATGCCATATGAAAGAGAAACAAAGCTAAGAGTTACTTTCAGCATTTCAAGCAGGAAAGTCCGAGTCAAGCTTCAACGTGCCCACCTTGAGACCTAGGGGGAAAAAGGAAAGAAAACAGGCGGAACAAAAAGGGTCAGACATAAAGTATGGCGAGTCCAATGACTTTAACAATATAATTAGTAAAGCAAAATGATAAGAACATAAGTTGGATATAAGAGATGGCTGTAACATAAGAAGATATGACGAGGTAAAAAGATGATCATGATATAACATTGACTGCGCTTCTTACCCCTATAAAATATGCTCTGCACCGTACCACATACTAGCTACATATTAAAAGATGATCGCTCTCTACTAATCATAATAATGATAGCTTCGTGTACTCCTAGCTACTCTTATAGGTGCCCACTTGATTCTACCGCCACTAGTTGTACCCACTACCCTACCTATTTGATCGGCTCCCTAACCTCGTAGATACCTGTGATGGTCCCATAATAGGGCGTATCACTCCCTAAGGTGGCAACCTCGATGCTACTGAAATGCACAGCTTATACCTATATGATGCAATGGCGTCTTACCTACCAGCCCGGACCTACACACGGACATGACTTCGTTGGACTTGCACTGCCATCGCTAACTATTTATTGACCTCTTACAATCAACTCCAGTAAGCGTGTTCCTGTCCTCGACCTAGTTCGAGCTCACATAGATACTAAAATGGGTTACTGGTTGAAAAGGGTCCACATACTTGACACAAGCTTCCCTCCTAAGCATGGTCCCCACTAGGAATTTACACTTAACCCCTCTTTATCCCCATGTCTAATCACATGTCTCATCTTGGTTAAGTGCTTTTATTATGTTTCACATGCTACCCATTTTACCCACTTAACCCTTTATTATCCCCATGTCTAATCACATGTCTTATCTTGGTTAAGTGTTCATTAATTCATTATAACCGTAATCTTGCAAGACCTCCCACATTAGATTGTCGTTTTGCGGTTGTTGGATATTCCTGGCGGTTCCGGGTAGGCTTATAGCACAATTCGAATCTAACCTCGTGTCTTTGCATTATTACGCATCTAGTTTCTGCCTTTGACCTCTCACATTAGATTACCAAATTTCGGTACTGGATATGCCGGGCGGTTGCTGGATATGCCAGGCGGTTCCGTTCAGGCTTATACCGCAATCCGAATATAACCTCGTGTCTTAGGCGTTTATTATCACTTTCTTGATTCAAGTCCTGATTTCAAATATATTCCAATTACCCTAATTTCCAATCTAAATTATGTCTATACTCTAATGTGCCAAATTATGCCCAAAACCATCTTCATAGTTATTAACAATTTATGCCAAATCTCATATATACAAGTCATACTAAATTATGCCCAAACCAATTTTTCCATATTCATCAACAATTTATGCCAAATTTCATTTCATTGCATATTTCCCAAACTTTTTCCCAATCGTTCCAACGTTATTCGTACGTAAATCTCAACGCAATATGTTAGGCTCAAAGTTAGCCTAATCTCATAAAGAAAAAGGAAAAGAAGAAGGGAAGAGAAGCAAAACATCAAAACTGGCATAAACATAAGAAAAGGCATAGAAAACTTAAACATGCATACAACGATAAAATGGATTAGAAAGGCATATGATAGATTTATGGGTATGAATCTGAAAGATAACGATTTACAAGCTTGATAAGATTCATTTCAGTCACAGGCATATACATTATATCCAATTTACAATCCTATCACAATTACTTTTTAATTTAATTATATGTGAAAGTAACATAGACTCACAGTGATAGGATTCTTAAAAAAGGGAATTAGGTGTTATTGTTGCAATTCTGATCTTGAGTAATCTCTACTTTGATTTGTAGATCTGATCTAGGTGAATTAGGACCCTTAGATTAGATTAGGATCCATCTGAACCATCCAGACCAGAAAAACACGTCATCCCGTCAATCCCAGAAGAACATGTCATCAGATCCAACGCAAAACACATCAGCCCAGATCTGGGCCAATGTGGTCGACACCCCTATAGGGGGGTCGACACCCCCTGGCGGGATCGACACCCACGAGCGGGAAATTTCCCGGTCAGCCCGCTTTATCTAAATTTTTATTTTTGAACATTTTTTGTTATATAATTATTATTTAAATAAAATCTGCTGTAAACTGAAATCCACTTATCTTCATAACTTATTCATACGATATCTGGTTTACGCAAACTCGGACTCTATTTCAAGCAGAATTTTAAGACAAACGAAATGGCAAAGCCTAATTCTTCTTATAAAAAATAAGTATTCTTTAATTATCCCTTATGTCATGTTTTAAAATTACGGGGTGTTACACCTTCCAACATGTGAGCCGGGCGATGATCTGGCTTGGCTGTCATCCTTAGAAGATGTCCTTGTCTCTGATTGCACTTGATACAAGTTTGATGTCGGTTTCCTCCAGGCTGGGTCTTCTTCGATAGATCGTATAGTGGCATCAATGCACAAAGCTAAATCCAGTGTTTCCCAATTATTATCCTTTCTTCCTTTTACGCCTGTAGGTCCTATGATTTTCGGATTTGTTGAGCTAATATTCGAAAGCGTACTATTCTCCAAAGCAGTGGATGCGTTGGAATCCTGTCCCCAAATTCCTTTTATTACAATCATTTTTATGAGTGTTGGAAGCTTTTCCTATTCTAAAAAAAAAAAGCAAAAATAAGCGATGTTTGTAGTAGTAATCGGGTACTTAGAGGCTCCTTTCCGAGATCTTTTGCTTATGATCTTGTTTCTTCAAAACTTAGTCCAATCTGGGAAGGAACGACATAGTTGGCAGCGTGGCAAGGTTACTTTTACAGGATTAATGGTAGAAAAAGAAGGGAATGAAGGTTCATGCCCTCCTTCTAGCACCAAAATGTTAACGATATTTTTCATTAACACCCGAAATAGATCTGAGGGAATAGCCTGAAGGGAAAAATAGGATCGTACGATCGTCCCCCATCTGCGCTAACTCATCTTTTCTTTGTAAGGAAAGCGCCATATTGCCAGAAAACCAATGGCTTGTGTCGATATATTTCATTAATCCAACAACATAACAAAATACTTACAGGAATACGCTGAAGAACAGTATAGTACCTCGAAAGAACAAGAGAACAGACAATTTTATAGTTGTTTGGTTCGATTCGAACCTACATCCACTTTAAGAGCTTTTATGATTTTATTCATGGAGGAGGTTACATGAGTGGATTTCCAAATATATTTACAAATTTAGAAGGAGAAGTTCCCCTTTTTTTCTTTTAGGAAGTCGTCCACTTTTCGATGTGGCCCTTGTGGTATTATTTATAGAGGACTTAGGAACCCTTCTGCTGTTGGGCTATTGGACCTATATGAGCTTTTGTCGGTCGCCTTTTCCCTTGGTTTCAGATTTTTGGCTTCAGGTTGCATTTTCGGTATTGGTTATGGCCTTCAAAGTGGGGGTTTCAGTTTTTTGCAGTGTCTTTGGGATGGATACGAACTTATCGATACGTTGTCTTTCGAAAGGTATTTGGACTCTTGGTGGCAGCTCCCGGTTGTAGGATCTCGGATGTCAACTCCTGGCCATCCTGTGACTACTCGGAGAAGCTTGCTCTTCTGATGTTTTCCTATCCTATCGCATCGGTGTTAAGTGGGTTAATGCCGACACACCCATTCGCCCTTATAGGCTTCTATTATAGGGATTCTCTCCTCTCTCTTTCTTAGTTCACTAACTCGGACCCCCTCTTTCGTTATGGAGTCTCCCCTAATGGATATGCTCCACCGGATAAGCTGTGTCGGAAATTTGTGGACTTTGAATTCTTTTCCTTTAAGGAGGCGAGGGTTTGTGCGGCTCTTAGATCATTCATTCATGCTTATGTTCACTGGATACCCTTTCATCACAAGCTAGCTGGTGGCGGGGATAAGTCTCGGTTGATGTTGCCTTCGAAATATTTCTCTTTATTCTTGGCTCTTCTTAGTCCTTGATCTTGCTCTTTAGTAGATCGTTGGGTGCTTATGGTTATCCGATACCCCTTCACTATTACTCTATTTCATTGTCAATTTTTATTAGCAACACTTATATTAAAAATGTAAACATTCATCAATCACCGAACAAATATTGCAATTACGAACAGTCAATATACATTCAGTCACAGATATAATAACTCTAAAAATAATTTGAGTGAGAGAGTTCTCACATTGGTTTCCTCTCCGTTAGCCTTTTATTAAGGATTTTATTTTTAAACTAAATTAAACGAACGTTTAATTTAGCTCAAAATTCAACTTGCTCCGTTTCTGTTTTCGTCAGTTCAATGTTGTAGTGTTCGTTGCCACGATTCCAACGCATCCTAGTTTGCATGATTCTATGTTCGTATGAATGAGATACACGTGTTTAAACATTTAAATTACATTAATAAAATAAATAATATAATTATTAACTAATCTAATTACATTTACAAATTCCTTCCACGTCAGCCAATTTCATTCCTTTACATCGCATTTCTCACTATGCAAAAAAATCAAACCCTCCTGGAACAAAAGAAACCCACGCTCCCATAAGAAAGTTGATCACTCCACGTCCGTCATAAAGCCGGATGATAAGCAACACCTCCCACGCCACCTGCCTATGTGGCGCCTCCCACCTCCAAAAAATCCGGCAAACTCCAACTCACCGTTGTCTCGAAAATGACACCCGAACCAAGCTCGTTTGAGCACAAAAAGCACACAATTCACTTTACAAAATTAGATCTTAACCATATGAAATGATAGAGCAGAAAAATCTCTACAGTTGCTGCATGGAAATCATGAATTAATTCCTATAGTTTTGAGAGAGATTGAGGATGGAAATCAGAGCAAAATTGGTCGTTTAGAACGTGATGGTGGCGCTATGAATAACCCTAGGGTTAGGGCTAACTAGTGGATATTTATACCCCATATCTATTAATATTTTAATAATATTTAATACAAATTTTACTTGTTTAACCTTCAAACTCCAAACGAACCTCAATGACTTTTGTCCCTAGCCAAATACCCTCATTCCGGACACAATAGGATATGTTTCGTAAGACGATTCGACTGTTTTGATTAGTTTTTATTAAAATTAAAATATAAATCAATATAACATTCAATATTGAAATTAAACATACATTTTAATTTACCATGACCAAATACTGACTCCAAAAATAATGAAATTTGAAATTTAGCTATGTTTTGTCGATATAGTCCTTAAAAAATTAATTTCTTCAAATTTGGAGGCTGTTTGAAAAATGACCTTATTTCTAGCTTATTAAATTCCACTGAATTTACAACACGCATTTAAATTTACTACGCTTACATTTTAATTCCACTTGACTTAAAATTGTATACCTGGTAATAATTTGACGTTCCAGATCTAGCAAAGTTAGTTTTGTTGAAAACGGAGGTCGTTTGCGAAATGACTATTTTTAAGGGCAATATATAATATTAAAATATATATTAAATTCCATACCGACTATTCTAAATTTTAATCTGATCATAACATACAATTTATAAAACAACATCTGAATTGTCCACATTCGTTAGAAAGATATAATTAAATAGATTCTAACATTTCTAGTTTTACTGAAATTCGATTAATATTGCATTCTGTATAATCATTCAAAGTTCAAAACCAAATTTTCAAACTACTGTGCCATTAGGAGTTCGTTTTAATTAAATTTTAAATTTATACGTTCAAATTTCGATTTAAATAAATTTTGAATCATTAATTCTCAAAATAAATCATTAAAAATATTTAATTTGCATGAAAATCAATTAAAAAACCATCGTTCCAAATGTTCGGGTTGTTACACAATCCTTGCTATCGAACTTTAACCATTCCTATGTCAATCATGCAGTCAATCAAGTTGGGTATAATAACTTCTCAGACCTTAACTGAACAACATTCTCAAACTTGAAATAGACAAAGCTCACAACTTAAATTTTAAAAAACATTTTCTTATGCAACTTTCGGATTCAATTTAAGAATTTCCTTCTTTTACGGAAAACATTGATTATAACAATAGCGGTATAATTCCTTGCTTTCTAGTTATTTATGAAAACGACCCAAACTTCCCCGATCCTCGAAGAGACAGATTTGCCTGGATTGCTTTGAGAACACGATGCATCACAACACAAATAATAGAATATTTCATTGCTATTATAACAATTACATCAGAGTACAAGATATCATAATATGAATAAATAATTTACAGTGGAATATATTAGAGATTTAAATTACAAAACAACGGAAAATAACAACTGACACAACTGAAAGAGATATACGGATACAAAGCTTTCTGAATATAGCTCCAGCTGTAATCCAGGATCCTGTGAAAAGAAGTATCTGCGAAAACCAAAACTACTAGCTGCCCGTGTGGAAAATATGGACACCTAGAGTTTAGGTTAAAATAATAAACTCCGAGTCTGTCATGGGACTGGTGTGAGAACTAAAACAGTTATTAACTTTATTTTAATGTTGGGTAAATCAAGGGACCATGCCATATAACACGAAATGGGTTTCCTCCTAAGAACACCATGTAATAAAACAAATTATAAACAACGCAATGCTTTTTGAAAAATGAAGTTATTATAAGACTCATGTACCATCACACAATGCAACGCAAGCCGGAGGATAGATTTTTACCTTATAATAGCCAAACATGCTTGGTACATTTAAAAAAATCATTTGATATTACTATAAGTGTATAGTGTCAAAACAACTTCAAATATAAATATATCAATCATAGACGACATGAGTGTCCAATGCCACTATGCCGCCATATAGGTTTACAACTAAAACCAAAAAGAGTCTTTTTGGAAATTGGAATTCCATCATGAGTCAAGGCAAGGGATGGTCTCCTTACCAATTCAGATCACCTCTAGCAAGATGACCCAGGATTACACACTCTTGGCAACCCTTGGATCCTCCAAGGCCGGTCCACACTTACTTTAGTGGATTGGTTATTTCTGAACACATGTTTCCCAGTCCTATCGAACCTCTAAAATGGTCAGTATGTCAACCAATCATACCTAGGAAGCCTCTCTATTCATCATCCACATAAGTAAAAATGTCTAGGCTCCATACCATAACACAATTTCTAGCTAGAAAGAAACGTCGTGCACTCCTTGGGTCCTTTATCTCGTTTTTGACTCATACTGGGTGTGAGGCTCGCAAATTAACACTATAGACAAAGCTATGCTAATTAAAGTTGTGCTTTGATCATCAACCACAAGACTCTGCTTTTCAACAAAAGCCTTGTTCATTTGCATCTTAGCATGTCACATTGTTAATCCATACCGTACCACTGATTTCCACCAATATATAACCTCTAAGCTCGTACGTCTCAGAGAAGTGTGTTAAGCAAGAGAATAAATTCTCCACCACCAAATAAATATATATATTTAGCAGAGATCAACGAATACAATATAAAGGAATATAGTGTCCGACACATCATCCATTTACAAGTCCGTTCGGGGTCTGAATGAAACAGGAGGCACCTTATTCCTCGTCCCATATGTCCAATACAAGAGAGAGATCCTCGCATATCTGGTCGATCTCCAAGTACGTCTAGACGTTCACCACTTATTACCTTTTCTTGGGTGTACAACCCAATCAAGACACCAGTAATCATCCAAACGATGTGAAGATCTCCGGTCTACAACCACTGTCTTCATCGTCGACTTTTAGTCATCGTATTAATTATTAAGAATGGGATAAACCCAGTATTTCCAAATAATTCGCATATCTTATAATCAAGTGCTATGAAAACACATCATACACCTCATTCCAATCCAGAATATTCTTTTATTCAAATATTCACATTTTTAGTGAAAGGTTCCCATTAATTTTATCAAATATAAGTTCATTTAAACTATTTCTTTAACCTTCCTTTGGATATCCATCTCAAAAGATTTTATTTTATCTTTTCAGAACTTAAACCAAGTTAAGGTTCATCAACTTGTCGGGAGTAGCGAACCTTACCGAAGTAATCATTTGTTTTATTTTCCCAATCCCAACTATTCATCCCATGGAGCAAAACTAGTAGTACTCCATATGTGATGACCCCAAACCGCCATGCCACGAAACAAGGATAATCTTTGGAATATAACACATAAACAATACAGCAGAACAGAAATAAATCATTAGTCCATATAATATACACCAAAATACATTGGAAATAATATAATCATCATAGTTACATAGCATAACATGGTCATATTTAGTACAGAATACAGTTTTAACTCAATATAATATGTTTGTAGTGGAATCAAAAATAGTATACATAATGAAATCTGAACAACACAATAGAAATGATAGAATCTATCTTCAGCTCGATAGCTACATAGAATAAGCCTGCTAAAACCTGAACACAAGGCTGCCCGTGTAGAAAAGAGTGGCACCCGAGTTTGCAAAGTGAAACAAAATACGAGTCAGTCATGGGACTGGTATGAGGAATTTAACTTAACATGTTTAATAATAAGATACACAGGACCACGCAGCAAACGCGGTACGGGTTTTCTCCATTGGATTTCCAGTGCATGAAATAAAATAAAAATTAAACAATGCAATGCTTTTTAGAAAAATGAAGCCATTTTAAGTCTCAATTCCCATCACACAATGCAACGTAAACCGGAGGATATTACCCTATAATGGACAAAATATGCTTGATATGTATAATTCAAAATCACTTGATATTATTACTAGTGCATATGTGTTTCAAAAACAATTTCAATCATAATGTATCAATCATAGACGACATGAGCATCTCATGCCACTATGCTTCCTTATAGGTTTATAATCAAAACCGCACAATGTCGTATTGGAAGTTGGATTTCCATCATGAACCAAGGCAAGGGGTCCTTAACGAATTCGAGACTCTCTAGCCCGAGCCTCAGGATTCAGCCGCAACTGCAACTAGAGCCACAGGGCCGATCCATACTTACGTTGGTGGATTATAATTCCAGAACAATATGTTCCCCCCTATGGCGTAAATCTTGTCAGTATATCGACCATACCATCCATCGGCCCCGTGGTGCCGATATATCCGAGGTGCCTCGCTTTCCATCATCCACATAAGTAAAAATGTCTAGGCTCCATACCATGACCCCACATCTAGCAAGAAAGAAACACATGTTCTCCTTGGATCCTCTCCTGTTTCTGGTTTATACCGGGTGTGAGCCTCGCGAATTAACGCTATACACAAAGTTATTCTATTTAAAGCCATGCTTTGATCGTTAACCACAAGGCTCTACTTTTCAGCAAAAGCCTAGATCACTTGCATCTCAGCATGCCACATTGGCATTCCACACAATGTGTCTGATGTCTATCGATATATAACCTCTAAGCTCGCACGTCTTAGAGAAGGGTGTTAAGCATGAGAATAAATTCTCTTCCACCAAAACGATATATATTTAATAGAGATCAATCAACACAGAATGAAATCCAATGTCAGATACACATCCATTTGCTAGT
Organism: Allium sativum; assembly: GCA_030737875.1. Lineage (NCBI taxonomy): Eukaryota > Viridiplantae > Streptophyta > Magnoliopsida > Asparagales > Amaryllidaceae > Allium > Allium sativum. Next base: position 194,631,709 of record CM060913.1, read on the forward strand.
TCATTCTGAGTCTAAACGAAATCGGAGGCACCTTATTCCTCGTCCCATATGTCCAATACAGGAGAGAGGCCTCGCACATCCGAACAATCAACAAATACGTCCAGACCACTACCACTATAACCCCTCCTGGGAGCTAACCGATCTGGGGCATCAATAGTAATCCATTCGATGTGAAATTGCATCGTCTTCATATCTTCGACTTTTATTCGTCGATCAATTATTTGAAATGATAATTAACTCTGCCTTTTTATATAATTCGTGTATACATAAAATTCAAATCAATTCTTTTGATGGTTAAACTATTTGACATTCACGTTTCAGTCCAATATAATAATTTCATGTCAAATACATCTAACCATCATAATATCCAATAAACCAAGTAAAATCAGTTTATTTCCATCGCACATCATTTATAATATTTTCAAACAATTTATCGCTATTTTAATTTATATAAAAATAGCCCATTTTAATTAAACGACGCTTCAGGCCATTACACGGCCCTAGCGATGTTTTTCTTCAGATTTGAATTACACATTTCTCAAAATCTAACCGTTGGATATTAACAAGTTTTATATTGTTGGAAAGATCTTTCCAAAGCGAACCCAAAGGGTCCAGTTTCGGGAAAATCCTATGGTCGGATCTCCCAGTATAACCGTTTATAGTTACGATTCCAAGACGTAAATTATAGCTGCGCGATTCGTTTTAATTTAATTTAATTTAATTTACATATATTTATATAATTCATTCGACAATTTCTAAACCATTTTCCCCTCAAAATTTTGGCTAATGCCTTTAAATTTTGGAAAATTTCGCCATAGCCTCCTTTGTACGGAGAGGTGTTTGGAAATTTATTGGGCCATATTAGGCACCCAATAAATCCAGAATAAGCATACACAATTTTCAGTGGCAAATCTAAGCCCAAGGGAGAGTGTAAAAATCGTATCTTAAGAGAATAAATTCTCTTCACCTTGTCCAGCGTTGGAAAATAAATAATCCATGTGTCGTATCTAATAACTAGAGAGACGTGATTATTGTCAACTCCAGACCAACGTGGGGTTTTTATTTAATCTAGCAATTTACCGTTATATTTTATTTAGTCCACAGCGGTCCTCAGTTCCACGTGTAATTCAGCCATCGCCATACAAGCCTCTCGCTTGTATGGTAATTCCAACCTCGTCACATAAGCTCCAAGTGCTTATGTGGTATATGATTGAGTGTGCTATCTTCACGTAGTATGCCACGTAGTGTAGTTCAAAAATAATTGTTGTTGTCCTATGGCGACGTTTATAATCTCACACATAACAACTAGACACCGCATCCAACGGCATTCACAGGCGTTTATATAATAAATAAAATTGCGCAGCGAACTTGTAATAACCCAGAAATCTGAGCCAATTTAAAATTTTTATTTTGGCAATTTCGTGAATTTTGATTATTTAAAATGAATTATTTTAAATAAAAACGACGAGAAATTTATTTTGAATAGAATAGAACGTATATATTTTATATAGATCGTCGTTAGAATATAAATATTTATTTATATTTATAAAAGGAATTGAAAATGGCGTGGTAGTTCGATAATTCGATTTCAAATTTCAAATGAATGTACATATTCAAAATAAACCGGATTTTAGTGAAACCAAAAATATTTGAATCTAATAGAGAATATCTTTCCAACGAATCAGAAAAATTGAAATTTCATAGCGGGGATCAAAAGTTATGTCGGATTGAAATTTCAGAATAGTCGCTATGAAATTTCGGCCCTTAAAAATGGCCATTTTGCAAACGACCTCGGATTTCGATGAAACCACTTTTGTTGGATCCGCGATGTCAAATAATTGCTAGGTTTCAAATTTCATAATTTTTCGAATCAATATGTGAGCGTGGCGAAGGAAAACGCGTTTGACCAGTTTTAGTTGATTTTAATCGACTGGAAAAAGAACATTTTTCAAACGGTCTTAGGATTAGATGAAACTAGTTTTGTTAAGACCGTATCGTCAATACGAATCTAAAAATATTTTTTCGGGAATTTTTAGAGTTAATATGCGGCCCCGGTAAATTGAAATGTGCGTTCAAATTCAATATACATTGATTTATATTTTAAATTTGACGAAAACTGATCGTAACAAGCGAATTGGCTCAAGTTACATATCCCATTGTGTTCGGAATGGGGGTAATACGCTAGGGACGACAGTCGGCGGGTTCGATTTCGAGATTGAATGAAAAGGTAACTTTAAAGAATTCAAAATATAATAAACAATAAATAAAATATATAAATCCTTTCCTCCCTCTCTCTTGGTCAACAGTCAACAAATTAGAACAAAAAAAAAGAAGTCGACGATGAAAACTCGATCGTACGTCTGTCTCGATACGCCGCCGCCGCCCTTCGTATCCGCCACCGCCCTCCCTCATCACGTCGCCTAACCTAGCCGCCCTTCCCCACGTCCGCACCCCCTCCGATCAGCTCCTCCCTCCCTCTGCTGAAAACCCTAGTTCCCCAAACCTTTCAACCCACGACGCCGCCAACAGCTAGGACCCCCATCTACCCTCTGCGCCGTCTCCACCTCAGATCGGCCACCCTTCGTCGCCTCCGATCCCCTCTCTCCTCTTCGCTCCTAAAACCGCTAAAACCCGAAACACCCGTAACCCATCCTGTCTGAAAACGTATGCCACCACCAATAGCTGGCCCCACCGCCCTCCGACAGCTCCGAGCCTCCCCAACACCCCAGTCCGTCAACTCCACCTCCTCTGTTCGATTAACTGTAAGCTTTTATTATTTGTTTTATTATTTTTTTTCATTTTCTTTCTTCTTTTCACTGATTTTTGTAGAGATAAGAAATGTTTTTTACGATCTTAACGTAATGATTTTTGCGATGTTAAAGTAATGATTTTTATGATGTTAAAGGAATGATTTATATATGTGAAAAGATATGATTTTGATATGGTAGAGATAATAAAAATATAATTTTTATATTATAGAAAGGTTTAAAATATAATTTTTGTATTATAGAGATATATAAAAATATAATTTTTATATATGTAAAGATATAAGAATATAATTTTTATATGTGTAGTAAAAATATAATTTTTAATTAAGTAGTGAAGTAAAAATATGATTTTTTTTCTTCGATAAAAATATGATCTTTATATGTGTTTAAGCGAATTAACAATATAAAGAAGTGATTTTGTTTAAAATATAAGTTGAGATTTTTATATAGATAAAAATTCGATTTTAATATATATGAAGTAGAAATAAAAATATCATTTTTTATTTATTGAAATGAAGCAATAAAAATATAATTTTTATTTGAACAACGTGAAAAGAACTACATTGGAATTTCAAACCGATCCAGACGGTTCAGCAGTTCAAAAGCAAAGCACGGCGGAGTGGAACCCTCGGTGAGAACTTCTCACCTTTAATTTAATTTTCAAGTTAAAATATATACTAGGATGCAGACGGTGTTTAGTAGCATCCGACACCCGTCGTCCGCAGACCATGGACGGCTTGTATGCTTGTTTGTTTGATTTTGATGTGTAGTTGAATGTGTGATGTGATGTGAAATGAAATAAAATATTTAGATAATTAAAAATATTTTATAGTTGAAAATATAATTTTTAACGTGAATGTGAATAAATAAATATAAACAAATCGGACGATTTGTTTATATACACACATTTGACTGATATTGATTGGGACGATAAATTTTACACATCGCTCAACTGCACAAATAAAATCTGTGTTTGATTGTTTGAAACCCCACACGGGTATTGGGACGATATATGACATACACTAATCCCAATAATTAGTTGTATGTCGATCGATTGATTGACAGACTGTTATAAGCGTTAAATATTTATATTTAATGCTTATACAGTGTAGAATGCACTTTGGATGATGGTTGATTATTTGTCATTGTCGATATATACATGTGTTGTAGAAAATCCATATAATTAACATTATAATTTAATTGATTGGGCCTCATTCCAGTTTTGAAATAGAAATATTTGAAATTGGAATATTTGAAATAGGAATATTTGAAATAGGAATACTTGAAATAGGAATACTTGAAATAGGAATATTTGAAATAGGAATATTTGAAATAGGAATATTTGAAATAGAAATATTTGAAATAGAAATATTTAAAATAGAAATATTTGAAAATAGAAATATATGAAGCCGTGTTGATTAGTTTTGCACCATTTTGACGTGAACGATATTTATATCGATTTTATTCAAATAGAAATGAATATTAAAGTGAATTGAAATTCGAATTAAATTGAAATTGAATTGAAATCGTTTTGAAATGAAATTAAAACGAATTTTTATTGGAATATTCAATTTTGATTAGAAATTGAATATGATGTTGAAATCGTTTCGAAAACGAATTTAAAACGATTTATAAAATTCGTTTTGAAAGGAAATCGACGAAGTATATATTATATATATATATATAATATAATGGCCTGAATAGAACGCGCCGCGGTAGTTCGTGAATTTCGACCATTGACTTCGAATGGATATTGCGGGAGATCCGACCGTCGGATTCTCCTAAAACCCAAACCGTTGGGTTCGTATCGAAAAGAGCTTTCTAATGAATATTAGAAATTTGAAATCTAACGGTTGGATTTGGAATTATGACCAAATCAAATTTGAAAAAGGTCGCTGTAAGTGCAGTTCGATGGCCGTTGATGGAAATCGACTGTACGGGCCTTGATAAAACTATTAAAAATAGTAATAATTTGTGTAAAATCATAAGAAATGATTTGGGAAAAATTGGGGTGAAAAAATCCATAATTGAAAAGATAAAAATAGATTTTTATCGAAATGAACTTGTTTTGAATTAGAATTAAAATCAATTTATTTTGAATCAAATAAATTGAATTTGAAAAGGGGTTTTAAAGGTAACCAGAATTTCCAATAATTGAATTGGAATGGATTTTAATCAAAATTGTCTTTGGAACATTTCGATGTTGGATTTCGTGATTATACGGATGTTGTTATGGAAATTTGAAAGATATATATATATATATCGTTATTTCCAATACGATATTTGTTGGTCGTACAATTTGATATTGAATATAAGCCGATATATTTTCTATTCAGAGCCTTGTATTTAATATCAAATTTGATTTGGGTTTGTCGTGAATGGTGTCTTCATTAACACTATTCTTAAGCCCAGTTGAGAAAAAAACTTATATTTTTTATTTAGATTTAATGAAGTGTGCCAACTAAATAATATTTAATTGGAATTGAATTGGTATTGATTTTTGGGTTTATCGTGAATATTGTTTTAAATAACACTTGTTCTTTAACCTAATAATTAATGGAATGTGATTTTGGGTTTATCGTGAACCGTGTTTTAAATGACACTGATTCTTTAACCCAGTTAAAGATTAAAACTAAGTGGATTTTTAATGAATCTTTAATTATGTTGAAAAGATCGAGAAGGGAGTATCACTAGTTTTGCTCCAAGCGATAGTTAAATCTTTAATTAGATTTGAACGTGAAATGGTAATTGAATTTACCGATAACATTGTGGTGTTAGATATGAAGTATGACCAGTTTTACTTCATGGGATGAATAGGTGGGGATTGGGAAATAAAATAAATGATTACTCCGGTGTGGTTCGCTAATCCCGACTAGTTTGAATTGATGTTCAAAGAAGATTAAAGAATAAATTTAAAGAATTTATCTTTGATAAAATTAATGGGAACCCTTCCCATACTATAAGAATATTTGAATGATAGAATATTCTGAATTGGAATGAGGCGTATGTTGTGTTTGTGTAACACTTGTTTAATATATACGTAAGTTATTCAGAAAGACCGAGTTTATCCCATTCTGAATAACTGATTCGACGTGGTGTCGAAGATGAAGACGGTGGTTGAAGACCGGAGGTCTTCACGTCATTTGGGTGATTATTGATGATCTTGATTGGGCCGTACACCCAAGAGGAGGGAATCAGTTAGTGATCGTCCAGACGTACTTGGAGATCGATGGATATTCGGGGTACTAGGTGCCTCCGGTTTCGTTCAGACCCAGAACGAACTTGTAAATGGACTGTGTGTCTGACATAGGATTTCATTCTGTGTGACTGATATCGGTTGCATAGAGTGGTTTGCCTGTGTGGCATGCTAAGATGCAAATGATCAAGGCTTCTGTTGAAAAGCAGTGTCTTGTGGTTGATGATCAAAGCACGGCCTGTGTGGCATAGCTTTGTGTAATGTGAATTCGCGAGCCTCACACCCCGGTTGTGAACTAAAAACGGGAGAAGGGCCTCAGGGAGGACATGCGTTTCTTTCTAGCTAGAAGTGGCGTCAGTGGTTTTACACGCCCTGACGAGTTTGACTTATGTGGTTGTTGCTGTTGCGAGGCGCCTCGGATATATCGTTGACTATGTGAAGCCGATGAAGTCCTTCGTTGGCTCATTGACGCCCCAAAGGGTGGGGAAACGCAGTGTTCAGGAATTTTAATCCACATTGGTGGACCGACCCTATCGCTCCGGGGGTCACTCGAGCTCTGACCTGAGACACGGGCTAGAGCGTCTCGAATCGGTAGAGGACTATCTTTTTCCTCGGTTCACAGACGGAAATCCAATTTCCAAATACGTGACATTTGCGGTTTTAATTGTAGAACTTGTATGGCGACATGATATATGGTACCCATGCCTACTACGATTGATACTTATGATTTGAAGTTGTTTTATACACTATACACTTATAATAGTATCAAATGATTTGTTTTAAAACGTACTAAGCATGTTTGGCTATTATAAGGGAAAACCCTATCCCCCGGCTTGCGTTTCATTGTGTGATAGGACCTGGATCTTATAATAGCTTCATTTTTCCAAAAAAGCATTGCGCTGTTTTGTTATATGCACTGGTATTCTTGGGAGAAAACCCGTTCCGTGTCATAAGGCGTGGTCACTTGATATATCTGATTTAAAGTAAAGCTTATAATAACCGTTTTAGTTCTCACACCAGTCACCTGACTGACCTGGAGTTTATTGTTTTAACCTAAAATCTGGGTGCCCTTATTTTGACACGGGCAGCTAGTAGTTTTGGTTTTGCAGATTTATATTCATAGGATCCTGATGTACAGCTGGAACGATATCCGGAAAGCTTTGTATCCGTATATCTTCTTCAGTTGTATTTTGTATTATTTTCCACTGTTATGTAATTTATTGTAATCTCTGATATTTTGTAATGTATAATATTCATTTATACTTTGTATATTCTTGTATTCTGATGGAATTGTTGTAATTAACAATGAAATGTTCTTCCGTCTGTGTTCTGTTGTGGCTTGTTCTCGAACTATCCGTGCTTTCCTCACCGGGGAAGTTACGGGTTTTCACATTTGGTATCAGAGCTTTGGTTTACAAAGCTCAGAGAACAAGACACATTAGAACCATACGAAAGAATTCATCAGATATTGGATTAGTAATATCCAATGGGAATGACTCGTTAGAGATGGGATCAGTAGTATCCTAGAACGAGTGTGAAGAGTATATTTTTAAAATGAAAACAATTTTCATTTTGAAAATTTAAATCAATTATTCGTATTTGATTATTTATTTTATATTAATTTGTACAATCCAGTATATAAAGATTTTAGTATACGTCTGATCCGCGTGTATTCGAAGTTTTAATATATTGGGTAGATATAGAATCCCACTCTAGTCGCCCGGGTCTGATTCTGATGATGGCGCGCCATCATCAGTGTTTATATTCGAGTAGCGAAGGTGGAATTTCTATATATTTCCAATTGACTGGTGTGAGAACCAAAATTAGATAGGGCTTATTGTTGTGATTTGGCACCAAAAATGAGATTTTTGACTATAAATCAAAGTTATGAATTTGAAAAGCTAACCAACTAATTGATTGCTAATTGTGTTGTTTGATTATTGGTTGATTAATTAAAATTTGAACCATGTAGCCAATTTGAATCAAATATTGAATTGTATTGAAAATTTGTCGCATTTGCTTGCATATACATGTACTTACATTGAACAGGTCATAGCAAGGAGGCTAGAGCAGATGAATAAAATTGTTTGCCCAACAAATAGGTACATGTTTACCATAATTTACTGTTTTGTTTGGGTGATGATGATTTTCTGAGCCGATTGGCTAGCCGCTTGGCATTTTCTTTTTCTTTTTGATTGAAGAAGGCCATGGGAGGCTATATGAAATATCCCGAAGTCCCCGGTGCAGGGGAGGTTATGGCGAAATTTTTCGAAATTTTAGGGTGTTAGCCAAATTTTTGAAAAATTTGAAAAGTTCTTAGAAACTGAGAAGTTCTTAAAAACTGAAAAGTTGAAGAACTTAAGCCGTAGTGAAAATAGTGAAAGTTGAGTTGATTAGTTAAACAACTTTCGGCTTCGTTCCTTTTCGGGGACGAAAATTTTTAAGTAGGGGAGATTGTAATAACCCGGAAATCTGAGCCAATTTAAAAAATTTATTTTGGCAATTTTAGTGAATTTTGATTATTTAAAATGAATTATTTTAAATAAAAACGATGAGAAATTTATTTTGAATAGATTAGAACGTATATATTTTATATAGATCGTCGTTAGAATATAAATATTTATTTATATTTATAAAAGGAATTGAAAATGGCGCGGTAGTTCGATAATTCGATTTCAAATTTCAAATGAATGTACAGGATTCAAAATAAACCGGATTTTAGTTAAACCAAAAATATTTGAATCTAATAGAGAATATCTTTCCAACGAATCTAAAAATTGAAATTTCATAGCGGGGATCAAAAGTTATGTCCAATTGAAATTTCAAAATAGTCGCTATGGAATTTCGGCCCTTAAAAATGGCCATTTTGCAAACGACCTCGGATTTCGACGAAACAATTTTGTTGGATCCGCGATGTCAAATAATTGCTAGGTTTCAAATTTCATAATTTTTCGAATCAATATGTGAGCGTGGCGAAGGAAAACGCGTTTGACCATTTTTAGTTAATTTTAATCGACTGGAAAAAGACCATTTTTCAAATGGTCTTAGAATTAGATGAAATTAGTTTTGTTAAGAATCGTCAATACGAATCTAGAAATAATTTTTCGAGAATTTTAGGAGTTAATATGCGGCCCCGGTAAATTGAAATGTGCGTTCAAATTCAATATACATTGATTTATATTTTAAATTTGACGAAAACTGATCGTAACAAGCGAATTGGCTCACGATACATATCCCATTGTGTTCGGAATGGGGGTAATACGCTAGGGACGACAGTCGGCGGGTTCGATTTCGAGATTGAATGAAAAGGTAACTTTAAAGAATTCAAAATATAATAAATAATAAATAAAATATATAAATCCTTTCCTCCCTCTCTCTTGGTCAAAAGTCAAAAAACTAGGAGAAAAAAATCGACGATGAAAACTCGATCGCGCCTCAGTCTCGATCCACCGCCCATCGTATCCGCCACCGCCCTCCCTCCTCGCGTCGCCTAACCTAGCCGCCCTTCCCCACGTCTGCACCCCCTCCGATCAACTCCTCCCTCCCTCAACTGAAAACCCTAGTTCCCCAAACCTTTCAACCCATGACGCCGCCAATAGCTAGGACCCCGATCCACCCTCTACGCCGTCTCCACCTCATATCGGCCGCCCTTCCTCGCCTCCGATCCCCTCTCTCCTCTTCGCTCCCAAAACCACTAAAACCTGAAACACCCAAAACCCATCCCGTCTGAAAATGTCTGCCACCACATATGGTTGGCCCAACCGCCCTCCGACAACTCCGAGCCTCCCCAGCACCCCAGTCCGTCAACTCCACCTCCTCCGTTCGATTAACTGTAAGCTTTTATTATTTGTTTTATTATTTTTCTTTCTTTTTCTTTCTTCTTTTCACTGATTTTTGTAGAGATAAGAAATGATTTTTACGATGTTAAAGTAATGATTTTTGCGATGTTAAAGTAATGATTTTGATGATGTTAAAGGAATTATTTATATATGCGAAAAGATATGATTTTGATATGGTAGAGAAAATAAAAAATATAATTTTTATATATGTAAAGATATAAGAATATAATTTTTATATGTGTAGTAAAAATATAATTTTTATTAAGTAGTGAAGTAAAAAATATGTTTTTTACTTCGATAAAAATATGATCTTTATATGTGTTGTAGCGAATTAACAATATAAAGAAGTGATTTTGTTTAAAATATAAGTTGAGATTTTTATATAGATAAAATTTCGATTTTAATGTATATGAAGTAGAAATAAAAATATCATTTTTTATTTATTGAAATGAAGAAATAAAAATATAATTTTTATTTGAACAGCGTGAAAAGAACTGCATTGGAATTTCAAACCGATCCAGACGGTTTAGCAGTTCAAAAGCAAAGCACGGCGGAGTGGAACCCTCGGTGAGAACTTCTCACCTTTAATTTAATTTTCTAGTTAAAATATATACTAGGATGCAGACGGTGTTTAGTTGCACCCGACACCCGTCATCCACAGACCATGGACGGCTTGTATGCTTGTTTGTTTGATTTTGAGGTGTAGTTGAATGTGTGATGTGATGTGAAATGAAATAAAATAGTTAGATAGTTAAAAATATTTTATAGTTGAAAATATAATTTTTAACATGAATAAATAAATATAAACAAATCGGACGATTTGTTTATATACACACATTTTACTGATATTGATTGGGACGATAAATTTTACACATCGCCAACTGCACAAATAAAATCTGTGTTTGATTGTTTGAAACCCCACACGGGTATTGGGACGATATATGACATACACTAATCCCAATAATTAGTTGTATGTCGATCGATTGATTGACAGACTGTTATAAGCGTTAAATATTTATATTTGATGCTTATACAGTGTAGAATGCACTTTGGATGATGGTTGATTATTTGTCATTGTCGATATATACATGTGTTGTAGAAAATCCATATAATTAACATTATATGGTAATTGATTGGGCCTCATTCCAGTTTTGAAATAGGAATATTTGAAATAGGAATATTTGAAATAGGAATATTTGAAATAGGAATATTTGAAATAGAAATATTTGAAATAGGAGTATTTGAAATAGGAATATTTGAAATAGAAATATTTGAAATAGAAATTTTTGAAATTAAAATTTTTGAAATAGAAATATTTAAAATAGAAATATTTGAAAATAGAAATATATGAAGCCGTGTTGATTAGATTTGCGCCATTTTAACGTGAACGATATTTACATCGATTTTATTCAAATTGAAATAAATATTAATGTGAATTGAAATCCGAATTAAATTGAAATTGAATTGAAATCATTTTGAAATGAAATTAAAACAAATTTATATTGGAATAATCAATTTTGATTAGAAATTGAATATGATGTTGAAAACGTTTCGAAAACGAATTTAAAACGATTTATAAAATTCGTTTCGAAAGGTAATCGACGAAGTATATATTATATATATTATATATATAATATAATGGCCTGAATAGAACGCGCCGCGCCGCGGCAGTTCTTGAATTTCAACCATTGACTTCGAATTGATATTGCGGGAGATCCGACCGTCGGATTTTCCTAAAACTGGAATCGTTGTGTTCGTATCGAAAAGGACTTTCTAATGAATATTTGAAATTTGAAATCTAACGGTTTGATTTGGAATTATGTCCAAATCAAATTTGAAAAAGGTCGCTGTAAGTGCAGTTCGATGACCGTTGATGGAAATCGACTGTACGGGCCTTGATAAAATTATTAAAATAATAATAATTTGTATAAAATCATAAGAAATGATTTGGGAAAAATTGGGGTGTAAAACTCCATAATTGAAAAGATAAATTAGATTTTTATCGAAATGAACTTGTTTTGAACTAGAATTAAAATCAATTTATTTTGAATCAAATAAATTGAATTTGTAAAGGGGTTTTAAAGGTAACCAGAATTTCCAATAATTGAATTGGAATGGATTTGAATCGAAATTGTCTTTGGAATATTTCGATGTTGTATTTCGTGATTATACATATGTTGTTATGGAAATTTGAAAGATATATATATCGTTATTTCCAATACGATATTTGTTGGTCGTAGAATTTGATATTGAATATAAGCCGATATATTTTCTATTCAGAGCCTTGTATTTAATATCAAATGTGATTTGGGTTTGTCGTGAATGGTGTCTTCATTAAAACTATTCTTAAGCCCAGTTGAAAAAAAAAATCTTTTTATTTAGATTTAATGAAGTGTGCCAATTAAATAATATTTAATTGGAATTGAATTGGTGTTGATTTTTGGGTTTATCATGAATAGTGTTTTAAATAACACTTGTTCTTTAACCCGATAATTAATGGAATGTGATTTTGGGTTTATCGTGAACCGTGTTTTAAACGAGTCTGATTCTTTAACCCAGTTAAAGATTAAAACTAAGTGGAGTTTTAATGAATCTTTAATTAGATTGAAAAGATCGAGAAGGGAGTATCACCAATTTTGCTCCAGGCGATAGTTAAATCTTTAATTAGATTTGAACGTGAAATGGTAATTGAATTTACCGATAACATTGTGGTGTTAGATATGAAGTATGACCAGTTTTACTTCATGGGATGAATAAGTGGGGATTGGGAAATAAAATAAATGATTACTCCGGTGTGGTTCGCTAATCCCGACTAGTTTGAATTGATGTTCAAAGAAGATTAAAGAATAAATTTAAAGAATTTATCTTTGATAAAATTAATGGGAACCCTTCCCATAGTATAAGAATATTTGAATAAAAGAATATTCTGAATTGGAATGAGGCGTATGTTGTGTTTGTGTAACACTTGTTTAATATATACGTAAATTATTCAGAAAGACCAGGTTTATCCTATTCTGAATAACTGATTCGACGTGGTGTCGAAGATGAAGACGGGGGTTGAAGACCGGAGGTCTTCACGTCGTTTGGGTGATTACTGATGAACTTGATTGGGCCGTACACCCAAGAAGAGGGAATCAGTTAGTGATCGTCCAGACGTACTTGGAGATCGATGGATATGCGGGGTACTAGGTGCCTCCGGTTTCGTTCAGACCCAGAACGAACTTGTAAATGGACTGTGTGTCTGACATAGGCTTTCATTCTGTGTGACTGATATCGGTTGCATAGAGTGGTTTGCCTGTGTGGCATGCTAAGATGCAAATGATCAAGGCTTCTGTTGAAAAGGAGAGTCTTGTGGTTGATGATCAAAGAACGTCCTGTGTGGCATAGCTTTGTGTAATGTGAATTCGCGAGCCTCACACCCCGGTTGTGAACTAAAAACGGGAGAAGGACCTCAGGGAGGACATGCATTTCTTTCTAGCTAGAAGTGGCGTCAGTGGTTTTACACGCCCTGACGAGTTTGACTTATGTGGTTGTTGCTGTTGCGAGGCGCCTCGGATATATCGGTGACTATGTGAAGCCGATGGAGTCATTTGTTGGCTCATTGACACACCAAAGGGTGGGGAAACGCAGTGTTCAGGAATTTTAATCCACATCGGTGAACCGGCCCTGTCGCTCCGAAGGTCACTCGAGCTCTGACATGAGATACGGGCTAGAGCGTCTCGAATCGGTAGAGGACTATCTTTTGCCTCGGTTCACAGACGGAAATCCAATTTCCAAATACGTGACATTTGCGGTTTTAATTGTAGAACTAGTATGGCGACATGATATATGGTACCCATGCCGTCTATGATTGATACTTATGATTTGAAGTTGTTTTATACACTATACACTTATAATAGTATCAAATGATTTGTTTTAAAACGTACTAAGCATGTTTGGCTATTATAAGGGAAAACCCTATCCCCAGGCTTGCGTTGCATTGTGTGATAGGACCTGGATCTTATAATAGCTTCATTTTTCCAAAAAAGCATTGCGCTGTTTTGTTATATGCACTGGTATTCTTGGGAGAAAACCCGTTCCGTGTCATACAGCGTGGTCACTTGATATATCTGATTTAAAGTAAAGCTTAAAATAACTGTTTTAGCTCTCACACCAGTCACCTGACTGACCTGGAGTTTATTGTTTTAACCTAAACTCTGGGTGCCCTTATTTTGACACGGGCAACTAGTAGTTTTGGTTTTGTAGATTTATATACACAGGATCCTGATGTATAGCTGGAACGATATCCGGAAAGCTTTGTATCCGTATATCTTCTTCACTTGTATTTTTTATTATTTTCCGCAGCTATGTAATTTATTATAATCTCTGATATTTTTTAATGTATAATATTCATTTATACTCTGTATATTCTTGTATTCTGATGGAATTGTTGTAATTAACTCTGAAATGTTCTTCCGTCTGCGTTCTGTTGTGGCTTGTTCTCGAACTATCCTTGTTTTCCTCACCGGGGAAGTTACGGGTTTTCACATTTGGTATCAGAGCTTTGGTTTACAAAGCTCAGAGAACAAGACACATTAGAACCATACGAAATAATTCATCAGATATTGGATTAGTAATATCCAATGGGAATGACTCGTTAGAGATGGGATCAGTAGTATCCTAGAACGAGTGTGAAGAGTATATTTTTAAAATGAAAACAATTTTCGTTTTGAAAATTTAAATCAATTATTCGTATTTGATTATTTATTTTATATTAATTTGTACAATCCAGTATATAAAGATTTTAGTATACGTCTGATCCGCGTGTATTCGAAGTTTTAATATATTGGGTAGATATAGAATCCCACTCTAGTCGCCCGGGTCTGATTCTGATGATGGCGCGCCATCATCAGTGTTTATATTCGAGTAGCGAAGGTGGAATTTCTATATATTTCCAATTGACTGGTGTGAGAACCAAAATTAGATAGGGCTTATTGTTGTGATTTGGCACCAAAAATGAGATTTTTGACTATAAATCAAAGTTATGAATTTGAAAAGCTAACCAACTAATTGATTGCTAATTGTGTTGTTTGATTATTGGTTGATTAATTAAAATTTGAACCATGTAGCCAATTTGAATCAAATATTGAATTGTATTGAAAATTTGTCGCATTTGCTTGCATATACATGTACTTACATTGAACAGGTCATAGCAAGGAGGCTAGAGCAGATGAATAAAATTGTTTGCCCAACAAATAGGTACATGTTTACCATAATTTACTGTTTTGTTTGGGTGATGATGATTTTCTGAGCCGATTGGCTAGCCGCTTGGCATTTTCTTTTTCTTTTTGATTGAAGAAGGCCATGGGAGGCTATATGAAATATCCTGAAGTCCCCGGTGCAGGGGAGGTTATGGCGAAACTTTTTGAAAATTTAGGCTGTTAGCCAAATTTTTGAAAAATTTGAAAAGTTCTTAGAAACTGAAAAATTGAAGAACTCAAGTCGTAGTGAAAATAGTGAAAGTTGAGTTGATTAGTTAAACAACATTCGGCTTCGTTCCTTTTCGGGGACGAAAAGTTTTAAGTGGGGGAGATTGTAATAACCTGAAAATCTGAGCCAATTTAAAATTTTTATTTTGGCAATTTTAGTGAATTTTGATTATTTAAAATGAATTATTTTAAATAAAAACGACGAGAAATTTATTTTGAATAGATTAGAGAGATCGTCGTTAGAATATAAATATTTATTTATATTTATAAAAGGAATTGAAAATGGCGCGGTAGTTCGATAATTCGATTTCAAATTTCAAATGAATGTACAGGATTCAAAATAAACCGGATTTTAGTGAAACCAAAAATATTTGAATCTAATAGAGAATATCTTTCCAATGAATCAAAAAAATTGAAATTTCATAGCGGGGATCAAAAGTTATGTCCAATTGAAATTTCAGAATAGTCGCTATGAAACTTCGACCCGTAAAAATGGCCATTTTGCAAACGACCTCGGATTTCGACGAAACCACTTTTGTTGGATCCGCGATGTCAAATAATTGCTAGGTTTCAAATTTTGTAATTTTTCGAATCAATATGTGAGTGTGGTGAAGGAAAACGCGTTTGACCAGTTTTAGTTGATTTTAATCGACTGGAAAAAGACCATTTTTCAAACGGTCTCAGACTTAGATGAAACTAGTTTTGTTAAGACCGTATCGTCAATACGAATCTAGAAATAATTTTTCGGGAATTTTTAGAGTTAATATGCGGCCCCGGTAAATTGAAATGTGCGTTCAAATTCAATATACATTGATTTATATTTTAAATTTGACGAAAACTGATCGTTACAAGCGAATTGGCTCAACATACATATCCCATTTTGTTCGGAATGGGGGTAATATGCTAGGGATGATAGTCGGCGGGTTCGATTTCGAGATTGAATGAAAAGGTAACTTTAAAGAATTCAAAATATAATAAATAAAATATATAAATCCTTTCCTCCCTCTCTCTTGGTCAACAGTCAACAAATTAGAAGAAAAAAAAGAAGTCGACGAAGAAAACTCGATTGCGCCTCAGTCTCGATCCGCCGCCACCGCCCTCCCTCCTTGCGTCGCCTAACCTTACCGCCCTTCCCCACGTCTGCACCCCCTTCGATCATCTCCTCCATCCCTCTGCTGAAAACCCTAGTTCCCCAAACCTTTCAACCCAAGACGCCGCCAACAGCTAGGACCCCCACCCACCCTCTGCGTCGTCTCCACCTCAGATCGGCCACCCTTCCTCGCCTCTGATCCCCTCTCTCCTCTTTGCTCCGAAAACCGCTAAAACCCGAAACACCCAAAACCCATCCCGTCTGAAAACGTCTGCCACCACCAATGGCTGGCCCCACCGCCCTCCGACAGCTCCGAGCCTCCCCAGCACCCTAGTCCGTCAACTCCACCTCCTCGGTTCGATTAACTGTAAGCTTTTATTATTTGTTTTATTATTTTTCTTTCTTTTTCTTTCTTCTTTTCACTGATTTTTGTAGAGATAAGAAATGATTTTTACGATGTTAAAGTAATGATTTTTGCGATGTTAAAGTAATGATTTTTATGATGTTAAAGGAATGATTTATATATGCGAAAAGATATGATTTTGATATGGTAGAGATAATAAAAATATAATTTTTATATTATAGAGGTTTAAAATATAATTTTTGTATTATAGAGATATATAAAAATATAATTTTTATATATGTAAAGATATAAGAATATAATTTTTATATGTGTAGTAAAAATATAATTTTTAATTAAGTAGTGAAGTAAAAATATGATTTTTACTTCGATAAAAATACGATCTTTATATGTGTTGTAGCGAATTAACAGTATAAAGAATTGATTTTGTTTAAAATATAAGTTGAGATTTTTATATAGATAAAAATTCGATTTTAATATATATGAAGTAGAAATAAAAATATCATTTTTTATTTATTGAAATGAAGCAATAAAAATATAATTTTTATTTGAAAAGCATTAAAAGAACTGCATTGGAATTTCAAATCGATCCAGACGGTTCAGCAGTTCAAAAGAAAAGCACGACGGAGTGGAACCCTCGGTGAGAACTTCTCACCTTTAATTTAATTTTCTAGTTAAAATATATACTAGGATGCAGACGGTGTTTAGTAGCACCCGACACCCGTCGTCCACAGACCATGGACGGCTTGTATGCTTGTTTGTTTGATTTTGATGTGTAGTTGAATGTGTGATGTGATGTGTAATGAAATAAAATATTTAGATAGTTAAAAATATTTTATAGTTGAAAATATAATTTTTAACGTGAATGTGAATAAATAAATATAAACAAATTGGACGATTTGTTTATATACACACATTTGACTGATATTGATTGGGACGATAAATTTTACACATCGCCCAGCTGTACAAATAAAATCTGTGTTTGATTTTTTGAAACCCCACACGGGTATTGGGACGATATATGACATAACCTGTCCCAATAATTAGTTGTATGTCGATCGATTGATTGACAGACTGTTATAAGCGTTAAATATTTATATTTGATGCTTATACAGTGTAGAATGCACTTTGGATGAAGGTTGATTATTTGTCATTGTCGATATATACATGTGTTGTAGAAAATCCATATAATTAACATTATATGGTAATTGATTGGGCCTCATTCCAGTTTTGAAATAGAAATATTTGAAATAGGAATATTTGAAATAGGAATATTTGAAATAGGAATATTTGAAATAGAAATTTTTGAAATAGAAATTTTTGAAATAGAAATATTTGAAATAGAAATATTTAAAATAGAAATATTTGAAAATAGAAATATATGAAGCCATGTTAATTAGATTTGCGCCATTTTGACGTGAACGATATTTATATCAATTTTTTTCAAATTGAAATGAATATTAAAGTGAATTGAAATTCGAATTAAATTGAAATTGAATTGAAATCGTTTTGAAATGAAATTAAAACGAATTTATATTGGAATATTCAATTTTGATTAGAAATTGAATATGATGTTGAAATGTTTCGAAAACGAATTTAAAACGATTTATAATATAATGGCCTGAATTGAAATCATTTCGAAAGGAAATCGACGAAGTATATATTAAATATATTATATATATATATATATAATATAGTGGCCAGAATAGAACGCGCCGCGCCACGGCAGTTCGTGAATTTCGATCATTGACTTCGAATGGATATTGCGGGAGAACCGACTGTCGGATTCTCCTAAAACCGGAACCGTTGGGTTCGTATCGAAAAGAGATTTCTAATGAATGTTAGAAATTTGAAATCTAACGGTTGGATTTGGAATTATGTCCAAATCAAATTTGAAAAAGGTCGTTGTAAGTGCGGTTCGATGGCCGTTGATGGAAATCGATTGTACGGGCCTTGATAAAATTATTAAAAATAGTAATAATTTGTGTAAAATCATAAGAAATGATTTGGGAAAAATTGGGGTGAAAAACTCCATAATTGAAAAGATAAAAATAGATTTTTATCGAAATGAACTAGTTTTGAACTAGAATTAAAATCAATTTATTTTGAATCAAATAAATTGAATTTGAAAAGGGGTTTTAAAGGTAACCAGAATTTCCAATAATTGAATTGGAATGGATTTGAATCGAAATTATCTTTGGAATATTTCGATGTTGGATTTCGTGATTATACAGATGTTGTTATGGAAATTTGAAAGATATATATATATATATATATATATCGTCATTTCCAATACGATATATGTTGGTCGTAGAATTTGATATTGAATATAAGCCGATATATTTTCTATTCAGAGCCTTGTATTTAATATCAAATGTGATTTGGGTTTGTCCTGAATGGTGTCTTCATTAACACTATTCTTAAGCCCAGTTGAGAAAAAAATTAAATCTTTTTATTTAGATTTAATGAAGTGTGCCAATTAAATAATATTTAATTGGAATTGAATATGTATTGATTTTTGGGTTTATCGTGAACAGTGTTTTAAATAACACTTGTTCTTTAACCCGATAATTAATGGAATGTGATTTTGGGTTTATCGTGAACCGTGTTTTAAATGACACTGATTCTTTAACCCAGTTAAAGATTAAAACTAAGTGGAGTTTTAATGAATCTTTAATTAGATTGAAAAGATCGAGAAGGGAGTATCACCAGTTTTGCTCCAGGTGATAGTTAAATCTTTAATTAGATTTGAACGTGAAATGGTAATTGAATTTACCGATAACATTGTGGTGTTAGATATGAAGTATGACCAGTTTTACTTCATGGGATGAATAGGTGGGGATTGGGAAATAAAATAAATTATTACTCCGGTGTGGTTCGCTAATCCCGACTAGTTTGAATTGATGTTCAAAGAAGATTAAAGAATAAATTTAAAGAATTTATCTTTGATAAAATTATTGGGAACCCTTCCCATAGTATAAGAATATTTAAATAAAAGAATATTCTGAATTGGAATGAGGCGTATGTTGTGTTTGTGTAACACTTGTTTAATATATACGTAAGTTATTTAGAAAGACCGAGTTTATCCCATTCTGAATAACCGATTCGACGTGGTGTCGAAGATGAAGACGGTGGTTGAAGACCGGAGGTCTTCATGTCGTTTGGGTGAACATGATGATCTTGATAGGGCCGTACACCCAAGAGGAGGGAATCAGTTAGTGATCGTCCAGACGTACTTGGAGATCGATGGATATGCGGGGTATTAGGTGCCTCCGGTTTCGATCAGACCCAGAACGAACTTGTAAATGGACTCTGTGTCTGACATAGGATTTCATTCTGTGTGACTGATATCGGTTGCATAGAGTGGTTTGCCTATGTGGCATGCTAAGATGCAAATGATCAAGGCTTCTGTTGAAAAGCAGAGTCTTGTGGTTGATGATCAAAGCACGGCCTGTGTGGCATAGCTTTGTGTAACGTGAATTCGTGAGCCTCACACCTCGGTTGTGAACTAAAAACGGGAGAAGGACCTCAGGGAGAACATGCATTTCTTTCTAGCTCGAAGTGGCGTCAGTGGTTTTACACGCGCTGACGAGTTTTACTTATGTGGTTGTTGCTGTTGCGACGCGCCTCGGATATATCGGTGACTATGTGAAGCCGATGGAGTCATTCGTTGGCTCATTGACACCCCAAAGGGTTGGGAAACGCAGTGTTCAGGAATTTTAATCCACATCGGTGGACCGGCCCTGTCGCTCCGAAGGTCACTCGAGCTCTGACCTGAGACACGGGATAGAGCATCTCGAATACGTAGAGGACTATCTTTTGTCTCGGTTCACAGACGGAAATCCAATTTCCAAATACGTGACATTTTCGGTTTTAATTGTAGAACTAGTATGGCGACATGATATATGATACCCATGCCGTCTATGATTGATACTTATGATTTGAAGTTGTTTTATACACTATACACTTATAATAGTATCAAATGATTTGTTTTAAAACGTACTAAGCATGTTTGGCTATTATAAGGGAAAACCCTATCCCCCGGTTTGTGTTGCATTGTGTGATAGGACCTGGGTCTTATAATAGCTTCATTTTTCCAAAAAGCATTGCGCTGTTTTGTTATATGCACTGGTATTCTTGGGAGAAAACCCGTTTCGTGTCATAGGCGTGGTCCTTTGATATATCTAATTTAAAGTAAAGCTTAAAATAACTGTTTTAGTTCTCACACCAGTCACCTGACTGACCTGGAGTTTATTGTTTTAACCTAAACTCTGGGTGCCCTTATTTTGACACGGGCAGCTAGTAGTTTTGGTTTTGCAGATTTATATTCACAGGATCCTGATGTACAGCTGGAACGATATCCGGAAAGCTTTGTATCCGTATATTTTCTTCAGTTGTATTTTTTATTATTTTCCGCTGCTATGTAATTTATTGTAATCTCTGATATTTTGTAATGTATAATATTCATTTATACTCTTTATATTCTTGTATTCTGATGTAATTATTGTAATTAATAATGAAATGTTCTTCCGTCTGCGTTCTGTTGTGGCTTGTTCTCGAACTATCCGTGCTTTCCTCACCGGGGAAGTTACAGGTTTTCACACAACTCATTAGCGTTTACCTATTTGTTGGGAACGCAAATAAATTCTCTACTCAACAGCTAATCCATTTACTTGTTTTGCATATGTATATATGTATATATGCATATCTAAGGTAAAAATAATATTTTTAGTGAACAAATATTTATTTCCATACATGACAATTCCATTCACTTCATTAACATGTTAAAAACAATATTTTTAACTAAAAATTATTTATTTCAGCACATGGTTATTTTTAACACTTTATACATATGATAAAAATGACATTTTTGGTGAACAAAAATATATTTCAACACGTGACTATTTTTAACACTTCATATACATGATAAAAATATTATTTTTATCGTTCAAAGAATTTATTCAACACATAAATATTTTTATTACTTCACATACATGATAAAAAAGTTATTTTTATCGTTCAAACAATTTATTCAACACATGAATATTTTTTTACTTCACATACAAGATAAAAATGTAATTTTTATCATTCAAACAATTTATTCAACACATGATTATTTTTAGTGGTATAAATGTGATTTTTATTGTTCAAAGAATTTATTCAACACATGAGTATTTTTAGTGGTTCATATAAAATTAAAAATGTGATTTTATTGTTCAAACAATATATTCAACACAAGAACTATTTTATATAGTCCATTTCAGAAAATTTCGGTATTACAACGACAGGGTAGGTGTAACACCCCGTATTTTCAATAAATATTAAAATTAACAACTTTAAGAACACTTAATTTTTAGAAGAAGAATTAAGTGAAACGGGTTGCGCCACTTCGTTCGTCTCGGAATTCTACTAGAGATAGAGTCCGAGCTTGCATAAATCGGGCTCCGTATGAAGAAGTTATGGAGTTCAGAAGATTTCAAGTTTAAACAGAAATAAAATTAAAATAATAATCAAAGGTCAAAACTGTTCAAAATTCAAAATTCAGTCAGAGCGGGCTGAGCGGGAAATTTCCTGCTCATAGTTTTCGATCCCCCCAGGGGGAGTCGACATAGGTGTCGAACCCCCTATAGGGGAGTCGGCATAGGTATCGACCCCCCTATAGGGAGTCGATCCCTTTGAGATCCAACTCCCGTGATGAATTTTTACAGCCCTGTGCTGATGTGGCCTTCTCTGATTGGCCAATGACTAATTCCAGAGGTATTAGGGCATATGTGTCATGCTATGGTTGGCTGTATGACACATCTCTTTGGTTTAATGGCTCTGATTTCTCCTAGATCAATCTAAAGGCTAGAATTGAACTTAGACTTCTATATAATCACCCTAAACCTCAACCCTAGAACTCATTCTATAAAGCCATCATGTTGTTCGTCTACAAACTGGCCTAGCCTCCATTCATCTACCCCAAACTAGAGAACCAAATTCAAACTCGGAATCAATTAGAAGAGCTAGAGAATCAAATGTCTACATCAAAGGATAGCTTTTCTAATTCAGAAATCAGATCCCACAAATCAAGATCCGTCCTTTTTCTATAAGTACAGTTATTGTTTAGATGTGAACACCTAATAACAAATCATGACAGTAATAACTGGACCTTGAACTATGCCTAATTCTATTCGCCTATCCTTTTGTCAATTCTGAATTGCCTATGCCTATGAGACTATTGTGATTGATGTAATGACACCTATCGTGCCCATGAGACTGTTGGATTGACAAAATGGAACCTATCATGCCTATGGAACTATTGTGATTGATTTGTCATGTTGTACATCCTATGCCTATGAGACTATTGGACTGACACAATTGAACGTACCATGTTGTATATGCAAATTACATGATAAGTTATGTTCATACATGCTTACATGTTTAGATCCAAGAAAGTACCCATGTTTAAGATCTATATAAGTTCATGCTTATACAATTAGATCTATGCTAGTTCGCATGTTAATTGGATCTAACTTAAATGTAATATCATGTTCATGTGCTTACTTAAGTTTATGTCATTCATGTGATAGGGTTAAGTAACACAAGAGGGAAACACTTAACCAATGTAACATGACAAGTGGGTGGGTTAAGTTAGCTCGACTGGATTGATGACACTTAACTAATATAGCATGATGAACGAGTGGGGTTAAGTTAATGGGAAACACTTAACCAATATAACATGATGAACGAGTGGGGTTAGGTAAATGGGAAACACTTAACCAATATAACATGATGAACGAATGGGGTTAAGCTAAGGGGAAACACTTAACAAATTACAACATGATTGAATGAGAAGGGTTAAGTTAATAAGAAATACTTAACCAACATGACATGACGTGTGGATGGGTTAAGTTAACTTGAATGGATAGATAACCCTTAACCAATTTGGGGGGTATACGAATAGACCCTAGAAAACCCTAATAAAGGGGACCCAATTTAGCAGTAACCCACATAGATGTATCACGGTACCCTGAACTAGGCAGGATGGGGCACGATTACTGGGTTGATTATAAGCAGTCAAAATAGCGGCAGGGGGTGCAACAGTGTAGTTCCGACGGAGTATGGGCGTGCACGTGCTCCGGACTAGAAAAGCAAGAACTGGGCATCAGTAGTATACACTGTGCATCTTGAATCGTGTCGGTTCACTATAATATGGATTAATACACCTTATGGTGGGACCAGCACAGGGTATCTACATGCAAGAGAGGATCGATTGACACGGACACAAGGAAGATTAATACAAGTAGGGAGTCGATCGATAGGGTAGTAAGGGTACATCTAACATCTTCATGGCAATTAGGCAGATTGAGGTAAGATCCTCATACCAGATGTACACCTGAAGGCTACCACAATCGCGAGGTTGGGATCACCTTATTATATAACATAGGATACTAGTTGGTACACTAGTAGGGGATACAGATACTTTTTCATAGGATACTAGTTGGGACACTAGTAGGGAATAAGAATCGTTCTATAAAAGACACTAGTTAGGATGCTAGTTGGGTGGTGCAGAGAAATTAGGAAATCAGAGAAAGAACCAAAGCGCATTCAGTGTATCTTACCTTGTCATACCTAACGATCATCATTTGTTGTCTTGCTATGCTTATTATCATGGTTATGACTGGTATCCAGTTTATTCATGTCATGATGCTTTTACCTATTTACATCTGAAAGTCACTGGACTTATCAGGCTTTATGTCTGACTCCGTTTTGTTTCGCTCTCTTTTCTTCCGTTTCCTCCCCCTCCACCCCCCCTCCCCCCCAGGTTCACTGGGAGGGAATGTTACCACTTAGCTCAGTTTTCTTTCTAAGCTTGAAGATAGACGGTGTATTGATTTGGACTCTCCTTTCCACAGCTATGGCTGGCTCATGCTTTATTGGGGAATATCATTGTCATTTCATGCTTCTTTATTTTGTTAAATAAGATAGATGCTTTGTTGTAATGGGTATTGGTGTTCTGGTGCTGGAAAACAATCTTTGTACAAGTTGTTTTACCAAGTTTTTGTTTTATCAATAAAGTAAAGTTTTATTTATTTTCCGCTGTTTAAATTTTGTCTGTTTTGTAATTTATCTGTTCTATACACTTATGACGCTCCACCGAAGTTAATGCATTCCCTTTGTGAGTGACCTTAATGGAGGTGGGGTGTTACAGTAGGTAGCACCGGCACCGTGTCTAGCACGGCTCCTCTGCTATCCTAGGCCTTGCAGCATTACAATAATTTCATTTCCAATCATTCAAATCAATCATAGGGTTGGTAAACCCATATTCAACCAAATTTTCCACAACACAAACAATTTTGTTGCATTTCCAATTTATACAATGCATCCAATTGCATTCACAACACAACACAATACAATACATTTAAATCGTCCATGGTCTGTGGACGAGGGGAGTATACATATACATACATATATATATATATTTCCATTACAATATCATTCAACGCATATATGATTTATAAAACGTATGTATAATTTATACATCGCTTATATAATTTATACAATGCCAATATATGAGATATACGACGCTTAATACATCAATTATATAATCTATACATCGCTTATTCTTTCCAATTTGAATTTAGAAATCTCACATTGGGTTCCACTCCTTCTTAATTGACGGCTAGCTCTAAATTCTCCCGGACACTTCTAGAATGTAGTGTACGATGTCACGATCCAATGCTTTCTGTTTCATCGGATTTTGACATCATATAAAAATGACATGATTTTTATAAATAAATTGATATCTGCAACGCTTTAAAGTGTTGAAAACCTTACAAATTATAAAACCGTACCTCAGTTCCACTTGTTCAAAACTAGGTCACCAATTTTCACGCAAACCGGTGTACGAGAGGACGATCAGCTAGCGCCACGTCGGAGAGGGAGGAGAGGCGCACCTGTGCCACCCCTTGATGGCGAACTTGAACGCGCCCAGGTGGAGCTACGGCGGCACTTTCGAGGCTCAAAACTCGAGAAACACACAACGATAGGAGATGAAGTTTATATGGATTAGAAGAGAGGACTGAGCTCTATAAAATCCTCTAAAGGATCATCGAATTTTACAGCGTAGATTAGGAGAAATCGAAGAGAGAAGGTTGGAGCTATTAGCCGCTGTACGATTTTAGGTTATGGGGAATTTCTGGGTGAACGAGAAATAATGTTGGAATTTTCCTATTGGTTAATATATATATAATTTATTTTTTATTTATTTAAAACAAAAATAGTGTTTTATGCTCCTGACTATAAATCAAACCCAACGACTGTCGCCCTTAGCAAAATACCACCATTCCGGACACAATGGAATATGCTTCGTAATCCCATTCGACTGTTTTAGTCAGTTTTTCTCTAAATTAAAATATAAAACATTCAATATTGGATTTGAATGTACATTTTAATTTACCGGGGCCACATACTGATTCCGAAAATTCCCAAAAAATAAATATAGCTATGTTTTGATGATACGGTCCCAACAAAACTGATTTCATTGAATTTGGAGACCCTTTGAAAAATGTCCTTTTTCTAGTCGATCCAATTTGCATTATATTTGCAAAACATGTTTTCTTTTGTTAAAAAATTATGGAATTTTAAATCTAGCAATAATTTGACATTCTGGATCCAAGAAAAGTGATTTCGTTGAAAACGGAGGTCGTTTGCAAATTGGATATTTTAAAGGGTTATATTCTAATTTAAAAATGGAATTTTTAAATTCTGACCAAATTTCTATTAAAATTACCTGAAATAAAATTTTTAAATTGTTTCTAATTTTTCGGGTTGTTACACCATATTCAACACCCATGGTGTTATCGGTAAATTTAATTACCATTTCTCGTTCAAATCTAATTAAAGATTCAACTATCGCTTGGAGTAAAACAGGCGGTACCCCATTCTCGATCATTTCGTGAATTCGATAAATTTAATTATCTCATTCTCATTTCAGTCTAATTAAATATTCATTAAAACTCCTTTTAGTTTCAATCTTCGAAAAATCATTACTTAATGATTGTTCTACTTTAGGAAAATTAATCCTGCCTTTGACTCGTTTAAAGAACCAATGTCATTTATAACAAAGTTCACGATAAACCCAAATCAGCTTCCATTAATTATGGAATCTTCACGGAAAACAGATTAATATATATATAATCAATATTATTTCTATATCAGACTAATAATATAAATAGAATAATGGCAAAGTCTTTTAAATTCCATTTATAGTAACAGTCTTGCTTCACAGAAGCTCATCTCGATTACTACCAAATCGAATTCCATTCAATTCCAATTTAATATATTAAATTGGAAAACTTTACTTTGGAGAATTTTCATTAAATCTTAATAAAAATATTCATAAATTCCAAATCATATCTTCACTATTAATTGGTTTAAAGAACAAATGCTATTTAAAACATTGTCCACGATAAGCCCGAAATCAACATCCGTTTAGTTCCAATTCATAATTATAAATTGGTAAACTTTTATTAAATCTTAAACAAAAGATTTATTCCTTTTTCAATAGGGTTTAAGAACAGTGTTAATAAAGACATCATTCACAAAAAACCTAAAATCTAATTCGATATTAAAAACAAGGCTCTGAATAGAAAATAATATGGACTTATACTCAATACCAAATTCTGAAACTAATGGATATCGTATTGGGAATAACGATATATGTATCTTCCAAATTCCTCAACAATATCTGTATTATCACGGAATCCAATATTGAAATATTTCGGAGATTATTTCCACCCAAATCCATTCCAATTTATATGCTTGAAAATTTCTGGTTATATTAAAACCCTTCACATATCCAACTTATTTATGTAAAAATTATTGGATTATATTATTCTATTTAATAACTATTTCATTCAGATAAAAATATCTTTTATCCATTCAAATATGGAATTTTTTTTAATCCAAAATCTTTCCAAATCATTTATTATGATTTTACACAATTTTTTCATATTTTTAATAATTTTATTAAAGCCTTTACAGTCGGTTTCCAATAACTACGACCGAACTGCATCCATAGTGACCTTTTCTAAAATTGATTTGGACATATTTTAAAATCCAACCATTAGATTTTAAATCTCTTATACTCATTGGAAAATTCATTTCAATACAAACCCAAAGGTTCCGGTTTTAGGAGAATCCGATCATTGGATCTCCCGTTATGCCAATTTGAATTTAATGGTCGAAATTCGCGAACGGACGCTGCGCGGCGCATTCTATTCAAGCCATTAAATATATGTAATATATATATCATTGATTTCCGTTCAAAACGTATTTTATGAATCATTTATAAATTCATTTTAAAACAGTTTCAACCTTAATTTCAATTTTAAATCAAAATTGAATATTTTATATCATTATAATATTGAAATGATAATATTTTCAAAATATCTGATTTTGAAATCCATTTCCTTTTCGTATTCATTAGAAATAAAATCGATCGATAAACCCATCCGAATTAAAATGGCATTTAGCTACTAACTTGGCTTCATATATTAAAATATTTTCGTATCCATCCAAAATCGGACATCAAAACCATATTTTTATTATTCATTGAATATTATTTTAAAATATTCATTATTTCTGAATCGGAATGCGAATCAATCTATTAGCATATAATTTCAGTTATATGAATTTCATTCATCGCATGTATTCAACAATAATGATAAATAATCATTACACATTCAAACATCATCCAGAGTGCATTTTACAACTGTATAAGCATTAAAATAAATAAATAACGCTCATCAGCCTATCAACCCATCGATTGACATATAACTAAATACTGGGATTAGTGTATGCCAATTATCATCCCAATACCCGTGTGGGGTTTTCAAACAACAATGGTCCATTTAAATAAATCATTGGTTGGTAAATTTAACCAATTCCAATTCGGTTTGAATTATTTTTCTAACTAAACAATTTTTACTATTTAAATTATAAATGGATATTTATAATTTAATTTCACTATCACATTAATATTAACATTATTTTAAATATGTTTGTAACACCCCGTATTGCTGTTAATACTAATATTCACAAATTAAAAGAATTAATATTGAGAATTTGCAGGAAATAGCCATAAAAAGGCATATAACAAATTTGAGATATGTGAATTGCCTTAAAAGGCGAAAAATGGAATTAAGACATTAATTGGAAAATTAATGTGTAGAAATGGTCATAAGTTAATTATGGATTAATTTGAATTCATGAATAGGTGCGTGTGTGTATATATATATATATTTATATATATATATATATATGGGCAGTTAATGTAAACATGAATAGAAGTTTATTAATTTGCTGAGTGTTTGCTGAGTCACTTCTGACTCATTGCTGAGTCAATAAGATAAACCCCATCTTGTCTGAATGGCTGCGGTTATTTCTAGGTTAAATCTAATGGCCTAAATGAATCCTAACATCTATAAATAAGTGGGTAGACTCTAACCCTAAATCACTTGAAAAATTGGAGAGCTACCGACATGTCGTTGCCATGGAGTTTAGCATAGCAGTCACAAACTAAAGAAGAAGAAGGCCTAATCTACAAACCAAATCTACTCAAATCAAATCAAAAGCTCTCTCTCTTTCTATTTCTCTTCTTTAAAATTGTGAGTATGATGAATCTCACAATATTATTATAAAATAATTTGATTAAGTTATGAATGGATCACAAGAAAGTGATATGAATTGTTATGTATTTGTAAATTATGTTGTGGATCTCTTGTTATGCTATTATGTTATCATATATATGTTGTTATGTTGTAGTGATTATGTTGTCAATAATCCTATGCTATGTCATATGTGATTAGTCATGATATGCTATATTGTAAATCATATCATGCTATGTTGCAAATTATGATATGCTATGTTGTAAATCTTATATATGTTGTAGATCTCATATTATCACATATGTTGAAATACTTATGTTATATGATAATGACGTCATGTTAAGTTGTGTTGAATCATACAAGTTGTAAAATCATGATGTTAGTATTTATGCGAATTGGATCATGTTTAAAGTTTATGTTTTTTTTTATAATAGATCTTGATTATGGGAATTTGCCTATTGGGTTAGGTGTACCCATATACATGAATCTACAAATTAATTGGATCTTGAATATGGGAATTTGCCTATTAAGTTAGGTGTACCCATATACATGAATCTATGATTAAATGAATTTTGATTTTTGGGAATTTGCCTATTGAGTTAGGTGTACCCATATAAAACCATATTGTTAATGATGTTGATTCACACATGTCCTATACAAGTTTATGAAATTTGATCAAAATCATATTATGTGAATTATGAATAAGTTGACACCCTTAGATCCATGACATGTATAACCTTATGCAAGTTGTAATGTATGCAAGTTTTACCCCTTGTTATGATTTATTTAGTCACATATATATGTTGTTGTTGTGAATATTTTCTTTTATGCTATGAGTTAGACTAATCGGGTCTAGCATACATTTTGCGAATAAACGTTCAAACGTGGGGTAGGGGTAATACTAGGAAATTGATAAATTGGGGTGCAATTGATATGATTTTGCATGCCTTAAATGGATGTCCATAATTGAGTCAATTATGGACATTGTTAAATTTGGAATTAATTAATAATTCAAGTAGGGAATTATTAAAATTGGGGAAAGTGGATTATTAATAATAATCAATGCTTAGGACACGAGGTTGGACCCGTTTGTGACGTATACCCGCCCGGACCCGCCCGGCAAATCCAGTAGTCACAAATGTCGGCCCAATGTGAGAGGTCCTAGGCCCAAACTAAAGCATAACAGTTGTAAAGACACGAGGTTAGACTCTTTTATGGTGTAAGACTGCCCGGACCCGCCCGGCAAATCCAGCTGCCATAAATGCCAGTCTAATGTGAGAGGTCTTTATGAGGTTATGGCCTTAATGAATTAAGAAATACTTAGCCAGATAATCGTGTAAGGTGGGACATGGGGGTTAAGTAGGTGCCTTGGGTGGCATGAGGAATCTAGTGGTTGCCTTTAGAGGCATTTGAAATACGATTAGACTTAACCAAATACACATGTAAATGAACATGATTAAGTGGGTTAAGTGGATGGACTAATGGGACAAGCTTAGGTGGAATGCTTGTGGGAAATAATGGGGGCCCATTTCAACCAGTATCCCAAAACGTATCTTTGTGGGCTCGACCCAAGTCGAGGACGGGACACGCATACTGGGTTTGACCATAAGAGGCCAAAACAGGGAGCGGTGGCAACGCAAGTCCAACGGGTTTCATATGCGTGTGTGGACCCGGGCTGGTAGGTAAGACGTTGTTGCATCGTGTAGGTATAAGCCGTGCATCTCCGTTATATCGGGTTGCCACTTTAGGGGAATGATACACCCCACTGTTGGGCCAGCACGGGTATCTACGAGTAGGGAGTAGATCGAAAAATGGAAAGCGGGGTACACCTAGTGGAGATAGGGGCAGGCGGCACCTATGTAGTCAGCTAGGAGTACGTAAAGCCATTAAGAAAGTTTCTAAGTGAAGCTAAGTGGAATCAATCTTTAGGGTGACTGGTGTGGTGCAGTATAGTGTTTATCCTTTAGTATTTAGGAGCGCCTATAACGTTTCCTTTAGCGATTGTCTATGTCCTTAATCTGCTCTTTTATAGACATTTCCTTGTTTTCCAGCTTATGCCTTAGTCCAGTTATTTTGATAATAGTATTGTAGAATTATCATACTCGCCAGACTTTATGTCTGACCCCCCCCCCTCTTTTTCATCTTTTTTCTCCCTTCAGGTCCTCAGGTTGGGCCAAGTTCCAGTGGAGTCTGATTGGATTGCTTATCTCTTGGAAAGCTTGGACTGCTGAAGTAAAGTCCAGCTTGTTATCTTTCTTTTTAATGGCTATTTATGTAATGGGATTATGTACTTGTTTTATCAAGATAGATATTGTACTTGACTTTGATTATGGTGTTATGACGTAATCAAACATGTTTTGACTTCTGCTGCAATTGAAATAAAGTTTTTAAATTTCCAAGTACTATTTTATATCTGTTTTGTTGAAATTTTACTGTTCTATATTCACCTAAAACCTCCATAGAAGTTAATGCATTCCCTTTGTGAGTAACATTAATGGACGTTGGGGTGTTACACGTGGTATCAGAGCATAAGGTTACCAGAACAGATAAAATTTTTAGAAAAATATTATTCTAAAGTATTTTTGGAAGAAGTGCTTTCAAAAACATGTTATTTAGAGAAAGTTTTTATGAAAAACATAATCCCAAATAGCCATATCCTTATCTTTATCTTTCGAATTCTCCATTTTGAATCTTTCCTTTTTGGTTTCAGCATGGCTGAAGATCTTAATCTCCCAGAAGGAGTGATGGTTCCAGGGTGGTTTAGGAGATATTTGGAGGCTAGGGCCACCACTGTAGGCCCAGCAGATGTTCCTCCACCCCCAGTTGCACCCATTCCTCCTCCTCCTCGTGTTGACACTTTTGCAAAGACGTGCAAGGAATTTAAGGCTATGGGAGGAAAAACTTTTCAAGGGACTGAGACGTTTGTGAAGGCCAGAGACTGGCTTAAGGAGACTGAGGAATTGTTGGATATCTTTTAAGTGGAAGATGGGAGGAAAGTCTTTTTAGCTACTTGGTTAATGAAGGGAGAGGCCTCGTTTTGGTGGGAGGTCACTAACAGGGAACGTCCAGTTGATTCATGGGCGGATTTCAGATGAAGGTTTGAGGCAAAGTTTCTTTCAAGGGCAGAGGAGAATTTAAATATGGAAAATTTCCTGACATTAAAGCAAGGGAGCTTATTAGTGAAGCAGTATGTCAATAAATTTAATCAGTTAGCAAGGTTTGGCTTGGAGTTGGTGAACACGCCAGAGAAGAAAGCTTTGAGGTTCGTTAGAGGCTTGAATGAACCATTGCAAGGGTTGGCTATGACCCACATCCCTATGGGAGCCACCTTTGAAAGGCTAGTAGAAATGGCACTTATGCATGAGGATAAGGCAGTTGAAAAGAAAGGGGATCAGAAGAAACCCCAACAGCAAAATAAGAAGGGTGGTAAAAACAATAATGGCAAAGGGAAGAAGAGATGCTTCAATTGTGGGACGCCTGGCCATCTCAGCAAAGATTGTAGAAAGAAAAAGAAGACTGGTTGTTTTCATTGTGGAGATGCGGGACATTTGGTGAAGGACTGCCCAAAGAAGGGGCAGAGTGCAGGGTCTACCTCGGGAGGATAGGTGCAGGCTCTTATGGCACCAAGGCAGGCAAGGGGGCAAGCTCAGGTTATTGCGGCCCCACCGCTGCAAGAAAGAGGTAGAACAATTTCTGTTGAAAGCTTAGTTTTTCTTTTTGATCATTTTGTCCGTACCTTATTCGATTCTGGCGCATCTCATTCGTTTATCTCTGCATCATTAGTTGAATTACTGCACTTGAACACCAGTTTAGTTGAGGATCCCTTGGTTGTTTCAAATCCAATTGGGGGTTCGGCTCATTTGACCATGATATGTTTGGATTTGAAAATCTCTATACTTAGCGTTGAATTTAGATGTGATGCTTATGTATTGGGCTTCACGGGCTATGGGCTAATTTTAGGAATGGATTGGTTATCTAGAAATGGGGCCATTCTTGATTGTGAAAGGAGAGTAGTTAGGCTTGTGACTCGCCTTGGTAATGCTCTCGACATCTTTTGTAGTCCCATAAATTCCGTTATGCTAAGTTATCTTGAATCGCTTGACGTGTCTGTAGAGAATCTGCGAACGGTAGAGGTGGTCCGAGAATATCCGGATGTGTTTGAGGAGGTGAAGGGCTTACCTCCAAAGCGGGAGATAGACTTTCGAATTTATCTTGTGGATAATGCTAAACCCGTATCTTTGCCAGTGCGCCACATGGCTCCTCGTGAAAGGAGGGAACTTAATAAGCAAGTGAAGGAGTTGCTTGAGAAGGGGATCATAAGACGTAGTATATCAGAGTGGGGTGCTCCAGTAGTATTTGCTACAAAGGCGGATGGGTCCCTTAGACTTTGTGTGGACTATAGAGAACTAAACAAGCTTACTAAAAAGAACCGACACCCACTGCTGAGGATTGACGATCTCTTTGATCAGTTAGTTGGCGCCTCAGTGTTTTTGCAGTTGGACTTAGCCACTGGCTTTCATCAACTGAGAGTGGTTGAGGATAGTATAGATAAGACTGCTTTTAGGACTCCTGACGGATTCTATGAATGGCTAGTGATGCCCTTTGGTTTGACAAACGCCCCAACATATTTTGTTGATTTGATGAGTAGGGTGTTTAGCGAGTACCTTAACAAATTCGTGGTAGTCTTTGTGGATAACGTCTTAGTCTTTTTTAAGAATGAAGAAGAGCATGCCCTACATCTTAGGGAAGTGTTGGAAACCCTTCGAGCGCATAACCTTAAGACAAAATTTTCTAAGTGTCACTTCTGGAGGAAAGAAGTACGGTTCTTAGGGCACGTGGTTTCCAAGGAAGGGATAGCAGTGGATCCCGCAAAGGTGGTGGCCATCCAAGATTGGAAGGTCCCTAAAAATGTAACCGAAGTAAGAAGTTTCTTGGGGTTGGCTGGCTATTATAGGAAGTTTATCAAAGACTTCGCAAAAATATCAGCTCCATTAACACGGTTAACGAAGAAGAACCTGGTTTTTACGTGGGGCGAAGATTGTGATGATGTGTTCCAACGTTTAAAGAGAGCCTTAACTTCAGCCCCAGTCTTAGTGCTGCCAGACGGGAATAAACCGTTTACCGTCTATACTGATGCTTGTGGGACGGGACTTGGCGCGGTCCTCATGCAAGAGGGAAGAGTAATAGCATATGGTGGAAGGCAGTTGAGGGTTCATGAAAAGAATTACCCTACGCATGACCTTGAGTTAGTCGCAATTGTTTTCGCGCTTAAGTCTTGGCGTCACTATCTTCTTGGTGAGAAATTCGAACTGTTCACTGACCACAAATCATTAAAATACTTATTCTCTCAGAAGGATTTGAATTTAAGGTAGCAACGGTGGATGGAATTCCTAGCCTCCTACGATTTTGAAATAGCATATACCCCAGGCAAGGGTAACGTGGTAGCAGACGCCTTAAGTAGGAAAAGGTTGTCCTTGAGTCTGTTGTTTGTTGAACGACGAAGCTTAGAATTCATCTCCATGTTTGACTTTAGACCCTCCGTTGACCTAGTACCTGGTTTGTTAGCATCCTTGGAGGTTAGACCTACACTTCTAGGACGAGTTGGTGAGGCACAGCAAGACGACCCCCAGTTGGTTGAGATAGTAGAAAAACTCAAAGGAGGGGAGTCGTCTAGCCATCTTCGTAGGTATACCCTAGATGATAAGGGTTGGTTACGAAGGGATAATAGACTTTGTGTACCACAAGACGAAGACTTAAGGAAGGCCATTCTTGATGATGCTCATCGCTCAAAGATGACCATTCATCCCGGCGGAGACAAGATGTACAATGATATGAAGCGGGTTTTCTTTTGGGCCGGTATGAAAAAGGATGTGGCCGAGTACGTCGCTAGATGCTTGGTGTGCCAACGAGTAAAAGCGGAACAAAAGAAACCCGGTGGGTTGCTTCACCCATTGGAAGTTCCACTATGGAAATGGGAAAGCATCTCAATGGATTTTGTGGATGGATTACCAAGATCAAGGAAGGGTAATACGGGGATTTAGGTTATAGTAGATAGACTTACTAAGAGCGCCCATTTTATTCCCGTGAAAAGTAAGAGGACTGCTCCGTGGTTGGCTTCTGTATACATTAAAGAGATAGTTCGTTTGCTCGGTATTCCTTCTAGTATAGTAAGCGAACGTGATCCCATCTTCACTAGCGAATTTTGGAAGAGTTTACAAGAGGCGGTAGGGACTTAGCTATGTTTGAGCACCGCATATCATCCTCAGACGGACGGCCAGACCGAGAGGGTGAATCGTATTCTAGAGGATCTTTTAAGGCTTTGTATCCTAGATTTTGGGGGTACATGGGAAGAGCACCTTCCGTTGGTAGAATTCGCATATAATAATAGCTTTCAGTCTAGTATTGGCATGGCACCTTTTGAAGCTCTTTATGGAAGGCCTTGCCGTTCGCCTACATGTTGGTGGGAATCTACCGATAAAATCCTACTTGCGCCCGATATGGTTAGGGAAACCTCGGAGAAGATTGATTTGATTCGAAGGAGGATGAAAGCAGCACAAGATAGGCAGAAATCGTATGCTGATAAGAGGAGGACAGATCTTGAGTTTGACATTGGGGACATGGTTTTTATCAAAGTGTCTCTGTTACGGAATGTTGTTTGCTTTGGGTCCGTTGGGAAATTAGCGCCAAGGTTTGTAGGGCCGTTTCATATAAAAGACAGGATTGGGAAGATGGCGTATAGGGTGGAGTTGCCTGAGAAACTTAGTGGATTACACGACGTATTCCATGTATCACAATTGAGGAAGTGCTTGCACAAGACCGCGGAGGTGGTAGAGCCGAGCTTGCTTAAAGAGGTGGAAATAGAGCGTGATGCAACAATTAGACGAGCTCCTACATGCATTCTTGGGTCGGAGATCAAAAAGTTGAAAAATCGAGAGGTCGGACTAGTTAAAGTGCAATGGGGAGATGATGAGAGCAACGCTACTTGGGAGACAGAAGGGAAGATGCGTTCGCTATACCTTTTTCTTTTTGAGGGTATGTCTTTTAATTTCTCCTTTATCGCTTAGCTTACTTATCTTATCTTTAGTATGTCCTCTCATTAGTATCTTTGACCTTTAGTTAGGATAATCCTATGGTTGAAACATGTGTTTGAGACATGTTATGTATGATGGATGCAAAATGGATGCAAGTGGTTGCTAGTGGTTGATCGTGGATGCATATATACACACACTTTAGGCACTAGATCGGCTCAGTCACTACATATTGCATATTGCATAAATGAATGTATTTAGTATAATGGATGTATAATGGTTGTACCATCATATAGATGCTGCATTCGGTTGAATGGATGTGCACACATATAGAAGTAGTTTGTAAGCAATTAGGATCTTTTGCATACATAATGGATGCATGGCACTATCATGAATTGCATCAAGGAGGTCAACTGAATCAGTGGACCGCCTGATTTTGCATTAGATACGGACATAGACACACACTGTGCATATAAACATGAAAGCATTAGAAGTCTATAAGGACAATGGATGCAAGTGTTTGTTGATTGAGTAGATGGTTGATGATAGGATATAAACTTGAAGATTTCGGGGTCGAAATCCCTTAAGGAGGGGAGAATGTAACACCCCGTATTTCTGTTAATACTAATATTCACAAATTAAAAGAATTAATATTGAGAATTTGCATGAAATAGCCATAAAAAGGCATATAACAAATTTGAGATATGTGAATTGCCTTAAAAGGCGAAAAATGGAATTAAGACATTAATTGGAAAATTAATGTGTAGAAATGGTCAAAAGTTAATTATGGATTAATTTGAATTCATGAATAGGTGTGTGTGTGTGTGTATATATATACATATATTTATATATATATATATATGGGCAGTTAATGTAAACATGAATAGAAGTTTATTAATTTGCTGAGTCACTTCTGACTCATTGCTGAGTCAATAAGATAAACCCCATCTTGTCTGAATGGCTGCGGTTATTTCTAGGTTAAATCTAATGGCCTAAATGAATCCTAACATCTATAAATAAGTGGGTAGACTCTAACCCTAAATCACTTGAAAAATTGGAGAGCTACCGACATGCCGTTGCCATGGAGTTCAGCATAGCCGTCACAAACTAAAGAAGAAGAAGGCCTAATCTACAAACCAAATCTACTCAAATCAAATCAAAAGCTCTCTCTCTTTCTATTTCTCTTCTTTAAAATTGTGAGTATGATGAATCTCACAATATTATTATAAAATAATTTGATTAAGTTATGAATGGATCACAAGAAAGTGATATGAATTGTTATGTATTTGTAAATTATGTTGTGGATCTCTTGTTATGCTATTATGTTATCATATATATGTTGTTATGTTGTAGTGATTATGTTGTAAATAATCCTATGCTATGTCATATGTGATTAATCATGCTATGCTATATTGTAAATCATATCATGCTATGTTGCAAATTATGATATGCTATGTTGTAAATCTTATATATGTTGTAGATCTCATATTATCACATATGTTGAAATACTTATGTTATATGATAATGATGTCATGTTAAGTTGTGTTGAATCATACAAATTGTAAAATCATGATGTTAGTATTTATGCGAATTGGATCATGTTTAAAGTTTATGTTTTTTTTTTATAATAGATCTTGATTATGGGAATTTTCCTATTGGGTTAGGTGTACCCATATACATGAATCTACAAATTAATTGGATCTTGAAAATGGGAATTTGCCTATTAAGTTAGGTATACCCATATACATGAATCTATGATTAAATGAATTTTGATTTTTGGGAATTTGCCTATTGAGTTAGGTGTACCCATATAAAACCATATTGTTAATGATGTTGATTCACACATGTACTATACAAGTTTATGAAATTTGATCAAAATCATATTATGTGAATTATGAATAAGTTGACACCCTTAGATCCATGACATGTATAACCTTATGCAAGTTGTAATGTATGCAAGTTTTACCCCTTGTTATGATTTATTTAGTCACATATATATGTTGTTGTTGTGAATATTTTCTTTTATGCTATGAGTTAGACTAATCGGGTCTAGCATACATTTTGCGAATAAACGTTCAAACGTGGGGTAGGGGTAATATTAGGAAATTAATAAATTGGGGTGCAATTGATATGATTTTGCATGCCTTTAATGGATGTCCATAATTGAGTCAATTATGGACATTGTTAAATTTGGAATTAATTAATAATTCAAGTAAGGAATTATTAAAATTGGGGAAAGTGGATTATTAATAATAATCAATGCTTAGGACACGAGGTTGGACCCGTTTGTGACGTAAACCTGCCCGGACCCGCCCGGCAAATCCAGTAGTCACAAATGTCGGGCCAATGTGAGAGGTCCTAGGCCCAAACTAAAGCATAACAGTTGTAAAGACACGAGGTTAGACTCTTTTATGGTGTAAGACTGCCCGGACCCGTCCGGCAAATCCAGCTGCCATAAATGCCAGTCTAATGTGAGAGGTCTTTATGAGGTTATGGCCTTAATGAATTAAGAAATACTTAGCCAGATAATCATGTAAGGTGGGACATGGGGGTTAAGTAGGTGCCTTGGGTGGCATGAGGAATCTAGTGGTTGCCTTTAGATGCATTTGAAATACGATTAGACTTAACCAAATACATATGTAAATGAACATGACTAAGTGGGTTAAGTGGATGGACTAATGGGACAAGCTTAGGTGGAATGCTTGTGGGAAATAATGGGGGCCCATTTCAACCAGTATCCCAAAACGTATCTTTGTGGGCTCGACCCAAGTCGAGGACGGGACACACATACTGGGTTTGACTATAAGTGGCCAAAACAGGGAGCGGTGGCAACGCAAGTCCAACGGGTTTCATATGCGTTTGTGGACCCGGGCTGGTAGGTAAGACGTTGTTGCATCGTGTAGGTATAAGTCGTGCATCTCCGTTATATCGGGTTGCCACTTTAGGGGAATGATACACCCCACTGTGGGGCCAGCACGGGTATCTACGAGTAGGGAGCCGATTGAAAAATGGAAAGTGGGGTACACCTAGTGGAGATAGGGGCAGGCGGCACCTATGTAGTCAGCTAGGAGTACGTAAAGCCATTAAGAAAGTTTCTAAGTGAAGCTAAGTGGAATCAATCTTTAGGGTGACTGGTGTGGTGCAGTATAGTGTTTATCCTTTAGTATTTAGGAGCGCCAATAACGTTTCCTTTAGCGATTATCTATGTCCTTAATCTGCTCTTTCATAGACATTTCCTTGTTTTCCAGCTTATGCCTTAGACCAGTTATTTTGATAATAGTATTGTAGAATTATCATACTCGCCAGACTTTATGTCTGACCCCCCCTCTTTTTCATCTTTTTTCCCCCTTCAGGTCCTCAGGTTAGGCCAAGTTCCAGTGGAGTCTGATTGGATTGCTTATCTCTTGGAAAGCTTGGACTGCTGAAGTAAAGTCCAGCTTGTTATCCTTCTTTTTAATGGCTATTTATGTAATGGGATTATGTACTTGTTTTATCAAGATAGATATTGTACTTGACTTTTATTATGGTGTTATAACGTAATCAAACATGTTTTGACTTCTGCTGCAATTGAAATAAAGTTTTTAAATTTCCAAGTACTATTTTATATTTGTCTTGTTGAAATTTTACTGTTCTATATTCACCTAAAACCTCCATAGAAGTTAATGCATTCCCTTTGTGAGTGACATTAATGGACGTTGGGGTGTTACAATTTTAATCGTCACAATCACCACACAAATCACAAAATCATCCATAAAAATAAATACACAACTACCCAATGCCTTTTACGGTGCCTTAAGTGGACATTCGCGGAGTATTAAATCTGAGTGTCAGTAATATCCATACATCGCTTCCAATTTATGTGATTTCTGTGAATTCGAGTGTTGAACTCCATACAATAGATAAAAATCTATACTGGTAATTTCTATACATTTACAGTTATAAAATAAATTAAATAATTGTACAAAATTTTAGTGAGAGAATGCTCACATTAGGTTCCACTCCGCCATTCTTTATCTGAAGATTTCACTACAGTTTGGGTTGAAATTTTCCTAAATTTCTAACGTGCTCCGTTTCCATTCTGGCCAGACCCATTGTGTAGAGTTCATTCCACGATTCCAACGCAACTGGAATCATCGAATTTGGATCTCGTATGAAGAAGTTCCATAGATTTATAGTTTAATTACATTGTTAAACTAATTAAACAAATAATTATTTAATTAATTTATCCTAAACCTCGTCCTCCTCAAGCTAATTTTTCAAAAATCCATCACCGTCTATTTCCGTCCACCGCCGCCTCTAGGCTCCCCCGGACCATGATCAACCCATCCCACCTCGTGCGCCGCCTCACCCTCCACCACCGCCCACAACCTCAGCCAACCCGGTGGGCTTTAAACGATGGAAAAACGGTTCGAATGGAGGCCACTGGGGTGAGAATTCGTGAAATTCTTGGAACTAAAATCCATCACAGCCGTTGGTTTTGTAGATCTCAGGGAGCTCTACAGTTTTCCCTTTATGAATTTTCGAAATGAATGAGTGGATTTGAAGAAGAAAGATCGAACAAAATCCGCCATTTGTAAATAAAACACAGTGCAGAAATGAAAAAGAAAATTAGGTTTTCCCCGTTTTATGATTGGCCCGCATTTTTTTTTTTTTGAAATTGGGTAAACTTTATTATGGGCTTTTGGCGGCCCAAAGAAGGATAATGCTGTTTACAAACACGCAGCAGCAAAATAGGACAAACCGACAACACAACATTGCCTCATACAAACTGAAAATACCAAAAATAACCTAATCCCCAAATTACGCTAATGGCGAACAACGGTTTCCCGATAGCACACGAATTCATGGCGGCCTTAGGTTTTCACCTTCACTCCGTGCTACCCGCCGCTCCAGTTGATCCACAACTCCAGTATCAGATGGTGGTGCTCCCCTACCTGACGTACGGTTGTTCTTGCGACATTTGAGTGTCAATCTCACTTCTTCTTCGTTTAGTTTAATGATTTCTTGTACTAATCTTCTTTTGTTGTGAAAAATCCTTCTGTTACACTCCTTCCATAACCACCAACTTGCAGATATAACGCTAACGCTGTATTCTTTTATTTCTGCGTCTATCTTCGACCAGTTCCCAATCAGGTAATTCATGATATGTTGCAGTTTGTTTGATTTCTCCCTGATTTTGTATTTCTCTTGTATGCGACTGATTAAGTTTGTTGAAAATTCACATTCAAAGAATAGATGGTGGTGATTTTCTTCGCATTTTTCACATAGAGGGCATATGTTTTCAGCTATGATATTCCATTTTAGTAACCTATCTATCGTAGGTAATCGATGTAGTAGGATTTTATACATGTTATGTGATAGCTTAGGTGGTATAAGTCTGTTCCACACAACACATTTCCAATCCACTGTAGGCTCTACACTTCTGCAAGCATTCCAAGCACTTTTCATGTTGAAAGTTTTATCTGCAGTCCAGTTCCACTTATCTGACTCTCTACCAATAAATAAGGGGGTGAATTCAAGTTCTGTTTTAAAAGACTCAGCATTTGGCATTCGATCAAGTCTCCAGTTACCATCAGATATAATATGATTAACAGATTGATTGGGACTACCATATTAGGTATCCCAACCCAATCTATTAATAAGTGATTTACCTTTTAGCCAAGGGTCTCTCCACAAATCCGTGTCATTTCCGTTAGCTATCTCTTTTTCACAATTTGCTGCCAGTTTGTCTCTGATTCTAAGAATTGCTTTCCATGTTGCTGAGGCATTGTTGTCACCAGACATAGTCCAGAAATTGGTCTTAACATATCTTTTACACATCCGTCTAGCCCAAAGGCCCTGAGTGTTAATGATTTTCCATGCTTGCTTAATAGTAAATGCATCTCTCATATCTCTGATTTTCCTTAACCCAACTCCACCTTCTTCTTTAGGTCTACACAGGTCCTCATATTTAATTTTAGGCATTTTTCCTCTCCAGATAAAATGTGAACATACACTCTCAATCTTGCTAATAGAAGCATATGGAATTTGAAAAGTTTGTAACCAAAAATTCACTTTAGCCTGAATAACAGTATGCACAAGTTCAATTCTCCCTGCAAATGATAATAGTCTAGAACTCCACCCTTGCAATTTATCTCTGATTTTGGTAATTAATTTAGCACATTCTCGATCAGTGATTTTGTTTGATGATAGTGGCACACCAAGGTATTTCACAGGTAATTCTCCTTCAGTCACACCCAAACTGTTAAGTACATTAGTTCTGGACACACAAAACTTGTTGAAATAACATTTTGTCTTTAATTCATTCATCTTAAGACCCACAAATTTCTCCAAGTTAAGGAATATTTCTTTTATCTTAAGAGCAGCTTTAACATTTGCCTTGACACATATTATCAGGTCATCTGCGTACAACAAGTGGCTAACAGACGGATTGGCCCGCATATATATATATATATATATATATATATATATATATATATATATATGTATGTATGTATGTATGTATGTATGTATATGTAATAACTTTTTACCTTAAAAGTAAGGTTTTGCATCTGAACTCCAAATAAACTCCAACGACTGTTGCCCCTAGCTAAATACCCATATTTCGGACACCATGGGATATGTTTCGTAAGCCAATTAGGCTGTTTCGAACAGTTTTTGTCAAAATAAAAATATAAACAAATATAGCGTTAAATATTGAATTTGAACATACATTTTAATTTACCGGGACCACATACTGACTCCAAAAATTATGGAAATTGAAATCTAGCTATGTTTTGACAATATGGTCCTAAGAAAACTAATTTCGTCGAATTTGGAGAACATTTGAAAAATGGCCTTTTTCCCAGTCGATTACATTTAAACTAAAATTGAAAACGCATTTAAATTTACTACGCTCACATATTAACTCCAAAAAATATGAAGTTTGAAACCTAACAATAATTTGACATTCCGGATCCAACAAAATTGGTTTCATAAAAAACGAAGGTCGTTTGCAAAATGGCTCTTTTTAAGGGCTATATATTATATTAAAATATATATAAATTCCATAGTGACCATTCTAAATTTTAAATTGAACATAACTAACAATTTATATTATGAAACTTATATTTTTCACATTCATTAGAAAGATACAATTAAACATATTCTAGTGCTTTTGGTTTCACTGAAATCCGA
Source organism: Allium sativum (assembly GCA_030737875.1). NCBI lineage: Eukaryota > Viridiplantae > Streptophyta > Magnoliopsida > Asparagales > Amaryllidaceae > Allium > Allium sativum. The sequence continues at coordinate 194,675,288 of CM060913.1, forward strand.
TTTATTTTGATATCTGTATACTCATTTGAAGTTTAAAATCGAATTTTCAAACTACCGCGCTATTTCGATTTCGTTTTGTAATTAATATAAATGTATACGTTCTAACTTTGATTTAAATAAATTTTAGTCGTATTATTTAAAATAAATCATTTTAAATCTTTAAAATCCATTAAAATAGCTAAAATAAAGATTTTAAATTGGTTCAGAAAGTCCGGATTGTTACAATCTCCCCACTTAAAATCTTTTCATCCTCGAAAAGGAACGAAGCTGAAAGTTGTTTAACCAATCAACTCAACTTTCATTCTTCAACTTTTCAGTTTCTAAGAATTTTATAATTTCTCAAAAATTTGGCTAACACCCTAAATTTTTGAAAAAATTCGCCATAACCTCCGTTGTACGAGGAGGGTCTAAAAAAATTATTGGGCCATATTAGGCAACCAATAAATTAATAAAAAGCATACGCAATTTTTAGTGACCTATTTATGGCCAGAGTGTAAAAATCATATCTCATACCTTTCCCAGTGTTGGAAATAAATAATCCATGTGTCGTGTAATGGCCTACGGTTTTTGACCCAGAAAATCAACATAAAACCCATGTCAGATATTCAGGAATCGAACTTTCCAGATCATTAATAGAAAGAAAACAGAGCGTGAGTATAGATAAGATTGAAAATTAGAAAAGAAGAAGAAGAACAACGTACAATAGAATCAGAGTAAACACGAATCTCACAACAAAACGAGTAAAATATACTATATAACATAACTTTGAAATACAAATCTGTACTTGAATATACATATCATTATCAACGTACAACAATTACAACACAGCGGAAATAAACAATTGCTTTATAATCATGAAGCCCCTTGCTCCAAGCTCTCAGTATATGTGTAAAATCCCCGACTACTTGACTGCCCGTACAAAATTGGACACCCAAGAGTTTAGGGAAAACAAAACAAAATAAACTCTGGGGTAGTCATGGGACTGGTGTGAGTAAACAATTTAAAACAGACGATATCTCATAAGACCATGGCATATAACACGGAATGGGTTTTTCCCTTCTGAGAATCCAAAGTACTTGATTTAACTTTCAAAATCCTTTTGAAGAAACGATAATCTTTATATCAAAACTCTTTTGATAATATAATAGTGTCTATCAACCACAATTAAATAATCATCTAGCGGAACGCTTTCGTCTCATGTTCCACATACATAATATATAATCAAAAACTGTGGGCGCTTATTGGGTATTGAATTCCAGCAGGAAAGGTATGGGACCACCTTCTGACGGTGTATCTCTAGAGAGAATACTCTGAGTTCAGCAAGAACATCTTGTAACCTAGGCTAAACATGACCGGTCACTCAGTTCGCTTGAGTGTAACAAACGTATTATCACCAATGGTAGGGATCAGCAACCGTTTCTCGAAAGAGACAACGTCGAAATAGATTATAGAAGTAAATGGAATTTCTCCAGATTAGGTGACAATACACCCTAATTGGCAGCTAACCACTTAGCCATGTGACATACCCGATTTTATACCATTTCCTGGTTGTGAGGCTAGAGGCCATAACTTATAGATCACACCTTTATTTACTTTGAATGTCACATCGTCATACCAACCAAATCAAAAATTGATTTCCCCAAAAATACCATGGGTATACAGCAAAGAGAAACAAATTCCTCCGCCACCAAACGTACATACGTTTGAAGAGATCAACTTACGCGATCTATTAAATATACCCTGTCAGACATTCTTCCATACAGGTTGTCCTGGGACTAGACAAACCGAAGGTACTATTCTGTAAACCCATATTAGGACATTTCTACTTAGGATTTGCCAGAACGACCCTTGCATAAACTCTGTCTTCAATTATCTTCATCATATGTGATTCGCCATGCTAATGCCCATACGGAGTGGTTTTCAGATAATAAATCTGATCTCGGTCTCCCCATATTGACAATGGAAAAATAGTCAAAACTTTGATAGTCGGTTATTTAACTATCAAAGGAAAATATACATAAACACAACGATCTTATTTCCAAATGAAAATTTTATCGATCAATCATCAATCAACATTTTTCCTTTAAATTAATTTAACATTAATTTATTTATTTCCCCATTTTCTATTTCCAAATATTCATAAATCCTTATTTTCTAAATTTAGAAAATATACGTTATTATCATTGGAAAATGTTTCCATTTCTTATTCACGCATCATTACTCTCCCACATCTATCAGTCTCTAACTATGAACTAGAAAGAGATCAATTCCCTGAATATCAACCCCGAAGGCTGAAACCAACATCAGATCGATACCCAGAAAACCATTCAACTTAACTAAACTCGAGTCAGTTTCTAATTTCCTTAATTCTATTTCTTATCTTCTTATCTAATCATTTCTTATGCAACTCTTGGATTCAGTTACGAATCCAGTTCTTTTATGAAAAACATTGTTATGACGATAAAGTTATAATCCATACTCTCAAAATATCTAACTTAAAAATAAAACTTTTATTCATTAATATGAATAAATAATAATTTATTTATTTATTTAATAAATAAATCTTGATTTAAAAACCAGAAAGTAAATAGTACTTTCCTACATTCGATATAATCGAATTTCAACATATAACTCTCTTTTGAATAATCTCTATTCGATTAACTCTCTTTCGAATAACCAATATTGGATTAACTTTCTTTCGAATAACCAATATTTGATTAACTCTCTTTCGAATAACCAATATTCGATTAACTCTCTTTCGAATAACCATATTCGATAACTCTCTTCGAATAATTTATATTCCATTAACTCTCCTTCGAATAACCAATATTCAATTAACTCTCTTTCAAATAATCAATATTCGATTAACTCTCTTTCGAATAACTATATTCGATTAACTCTCTTTCGAATAACTATATTCGATTAACTCTCTTTCGAATAATTGTATTCGATAACTCTATTTCGAATAACTATATTCGATAACTCTCTTTGAATAATTTATATTCGATTAACTCTCTTTCAAATAACCAATATTCGATTAACTCCCTTTCGAATAACTATTTTCTATAAATAACTTCTTAAAATAAATTATTTTATAACATTTGGTCTAGTCAAATTTTAATTACTAATCTTTATGGATTTTATTTTAATTCTATTCATATTTCAAACATCGAAATAAATTCCATCCTTTCCTTTTAAAACAACTCCCAATTTCCCATTTTATATTTACTATTGAATTTACAATCCCAATTATCCACTGATAATTATTGTTATTTATTTATAAACATTGTTTATAAATCACATTACTTGTTTTTATTATTAAACAAGTTATTTATTTCTACCCATTCGAACTTCCATTTCTATTTTTAAAATAGATTCTCCCTTTTTCAAATTCATATTCCATTCTTTATAATTCCCTGTATAAAGGTTAATTTTACATTCTATTTTCAAATATCGGTGTTAAAACCGACTTCCACTTCTCTATATAAATTCATAATTTTATATTAAATTTATCCAATGATAAATATTTTACTTAATTTATAAAACATTATTCACGAATTAATCTTCCCATTTATCTGTTAAAAAAGATTTCTATTTAATTCTACTTTAAATGAATCTTTTCCATTTATTTTTTAAAACATATTTCTATTTAATATTAATTTTCCAAATATTCTCTTTTTGTAAAATCCTATTCATTTCCCAAATAATTCTATCTATTTTCCAGATAATTCCTTTTATAATTCTATTTGTTTTCCAACTGATTCCTTTTATAATTCTATTTGTTTTACAAATAATTCCTTTTATAATTTTATTTGTTTTACAAATAATTCCTTTTATAAAATCCATTGATTTTATATAAATATTTTATTTTCGATATACACATTGAAAATTCCCTTTTTACATTCTAATATTCCTTATGGTATTTAAAATACCAAACAACAAGATTAATCATAATCCAGACACGCATGATCAATAACAGATTATATATCACATCGAATATCATAGTATATGAAAAACGGTATTATAAATATTGAGGAATCCAGTTGGATTCGTCTAACCTGATTCCCTGCATCACAGATGTTAAACAATATAAGTAACATTAATTTCATTTCAATATGATATATATATATATAAATATATATATATATATATATTTACTAGATCTATAATTTCAACCAATCGATTAGCAGTTCATCCAAACAATCAACATACATATTTATCAGTTTTAAAATATAAACTGTGCAGAGTTAGTGAGATTACTCACATTGGACATTTATCGTTAAACAATCATAACTGTCGTTGATTCAAATCAGGCAATTTATTTTGCTATAAATTGTAACGAGCTCCCATTCACTACCACTCAGTTCCATTGTGTTGCCCTCGTCCATACAATCCCATATGACTAAGATATTTAATTTAAAAGTTAATAAACTATTTTAAAATAAATATAATTATACTCACATTTATTTTTATAAAATGGGCCTCGTTTAAACTCATCCCATGATCAAACCATACCCGCCCAAAGCCTACCTCCTCCTACATGCTGCGACTCACTGTAGGGAAACATGGCCATTTCCCAATCTTTAACTCCAAACTGCACCCTCTCCACATTAAAACTCAAGTACACATTAACAAACTTCATCACTTCAAAATCTTCACAAAACCATACCATGAAAGCCACTCTTGCACTCCAGGGAACAAATGCGTCGAGCAGCGTTTCTGCGTGCTCCAGCATATTTTTGATCGACAATTTTTGTTCCCAAACCACACCAAAATTTCACCCATGAATCTCTTCAATACCGCAAACACAACTACAACATCTAAAAGTAGGATCGATGCTTATATCTCTCAAAAATCCTAAACACAGGTCTACTGCCTAAATTCCAGTACTAAAGAACAACGATCGAGTGTCCAAAAAGTGGTTCCATCGTGAAATCCTTTGTCATACGAGCATAACAAATTTGAAGTCACCAGATTCCATCACTTATTTGATTTTAAAATCTATTTTTAAACTTTGATTTTTGTTGCGTGGAAAATTAGTGGTGGCATAATTTGTATTGACCAAAAAGAATGATATCCTTAGGGTTAGGGTAAGGTGAGACTATTTATAAGGAAGGCAAAATATATTTTTATTTGATTATAATATTTATTTTTAATCAAGAACTGTTTGTATTTATCATTAAAAATTCCTATGATCGCATACAATATCCAAATTCGATAAAAATGGACAAGCTGCTACAGTTCGACATTACGGACCCAAGGAAACTCATTTCGTTGAATTCCGAGTCCATTTACTCACACAGCATATTTTTAAAGTCAAACTATTGACAACTTTTGTAACATACCGTCTTTCGTCCACTTCAAGATGGTAATTAAACCAACTCAAACCGTTCGAATGACAGAATGTTATTAGCTTCTGAGGTAAATAGAATAAATCACAGAATCACAGACATAGAAAACAGAATATCTCGCAGCGGAATAAATAAATTATACAATAGTAGTTCATGAAGCTACTAAATAAAAATCAAAATTTATACATACTATCAGAGTTACAAAATTAAATACAGCGGAAGTCTAAATACAAGAATTTCTAATACAAAGGAGAAATAGCCAGAATCAACAGGTAGAGATGATATCTTCAATAGTCTCCAGCTTCAGAAGGTGAAATCTCAACACTGCATTACTCGATCTGACCCGAGCAATAATGCAAAACAAAACAACTCGGATCAGGACTAACATTCTCATGGAAGTAAATCAACTTAAATGAAATATTCAATGAAATGCATCAGTAACTTAAAGGATGTTTAGGATCACCATCCTCTAAGGATCCGTTAAACTAATATCATATAATATAATACGCTATTATAATAGTGTCTATGTTTAAATATACTATTGAAAATAGTGTAAGCGGGATTACCATTATTACCCCTACACCGTTTATACCGTTATCGTACAGTTTGCATATAACACACCAGTACGTCGGCGGATAGGGATGCGCCGTGATACGACAACGCTAAATCAAAATCGTAGGGGGCTCGATCAGTATAATATGACAAGGCACACGAGGAATACCCACGGTAGGATTCTACCGATGCACGCCCGGACCGGTGGTAACGCATAGCCGCAACTACCGCCCACCTCGAACAACACTCCCATAATCAAGGGTGGCCACCAATCAAATCACAAAGTAATAGATATGGTTCGAAGAAGTGTGTCCGATGGAGGTGCGACCTCACTTAATCACGGTATAGCACCTGTTTTAGTCATTTTAATTATGACCCGAAGGTCAAGGCTATCCATCAACGTTCTCTTTCTTCAATCCAGTAATCGCCACCAAACCATCCTACTTCATTCTGGAACTCCACCGCGTACACAGTTGTTAAAGTGGTTTTCGATATTGGCCGAGAGTATGATAATATCCGATCCCGGTCTCTTTAACAACCAAACGTTTACATTTTTCACACCGTGGCCATTTTAATAAAATCATATCTTGAAATAAATTGATTTAAGAAATTTCTTTAATTCAAACCAAACAGGTTATGAATCAATTCCATATATAAAATTTTATATATACCGATTCATATTCAGTTACTTAAAATCGAATTCACTTCATATCAAATATAAATTCAAATAAAAGCAATTTACGTTCATTTCTTACAAAAGTTCATAATTTAAATAAATTCAAATTCGCATTCAGTTGATTTAAAATCAAATTCATTCCTTAATTTGGAAATTCAATTTCAAAACAGGTTCACAATTCAAGTTCATCTCTTAAGTTCGAATTAAATTCAAATTCTCATCTTATATGAGTTCATTTATTAAACCAATATCGTTATATAGATTCAAATCTTTAAACCTCGAATTTAAATCACTAAATATAACTTATCCCTCTTGACTTTATTATTAAAGTTCACAAAATATATATGTATATATATAAGAAAATTAATTTAAAAATAGATATGTATATATATATAAGTTTATAAAATTCTAAAATTAATTAGAAATAGATTATAAACATATATAAGTTTATAACAATATATAAATATATGTCAAAGAAATATTTATTATAATAATATAAAATTAAAATACTTATAGGAGTAAATTATATGGTTTAGAGTAATTAAAATTATAAGTAAAACATTTAAAATCTATATTTACTCATAAATCATTTTAAAACATATAATTCAAAATTTACAAAATTTAAGTTTAAAATAAATATAAATATAAAATATTAAGGTATTATTTTAAAAATCAATTTCTAAATCACTTTACTTTGAAAATACGACCAATGGTGTCCGTATATAGTTTTCTACCCTATGGTCAAGTGATACGGATATTTATCATTTCAACCCGCAATTTATAAAATTTCTACGGGTTTATCATTTCAACCCGCAGTCCCAAATTCAGTAAAAATCATTCAGGTCTATCATTTCAACCCATAACGATTTTCCCTAATCTAATGTCCGTTCGGGTATGTATCATTTCAACCCTTAGTGATTTTTCCTAAACTAGGGGTGTCTACAACATAACAAATCCTCACATATCATCAATCACATCATAGTCATATAAAATCAGTGTACATACATGTCATATGAATATCGTGTCACATATGAAAGTGTATATTTTAAACAAGCAATTTCTACTGACAATCCTATACATTTCATAACAGTTCATTTAGTTGATCTAACATCTATGAAGTAATGTGAGTCAGGTGTGAGATAAACTCACCTTTCGTGGCGACGACAAGCAGATGGATACGAATAGAATCAACACAATCATAAACAAGCTATGATAAGGAAGGCACGACAATGATCTCGACTACAAACGCCATATCAAATCATCGACCAAATCCCAAATAAATAGCAAATCTAATCTCTCTTCTTTTCATTTTTTTTTAGGAGGCCAAACTTTGTTTTTCCGCAAACACGGTTCAACATGAACAAAAACCAAGCAAACTGAAATCAAAGACGGCAATAATTCTCTTGTAAAGAAGGATGCAAACACAGCGCACACTAGAAGGCATGCAGAGGACCATCTTAACATAGCCGAACACTTGAATTTCAAATGAAGATAGAAGAAGCAACAGCAAATTAAACAAAGGGACTCGGCACAAATGACGAAGCATGGTCACCGCCAACAGGCTTAGGCTTGGGTGGCGCCTAATATGGGTCGGAGGGAAAGCTTAAGGGGGTTGCTAACGTTGGCATTCAGGTGCTTGGCAACGGATTTTCGGACGCGGAAGCTTGAGTCACCAGGGAGCTGGGCGCGGAGGGTCGCTGACAGAAGGGGTTCAGACTTTGGTGCGGGAGAGAGTCGGCTTCAGCTGAGCCAGGCAGTAGGAAGAGTGATGCAGCTTGGGTGATCGAGAGAGGTATCGAAGGCGATGGTGACACGAGATGGAAGAGAAGAAAACTAAAGACATTTTCTTTTCCACAAAGGCAAATGAGAAAAATGTGGTTTGGCTTTGGAGATAAAAGGTGGCATTGGAATATGAAAGGTGACCTCGGAAATTAACAAATGGATATGCGTTTGGAAATGTAAATAAAGTGAACAGGCGGAATATGAAACAAAAGGACTGTTTGCACTTGTAGTGAGCGAACGGTTTGGAAAAAAAGTTGAGAAGCCGAAATGGTTTTACTTATGTCTTGAAACAACGTACAGAATTGAAACGCAAATATGTCTTTTGGGTCTATAACGTATGATTTAATATGGAAGGCAAATGGACTTGCATGGCGTGGAAACAAAAAGCATAAACCAAAGGACGTGCATTTAGTTTTGAAAGTGGACATTGGCATGCATGTATTAACCTATTAAACATGAAAGTTTGTAAGTGTGTTTGCATTTTGTTCTTAGGAAACCAAAAGGTTTATAGCTCTTGAAAACTAAAACATGAACTAACGTATGCAAGAATACATGGAACAAATATGCATGGTGTACATGCATGCATGTTTTAAACGTGAAAGTGTGGTTTCAAGGGAAACAAAAATAAAGGAATGGTTTACTAAAATAAAAAGACGGGTTTTGCAGACCCAAAATGATTAGAAAAATGTGTTGAATTCAAATAGTGACACGTTGAACTCAAATGGCTCTATTTCAAAAATGAACTGTGGAAGGTTTTTCGCAATTTCAGCGCGAACCGAGCATCAAAACTGACAAATGAATATATATCGGTGATCAACTCGATGAGACGGTCGCAACGGTATCTAATTTGCAGTGTCAGAACGCTCCGTTCAAAAAGGCATTACGGACCGCTTTTAAAAGGAAAAATGACACAAGAAAACAATTAAACGGAAGTCAAAACGTCCGAAATTTGTGAAACGGAATTTACCGTTGGATTCGTGACAACGAATAGAATACTTTTCATGTTTGTCCGAACTGGTTTCGAAGAGATTTTACGGTCGCTAAAATTTGAACCGTTAGGCGCATCTTTGCACTGAAAATGCGCGTCCGACAAATATTCAAATTTTCCGACGAAACTTTTACCACTGCTACATCTCACTGTACGTATTTCAAAATTCAAATTCCCGTTACAAAAACTAAAAAAATATTTTCAAAATAAAAATTCAATTTAAATCGTTAAAAATAGCGGGATGTTACAGTCTCCCCCACTTAAAAACTTTTCGTCCTCGAAAAGGAACGATGCAGAGAAATAGAAATTAAATAATTAATATTTAAACCAGATGGTTTATATTTATCCACATACATATATATATAATTTGAAATATGTATAAATCAAAAATTAAAATATTTTCAAACCTATGTTAACTACATTTAACTTATAAAACTAGTCAAATTCCCAAATTTTAATATATAAACATCACCAAATAAAATCTTTATAAACCAATTTAAATTTACAAATTCCTATATATATATATATATATATATATATATATATAAGCAATAGCGATATAGATTTCAACCAAGAGAAAGAATTTTCTTATAAAATTTATATAAAAATATATGGTTTATAAAAATAAAATAAAATCTTAAAGTATAAACATCAAATCTTTTAAAATATAGGTTTTACCAAACATAATGTTATTTACAACTATATATCAAAACTGTATTAGGAAAATATCAATTTCAAACCAATATCCAATTAGAATGAACTCGCTAGAAGAATTTTACTCTCCTTCTACTTTCTATCTTGTTAGGGACAAGGATAAATTATAGAATTCAAGTTGAAAGCTGAACGAACGAAAGAACCTAAGCAAAGAGGTTCTACGAAGGAAGATGGATTCGAATGGAAAGGAAATTTCAGAGAAGATCTAAATATTAAACCAAAATTTATATCCAAAAATATTGTTTCAAAAACATTTAGAAACCATTAAAATATATTTATAATTCCAAAATACGCTCTCTCTCAAGAAGGATTCTGCGATTGATTCTACTCATTCTAGGGTATCACTACCCTATCTCTAATGAGCTTTTACCCCATAAGCTAAAACTTGGATAAACCAAAGCTCTGATACCAACTGTAACATACCGTCTTTCGTCCACTTCAAGATGGTAATTAAACCAACTCAAACCGTTCGAATGACAGAATGTTATTAGCTTCTGAGGTAAATAGAATAAATCACAGAATCACAGACATAGAAAACAGAATATCTCGCAGCGGAATAAATAAATTATACAATAGTAGTTCATGAAGCTACTAAATAAAAATCAAAATTTATACATACTATCAGAGTTACAAAATTAAATACAGCGGAAGTCTAAATACAAGAATTTCTAATACAAAGGAGAAATAGCCAGAATCAACAGGTAGAGATGATATCTTCAATAGTCTCCAGCTTCAGAAGGTGAAATCTCAACACTGCATTACTCGATCTGACCCGAGCAATAATGCAAAACAAAACAACTCGGATCAGGACTAACATTCTCATGGAAGCAAATCAACTTAAATGAAATATTCAATGAAATGCATCAGTAACTTAAAGGATGTTTGGGATCACCATCCTCTAAGGATCCGTTAAACTAATATCATATAATATAATACGCTATTATAATAGTGTCTATGTTTAAATATACTATTGAAAATAGTGTAAGCGGGATTACCATTATTACCCCTACACCGTTTATACCGTTATCGTACATTTTGCAAATAACACACCAGTACGTCGGCGGATAGGGATGCGCCGTGATACGACAACGCTAAATCAAAGTCGTTGGGGGCTCGATCAGTATAACATGACAAGGCACACGAGGAATACCCACGGTAGGATTCTACCGATGCACGCCCGGACCAATGGTAATGCATAGCCGCAACTACCGCCCACCTCGAACAACACTCCCATAATCAAGGGTGGCCACCAATCAAATCACAAAGTAATAGATATGGTTCGAAGAAGTGTGTCCGATGGAGGTGCGACCTCACTTAATCACGGTATAGCACCTGTTTTAGTCATTTTAATTATGACCCGAAGGTCAAGGCTATCCATCAACGTTCTCTTTCTTCAATCCAGTAATCGCAACCAAACCATCCTACTTCATTCTGGAACTCCACCGCGTACACAGTTGTTAAAGTGGTTTTCGATATTGGCCGAGAGTATGATAATATCCGATCCCGGTCTCTTTAACAACCAAACGTTTACATTTTTCACACCGTGGCCATTTTAATAAAATCATATCTTGAAATAAATTGATTTAAGAAATTTCTTTAATTCAAACCAAACAGGTTATGAATCAATTCCATATATAAAATTTTATATATACCGATTCATATTCAGTTACTTAAAATCGAATTCACTTCATATCAAATATAAATTCAAATAAAAGCAATTTACGTTCATTTCTTACAAAAGTTCATAATTTAAATCAATTCAAATTCGCATTCAGTTGATTTAAAATCAAATTCATTCCTTAATTTGGAAATTCAATTTCAAAACAGGTTCACAATTCAAGTTCATCTCTTAAGTTCGAATTAAATTCAAATTCTCATCTTATATGAGTTCATTTATTAAACCAATATCGTTATATAGATTCAAATCTTTAAACCTCGAATTTAAATCACTAAATATAACTTATCCCTCTTGACTTTATTATTAAAGTTCACAAAATATATATGTATATATATAAGAAAATTAATTTAAAAATAGATATGTATATATATAAGTTTATAAAATTCTAAAATTAATTAGAAATAGATTATAAACATATATAAGTTTATAACAATATATAAATATATGTCAAAGAAATATTTATTATAATAATATAAAATTAAAATACTTATAGGAGTAAATTATATGGTTTAGAGTAATTAAAATTATAAGTAAAACATTTAAAATCTATATTTACTCATAAATCATTTTAAAACATATAATTCAAAATTTACAAAATTTAAGTTTAAAATAAATATAAATATAAAATATTAAGGTATTATTTTAAAAATCAATTTCTAAATCACTTTACTTTGAAAATACGACCAATGGTGTCCGTATATAGTTTTCTACCCTATGGTCAAGTGATACGGATATTTATCATTTCAACCCGTAATTTATAAAATTTCTACGGGTTTATCATTTCAACCCGCAGTCCCAAATTCAGTAAAAATCATTCAGGTCTATCATTTCAACCCATAACGATTTTCCCTAATCTAATGTCCGTTCGGGTATGTATCATTTCAACCCTTAGTGATTTTTCCTAAACTAGGGGTGTCTACAACATAACAAATCCTCACATATCATCAATCACATCATAGTCATATAAAATCAGTGTACATACATGTCATATGAATATCGTGTCACATATGAAAGTGTATATTTTAAACAAGCAATTTCTACTGACAATCCTATACATTTCATAACAGTTCATTTAGTTGATCTAACATCTATGAAGTAATGTGAGTCAGGTGTGAGATAAACTCACCTTTCGTGGCGACGACAAGCAGATGGATACGAATAGAATCAACACAATCATAAACAAGCTATGATAAGGAAGGCACGACAATGATCTCGACTACAAACGCCATATCAAATCATCGACCAAATCCCAATTAAATAGCAAATCTAATCTCTCTTCTTTTCATTTTTTTTTAGGAGGCCAAACTTTGTTTTTCCGCAAACACGGTTCAACATAAACAAAAACCAAGCAAACTGAAATCAAAGACGGCAATAATTCTCTTGTAAAGAAGGATGCAAACACAGCGCACACTAGAAGGCATGCAGAGGACCATCTTAACATAGCCGAACACTTGAATTTCAAAGGAAGATAGAAGAAGCAACAGCAAATTAAACAAAGGGACTCGGCACAAATGACGAAGCATGGTCACCGCCAACAGGCTTAGGCTTGGGTGGCGCCTAATATGGGTCGGAGGGAAAGCTTAAGGGGGTTGCTAACGTTGGCATTCAGGTGCTTGGCAACGGATTTTCGGACGCGGAAGCTTGAGTCACCAGGGAGCTGGGCGCGGAGGGTCGCTGACAGAAGGGGTTCAGACTTTGGTGCGGGAGAGAGGCGGCTTCAGCTGAGCCAGGCAGTAGGAAGAGTGATGCAGCTTGGGTGATCGAGAGAGGTATCGAAGGCGATGGTGACACGAGATGGAAGAGAAGAAAACTAAAGACATTTTCTTTTCCACAAAGGCAAATGAGAAAAATGTGGTTTGGCTTTGGAGATAAAAGGTGGCATTGGAATATGAAAGGTGACCTCGGAAATTAACAAATGGATATGCGTTTGGAAATGTAAATAAAGTGAACAGGCGGAATATGAAACAAAAGGACTGTTTGCACTTGTAGTGAGCGAACGGTTTGGAAAAAAAGTTGAGAAGCCGAAATGGTTTTACTTATGTCTTGAAAAAACGTACAGAATTGAAACGCAAATATGTCTTTTGGGTCTATAACGTATGATTTAATATGGAAGGCAAATGGACTTGCATGGCGTGGAAACAAAAAGCATAAACCAAAGGACATGCATTTAGTTTTGAAAGTGGACATTGGCATGCATGTATTAACCTATTAAACATGAAAGTTTGTAAGTGTGTTTGCATTTTGTTCTTAGGAAACCAAAAGGTTTATAGCTCTTGAAAACTAAAACATGAACTAACGTATGCAAGAATACATGGAACAAATATGCATGGTGTACATGCATGCATGTTTTAAACGTGAAAGTGTGGTTTCAAGGGAAACAAAAATAATGGAATGGTTTACTAAAATAAAAAGACGGGTTTTGCAGACCCAAAATGATTAGAAAAATGTGTTGAATTCAAATAGTGACACGTTGAACTCAAATGGCTCTGTTTCAAAAATGAACTGTGGAAGGTTTTTCGCAATTTCAGCGCGAACCGAGCATCAAAACTGACAAATGAATATATATCGGTGATCAACTCGATGAGACGGTCGCAACGGTATCTAATTTGCAGTGTCAGAACGCTCCGTTCAAAAAGGCATTACGGACCGCTTTTAAAAGGAAAAATGACACAAGAAAACAATTAAACGGAAGTCAAAACGTCCGAAATTTGCGAAACGGAATTTACCGTTGGATTCGTGACAACGAATAGAATACTTTTCATGTTTGTCCGAACTGGTTTCAAAGAGATTTTACGGTCGCTAAAATTTGAACCGTTAGGCGCATCTTTGCACTGAAAATGCGCGTCCGACAAATATTCAAATTTTCCGACGAAACTTTTACCACTGCTACATCTCACTGTACGTATTTCAAAATTCAAATTCCCGTTACAAAAACTAAAAAATATTTTCAAAATAAAAATTCAATTTAAATCAGAATTTAAATCGTTAAAAATAGCGGGATGTTACAACTTTTCACATTAAAATCCCCACGGCCACATACTAACTCCAAAAATCACGAAAATTGAAATCAAACAATAATTTAATATTCTGGATCCAACAAAATTAATTTCATCGAAATCGGAGATTATTTGCAAAACTGGCTATTTTTAAAGTTCTAAATAAACCCATTTAAATATTAATAAATTTAAAAATAATTAAATTTAATTTTAATAAATTAATATTATCGTATACATTCATAATAGAATATCATACAGCTCCAAAATATTCCTATCTTAATTTATAACTCGATATTTCATATACAGTGTTAAATCGATACCCAATTTATATTAAAAATCCTTTTATAATATAAATAAATTTTTATAAATTATAAAAGAATTCCATAGCGACTATTTTAAAATTTTATTTGGACACAACTTACAATCTACACGATGAAATCTCGATTTTTCTCTTCCATTAGAAAAATATACTTCACCAGCTCCTAACGTTTCTTGTTTCACAGAAATCCGGCTTAAAATGGATTATGTATATTCGTTTAAAGTTCGAATTGCCAAATTATGAACTGCCATGCCATTTTGAGCTCGATTATAATTATAATATAAATTATACGTTCAACTGACATTTATAAATAAAGTCATTAATATAATTCAAATTCTAAACTGAATTAAATCTTATAAATGGTCCAACTCAACACAATATTGTGAATTCCATTATTTCTGACTATTTCAAAATTAAATATATTATTCTATTAATTATATTAATTAAATATTCAATATTATTTAATTAAACAACCATTTAAATTTCTAAATCACTATTAAATTAATTATTATACCATAAAAATACGGGACGTTACATTATTCCCACCTTAAAATAATTTTGTCCTCGAAATTGCTAAGGTAGAAAACAAACCCTATTAATTGGGTTAAAAATTATTTGTTTACTTCTTAACTTTAGTTTCAATTAAACCAATTAATTTAAATTAAATATTAATTCATTCTAAAAAAGTAAAATTTTCAAAAATTCCAAAAAATTTCTAACACCTTAAATTTCTGAATAATTTTGCCAGCACCTCCTTTATACGGCTCAATCGGTGCAATAACAACTCTCCTCTCTAGGCCTTCTCCAATCCAAAAGAAAATCAAACAGCCAAGCAGCTTGCCAAATCGGCTCGTAAAAATCTCATAACATATGAAATATAAACTTGTACCTTTTTGTCGGGCAAATCCTTATATCCTTTCCATCTGCTACCAATTCAGCATATACCAATATTATCACAATCAATCTTCAATCGATTCACCCCCAAATCCAATCATTCTATATCAAATCCAAGTCTCATTTTAAACTCGAGTTCCTTTCTTGATTCCAAACTCTTGACTTACCCATCCAATACCATTTCAAATTCCTATATCACAAATTCAATTTTTCTCGATATTATTCAATTTCAATTTGCTTTCCCAAATTTTTATTAATTTGGTTTTACTTCAAACAATCTTTTTCTGCGAGATTTTAAATAGCTTAGCTTTTCGAAAAAATCAAACTTTCTTTTTAGGATTCAAAACAACTTGTTTCCTAAAAATAATACGAACATAAAATCATTGGTAGTAAGCCGTCACTTAGAAACTCGAAAATGAACACCGATGATGTTCGGATCATCATCGGAATTATTTTCCAGCGACCGAAGCAAGTTCAGTACTATATCACTTTCAAAACCATTTCTAAGCACTTCCATTTTGAAATACATTTCAAAATATCATTCACAATGCTTGTAAAACAATTTAAAATCTCCGAAGATTTTAAAATTCTCATATATTTAAACCAAATCTATTTTCAAACACTTTTCCAAATTTCTAGGGTTTTAATTTCAATTTTGATTTTAATTTCAAATTTAATTCATCTGATTTCATATATCGCACTTATATGAATCCTGATTGTTTTTTATAATCATTTCAATTATAATCTTATTCGACTAATATAACAACCAACACATCTAATATACTATAATATTTCCAAATATAAATCATTCTTTTATGTCAAAATAGAACTTAGGTAAAATTATTTCATTTACCCTTTTTTCAAAACATACCGTGTCGGTTCATCGTATTCGAGTGTTTAGAAACCCCTACCAATACAGAGTATCAAACCAATCGACCCGAATTCATAAACAACTCAACCAATAAATCTCCATAATATAAAAAAAAAATCTAAAATTTGTTCTCTTGTATGTATACACTCAACTCAATCTAGGGTATTACTAACGCCATCTCTATTGAGTTACGCCACAGAGCCAAGGTAGTACTTAACCTTCAGCTCTGATACCACTGTAACGACCCAGGGTTTTTGACCCAGAAAGTCAACATAAAACCCGTGTCAATTATTCAGGCATTGAACAATCCAGATCGTTAATAGAAAGAAATTAGTGGGTGAGATTAAATAAGATAGAAAATTAGAAAAGAAGAAGAAGAACAATATACAACAGAATCAGAGTAAACACGAATCTCAAAGCGGAACGAATAAAATATACAATATAACATAACTTTGAAATACAAATCTGTACTTGAATATACATATCATTATCAAAGTACATCACTTGAAACACAGTGGAAATAGATAATTACTATATAATCCTGAAGCCTCCTTCAACAAGCTCTCAGTATATCTGTAAAATCCTGACTATTTGACTGCCCGTACAAAATTTGGCACCCAAAAGTTTAGGGAAGAGAAAACAAAATAAACTCTGTGTCAGTCAAGGGACTGGTGTGAGCAAAAAATTTAAACAGTTTGAGGAAATAAATGATATCTCATAAGACCACGTCGTATAACACAGAACAGGTTTTTCCCTTACGAGAATCCAAAACACTTGATTTAACTTTCAAAATCCTTTTGAAAGAAACGGTAATCTTTATATCAAAGCTCTTTTGGTATTATAATAGTGTCTATCAACAAGAACTAAATAATCATCTAGCGGAACGCTTTCATCTCACATTCCACATACATAATATATAATCAAAAACCATTGGTACTTATTGGGTAATGAATTCCAATTGGCAAGGTATGGGACCACTTCCGACAGTGTATCTCTAGAAAGGAATACACCGGGTTCAACAAGAACATCTTATAACCCAGGCTAAACATGATTGGTCACTCATTTCGCTTGAGTGTACCAAATGTATTATCACAAACGGTTGGGATTAGCTACCATTTCCCGAAAGGGACAACATCAAAATAGATTATAAAAGTAAATGGAATTTCTCTAGATCAGGTGACAATACACCCTAATTGGCAGCTAACCATTAAGCCATGCGACCTACCCGATTTTATACCATTTCCTTCTTGTGAGGCTAGGGTCCATAACGTATAGATCACACCTTTATTTACTTTGAATGTCACATTGTCACCCCCCAAATCACAAATTGATTTCCCTAAAAATACCAAGGGTATACAACTAAGAGAAACAGATTCCTCTGCCACCAAACGTAAATACGTTTGAAGAGATTAACTTACGCGATCTATCGAATATACTCTGTCGGACATTCTTCCATATAGATTGTCTTGGGACTGCATAAACCAAAGGTACTATTCTGTAAACCCATCGTAGGCCATTTCTACCTAGGATTTGCTAGAACGACCCTTGCATAAAATCCGTCTTCAATTATCTTCATCATATTTGATTCGCCACACTAATGCCCATACGGAGTGGTTTTCAGATAATAAATCTGATCCCAGTCTCTCCATATTGACGACGGAAAAATGGTCAAAACTTTGATGGTCTATTATTTAACTATCAAAGGAAAATATCCATACACACAATGATCTTATTTCCAAATGGAAATTTTATCGATCAATTATCAATCAACATTTTTCCCTTTAAATTAATTTGTCATTAATTTATTTATTGCCCCATTTCCTATTTCCATATATTCATAAATCCTTAGTTTCTAAATTTAGAAAATATACGTTATTATCATTGGAAAACGTTTCCATTTCTTATTCATGCATCATTACTCTCCCACATCTATCAGTCTCTAATTGTAAACTAGTAAGAGAACAATTCCTTGAATATCAACCTCAATGGCCGAAACCAACATTAGATCGATACCCAGAAAACCATTCAACTTAACTAAACTCCAATCAGTTTCTAATTCCCTTAATTTCGTTTTTTATCTTCTTATCAAATCATTCTTTATGCAACTCTAGGATTCAGTTTACGAATTCAATTCTTCTATGAAAAAGATTGGTTATAACGATAACGTTATAATCCATACTCTTAAAATATCTAACTTCAAAATATAACTTTTATTCATTAATTTGAATAAATAATAATTAATTAAATAATTTAATAAATAAATCATGATTTAAAAACCAGAAAGTAAATCGTACTTTCCTACATTCGATATAATCGAATTTCAACGTATAATTCTCTTTCGAATAATCTCTATTCGATTAACTCTTTTTCTAGTAACTAATATTTAATTAACACTCTTACGAATAATTATATTCGATTAACTTTCATTTGAATAACCAATATTCGATTAACTCTCTTTCGATTAACAAATATTCTATTAACTCTCGTTAGAATAACCATATTCGATAACTCTCTTCGAATAATTTATATTCGATTAACTCTCTTTCGAATAACCAAATCCGATTAACTATCTTTTGGAATAACTAATATTCGATTAACTCTCTTTCGAATAACCAATATTCGATTAACTCTCTTTCGAATAACCAATATTTGATTAACTCTTTTTCGAATAACTATATTCAATTAACTCTCTTTCGAATAACTATATTCGATAACTCTCTTTCGAATAACTATATTCGATAACTCTCTTCGAATAATTTATATTCGATTAACTCTCTTTCGAATAACCAATATTCTATTAACTCTCTTTCGAATAACCAATATTCGATTAACTCTCTTTCTAACAACTATGTTTGATAAATAATTTCTTAAAATAAACTATTTTATAACATTTGGTCTAGTCAAATTTTAATTACAAATCTTTATGAATTTTATTTTATCTCTATTCATATTTCGAACATCGAAATAAATTCCATCCTTTCCTTTTTAAAACAACTCCCAATTTCCTATTTTGTATTTACTATTGAATTTACAATCCAAATTATCCACTGATAATTATTTTTATTTCATTTATAAACATTGTTTATAAATCACATTACTTGTTTTTATTATTAAACAAGTTATTTATTTCAAGCCATTCGAACATCCATTTCTATTTTTAAAATATATTCTCCTTTTTCAAATTCATATTCCATCCTTTATAGTTCCCTGTATAAAGGTTAAATTTACATTCTATTTTCAAATATCGGTTTTATAACCGATTTTCATTTCTCTATATAAATTCAGAATTTTGTATTAAATTTATCCAATGATAAATATTTTACTTAATTTATAAAACATTATATATAAATTAATCGTCCCAATTTATTTGTTAAAACAGATTTCTATTTAATTCTAGCTTAAATTAATCTTTTCCATTTATTTGTTAAAACAGATTTCTATTTAATATTTGTTTTCCAAATATTCTCTTTTTATAAATTCTATTCATTTTATAAATATTTCTTTTTATAAAATCATATTCATTTCCCAAATAATTCTATACATTTTAAAAATAATTCCTTTTATAATTCTATTTGTTTTCCAAATAATTCCTTTTATAATTCTATTTGTTTTACTAGATCTGTACAGATAATTCTATACAGATGTTAAACAATATAAATAACATCAATTTCTTTTCAATATATATATATATATTACTAGACCTACAATGTTAACCAGTCGATTAGTAGTTCATCCAAACAATCAACATACAGCAATCAACAAACATTTGTTAGTTCTAAAAATACGTCATAAAAATATAAAATGTGTAGAGTTAGTGAGATTACTCACATTGGACAATTATCGCTAAATAACGATAACTGTCGTTGATTCAAATCAGGCAATTTATTTTGCTATAAATTGTAACGAGCTCCAATTCACTACCAGTCAGTTCCATTGTGTTGCCTTCGTCCATACGATCCCCACGGATCTTGTTTCGCTGAATTCTGATCACATATGACTAAGATATTTAATTTACAAGTTACGACACTATTTTAAAATAAATAAAATTATACTTACATTTATTTTTATAAAAGGGGCCTCGTTTAAACTCAGCCCATGATCAAACCGTACCGCCTAAAGCCTTCTTCCTTCTCCTACATGCTGCGACTCCCTGTAGGAAAACATGGCCATTCCCTAATCTTTAACTCCAAACTACACCATCTCCACAACACTAAAACTCAAGTACAAATTAACAAACTTCATCACTTCAAAATCTCCACAAAACCATACCATGAAAGTCACTTTTGCACTCCTGGGACCAAACGCATTGAGTAGCGTTTCTGCGTGCTCCAGCGTATTTTTAATCAACACTTTTTGTTCCCAAACCACCCCAAAATTTCACCCATGAATCTTTTCAATACCGCAAACACAACTACAACATCTAAAAGTCAGATCGATGCTCATATCTCTCAAATATCCTAAACCTAGGTCTACTACCTAAATTCCAGTACTCTAGAAAATGATTGAGTGTCCAGAAACTGGTACTGTTGTGAAGCCCTTTGTCATACGAGCATAACAAATCCGAAATCACCACATTCCATCAATTATTTGATTTTTAAATCTATTTTTAAACTTTGGTTTTTGTTGCGTGGAAAATTAGTGGCGGCTAAATTTGTATTAACCGGAGAGAATGATATCCGTAGGTTTAGGGTAAGGTGATACTATTTATAGAGAAGGTAAAATATTTTTTTATTTGATTATTATACTTATTTTTAATCAACCGTTGTTTATATTTATCATTAAAAATTTCTATGATCACATACAATATCCAAATTCGATAAAGTGGACATGCAACTACAGTTCGACATTACGGACCCAACGAAACTTGTTTCGTCGAATTCTGAGTCTGTTTGCTCAGACAACATATTTTAAAGTCAAATTATTGACTGTTTTTCACATTAAAATCCCCCACGGCCACATGCTGATTCCAAAATTCACGAAAATTGAAATCTAATAATAATTTAATATTACGGATCCAACAAAATTAGTTTCATCGATAATGGAGGTCGTTTGCAAAACTAGCTATTTTCAAAGCTCTAAATAAGCCAATTTAAATATGAATATATTTAAAAATAATTAAATTTAATATTAATAAATTAATATTATTGTATATATTAACAATGGAATATCATACATCTCCAAAATATTCCTATCTGAATTTATAACTTGATATTTCAAATCTAGTGTTAAATCGATACCCAATTTATATTTAAAATTCTTTTATAATATAAATAAATCGTTATAAATTATAAAGGAATTCCATAGCGACTATTTTAAAATTTGATTTGGACACAACGCACAATCTACATGACGAAATCTCGATTTTTCTCTTCCATTAGAAAAATATACTTCACTAACTCCAAACGTTTCTTATTTCATAGAAATTTGGCTCAAAATGGATTCTTTATGTTCGTTTAAAGTTCGAATTGCCAAATTACAAACCGCCGTGCCATTTCGAGCTCAATTATATTTATAATATAAATTATACGTTGAACTGACATTTATAAATAAATTCGTTAAAATAATTCAAATTCTAAACTTAATTAAATCTTATAAATGATCCACTTCAACACAATATTGTGAATTCCACTATTTCTGACTATTTCAGAATTAAATATATTATTCTATTAATTATATTAATTAAATATTCAATATAATTTAATTAATCAACCATTTAAATCTCAAAATCTCTATTTAAATAATTAAATAAATAAATTATTATACCGTAAAAATACGGGATGTTACATGCTATATCTAAAATCAAGAGAGATGCCAATTATTGTCATCTCCAGACTCGTGTTGGGTTTTTGTTAAATCCTGCCCCGAGCACCGTTACATGTATTTCTTAATTAAGTTCATACTCCGCCTTCTGTTCAACCTGTAATATTGTCATCGCCATACAAGTATCTCGCCCATATGGAAAATCAAACCTCGTCATATAAACGCTATGATATGTTGTCTTCATTTAGTATGCCGTGTGGTGTAGTTCATAATTTATTTGCTGCTATCCTATGGCGTTGTTTTTATTCTCACACAGAAAAACCATCACACCGCATCCAAAAACACTCACAAGAGTTTACACACTAAATAAAATTGCGCAATCAGCTCATTAAGGTGCACTTGTTTGTCGGGTACGCAATATATTTCTTTACTCAACAGTAAATCCATAACCTGCTCAACATGTGTGTGTACATATATATATATATATATATACATATACATATATATGCATATCTATCTAATATATAAATCCAGTTTGAACTAAATTTTCTATTCATCTTTATATTATACTTGATTTGGCTTTAGTTATCATTTATTCTCATGTTGGTTAAATTAATTATCATACATTATTTTTATTAGTTAAACTAATAATCAAACATAACAACCATCAATCAATTTGTTTATTAAAATTTTCAAATATATAACTCTTATATATAGTCAAAAATCATATTTTTAGTCCAAATCACAACAATAAACTCTAACTAAGTTTTGGTTCTCACACCAGTCAATTGGAAATATATAGATATCCCACTTTCGAAACTCAAACATAAGCTCTGATGATGATGCATCAATCATCAGAATCATCTCCGAGTGACTAAAGCGTGATTCTATGTCTATCTAGTATATTTAAGACTTTGAATATACGTTCATGATGCATATATGCAAAATCTTCATATATTCGATTGTTCAAATTCAATATAAAATAAGACACATAAATAAGTATAATAAGATATAATTTTCAAAATTAAATTTGTTTTATAAATAAACAGAACTCTTCAAACTCATTCTAGGGCATTACTAACTCTATCTGTAACGAGTTATTCTTATAGGATGTTACTAATCCTATCTATGATGAAATCTTTCATTTGGTTCTAATGTGGCTTGTTCTCGAGCCTTGTAAACCAAAGCTCTGATACCAAACTGAAACGTCCCAAACTTCCCCGATTCTCGAAGAGATGGAGGAGCCTGGATTGCTATGAGAACACGACGCATCAGAACACAAACAATAGAGCATTCCATTGCTATTATATTAGAGTACAAGATATCAAAATATGAATATATAATTTACAGCGGAATATATCAGAGAATTAAATTACAAAACAGCAGAAAATATATATACATAAGTACAATGCATAGCAAAAAATAACAACTAACACAACTGAAAGAGATATACGGATACAAAGTTTTCTGAATATATCTCCAGCTGTAATCCAGGATCCTGTGAAAAGAAGTATCTACTAAAACCAAACTACTAGCTGCCCATGTGGAAAATATGGGCAGCCAGAGTTTAGGCTAAAACAATAAACTCTGAGTCAGTCATGGGAATCATATGAGAACTAAAACAGTTATTAACTTTATTTTAATGCTTTTTGAAAAATGAAGCTATTATAAGACTCAGGTCCACAATGCAATGCAAGCTGGAGGATAGAGTTTTACTTTGTAATAGCCAAACTTGCTTGGTACATTTAAAACAAATCATTTTGAAATTACTTTAAGTGCATAGTGTTAAAACAACTTCAAATATAAATGTATCAATCATAGACGACATGAGCGTCTCATGCCACTATGCTGCCAAATAGGTTTACAACTAAAACCAAAAAGTGTCATACTGGAAATTGGAATTCCATCATGAGTCAAGGTAGGGGATGGTCTCCTTACCGATTCGGATCACCTCTAGCAAGATGACCCAGGATTACACATTCTTGGCAACCCTTGGATCCTCCAAGGCCGGTTCACATTTACTTTAGTGGATTGGTTATTCCTGAACACACCTTTCCTGGTCCTATCGGACCTCTAAAATGGTCAGTACGTCAACCAATCATATCCGAGGCACCTCGCAATCCATCATCCACATAAGTTAAAATGTCTGGGCTCCATACCATGACACCACTTCTAGGGAGAAAGTAACATCGTGCACTCCTTGGGTCCCTTATCGCATTTTTGACTCAGACCAGGTGTGAGGCTGCGAATTAACGTTATACACAAAGCTATGCTAATTAAAGATGTGCTTTGATCGTCAACAACAAGACTCTGCTTTTCAACAAAAGCCCTTTTCTTTTGCATCTTAGCATGCCACATTATCAATCCATACCATACCACTTATTTCCACCAATATATAATCTCTAAGCTCGTACGTCTTAGAGAAGTGTGTTAAGAAAGAGAATAAATTCTCTGCCACCAAACAAATATATGTCTAGCAGAGATCAACGAATACAGTATAAGGGAATATAACTTATACATGTCATTAATTTACAAGTCCGTTCTGGGTCTGAAAAAAACCGAAGGCACCTTATTCCTCGTCCCATATGTCCAATATAGGAGAGAGGTTGTAACACCCCACCTCCATTAAGGTCACTCACAAAGGGAATGCCTTAACTTTGATGGAGCGTTTTAGTAGACTGAACAGAATATTACAAGACAGATAAGTACTTGAAAAATTATAACTTTATTACAGCAGAAGTAGAAATAAGTTTGGTTACAACTTTCTAAATCACAATACCAAAACTCAAGTACACAATTATCAGTCTTATACAAAATCCTTCAGAATGTAAAGTTTCAAAGCCATAATCCCCAACATAAACTACCATGAAAAGATAGAGTCAAAGTCAAGCAATACTCCAAGCACTTCAAGCAGAGAGAATCAGAATCAAGCTCCTATGTTTCCACCCTGAGCACCTAGGGGGAAACGGAAAGAAAAGGGGCGAAAACAAACGAGGTCAGACATAAAGTCTGGCGAGTCCAGTGACTTCTAGCATACAAACAGATAATATTATCATGACATGTAAATAAAGCTGGATGAGAGATTACGTCAATAGGAATAACAGATATACTTTAAGTTAACAGAAGAAACAGAATGATGTAAACCAAGTTATGTTCCTTACTTACATCTTACTTCTCTACACTAATACTAGTATAACAGAGTGAGGTGTTACCCTAATGTCTAAACTGAAACAGAATCGAAACCAAATAATCAATACAAAAACAGAATGTTAGTAATGGGCCTTCACCACCCCAACAGACAGAAGTTACAGAAGCAGAATACTAATAATGGGCCTTCACCACCTCAACAAACAGAAGGTACGGAAACAGAATACTAATAATGGGCGTTTACCACCCAACTAATGGGCCTTTACCACCCCAACATACAGAAGGTACGGAAACAGAATCGGAAACGTAATCAGAGACGGAAACAGAATAAACCCTACGGAAATAGAATGTCAAAATTAGGTGTACACTAGTAATGGGCCTTTACCACCCCAACAGACGGTACCACGCAGAAACAGACTGGTGTTACCACCCAACAGAAACAGACGGTACCAACAGAAACAGACTGAGCTAAGTGTACCCTAAGTCCTACCCCAAGCGATCGGCTCCCTAATACATAAATACCCTGTCTCGGCCCCACAGTAGGGTCTATCACTCCCTAAAGTGGCAACCTATTGGCACAGAACTATTTATAGATGTCATGGTGTCTTAGAACCTTAGAGCAGACCGGATCCATGCACGCACATGACCCGATTGGAACGCACCACCAACACCCCTCGCCATTATCAAAATGAACCGCTTATAATTAGTTCAGTAAGCGTGCTCAGACCCCTACATCGCGTGGGGTTAAAGTTTTTGATACCAGAAAGGGTTACTGACTAATATGGGTCCCAAACAACAGATGTCACAAGTATTTCCCCTCCTAACCTTGTGTCCCCAGACTAACAGATTTCAGATTAACTTGTTTACAAGTTTCAGACATACAGAGTTCAGATTTACTAGTTCACATATCAGACAATCAAGTTAACAAGTTTTCAGACTAACGGATCATATGTATAGTTTTAACAGACTTACAGATTGTCTAACTTTGTATTGGGCCTACAGATTCACGAAACGGGTTTGTTAAATTCATCAGTCCAGTTGGTTTAACCCTATCCACCCAACACGTTTTAGACATCATATTTATCTCAGATTTGAATTAATTAAATATTAATGCACAGACTTCTCACATTAGATCGGTAGCTTTTGGCCGTTGGATATGTCGGGCGATTCCGGGCAGACTTCTGCCACAAGCCAGACCTAACCTCGTGTCTAAGCAAATTTTAGTACGCCTACGACCTCTCACATTAGACTGACAGTTTGCGGATGCTGGTCAAGCCCGTTAGTTCCGGGCCAGCTTCTACCGTAAACGGAGTCTAACCTCGTGTCATAGCCACTTTATTCCATTACAGAAAATATCAAACTAATTATGTCCATTTAGCAGATTTAACTTCTTTACAAGTTACAGCAGATTATCCAAAGTTCTATTAACATGTTTTGCTCAATTTTAGATCTAACCTCCAAATTACAATTATTCAGCTTTCAACAGATTAAGCAATTCAACAGATTTAGCAGATAACAGATCTAGTAGATTAGGCAATTTAGCAGATTAGCAGAACAGGCAATTCAACAGATTTAACAGATTAAGCAGTTCAGTAGATTAGCAGATTTAACATTTCTTAAAAATTCTATTTACATATCTTGCCTAATCATAAATTAAGCCTAAACTTACATGCTCAAATCATGGTCATAATTCATAATACAATATATGCCCCTAAATATTCGTTAAACTTTGCATAGTATAGAACACTCTCTAAAAGCTCCAGATCATGATATGAATTATGCCAAATTATAATGCCAATATCCAAAAATCCATATTTAGGCCTATTTACAATAATATTTATCCAATTTTAATATAGGTCTTTACGCCTAAGTTTCATATTCCTTTTTCAAGTCATGAATCATTATAAAATATACCCAAAAATCTAGATCTTTAAATTATATCCTCTCAAAATCAGATCTTAATTTTTATATGCATTATGTCCCCAAGTTTCAAGTCATATGTTATCATTCAATGATTCCTCTTCTTCCAAATCACACAGTATGCACAGATCTAGATTTAATTTACAACATATGTCCTTTTCTCAAATCAGTCACAGATCAGTTATGTCCAATTATGCATTATTCATTATTTACCCCAAAATTTAGCGTTCGTGCGTTAATCTCTTATGAGATTTGGCACAGGCTTGTAGTGGTCTGGCTATAGAACAGAAAGAAAAAAAGAGAATAGTCACAGAAAAATAGATCTAACAGATAAGAACATGCATAACCTCAGATTCATATTTATAACCATGTCAATATCATAATTAAAGTTCATATCTTAAAATAACTGTACTCACAAAAAGGGAACGATTCTTATATTCTGGAATCTATATTCTGCCACTGAATAGCTCTCCTTTGGCATAGACTATCGATTAGATTAGAAAATAGTTGTTCTCTTTTAATTCTATTCAGATTGGAATAAGATGCACTAGTTCCAGCTTAGATTTCAGCAGAGTAGCGATGCCATTATTTTATTTTAATTAGAATAGAGGCAGAGTATAGGCAGAATGAAATTGTGTGGACATAAAGTGAGGTTTGGGGGTGTTTCTATAGGAGAATAGGGTGATTTAGAGCCTTTAGATCAGTCCAGAAGTCATCAGAACCACCTAGCTCGAAGACAGGTCATCCAGCCACTCAGAAGAAGACACGTCATCACAGAACACTCCAGAATTCTGTGATGGATCGGTATGGGCGCACTTGGCAGGTGCGCCAGTGTATTTTTGTACTGGCGCACTTCACAAGTGCGCCAGTGTATTCAGGCCTGTTTCCGGTTTTTCTGCCTAACTTCGTTCGTCCATATCTTCTTCATACGGTATCTGTTTTACGCAAACTCAGAATCTATCTCAAGCAGAATTTCGATATGAACGCAATGGCGCAACCCATTTCCCTAAATTCTTCTCCTAAAAATTAAGTATACTTTAATGTGTTACTTATATGTTCACAGAAAATACGGGGTGTTACACTCTCCCCTCCTTAAAGGATTTTGTCCCCGAAATCTTCAAGTTAAGAAGAATGTGTCCTACCATCCAATCATCCATCTACTCAACCATCATCCACAAGCATCCATTGTCCTTAGAAAGCTTCTAATGTTGTATGAACATATGCAAAAGTGTGTGTATATGTCTCTTATCTAATGCAAAGATCAGGCGGTCTACTGATTCAGTTGACCTCCTTAATGCGAATTATGTTAGTGCTATGAGTCCAATTATGTATATAAGAAATCCTATTTGATACACTTCATTTCTATATGAGTGCATAACCATTCATCCAAATGCAACATCCATATGATGAGTCAATCATTTTGCATCGAAATATTGAAAAATGCACACACATCCATATGCAGTATGAAAGTGTTATTGAGTCGATCTAGTGCCTAGTGTGTGTGTATATGCATCCACGAGCAACCACTAGCAACCACTTGCAACCATCAAACATAACATGTCTCAAACACATGTTTACACCCATTAGTTTCTACCTAAAGGTCGAAGACTCGATTGATAGGATACAGTTGAGTGATAGAAGCAAGTACGATTAAAACAAGAGCTCTGTTCCTATTAGACATCGGTTAAGAAAATAATTCCCTAAGTACTAACCGCGAAGACCGAAATCAACATCCGATTGACACCCAATGAATTACTCCCATTAAACAATTCCAAACTAGAAATCTACTTCACGCTTCGAGTAAAAACCCCTAACCTTATCAGAAATATTCAGATACTTACAAACTATTGGTACAGATCATATTATCAAATGATTCTTAGGAAACTAAGCATGATAAAACCCGACCATATCCCACAAAAAACAGAATGAACGCGTCATAGTCAACTTAACGCCTAACACAGATACCCTCAAACCCCAACCTATCAAAAATAGATGAGTCGTAACCCTCATGGGGTTTGAGACTATAGCGGGATTAGAAACAAGACTAGTATTAAAGTGCAGAGTCTCAATTATAGAATCAAAATGCCAAAATCAAAGAGAGTTTTAACTCAATAATCACATAAGGAAATTAAACTTTCTACGGAAAATTTTCCACCTCTATCATGTCCACCAACTACGAGAACATTCACCTACCTTCTAGAAGATTCTACCCTTTGCCCTTGCCTTCTGGGTTAATCCTTGATCAGATGTCCTCTCACCGCACTGAAAACAACCAGTCTTCTTACATGTTAACAAGTCTTTCTCTAACGTTGCCCCCATCGCGCGGAAAACCCTACGAAGCTCGAAATAGGATTAGCCGTAGGTGAAATTACTGCGGCTACAGATGGAAGTTAGGCACTTCTTTGCCCTTCGACAGGCGTCGTAGTCTCATCATGCCTACGGAACCATGCCACAATGAGGTTACCTCCCAGAAAGCCAGGAGCCCTGGAGACTCAAAAAAGAAAGAAACAAGGATTAAACAGAAAATCAAAAGATAGATATATGGCTTTGGG
This sequence comes from Allium sativum, assembly GCA_030737875.1. Lineage (NCBI taxonomy): Eukaryota > Viridiplantae > Streptophyta > Magnoliopsida > Asparagales > Amaryllidaceae > Allium > Allium sativum. The sequence continues at coordinate 194,705,488 of CM060913.1, forward strand.
GACTATGTTTTTCAAAATAAACTTTCCTTTTGAAAATACTACCTTTTTAAAACCTTTTTGAAAATAGTTTTCAAAAACTTTTTATCAATTCTGGTAACCTTCAGATCTGATACCAAGTGTAACACCCCACCTCCGTTAAGATCACTCACAAAGGGAATGCCTTAACTTTGATGGAGCGTTTTAGTAGACAAAACAGAATATTACAAGACAGATAAGTAGTACTTGAAAAATTATAACTTTATTACAGCAGAAGTAGAAATAAGTTTGGTTACATCTTTCTAAATCACAATACAAAAACTCAAGTACACAATTATCAGTCTTATACAAAATCCTTCAAAATGTAAAGTTTCAAAGCCATAATCCCCAACATAAACTGCCATGAAAAGATAGAGTCAAAGCCAAGCAATACTCCAAGCACTTCAAGCAGAGAGAATCAGAATCAAGCTCCTATGTTTCCACCCTGAGCAACTAGGGGGGAACGGAAAGAAAAGGGGCGAAAACAAACGAGGTCAGACATAAAGTCTGGCGAGTCCAGTGACTTCCAGTATATAAATAGATAATATTTTCATGACATGTAAATAAAGCTGGATGAGAGATTACATCAACAGGAATAACAAACATACTTTAAGTTAACAGAAGAAACAGAATGATGTAAACCAAGTTACGTTCCTTACTTACATCTTACTTCTCTGCACTAATACTAGTATAACAGGGCTAGGTGTTACCCAAATGTCTAAACTGAAACAGAATCGAAACAGAATAATCTATACAGAAACAAAATGCTAGTAATAGGCCTTCACAACCCCCAACAGACAGAAGGTACAGAAGCAGAATACTAATAATGGGCCTTTACCACCCCAACAAACAGAAGGTACGGAAACAGAATACTAATAATGGGCCTTTACCACCCAACTAATGGGGCTTTACCACCCCAACAGACAGAAGGTACGGAAACAGAATCGAAAACGGAATCGGAGACGGAAACAGAATAATCCCTACGGAAACAAAATGTTAGAATTAGGTGTACACTAGTAATGGGCCTTTACCACCCCAACAGACGATACCACGCAGAAACAGACAGGTGTTACCACCCAACAGAAACAGACGGTACCAACAGAAACAGACAGAACTAAGTGTACCCTAAGTCCTACCGCAAGCGATCGGCTCCCTAATACATAAATACCCTGTCTCGGCCCCACAGTAGGGTCTATCACTCCCTAAAGTGGCAACCTATTGGCACAGAACTATTTACAGATATCACGGTGTCTTACATCCTTAGAGCAGACCGGATCCATGCACGCAGATGACCCGATTGGAACGCACCATCAACACCCCTCGCCATTATCAAAATGAACAGCTTATAATTAGTTCAGTAAGCGTGCCCGGACCCCTACATCGCGTGGGGTTAAAGTTTTTTATACCAGAAAGGGTTACTGACTAATATGGGTCCCAAACAACAGATGACACAAGTATTTACCCTCCTAACCTTGTGTCCCCAGACTAACAGATTTCAGATTAACTTGTTTACAAGTTTCAGACATACAGAGTTCAGATTTACTAGTTCACAGATCAGACAATCAAGTTAACAAGTTTTCAGACTAACGGATCAGATGTACAGTTTTAGCAGACATACAGATTGTCTAACTTTGTATTGGTCCTACAGATTCACGAAACGGGTTTGTTAAATTCATCAGTCCAGTTGGTTTAACCCTATCCACCCAACACGTTTTAGACATCAAATTTATCTCAGATTTGCATTAATTAAATATTAATGCGCAGATCTCTCACATTATGTCGGTAGCTTCTGGCCGCTGGATATGCCGGGCGATTCCGGGCAGACTTCTGCCACAAGCCAGACCTAACCTCGTGTCTAAGCATATTTTAGTTATGCCTATGACCTCTCAGATTAGACTGACAGTTTGCGGACGCTGGTTAAGCCCGTTGGTTCTGGGCCGGCTTCTACCGTAAACGGAGTCTAACCTCATCTTATAGCCACTTTATTCCATTACAGAAAATATCAGACTAATTATGTCCATTTAGAAGATTTAACTTCTTTACAAGTTACGGCAGATTATCAAAAGTTTTGTTAACATGTTTTGCTCAATTTTTGATCGAGCCTCCAAATTACAATTATTCTACTTTCAACAGATTTAGCAGATAACAGGTCTAGCAGATTAGGCAATCTAGCAGATTAGCAGAACAGGCAATTCAACAGATTTAGCAGATTAAGCAACTCAGCAAATTAGCAGATTTAACATTTCTTAAAAATTCTATTTACATATCTTGCCTAATCATAAATTAAGCCTAAGCTTACATGCTCAAATCATGGTCGTAATTCATAACACAATATATGCCCCCAAATTTTCGTTAAACTTTGCACAGTACAGAACACTCGCTAAAAGCTCCAAATCATGATATGAATTTTGCCGAATTATAACCTTTAATGCCAATATCCAAAAATCCATATTTAGGCCTATTTACATTAATATTTATCCAATTTTAATATAGGTCTTTACGCCTAAGTTTCATATTCCTTTTTCAAGTCATGAATCGTTATAAAATATACCAAAAAATCTAGATCCTTAAATTATATCCTCTCAAAATCAGATCTTAATTTTTATATGCATTATGTCCCCAAGTTTCAAGTCATATGTTATCATTCAATGATTCCTCTCCTTCCAAATCACAGAGTATGCACAGATCTAGATCTAATTTACAACATATGTCCTTTTCTCAAATCAGTCACAAATCAGTCATGTCCAATTATGCATTATTCATTATTTACCCCAAAATTTAGCGTTCGTGCATTAATCTCATATGAGATTTGGCGCAGGCTCGTAGTAGCCTGGCTATAGAACAGAAAAAAAAAGTCACAGAAAAACATATCTGACAGATAAGAATATGCATAACCTAAGATTCAAATTTATAACCATGTCAAGATCATAATTAAAGTTCATATCTGAAAATAACTATACTCACAAAAAGGAAACGATTCTTGTATTCTGGAATCTGTATTCTGACAATGAATAGCTCTCCTTTGGATCAAACTATCGATTAGATTAGAAAATAGTTGTTCTCTTTTAATTCTATTCAGATTGAAAGAAGATGCACTAGTTCTAGCTTAGATTTCAGCAGAGTAGCGACGCCATTATTTTATTTTAATTAGAATAGAGGCAGAGTATAGGCAGAATGAAATTGTATGGAGAGAAAGTGAGGTTTGGATGGTGTTTTTATAGGAGAATAGGGTGATTTAGAGCCTTCAGATTAGTCCAGAAGTCATCAGAACCACCCAGATCGAAGACAGGTCATCCAGCCACTCAGAAGAAGACACGTCATCACAGAACACTCCATAATTCTGTGCTGGATCGGTATGGGCGCACTTGGCAGGTGCGCCAGTGTATCGCACTTCACAAGTGCACAAGTGTATTCTGGCCTGTTTCCGGTTTTTCTGCCAAACTTCGTTCGTCCATATCTTCTTCATACAGTATCCATTTTACGCAAACTCGGACTCTATCTCAAGCAGAATTTCAAGACGAACGCAATGGCATAACCCGTTTCCCTTAATTCTTCTCCTAAAAATTAAGTATACTTTAATTTGTTACTTATACATTCACAGAAAATACGGGGTGTTACAGAGGTCCTCGCATATCCAGTTGATCTCCAAGTACGTCTGGACGATCACCACTTATTACCTTGTCTTGGGTGTACAACCCAATCAAGACATCAGTAATCATCCAAACGATTTGAAGATCTCCGGTCTTCAACCACCATCCTCATCGTCGACCTTTAGTCGTTATATTAATTATTCAGAATGGGATAAATTCTATCTTTCCGAATAATATGCGTATCTTATAATCAAGTGCTATAAAAACACATCATACGCCTCATTCCAATCCAGAATATTCTTTTATTCAAATATTCACATTTTTAGGGAAAGGTTCCCATTAATTTTATCAGAGATAAGTTCATTTAAACTATTTCTTTAATCTTCCTTTGGATATCCATCTCAAAAGATTTTATTTTATCTTTTCAGAACTTAATCCAAGTTAAGGTTTATCAACTAGTTGGGATTAGCGAACCTTACCGAAGTAATCATTTATTTTATTTTCCCAATCCCAACCTACTCATCCCATGGAGCAAAACTGGTAGTACTCCATATTTAACACCCACGGTATTATCGGTAAATTGAATTAACCTTTCTCGCTCAAATCTAATTAAAAATTCAATTATCGCTTGGAGTAAAACTAGCAATACTCCATTCTCGATCATCTCATGAATTCGATAAATATAATTATCTTATTCTCATTTCGGTCTAATTAAAGATTCATCAAAACTCCTTTTAGTTTCAATCTTTCAAAAATCATTACTTAATGAATGTTCAACTTTTGGAAAACCAATCCTGTCTTTAACTGGGTTAAGGAACTAATGTCATTTAAAAAACAATTCACGATAAACCCAAATCATCTTCCATTATGTAGTGACCCGGATATTTGACTGTGTAATAATTAACTTATTTAATTATTTAAATAACGAATTTATTATTTAATCGTCGACGTTAGAAGGTGGAATTATAATATAATTATAATTCGAGCTCGAAATGGCACTGCAGTTCGTAATTTGGCAATTCGAACTTCAACTGAATGTACAGAGTTCGTTTTAAAACGGATTTCTGTGAAACAAGAAACGCACGGAGCTGATGGAATATATCTTTCTAGTAGAAGAGAAAAATCAGGATTTCGTCGTGTAGATTTTTAGTTATGTCCAAATCAAATATTCAGAAAAACAGCGGTATATTCGTTCGTGGCCATAATGGTAATTTGAAGATATTTGAATATCGGTTTCGAATGTAGACAAGGTTCTTTTGGGACATAACGATAATTTAATTTTTAGAATTTTACTGTAATTTTTAATTAATTAAATAAGAAACTTTTTATTTGGAGTATTTTGCACCCTGAAATCAACATTTTGAGGTTTCAAAATATGAGTTAATCTACCAGTATTATTATATTTTGGGGATCGTGACACCGAGCACATCACAACGATATATTTATCTCTGTTGGAGCAGCTCATATATTAATGAAATTTGACGTAACCGGATATGTAAAACTTTATAACCCTTAACTAATTTATAACCTTATCCCTCATGCCCTGTTTTAAACTTTAAATTACTTAAAAGAAATGGGTCCATGCACGGTCCCTTCATGTACACAAATAGTTGGATCAACCATCCCCTTTTTCAGCCGTAGTAAACGCATCATGCTCATTTTTCCATTCCCTGTTATGTACTTCACAATAATTATTTATATTCACTTCACACTTTGTGTAATCAAATCGAAACAGCTACTAGATTTCTTAGCTGTTAAGTCCTGTTCTTTATGTATAACGTTGGTGTGTCCGTTGTCTTCAAGACTTTAGTGATTTTGCTCAAGATGTAGACGTGCTTGTACCATTTTTTCCTTAGACCTGAAGTATTTCTACACCACACTTCCCATCTCATTAAGGATTTGCATGTTCTCGCTGTACCTACAGTAGCCATGCCTTCCTCTTTCACATCAACTAGTGTATGCTGAGCCATTAAGTATTAAAGGATATAGGACAGTTGGGCTAAAGATTTATAAATGAATAAAATAAAAAGTATTACCTTAGCCTAAGTAACAAATTGCACAGCGAAGAGCATAGTACTGCTTCTTTCAACCCCTACTTAAATTCACTAGCCTGTCTACTCAAATTAATACTCTGCATTGTCAAAGGAGAAAAGGACTGCCTCATATAACTTAACCATTAAGCTATGTTATATACTTAACAACTAAGCTTCTTCGGATCTATAAATAAATCACGACAGCTTCTTATTCGTTTTGGTTCAGACTTATTTCATGCCGAGAGTTTTATTTTGGTTTTCAAAATTTAAACAAATAAATTTCCATCCTCTACTAATAAAATTTAATACCGATCTCTGTAAAACTCAGCAAGGCTAGGCGCAGAGAGTATGGGTGTGATGAGGGTGGTAGCAGGGTTGTTTATTTTTGAGTTCATTTTGAAATGAAGGAAGTTATGAGAAGTGATGGCGTTGGGTTACTGATGGCAAAAGGCGTGACTCCTGGGATGACCGTGAGCCTATCTGAAACTGTGTGTTGCGGAGCGTTAAGACTGGAGCATCGAGTGGGGCAAATGGAGGGTGGAGTCCAGTGGCAGGCAATGGAGATGATGTGCGGAAGTGTACTGGATGGGGAGTATTTTGTTTGGTCTTTTAAGTAACGAGAAAATGGGGCATTGGAAGTATACGCATGGATGGTGGTGTGGAAAGGAGTATACGGCCATGAAAGAAAAGAGAAAACAGGAAGTGCATGAACAACAAGCACGTTGGAAACTAGGGGAGAAATGCTGCAAAGTTCAGGGACAAAGTGCAAAGTGGTAGGTTAAATACTGGAGTTTTTATTCCAGGAAGAGAAAGGCTTGGAAATGGCTGTGTCCTTTTTGTTGGTACTGGAATCCATGAGTTAGGGGAGATCGAACGGTGTAAGAATGGAGTTGGGGATCAAAGAATCTGGAATCGGTGATAAATGCTAGAGCATCGCAGCGGAATGGTTGATCCAAGAAGAAGAATGTATACGTGGATGCGGGTTTGACCGGTTCGGAGTTGGGTGGGCTGTAGTTTTGTGGTAAGGCCTGATAACAAAGAATATTTAAATTAAAAACTGTTTAAATATGTATACTAATTTGTAAATGGTGTATCTTGGCCGTACGATGTCAGAACGACGAACGGTCAGATCCGACAGGTTCGTATTGATGGACACTACCCAATGGAACTGACTGGGAGTGGATTAGAGTTCGTTTGAATTTATGGCGAAATAAACTGTTTGATTCAAATCAAACAACAGTTTATCGTTCTTTAACGATGAACTGCCAAAGTGAGTAAAACTCACTAACTCTCCTCAATTTATATTTTAATATAAATTGTACTTTATTTTGTTGACTGCTGTATATTGATTGTTAAACTGGACTGTTAAATAGATTTGATTGAAAACGTAGATATAGTCGTATATTCTATCGTAAATCAAATATTGATTCTGTCCAGTAGAATATTTCATATTGAAATGAAATATGATATATATTATACTGTGTAACATCTGTGGATGCAGGGAGACAGGTTGGAGGAATCCGACTGGGTTACTCAACGATTATTTTACTGTTTTCATATATTGTGATATATGTTGTGATTTATAATCTGTTATTGATTATGGATGTTAGAACGATATTGATCATCGTTGTTTGATATTTTAAATATCATAAGAAACCCTGGGATGTAAAAAGGAATATTTCAATGTATATTGAAATAAAGGAATTTTATAAGATCACAGGATTTTATAAAAAGGGAAATTATTTATAAAACGAACACGGTTTTATAAAAAGGGAAATTATTTATAAAACGAACACGGTTTTATAAAAAGGAAATTATTTATAAAACGAACACGGTTTTATAAAAGGAAGGTACTTATAAAACGAATAGAGTTTTATAAAAGGGAAAAATGTTGATAAAACAAATAGAATATGAAAAAGGAATATTTCAATGTATATTGAAACAATGGAGTTTTATAAAATCAACCGATTTTATAAAAGGAAAACAATTTGAAAATAGAGTATTTAGAAAATCATAATAGAAGTTGTAAATAGGAAATATTTGTAACGGTAAATAGAAGTTGTAAATAGGAAATATTTGTAACGGTAAATAGAAGTTGTAAATAGGAAATATTTGTAACGGTAAATAGAAGTTGTAAATAGGATATATTTGTAACGGTAAATAGAAGTTGTAAATAGGAAATATTTGTAACGGTAAATAGAAGTTGTAAATAGGAAATATTTGTAACGGTAAATAGAAGTTGTAAATAAGGAAATATTTGTAACGGTAAATAGAAGTTGTAAATAGGAAATATTTGTAACGGTAAGTAAACGTTATAAAAAAAGAAACAGTTGTAACGGAAAATAAACGTTATAAAAAGGAAATTGATGAGATATAAAAGAGATAATCGAAATAGAGTAATTGAATATTAGTCATTCAATTAGAAATAACCTGATTTGAGTTAGTCTAATATTAGTTAATCGAATAAGAATAGTCTAATATTAGCTAATCGAATTTAGTAACCGAATACAAGTTAATCAAAAGGAGTTTATCGAATTTAGTTATTCGATAAAGTTAATCAAAAGGAGTTTATCGAATTTAGTTATTCGATAAAGTTAATCAAAAGGAGTTTATCGAATTTAGTTATTCGATAGAGTTAATCAAAAGGAGTTTATCGAATTTAGTTCTTCGATAGAGTTAAATCAATAGAGTTAATCGACTTATAGTATTCGAATACGAGTAAATCAAATAGAGTTAAACAATATTAGAAACTGACTAGAGATTGGTAAGTTGAATATTTTTCTGAGTGTTGATCTGATGTTGGTTTCGGCCTTCGGGGTTTATACTTAGAGAATTGTTCTCTTACTAGTTTATAGTTAGGGACTAATAGTTGTGGAATGATAGTGATGCGTAAATGAGGATTGGAAATGTTTTCCAATGTTGAAAATGTATATTTTCTAGTTTTAGAAAATAAGGAAATATGAATATATATATATATATATGATTGATGATTGGATCGATAATTCCATTTGGAATTAAGATCGTTGTTTGTACACCGACATGTTTTCATTTGATAGTTAAATCACAGACTATCGAAGTTTTGACCATTTTACGTTGTAAATACGGAGAGACCGGTTGGATTATTATCCGAAGAACCACTCCGTATCGACATAAGCGTTGTGATCAAATATGATGAAGATAATTGAAGACGGAGTAAAGTGCAAGGGCTGTCCTGTTTACAGAATAGTGCCTTCGGTTTCGTTCAGTCCCAGAACGAACGTATATGGACGAATGTCTGACAGAATAGTTCCAATGATCGAAAGAGTTGGACTGTACAAATATATATGGTGGCCAACGGATTTATTCCCTTCGCATAATATCCAGAATCTATTTGTGCAGATCCAACTAATGATTAACGGATCTGATAATGTGGCATTCAAAGTGATCGTGTTATCAATGAATGGAAAGTAAGCGTAGCTTCTAGCCTCACATCTGGTAAATGACAAAAATCGGGCAGGCAGCATGGCTAAGTCGGTCGCACCGAAGTAGGGTGTATAATCACCTATCTAGAGAATATTCATTTGCTTCTTAAATCTATCAATGATGTCCCATATATATATACGGGAACGGTTGCTGATCCCAACCGTTGGTGATGTACATTCGATACACTCAAGCGAAATGAGTGGTCGGTCATGTGTGGCTGAGTTGCAAGATGTTCTTGTTGAACTCCAGTGTATCGTTCCTAGAGTACACTGATCGGAAGGTGGTTCCATACCTTGTCATAGTTGGAAACCCAATCATCCAATACGCACCTGCGGTTTTGATTGTATACTATATATGTAGAACGTGAGATGCAAGCGTTTCTACTAGACTGATATCTATTTGTATTTAGACATTATCATAATATCAGAATGATATTGCTTTTCAAAGATGTTTGGATTCTCATAAGGGAAAAACCCGTTCCGTATTCACGGCGTGGTCTTATGAGATATCATATACCTGTTTAAATGATTTGGGTTTACTCACACCAGTCACACGACTGACCCGGAGTTTATTTGTTTTGTTTTCCCTAAACTCTTGGGTGCCTAAATTTGTACGGGCAGTCAAGTAGTCGGGATTTACAGATGCACTTGGAGAGCTTGGAGCAGGAGGCTTCAGCAGTCGATAGCTATTATTTATTCCGCTATGATGTTATATGTTGTACTCTGAAAATGGTATGTATAAACAGTTATAACTTTGTATTTCAAAAGTTATGTTATATTTTATTCGTTCCGCTGTGAGATTCGTGTTTACTCTGATGATGATGTTCTTCTTCTTCTTCTATTCTAAGTTTCTACCTTATCTATCCTCACCCTCTGTCTTCTTTCTATTAGTTTCTTGAATTTCCAGTGTAATTTGGGGTTGGGCTTGTGTTATTTAGTCAGCTCAAATTGGACCGTATTTTCGGGTTACTACACATTAACTATGGAATATTCACAGAAAACAAATCGATATATATAATCGATATAAATTTCTGTATCAAACTAATAATATAAATGGAATAACGACAAAGCCTTTTAAATTCCATGTATAGTAACGGTCTTCTTTCAAAGAAGCTCAACTCAGTTATTACCAAATCAAATTCCATTCAATTCTAATTTAATATATTAAATTTTAAAAAAAATTGGAAATTTACATTAAGTCTTAATAAAAAGATTCATAAATTCCAAATCATATCTTCATTGTTAATTGGGTTAAAGAACAAATGTTATTTAAAACATTTTCCACGATAAACCCAAAATCAACTTCTGTTTAGTTCCAATTTATAATTATAAATTGGGAAACTTCTATTAAATCTTAATTAAAAGATTTATTCCTTTTTCAATGGGGTTTAAGAACAGTGTTAATATAGATACCATTCACGACAAACCCAAAATCCAATTTGATATAAATACAAGGCTCTAAATAGAAAATAATATCAACTTATATTCAATATCAAATTCTGAAACTAACGGATATCGTATTGGGAATAACGATATCTGCATCTTCCAAATTCCTCGACAATATCTGTATTATCACGGAATCCAATATCTAAATATTCCGTAGATTATTAACATCCAAATCCATTCCACTTTATATGCTGGAAAATTTCTAGTTATATTAAAACCCTTTACAAATCCAATTTATTTATTTACAAATTATTGGATTGTTATTCTAGTTAATAACTAGTTCATTCAGATAAAAATATCTTTATCCTTTAAAATATGGAAATTTTTATCCAAAATCTTTCCAAATCATTTATTATGATTTTACAAAAAATTTCCATATTTTCAGTAATTCTATTAAGGCCTTTACATTTGGTTTCCAATTTTTCCATATTTTCAGTAATTCTATTAAGGCCTTTACATTTAGGAGAATCCGACGGTCGGATCTCCCGTTATGCCAATTTGAATTTAGTGGTTGAAATTCGTGAACGGTCGCTGCGCGGCGCGTTCTATTCAAGCCGTTAAATATATATAATATATATATATATATATCATTGATTTTAGTTCAAAATGTATTTTATGAATCGTTTATAAATTCATTTTGAAACAATTTCAACTTCATTTTCAATTTTAAATCAAAATTGAATATTTTATATCATTATAATATTGAAATGATAATATTTTCAAAATATCTGATTTTGAAAATCCATTTCCTTTGATCAATATAAAATGAATAAAATCGGTTGATAAACCCGTTCGAGTTAAAATGGCGTTTAGCTACTTAAATCGGCTTCATATATTCCAATATTTTTGTGTCCATCCAAAATCAGACATCAAAATCATAATTTGATTATTATTTTTTGAATCGGAATGTGACTCAATTAATTACCATATAATTTCAGTTATATGGATTTCATACATCGCATGTATTCAACAATAATGATAAATAATCATTACACATTAAAACATCATTCTGAGTGCATTTTACAACTATATAAGCATTAAAATAAATAAATAACGCTCATCACAACCTGTCAACCCATCGATTGACATACAACTAAATATTTGGATTTATGTGTGCTAAGTATCGCACCAATACCTGTGTGGGGTTTTCAAACAACAACAGTCAATTTAAATAAATCATTGGTTAGTAAATTTAACCAATTCCAATTCGGTTTGAATTATTTTCCTAACTAAACAATTTTTACCGTTTAAATTATAAATGGATATTCATAATTAAATTTCACTATCACATTTATATTAACATTATTTTTAATATGTTAATCATCACAATCACCACACAAATCACCAAATCATCCATAAAAAAAATACTCAACTACCCAATGCCATTTACGGTGCCATAAGTGGCCATTTGCGGAGTATGAAATCCGAGTGTCGGTAATATCCATACATCGCTTTCAATTTACGTGATTTGTGCAAATTCGAGTGTTGAACTCCATAAAACAGATAAAAATCTATAATGGCAATTTCTATACATTTACAATTATAAAACAAATTAAATAACTAAACAAAATTTTAGTGAGAGAATTCTTACATTGGGTTCCACTCCGCCATTTTTTATTTGAAGATTTCAGTACAGTTTGGGTTGAAATTTGCCTAAATTTCTAACGTGCTCCGTTTTCATCCTGTTCCGTCCTATTGTGTAGAGTTCGTTCCCATGATTCCAACGCAACTGGAATCATCGAATTTGGATCTCGTATGATGAAGTTACAAAGATTTATACTTTAGTTACATTGTTAAACTAATTAAGCAAATAATTATTTAATTAATTTATCCTAAACCTTGTCTTCCTCAGGCCGATTTTTCAAAAACCCGTCGCCATCTATTTCCGTCCACCGCCGCCTCTTGGCTCCACCGGACCACGATCAACCCATCCCACCTCGTGCATCGCCTCGCCCTCTACCACCGCCCACAACCTCAGCCAACCTGGTGGGCCGTACACGCTGGAAAAAAAGTTCAAATGGCAGCCCATTAGGGTGAGAATTCGTGAAATTCTTGGACCCAAAATCAACCACAACCGCTGGTTTTGTAGATCTTAGGGAGCTCTACAGTTTTCCCTTTATGAATTTTTGAAACCAATGAGTGGATTTGTCTTGATTTGAAGAATAAAGATCGAACAAAGTCCATCGTTCGCAAATAAAACACAGCACAAAAATGAAAAAGGAAATTAGGGTTTCTCCGTTTTATGATTGGCCCGCATATATATTATATTTTTTTAATAATTTTTTTATCCATAAAAGTAAGGTTTTGTAACTCCAAATGAACTCCAATGATTGTCACCTCTAGCTAAATACCCTCATTTCAGACACAATGGATATGTTTCTTAAGCCAATTCGGCTGTTTTGATCAATTTTCATAAAAAATAAAATATGAATGAATATAGCGTTCAATATTGAATTTGAACATACATTTTAATTTAGCGGGACCACATACTGACTTCAAAAATTATGGAAATTGAAATCTAGCTATGTTTTGACGAAATGGTCCTAACAAAACTAATTTCATTAAATTTGGAAACTGTTTGGAAAATGGCCTTTTTCCCTATCGATTAAATTTAAACTAAAATTGAAAATGCGTTTAAATTTACTGCGCTCACATATTAATTCCAAAAATTATGAACTTTGAAACCTAGCAATAATTTGACATTCCAAATCCAATATAAGTGGTTTCATCGAAAACGGAGGTCGTTTGCAAAATGGCTATTTTTAAGGGCTATATATTATATTAAAATATATATAAATTCCATAGCGACTATTCTAAGCTTTAAACTAGACATAACTAGCAATTTATGTTATGAAACTTATATTTTTCACATTCATCTGAAAGATATAATTAAACATATTCTAATGCTTTTGGTTTCACTGAAATCTGATTTATTTTGAATTTTGTATACTCATTTGAAATTTAAAATCGAATTTTCAAACTACCTAGCCATTTCGAGTTCGTTTTATAACTAATATAAATATATACGTTCTAACTTTGATTTAAGTAAATTTTAATCGTTATTATTTAAAATAAATCATTTTAAATCTTTAAAAACCATTAAAATAGCAAAAATAAAAAATTTAAATTGGTTCAGAAATTCCGGGTTGTTACAATTTAATTTTAAAGTATAACCTTGATTCATTGATTTGGATAATTTAATTAATTAATTAATAAGTAAATAATTTAATATTTAAATATTTAAACCTTTATTGAAACAGAAAGTAAACAGTACTTCCCTGAATTTGATGGAATCGAATTTCAATAAATAACTCTCTTTTGAATATTCTATATTTATGGTCAATATTCCGAACTTCGGAATAAACTTTCTATTTCAGCTCATCTCAAATTCTACTTTATAACTATTTGCATTCGCAAACATTTTCTTTTAAGCCGTTATTCATTTCCAAATATGAATATCATTCCTTAATAGGAATCTAGACTCGTTTATCAAATAACCTTGATTTTATTTGTGAACGTCGTTATAGATCAAAATGAGTACTTAATAAATTTACATAATATTCTACATCATTTATAAATTCTATTTATAAACTGCTACTAACACTTCCTACTTATATAAACAATTTAACTTTCCCTTTTAAAATGTAGTTACGCGCTATACATTCCATAACCCTGGAAATCATCTTTATTTGGTTTCTTCGATCACCTTCTTGTTAATAGTTATAAATTAACATAATATTAAATTATTCCAACATATAGTTGTAAATTTCATAGCTATTACATTAATTTTTTAACATATTCCATTTAATTTATTGTTTCATACTAAATGAAGTTAAACATCTTTTCTAAAATAAATCACTATAATTAAATTCGACATGTCGAATTCTAATTATAAATTCCTGGGATTTGTCTCATTTTATTTATATTCCGAACTTCAGAATAAATCCCATCGTATTCATTTCCCATTTCTCATTTAAATTTCCATTTGCAAAGTATTGGCTTTCAACTATTGTTCACTTCAATCGTGAATAATATTTCTTCTATATAATAAATAACTTTAAATGATATTTTAAAAAACTAAATTCTATTTATTAACTTCTAATGGTTGAATCATTCACAAAATCTTATTTTAGTTCTATCCATTATAACCTCATTTATAATTTCATTTATAACTGCTAATTTCTTACCTAATTACAAATATCAGTTTCAAATCTATTTCCACTTTTCTATATAAATTCAGAATTGAATTTATATTTCAATTTATCCAAAGATAATATTTTTACTGAATTTGTAGACGTCGTTTATAATCCACATCTTATTTTATTTATTAAAACAAGTTTCTATTTGAAGTCCATTCAAAATTAAATTCTATTTTTGGAAAAAGAAATTCCCTTTTTAAAAATCAAATTCCTTTTCCACATTTGAGAATGTTTTACGGCATTTAAATACCAAAATTCTAAGGCCAGGGTAATTTAAACACAACATAATCAATCAGGATCATATAGCACAAAAATAAATAAAACAGTAAATAAAATGTTGAGGAAACCAATTTGTAACGAGTCGGGTTTTGCCCGACCTTAATCGATCGCAAAATCGAACAAGACCGTTCAAAATCCGCCTACGTAAACTTTGGGAATACAACACATCAGAACAATAACAGCAGACTTTTATTACATCATGATAATATAACATCAGAGTACAGAATATATCAGAGTACATCGAAATTTAAAATACAGCGGAAGAAAATTTTACAATAAATTTAATACAGTGCAGCGGAAATAAAATAACAAAGGCAGAGCTAGGCTTCCAATGTTCTGGACACAGCTTTAAGCTTTAATCCAGGATCCTGCTAAAGAGGTAAACCTGTAGACAAACTGCTCGACTGCCCGTGTGGAGAAGAGGGCACCCGAGTTTGCAAAAAGGTGGAAACAAACAACGGGTCAGTCGTGGGACTGGTGTGAGAATTCTTAACTAATAAATCACTATTAATAGGGCAAATCCAAAGACCACGTCGCTAATGCGGAACGGGTTTACTCTAATGGATTACCGTGCATAACTTAAAGTAAAATCGTAAAACAACGCAATGCTTTTTAGAAAAATGAAATCACCATAAGACTCAGGTCCCATCACACAATGCAACGCACACCAGAGGATAGATTTTTACCTTATGGTGATCAAACATGATAAATACGGAAAATACGAGTTTGATATTATTATTAGTGTGTATATGTTTTAGAAACAATTTCAATCATAATGTATCAATCGTAGGAAGCATAGGTACCATATGTTATGCCTCCGTACTAGTAATACAATCAAAACCGAATGGCGCGTATTGGAAATTGGTTTCCATCATGAGTCAAGGCTAGGGAGGAGCTCCTTACCGATTCGAGACACTCTAGCTAATGCCTCAGGATTACCCGCAGTTAACCCTTGGAAATGGCAGGGCCGGTCCTCAAATACAGCTTAGAGGATTGGCAATTCCTAAGCACACGTTCCTCGGTCCTATAGGACCTATCCGAGGCGCCTCATTCCATCATCCACATAAGTAAAATGTCAGGGCTGGTAGATCACTGACACCACTCTAGCTAGAAAGAAATGTGCTGCTCTCCCTGCGTTCCCTTCTCCCGTTTTAGACTCCACCGGTGTGTGAGGCTCGTGAAGTCACGTCATACACAAAGCTATACCTAAACAGGTTATGCTTTGATCATCCCACAAGGCCTGCTTTTCAACAAAGCCTTGATCATACGCATCTTAGCATGCCACATCATCACTCCATATCACACTACCAATCCTTTGCCGAAATATATGAACGGGTGTTAAGCAAGAGAATAAATTCTCCGCCACCAAACATCCATACATTCGACAGAAGACTAATAACATGATATATAATGGAGTACGATGTCCGACATACAATCCATTTATAAGCTTATGCTCTGGGTCTGCGCGAAAGCCAAATCCGTTCAATCAACATGTTCGTTCGGACGACGACCATGACCTTGACTTAGGAGCAAATCAATTCAAAGTCTCAATCGTTGTCCTCCTGAGGGGAAGATTGACGGTCTTCATTAGTCGCCTTCTTCTTCAATTCTCATCGTCGTTTGATTATTTGGAATGAGATTAACTCGCTCTTCCCAAATAATCTTCGTATATATATATGTAAATATATTGAAAACTCTTCCTTATCGTTATTTCTAATTTATAACAATTATTTCCTATTTTATTTAATTAAAAATAATTAAATCTTTAATCAACGACGATTCAGGTCAATGGCGATTTTGGCGCTGTTTTCAACCAATTTTGATTTTCACATAACTCAAAATCTAACCGTTGGATTTTGACGTATTATATATCGTTGGAAAGATCTTTCCAAGACGGTCCTAGCGGTTTCAGTTTCGGGAAAATCCGACGGTCGGATCTTCCGGTATAGACGTTTAAAAGTTCGATTTCAAAACGCGAACTACCGCGCTCGATTCGTTTAATTTTAATTGTATATATATAAATATATATATAAATAATTCGTTTAATTCATCATTCTTATGTACATCTCCCCTTTTCCTTTATTCTTTTTTTTTCCACTTCTTAATCTTACATGAAAATGTAATTTATAATTAGATGGTGAATTATTCCCTTTTATTTTATTTTTATTTTAAAATCTTTATAATTTACATTAAAATGTAAATTATAATTCATCGCTCTATTTATTCCATTTCATCTTTCAATTATATTATGATTCCATTTACATATATAAAATACTCCGTCTCTTTCTAAATGCATTCTCAATCTCAATTACATCTAAAACGTAATTTTATTTTACGATGACATTTCCATTCTATTCACATTATAAATAATGTACATTTCCTACGATGAAAAATTCTCTTTTAATATACATTAAAAATAATGTATTTTTATCCTACGGTATGTTTTTCTTTTTATAATGTTACCTTAACATACAATGCATTTTCTATTTTTATTAACATTGAAAATAATGTTAATTTTTCTATCTTTACATTACACATGAAAAATGTATATTTTGAAACATCGCAAATTCCTACTTTATATTTACAAAATAAAGAGTAAACCTTGTCATGTGGTGAATTCCTACCTTATTTTACAAATAAAAAGTAAATCTTATCATACAGTGAAAATGCCAACTTACTTTTACAAATAAAAGTGTACATCTTACCATGTGGTGAAAATACTCTAATATTAACATTATAAATAAATGTTAATGCTAATTTCTCTTACAATGTAAATTTCCCTTTTTATACATACATTAATAAAAGTGTGTTAATACATATAGTGCAATCTTCTTTTTAATCAATATCAAAAATAATGTTAAACAATATTTTCTTTTTATATAACATTAAAATAATGTTAATAAATCATATGGTCCATTCTCTTTTAATATTTTCATTAGAATAATGTAAATCAATCTTTCCTTTTCATATACATTTATAAATAATGTACATTTTTCTTACGAGGTAAATTCTCTTTTGTTTAACATTATAAATAATGTTAATCTTACATACGGTTCAATTCCTTTTTATTAACATTAAAAATAATGTTAAATTTACATACAGTTCAATTCCTTTTTATTAACATTAAAAATAATGTTAAATTTACATACGGTTCAATTCCTTTTTATTAACATTAAAAATAATGTTAAATTTACAAATAATGCATTCCTATTTATTAACATTGAAAATAACGTTAAATTTACATACAATGCATTTCCTATTTATTAACATTAAAAATAACGTTAAATTTACATACAATGCATTTCCTATTTATTAACATTAAAAATAACGTTAAATTTACATACAATGCCTTTCCTATTTATTAACATTAAAAATAACGTTAAATTTACATACAATGCCTTTCCTATTTATTAACATTAAAAATAACGTTAAATTTACATACAGTGCCTTTCCTATTTATTAACATTAAAAATAACATTAAATTTACATACAATGCCTTTCCTATTTATTAACATTAAAAATAACGTTAAATTTACATACAATGCCTTTCCTATTTATTAACATTAAAAATAACGTTAAATTTACATACAATGCATTTCCTATTTAGTAACATTAAAAATAACGTTAAATTTACATACAATGCATTTCCTATTTATTAACATTAAAAATAACGTTAAATTTACATACAATGCCTTTCCTATTTATTAACATTAAAAATAACGTTAACTTCATACAATGCATTTCCTATTTATTAACATTAAAAATAACGTTAAATTTACATACAATGCATTTCCTATTTATTAACATTAAAAATAATGTTAAATTTACATACAATGCATTTCCTATTTATTAACATTAAAAATAACGTTAACTTCATACAATGCATTTCCTATTTATTAACATTAAAAATAACGTTAAATTTACATACAATGCATTTCCTATTTATTAACATTAAAAATAACGTTAAATTTACATACAATGCATTTCCTATTTATTATCATTAAAAATAATGTTAAATTTACATACAATGCATTTTCTATTTATTTACATTAAAAATAATGTCAAATTTACATACAATGCATTTCCTATTTATTAACATTAAAAATAACGTCAAATTTACATACAATGCATTTCCTATTTATTAACATTAAAAATAACGTCAAATTTACATACAATGCATTTCCTATTTATTAACATTAAAAATAACGTCAAATTTACATACAATGCATGTCCTATTTATTATCATTAAAAATAATGTTAAATTTACATACAATGCATTTTCTATTTATTAACATTAAAAATAATGTCAAATTTACATACAATGCATTTCCTATTTATTAACATTAAAAATAACGTCAAATTTACATACAATGCATTTCCTATTTATTAACATTAAAAATAACATCAAATTTACATACAATGCATTTCCTATTTATTAACATTAAAAATAAATGTTGATTTAACATACGATACATTCTCTTTTTATTAACATTAAAAATAAATGTTGATTTAACATACGCCTTCCTTCCTACGATGAAATTTATCTTATTTTTAACATTTAAAATAATGTTAATCAATCATACGGTGAATTCTTTTCTTTTAAATAACATTAAAATAATGTTAAACAATCATGCGGTATCCTTCTTTTTAAATTAACATTAAAATATAAATGTCCATGAGTCATACGATGTAAATCTTCTAACATTAACATTAAACAAAAATGCCAATTATTCATACGATGAATATTTTCTAATGCCAATTATTCATATGATGTAAATCTTTGTTTTGGAATTGATAAGCTAAATCAATCCAATCCTAACACAAGGGATAACACACAAATGGTGACCATTATATTCTCTTTTACTTTACACTGAAAATTGAATCAATGTAATTTCAACCCAAAGCGATAACATGTGATAGTGATAACATGACAGAGCATAAGCATGAAAATCAGATGGATCTATACTAGCTACTCAATCAGAGAACAATCATCATCAAACAAGTCCAAACAAACAGATCTGAACCTTATTTTTAAATCACATCATATACTGAACAGTTTATTTAAATATAAATTTTAAATAAAGGATTCTCACCTTGTTTGGATAAAATTATAATAAATCCAAGAAATGTTCAGAATGTTCCAGTCAATCATAGCAGGTCCTAATCGTCGTCACGGTTCTAGCGGTTCTGAAATTTTCAGAATCGAAGTTCATATGCATTAGTTATCAATATTTTAAACATACTGGTTTTTAACAACTGCTGCAGTCACGCTTAAAAGCGTCGCAATTTCTGAAATAAGAATTACCTTAGAACCCACTTTTGTTCAAAAATTCAAATCAGAAAATCAGGAGCTACAGGAGATGGATTTGGACACCGTTTGTTGGAGAAGTACCGGAGAAGAGAGGCCGACTTGCGCCGGGAAAGGGGGGAGGTGCGCACGCCCGTGGCGGCGGCGGCGGGGGTGTAAAGGCGGCGACTTCGGGCATGGAATTCGAGAGCTAAAGGGCACGGTTCTCGGTGATTCTTGTCGGAGATCGTAGGGCTCGAGAATCTCTTCGAAACGAGTATAAGTTTGCGATTTTTCGTTGAGAAATGAGGAAGAAATCGAAGGAGGAAGTTTTGAAGCTTATGGGTTATGCGGCGGAAAAATGACGGGGAGAAGAAGAAGAAGAGGACGCGTATTGGAACCGTATTTATACGTGTATTTAGGGTATTTTTTATTTATTTAATTAATTAATTCTAGAAATTAGTGTTTTCACATACGACCTCCAAATGAAGCTCAACGCCTATCGAACTTAATGTTTTGATGTCTTCTGAACGCGATGGCGCTATCGCCAAGGTCCAATTCCGAAGTTACAGCATGTTTCTTTTATTTTCAAAATAAATCCTTCTATTTCTAATTCAAACGTAGATAAAATTTTGCCGGGGCCACATACGAAGTCAGAAAAATCCAGAAAAATTATTTTTGACTTTCTTATGACGATACGATCACAACAAAATTTGTTTCGTTCAAATTCTGAGACTTTTTGAAAAATGGCTATTTTCAAGGCGAATATTTTTAATATTAAAAATACATTTTGAAACAAATAATTCTCGAAACTCAAGATATATAAGTGTTTATTGTTTTTCAATGCAGAAACGTCATTCTGAACTCAATGGAAGTGGTTTCGAGTCGAAATTCCTACATATGTGAAAAGTAGCCTTTCGGGCCATATATAGTACATATAAATACTACAGCGATCCTTGAATTGGCCATAACTTTTGATTTCCGCCATGAAATTTCGATTTTTCGGATTCGTTGGAAAGATATTTTTAAATAGATTCTAATATTTTTGGTTTCACTAAAATCCGTTAAATTTTGCATCCTGTACGGTCAGTCAAAGTTCAAGTTTGACTTTTCAAACTACCGCGCTATTTCTAGCTCTTTTTATAATTAAAATTAAATTATTCATTCTAACTTCGATTTGAACCAAATTTGTGATCCTTATTATTTAAAATAGATTATTTTAAATATCAAAACTCATTTAAAATCACTTAAAATAAATTTTAAATTGGCCCCAAAATTCAGGGTTGTTACAGTCTCCCCCACTTAAAAACTTTTCGTCCTCGAAAAGGGACGAAGCTAAAAGTTGATCAAAATCATATTTTCCAAAATAAAGTATAATTAATCACAAATACGTATATTATAGGCTTGCTACTCCCAACTCATTCTAGGGCATTACTAACCCTATCTCTAATGAGTTTTCTCATTCTAGGATACTGCTGATCCAATCTCTAATGAGTATTCTTATTGGATGTTACTAATCCAATCTCTGATGAGTCTTTTGTTCAGTTCTAATGAGTTGTACCCCAAAGATTTGAGCTAACCAAAGCTCTGATACCAACTGTAACGGCACGGGTTTCGCCCGACCTTAATCGATCGCAAAATCGATCAAGACCGTTCAAAATCCTCCTACGTTAACTTTGGGAATACAACACATCAGAACAATAACAGCAGACTTTTATTACATCATGATAATATAACATCAGAGTACAGAATATATCAGAGTACATCGAAATTTAAAATACAGCGGAAGAAAATTTTACAATAAATTTAATACAGTGCAGCGGAAATAAAATAACTAAGGCAGAGCTAGGCTTCCAATGTTCTGGACACAGCTTTAAGCTTCAATCCAGGATCCTGCTAAAGAGGTAAACCTGTAGACAAACTGCTCGACTACCCGTGTGGAGAAGATGGCACCCGAGTTTGCAAAAAGGTGGAAACAAACAACAGGTCAGTCGTGGGACTGGTGTGAGAATTCTTAACTAATAAATCACTATTAATAGGGCAAATCCAAAGACCACGCCGCTAATGCGGAACGGGTTTACTCTAATGGATTGCCGTGCATAACTTAAAGTAAATCGTAAAACAACGCAGTGCTTTTTAGAAAAATGAAATCACCATAAGACTCAGGTCCCATCACACAATGCAACGCACACCAGAGGATAGAGTTTTACCTTATGGTGATCAAACATGATAAATATGGCAAATACGAGTTTGATATTATTATTAGTGTGTATATGTTTTAAAAACAATTTCAATCATAATGTATCAATCCTAGGAAGCAGAGGTACCATATGCTATGCCTCCGTACTAGTAATACAATCAAAACCGAATGGCGCGTATTGGAAATTGGTTTCCATCATGAGTCAAGACTAGGGAGGAGCTCCTTACCGATTCGAGACACTCTAGCTAATGCCTTAGGATTACCCGCAGTTAACCCTTGGAAATGTCAGGGCCGGTCCTCAAATACACCTTAGAGGATTGGCAATTCCTAAGCACACGTTCCCTGGTCCTATAGGACCTATCCGAGGCGCCTCATTCCATCATCCACATAAGTAAAATGTCAGGGCTGGTAGGTCACTGACACCACTCTAGCTAGAAAGAAACGTGCTGCTCTCCCTGCGTTCCCTTCTCCCGTTTTAGACTCCGTCGGTGTGTGAGGCTCGTGAAGTCACGTCATACACAAAGCTATACCTAAACAGGTTATGCTTTGATCATCCCACAAGGCCTGCTTTTCAACAAAGCCTTGATCATACGCATCTTAGCATGCCACATCATCACTCCATATCACACTACCAATCCTTTGCCGAAATATATGAATGGGTGTTAAGCAAGAGAATAAATTCTCTGCCACCAAACATCAAAACATTCGACAGAGGATTAATAACATGATATATAATGGAGTACGATGTCCGACACACAATCCATTTATAAGCTTATGCTCTGGGTCTGCGCGAAAACCAAATCCGTTCAATCAACATGTTCGTTCGGACGACGACCATGACCTTGATTTGGGAGCAAATCAATTCAAAGTCTCAATCGCTGTCCTCCTGAGGGGAAGATTGACGGTCTTCATTAGTCGCCTTCTTCTTCAATTCTCATCGTCGTTTGATTATTTGGAATGAGATTAACTCGGTCTTCCCAAATAATCTTCGTATATATATATATATATATGTAAATATATTGAAAACGCTTCCTTATCGTTATTTCTAATTTATAACGATTATTTCCTATTTTATTTAATTAAAAATAATTAAATCTTTAATCAACGACGATTCAGGTCAATGGCGATTTTGGCGCTGTTTTCAACCAATTTTGATTTTAACATAACTCAAAATCTACCGTTGGATTTTGACGTATTATATATCGTTGGAAAGATCTTTCCAAGACGGTCCTAGCGGTTTCAGTTTCGGGAAAATCCGACGGTCGGATCTTCCGGTATAGTTGATTAAAAGTTCGATTTCAAAACGCGAACTACCGCGCTCGATTCGTATAATTTTAATTGTATATATATAAATATATATATAATTCGTTTAATTCATCGTTCTTACATACATCTCCCCTTTTCCTTTATTCTTTTTTTTTTTCGACTTCTTAATCTTACATGAAAATGTAATTTATAATTAGACGGTGAATTATTCCCTTTTATTTTATTTTTATTTTAAAATCTTTATAATTTACATTAAAATGTAAATTATAATTCATCGCTCTATTTATTCCATTTCATCTTTCAATTATATTATGATTCCATTTACATATATAAAATACTCCGTCTCTTTCTAAATGCATTCTCAATCTCAATTACATCTAAAACGTAATTTTATTTTACGATGACATTTCCATTCTATTCACATTATAAATAATGTACATTTCCTACGATGAAAAATTCTCTTTTAATATACATTAAAAATAATGTATTTTTATCCTACGGTATATTTTTCTTTTTATAATGTTACCTTAACATACAATGCATTTTCTATTTTTATTAACATTGAAAATAATGTTAATTTTTCTATCTTTACATTACACATGAAAAATGTATATTTTGATACATCGCAAATTCCTACTTTATATTTACAAAATAAAGAGCAAACCTTGTCATGTGGTGAATTCCTACCTTATTTTACAAATAAAAAGTAAATCTTATCATACAGTGAAAATGCCAACTTACTTTTACAAATAAAAGTGTACATCTTACCATGTGGTGAAAATACTCTAATATTAACATTATAAATAAATGTCAATGCCAATTTCTCTTACAATGTAAATTTCTCTTTTTATACATACATTAATAAAAGTGTGTTAATACATACGGTGCAATCTTCTTTTTAATCAATATCAAAAATAATGTTAAACAATCTTTTCTTTTTATATAACATTAAAATAATGTTAATAAATCATATGGTCCATTCTCTTTTAATATTTACATTAGAATAATACAAATCAATCTTTCCTTTTTATATACATTTATAAATAATGTACATTTTTCTTACGAGGTAAATTCTCTTTTGTTTAACATTATAAATAATGTTAATCTTACATACGGTTCAATTCCATTTTATTAACATTAAAAATAATGTTAAATTTACATACGGTTCAATTCCTTTTTATTAACATTAAAAATAATGTTAAATTTACATACAATGCATTTCCTATTTATTAACATTAAAAATAACGTTAAATTTACATACAATGCATTTCCTATTTATTAACATTAAAAATAACGTTAAATTTACATACAATTTACATACAATGCATTTCCTATTTATTAACATTAAAAATAATGTTAAATTTACATACCATGCCTTTCCTATTTATTAACATTAAAAATAACGCTAAATTTACATACAATGCCTTTCCTATTTATTAACATTAAAAATAACGTTAAATTTACATACAATGCCTTTCCTATTTATTAACATTAAAAATAACTTTAAATTTACATACAATGCATTTCCTATTTATTAACATTAAAAATAACGTTAAATTTACATACAATGCCTTTCCTATTTATTAACATTAAAAATAACGTTAACTTCATACAATGCATTTCCTATTTATTAACATTAAAAATAACGTTAAATTTACATACAATGCATTTCCTATTTATTAACATTAAAAATAACGTTAAATTTACATACAATGCATTTCCTATTTATTAACATTAAAAATAACGTTAAATTTACATACAATGCATTTCCTATTTATTAACATTAAAAATAACGTTAAATTTACATACAATGCATTTCCTATTTATTATCATTAAAAATAATGGTAAATTTACATACAATGCATTTTCTATTTATTAACATTAAAAATAATGTCAAATTTACATACAATGCATTTCCTATTTATTAACATTAAAAATAACGTCAAATTTACATACAATGCATTTCCTATTTACTAACATTAAAAATAACGTCAAATTTACATACAATGCATTTCCTATTTATTAACATTAAAAATAACGTCAAATTTACATACAATGCATGTCCAATTTATTATCATTAAAAATAATGTTAAATTTACATACAATGCATTTTCTATTTATTAACATTAAAAATAATGTCAAATTTACATACAATGCATTTCTTATTTATTAACATTAAAAATAACGTCAAATTTACATACAATGCATTTCCTATTTATTAACACTAAAAATAACGTCAAATTTACATACAATGCATTTCCTATTTATTAACATTAAAAATAAATGTTGATTTAACATACGATACATTCTCTTTTTATTAACATTAAAAATAAATGTTGATTTAACATACGCCTTCCTTCCTACGATGAAAATTATCTTATTTTTAACATTTAAAATAATGTTAATCAATCATACGGTGAATTCTTTTCTTTTAAATAACATTAAAATAATGTTAAACAATCATGCGGTATCCTTCTTTTTAAATTAACATTAAAATATAAATGTCCATGAGTCATACGATGTAAATCTTCTAACATTAACGTTAAACAAAAATGCCAATTATTCATACGATGAATATTTTCTATTTTAACATTAAACAAAAATGCCAATTATTCATATGATGTAAATCTTTGTTTTGGAATTGATAAGTTAAATCAATCCAATCCTAACACAAGGGATAACACACAAATGGTGACCATTATATTCTCTTTTACTTTACACTGAAAATTGAATCAATGTAATTTCAACCCAAAGCGATAACATGTGATAGTGATAACATGACAGAGCATAAGCATGAAAATCAGATGGATCTATACTAGCTACTCAATCATAGAACAATCATCAACAAACAAGTCCAAACAAATAGATCTGAACCTTATTTTTAAATCACATCATATACTGAACAGTTTATTTAAATATAAATTTTAAATAAAGGATTCTCACCTTGTTTGGATAAAATTATAATAAATCCAAGAAATGTTCAGAATGTTCCAGTCAATCACAGCAGGTCCAAATCGTCGTCACGGTTCTAACGGTTCTGAAATTTTCAGAATCGAAGTTCATATGCATTAATTATCAATGTTTTAAACATACAGGTTTTCAACAACTGCTGCAGTCACGCTTAAAAGCGTCGCAATTTCTGAAATAAGAATTACCTTAGAACCCACTTTTGTTCAAAATTTCAAATCAGAAAATCAGGAGCTACAGGCGATGGATTTGGACACCGTTTGTTGGAGAAGGACCGGAGAAGAGAGGCCGACTTGCGCCGGGAAAGGGGGGAGGTGCGCATGCACGTGGTGGCGGCGGCGGGGGTGTAAAGGCGGCGACTTCGGGCACGGAATTCGAGAGCTACATGGCACGGTTCTCGGTGATTCTTGTCGGAGATCGTAGGGCTCAAGAATCTCTTCGAAACGAGTATAAGTTTGCGATTTTTCGTTGAGAAATGAGGAAGAAATCGAAGGAGGAAGTTTTGAAGCTTATGGGTTATGTGGCGGAAAAATGACGGGGAGATGAAGAAGAAGAGGACGCGTATTGGAACCGTATTTATACGTGTATTTAGGGTATTTTTTATTTATTTATTTAATTAATTAATTCTAGAAATTAGTGTTTTAACATACGACCTCCAAACGAAGCTCAACGCCTGTCGAACTTAATGTTTTGACGTCTTCTGAACGCGATGGCGCTATCGCCAAGGTCCAATTCCGAAGTTACAGCATGTTTCTTTTATTTTCATAATAAATCCTTTTATTTCTAATTCAAACGTAGATAAAATTTTGCCGGGGCCACATACGAAGTTAGAAAAATCCAGAAAAATTATTTTTGACTTTCTTATGACGATACGATCACAACAAAAATTGTTTCGTTCAATTCTGAGACTTTTTGAAAAATGGCTATTTTCAAGGCGAATATTTTTAATATTAAAAATACATTTTGAAACAAATATTTCTCGAAACTCAAAATATATAAGTGTTTACTGTTTTTCAATGCAGAAACGTCATTCTGAACTCAATGGAAGTAGTTTCGAGTCGAAATTCCTACATATGTGAAAAGTAGCCTTCCGAGCCATATATAATACATATAAATACTACAGCGATCCTTGAATTGGCCATAACTTTTGATTTCCGCTATGAAATTTCGATTTTTCGGATTCCTTGGAAAGATATTTTTAAATAGATTCTAATATTTTTGGTTTCACTAAAATCCGTTAAATTTTGCATCCTGTACGGTCAGTCAAAGTTCAAGTTTGACTTTTCAAACTACCGCGCTATTTCAAGCTCTTTTTATAATTAAAATTAAATTATTCATTCTAACTTCGATTTGAACCAAATTTGTGATCCTTATTATTTAAAATAGATTATTTTAAATATCAAAACTCATTTAAAATCACTTAAAATAAATTTTAAATTGGCCCCAAAATTCAGGGTTGTTACACAATTGGATCCCTCCAACATGTTTCAATGCATCTACAGATGTTAATCAGCATCAATAATATTAATTTAACATCAATATGTAATATCATAGTAAACCGAATAAATAATCGATCAACGATATAAATATATCAATCATTTCAACCAAATTTATCAACCATTCATTTAAACAACCATCACATAGTATAAAATTACAATAAATGAATTTAAAACTTGTTTATATAAAAATATCAATGAGCCAGAGTTGGTGAGTTTACTCACATTGTTTTGCAGCTAACTATTCTATCATTGTTTCGTTTAAATCAAAAGAGCGTTTGATTCTATCGTGAAATGCCAGCAGCCTAGTTCTTAGTTAGTTGGTTACATAATGTAGATTTCGTTTTTGTGAATTCAACGTGGTCAGTTTCATCCGATTCTGTACACGTACGAAACAAATATGTTTGTTAAAAGTTTTAGTCCAATTTTAAACGATTAAATTTACTTAACCATTATCATTAACAAATTTAAAATTATAAACCTTAATTATATTTTTCCTTTCTCAACCCACTAGTAAGGCCTTCTCGCCCATGAACAGAGTACGGAACCGCAACTTCAGTTCTCCTATGGCCATCCAACCATTCTTTATTTCTAATCAAACTGTTCACCGCGTTCCCTTTTCCCAATCCTCAATCATTTTTTTATTGGGCTTCAACTATTCAAAACCGGCCCACACCAAAAATTCTTCAACTTGCTTCCTACGTGTTTTTTCCTTCTCCCATGCATAAAATAAATTATCAGTTACAATACTAAACGCACAATTTATCATCCCATCGAGCTTCCATAGCTCCTCCATCTTTCCATTACAATTTACACAAATAATAGTATGATTCCCCTCTTCCAGTACTTTGGTCTGACTCGTGACCTGACCTCCCACTTTACCATATACTTACGTTGAAGCTTACTGTGCCATGGCCATGACCGACCTTTTGCAAGCCCAGTTTTCCTCTTACATGCCACCAACTCCACAATTTAGACCACCACGATCCTCCCTTACCTGATCCGCCTCCAATGGCCACCACCACTGCTGATTCGAACACACCCTTAAATTTTCGACCTCCTCACTGAACTGTAGCCCCCTCAGGAACCTGCGACACCTTTAAACATATACTCTCACCTTGTTGGTCATAGATCACTGTACCTCCTCCGCCCTTACTAACGTTGCGCCACTAATAGTGAATATAAAACATTTGAACCATCCCAAAAACTCTACAGTGAAGAAAAGAATCTCAGTGGTTTACATATATGGGTTTTGGATTTTATTGTGGACTACCTGCTTTGAAATGAATTTTGTAGCTTGCATTTTCTTTTTTCTCTAATTTGATTTACTGGTTTTTGGAAAGAAGAAGAAGTCAATGCGTTCTTTTATAGGGTAAGGCGACTTGTTGGCCACAAAAAATAGGAAATATAGAGTAGGGTTATAACGACCCAAACTTCCCTGTAAAGGAAAGCCCGGATTGAGTTGAGAACACGACAAATCAGAACATAAACAGAAGAACATTTCATAGCTATTACAACAATTTACATCAGAGTACAAGAATATACAAAGTAAGAACAAATAATATATATTTGATAAATATCAGAGATTTACAAATTACAATGCAGCGGAAAATAATACAAAACACAAATGAAAGGAATACACGGATACAGAGCGTTCCGAATATAGCTCCAGCTATAAACCACAATCCTGTGAATATAATCTCTACAAAACCAAACTACTAGCTGCCCATGCGGAAAATAGGGGCACCTAGAGTTTAGATTAAAACAATAAACCGACTGGTGTGAGAACTAAAACAGTTATTTAAAACTTTGCTTTAAAATTGTAACGGCCCGCCTTTTTGACTGCTTTAAACTAGTAATCAAACCAATTTTGAACGTCCAAATTGAGGGATCGTTATTTAGCTTACAAAGTTCAAACATAGAATCAACACAGAATAAAGAATAACATAGTATTGAATGACAAAATAGCTTATATATATATAACCAGAGTTTTTATAAAAGACTTTCTATACAGTGGAATTTAAAAACAATTTAAATACAATAAAATCTTTACTGTTTAAACTTCAGATCGCGCTGTCTCTTGGAATCCCCAGCTTTTGCAAATCATCGAATCCTGAGTTGTAATCCTTAAATCTGTACTGCTCGGGTCTGACCCGAGTATTTCATGCAAAAACATAAAACACTCGAGTCAGGATTAAATCGTAGTTCAAGTAAATTAACTTCAATACAAACTGAATATAATGGTTATCCCTAACATCGATGTCATATATAAATCAAACAGTTGGGGTATCTATTCATATCAGTTTTATCTATTTCAAGTGACGAACGGTATTGGGAGTTTGCGAATGTACACGTCTATACATATTATACACGTGTACACCGCTCAACGTCCCTAACCGAATATAAATAACAACATAGGTGATACCATGAGCTTGCATATGCACGTATGTGTATATGGTCACACAAATATATTGCCCCAGCGCCCTGAAATGAACACGAGATAATAGCGCATGTATGCAAATGGGTCACTAGACAAAACTCAATGGACTGAAATGATCAGACTCAATACATTAGCGCAATGAGACCAAATATAAAAATCAGCCTGGATATGCAACTGCAAAAAGAAACTCAACAACTAATCGAAGTGGAAGCCAGTGGTGATGGCAATGATGGTGTGCTACTACAATTCACAAATGCCTAAGTTGACCAAACAAAAGGGGTAGCGTCTTCTAACATACATGGTTCAGTAAGCATTCATAGTTCAGGTTTGTCAACTAACATATATAATTCAGTTGACATTCATAGTTTAGGTTTGTCAACTAACATATATAATTCAATAGACATTCAAAGTTTCGGTGCTGCCAATAGGCGAACAAATTGTATCTTCCAACATATGACTACTTATGGTTTATTGAAAATGTCATGAATAACAAGTCAGAAATATTCATTTTTATTTCAAATATGATTAGTGCACTTGCAGTTTCCCATAAAAAGACTAAAATAAGATTTCAAATTAAACAAGTCAGGTGTGCATGGATTAACATGTGTTCATTGTATGTGTTTTTTTCCAATTTCAACAAGGCATCACGGAAATATTTATGGTCATAATAAATGGAGGCAAAGTGCCAAGTGATCAAAATAAGGCACACATTAACCAGAAATAGTATAACCAAAACAGTCGTGCAATCATTCATCTCAATGAATAAAATGGTCTCAAATATTTCTGCACAGTGAACAAATGATTTCAGTTACTCCATTTCTTTGAACAAGTGATTTTAGCTATTTCATTTCAGTGAACAAATTTCATTTCAGTACTTTTGGGAGATATTCATGCTGTATATTTCAAAAAAAAACATGAAAAAATGAATAAATCGAAGTAGAATGGTAGCTGACTGAATTAGAACAGTTGTTGATAACTATTACCGTAATATGATTGAAACTAAACACTTAGCCTGTCGGGTCCATTAATCTTTAAAAGGGATTGAAAATCACTTTTTTTGTCCAGTGTATAAATTTGCATGTCTTTGTATATACAAATATCGCTTTGGGTATCCTTCTAAACCAGAAATCAGGTGATTTCAGATTCCAGCAACCGGTTATATTTTAGAGTTTTGCAAACAAGTCAATAGGGTAAGATTCATGTGAACAAGGCATGGCTGTCGACAGCCATGCAAAAAGTGCACCATTTAGATGAACATAGAGTACTCTATACACGTAAATGCCACTACGCCTACATATGTATTAACATAAATGATTTAAGTGTGCCATAAGACAAAGTACACACCTAGTATTTCAAATATGTATACACATTCTCGCAGCAAGGTTCAAAGTCTATTGTATATTATGAAGTTAGGCTTGCATCGCATAAATGTTCAACCCTTTCTTATGTTTGGATCAGTAACCCAAAGTATATATTCAGGAGAGATGCGGTTTTACAGTGGTAACAGTGGATCAATTCATAAGTAATGGTTTATTATCTTCTGTTAACCTTTTTCACACGGACATATTGTAATGACCCGGTGTTTACGTCAATCACAAACAACAGTTTAGTTTATCTTGAGTACAAATACAATTTGAAAAGCAAGATTAACAAAACATGCATGTTTCACTAAAACATTAAAACATGAATACCCATTTACTTGCAAACATGATTTCATAGACAAACATACACCTAGGTTGCAACTACACAAGAGAAAGCCTAGACTAGGGACTACTCTAGGACAATGATTTGAAAGCATTTGAACACTTGCACATGGCAATGTTTCCTTGTTTCAACATTTTCAATTTTTAAATCTTTTCATGTTTATTTTCTGAAAATTTCTCCTTTATGTTCCCAAAAGCACTTGCATTTTGTCATATATATGTACTAGAAGCCACCAAAAACTTGTACAAATAAACATAGTTCATCACTACCCTAGTCAAGCCTAAAGAAATGTTTTTTTTTCAAGAGTTCTTTGCACAAACAAGTACTAGCCGTGAGCTAAAAACTGTGCAGAAAATTTCAGAATTTGTTTGCCTTGAATGCCAAGGCATTTGTATTTTATAATTTTTGTTAAAATAGTACATATTGCATAAGATAGAGGTGGCAAAAGGGCATGTGAAAACTGAGCTAGCTAAGACAATAAGGAAGCTACTCTTGTTAGCTAAGTCCTATGATAGGTAACATGTAGTACAAGAGGCATTTAATTGATTTTTCATAGTCTACCAATAAGAATTCTTGCGCAGGCAATATCCCACATGAAATGGCTGCTAAAGCCATGTGAATTCTAGGGAAGAGTGTGATGAGAGAAATGTTTTTATAAATGGTCTTTCAGCTGTCATCAAAAACTGAAAACTGTTTTTTTTTGTCTCTTCATTCATAGACAACATTTAATGCATCAAAATTTTTATCATTTTCTACTACTATATATAGGGCCTTAGCATGCACATTTGCACACACTCTTCATACACTTTCAAGTGAAACCAGTAGAGGAAAGTAAGGGTTCAAACCATTTTTATGTGAGTAAAACTGATCCTTAACTTCTTGTTTTAAATTTTCTGCAATTTCCTTCTTTTGCTGTTTGAATTATAGATAGGACTTGAACTATTGTGTTGTGAGTAAGCTTAACTTTTTACAGCTTCAACATGTTGGTACTAAGTGTTATAGTGTTTAAGTTAGTTTGGTATCCATCATCTACTTGCTGTGTTGACATATCCCATGCTAAGTAAACTCTCTTCCTTGTATTTAGGTATATTCATACTTCTAAATCTTAGTGTATAATCCTCACGTTTAACTGGAAAATGGTATAATATAAGAAACAAAACAAAAACAAAATAGTGTGATCATGAGTAAACAAACACTGAAAGCTGGGAATGGTAAAACAGTAAGGACAGGATGTGAGTAAACTACTTCTAAATTCTGTTTAAAGCCTCCTGCATCTTTCTGATTTGATATGATATATGCATGTATATTCTGTATGAGTTACTTTTAGCATCTTTATGTTGAACCTGTGTATGGAAATCTAAGAATAGAACAAAAGACTAAGTAAAATTTCCCCATTTTCATACTGATTGTTGATAACATTACGTACGCATATGTGCATATAAAAGTGTTGGTTTTGTTAAGTCAGTATGCTTACCAACTAAAACTGAAATGAAACAAGCCTGGAACCAAAAACTATAGACAACTTATGTGAGTAAAAATCCTTTCATTGATTTTTGATGAAGTGCTTGAAGGTGTATGTTTGTTGTGTACATAATGCTCATATATAGATCTGTATAAAGCACCATGAACCATGGCATTAGCCGGTGTGTTATTACAAAAAGAAAAATAGAAAAAAAAAAACAAATCAAAACTGGAACATAAACTAAAGACTGTGATCAAGCTATGAGGGTAAACTCCTTTTCTGTTTGAATCTATTCGTGTTTGATATTTATAAAATGTAGCATAAACTTATACATCTGAATAGATATGGGTTTAAAACAATCTGATCCTCATGAATAAAAACTTGGAATTTTATACAGCTTGTGAACAATGGAAAGTAAGGCTCTGTTCTTCAATAAAGATGTAGCTGGAAGAAGAAAAATCCATAACTCAAATACCAATGAGAATTAGAACTTGAGTTCTATATGGAACTGATCAGGTATACCAGTAGTTTATCTTAAAAATAATCTCAACTTGAATAAGACTCTATGTGGACAAAAATAGGAAATATTTACAGTGAGAAATTTAAAACTCAACCTTTTGACCAACATAATTTGTAAATCCCGAATTATGAACGCATTAGTGATTAAAAATAATGATTTTTAAAACTGGTTTCAAGATTTTTAACGATCTAGATTGTGTGCAAGGATTTAATGGTTGGGTTTGGGATAAAAATTAAATCCTGTCGATCTTAGTGATGGAATCGAAATCTGCTGTTGGTGAAGCTTCCTAAAGGATGTTCGGAGTTATGGGTGAAGCGCCAGACTTTCTGATGATCCGAGGAGGCCAGGCGAGGTTGATTTGTGGAAATTGGGCTGTTTCAGAAGTGGGATTTTGACTCGTTCGTTAGGGCTGGAGGGAGGATCGAGTGTGGAGCTGTTGGAAGGGGAGGGAGTCAAGGGGACGGACTTCGGTTTGGTGGTGAAGGCACGGCGTCCGGCGGCCAGAGTGGTGTGGTGACTGCGAGCTTGTGAGGTCAACCTGAAGACAACGGTTCAAGGTTTAATGGAGGAGGGTGAATCAGAGAAAGGAGATGGGTTAGGTCATGGAGTTGGGTCCATGGTGATGTTGGGTGACAGTCGGGTTTGCTGGCAATGGCGCGGTGTCCTCATGGTGGCTGGTGGCAGTGTGCACGTGCACGCACTACGAGGAGATGGCAACAGAAGGGAAGAAGAAGAAGTACCAGATGGTTGTTTGAAAATCGTGGGGTTTAGGTTGATTTGGCAAGGGGCATTACCACGATTTAAAGTGGTACTTCATTTAAAGTGGTACTTTGCCATTTCTAGATTAAAAATGAAGATTTTAAATATATATTTTTAATCCAAACTAGTTCTAAATTTAGATAATGATTTAACGAAAATAGGAGATAAATATTTTAGAAGAAAAAAAAATAGAATTTTTATTCACAAAGAAAGGGAGAAAAAGTGAAGCAGGAAAAAAACCGTTTCCATCGAGATTTGAAAACTAAATACAGAAGTTGTATTTTTAAATTAAATTATAAATTTTATTTATTAAGAAGAAATTTGCCTTATGAAATATCTAAACTGTAACGTTAATAAAGAAAGCGTTCAAGAATAACTGATCAGGTGTTGTTTTGACGAGAAGCCGAGAAGTCGACACAAAAGCTGTAATCTTTACTAAATTATAAATTTATTTTATAATGTATTTTCTAATGAAATGTTTAAGTCCAAACAAGGTAGTAACACATACGGTAGGATTTGTCGGGTTTTATCTGATAACTGAAATATCAGATATAAGGAACTGATCATGAACAGTTCTGTATTTTTAAACAGGAATGATTAATAAATATTTTAATCGTGTTTAGACCGATAAATAAAAAGAAGGAAATTTTATCAGTATAGAAAGGGATTAAGAAGATCAAGAATGAACGATCAAAAAGGAAAGTTGACGAGAAAATACCAAGTGTAGAAGTTGTAGAATAAATGATTAAATCACAGTTTAAGTCATTTCGAATGATCAGTTTAAGGGATAGTGATGAGTGATATTTTCTAAAGAGAAAATAAAGTAAGAATTCATTTTTAGAAGGTGATGGACAAAACGGAGAGAAAACCCGTGCGACGCACACACTAAAACGGACCGTTTTGAAAAGAGGATCAATATTCCAGATATTGACAAGACAATCATGTACTGTTTGTAGATTATAATTCTGTTAGATTTATAATTTAAAAAGAAAAATGTTCATTAATCATTTCAAAGAGGCCGAAATAAATATTTCACTTTGATTTGATTATACGCCGTGTGTCAGAGATTGCTGAATCGAAGACGATAAGATACAAGGGCTATTTTTGAATAGTGCCTTCGGTTTGTCCAGTCCCAGGACAACTTGTATGGACGAATGTCTGACAAAGTATACCTAACAGATCGCGTAAGTTGGCCTTTTCAAAGCTTAGTTGGTGGCGGAGGAATTCGTTTCTCTTAGCTTTATACCCGTGGTTTTGGCGAGATCAATTTGTGATTTGACGGGTCTGACAATGTGACATTCAGAGAAATAAACCAGTGACGAAGAAAAGGTAAGTCTAGCCTCAAGCCTCACACCCAGGAAATGACAAAAATCGGGCAGGCAGCATGGCTATGTGGGTCGCTCCCATTAGGGTGTAGTATCACCTATCTAGAGAAATTCTTATTGTTTCTTAATCTATCGATTCTGCCCATGCGGGGATGGTTGCCGTACACAACCATCGGTGATATACATTCGATACACTCAAGAGAAATGAGTGGTCGGTCATGTGAGGGCCGGGTTGCAAGAAGTTCTTGTTGAACCCAGATGTATTTGCCTCTAGAGATACATCAGCGGAAGGTGGACCCATACCTTGTCAAGTTGGAAATCCAATTTCCCTAAGTGCCAAGCGGGTTTTATTTGTATACTATATCGGAGAATGTGAGATGCAAGCATTCTCCTAGATTTCTAAATTATTTGTGAAAACGCTTGATATTATAATAATATTTGTTTTCAAGTATACGAAGTGTTTTGATCTCATAAGGTAAAAACCCGTTCCGTCTTTACGGCATGGTCTTATGAGATATTTTCTTTGAACTGTTTTAAACTGTTTACTCATACCAGTCCCCTGACTGACCCGGAGTTTATTTTCTGTGTTTTCCCTTAAACTCTTGGGTATTCATAACGCTTGTTATGGATAGACAAGTGAATCAGGATGTAGAAACTTGTGAAGCTGGATGAAGATTACCTGTGTGCTGGTCTACCCACCTTATCTACTGTATAATTATGTGTGCAAGTTAGTCGTCTGTGTTATGTATAATTAATGATGTACTATGATTGGGTTGTGTCACAAGGCCTATGATGCTCCGATGTAAAATATTCCGCTGTGTAATATTATAAAGTATGATCTTTTTGTGAAAATTTCGCTGTGAGATTCTGATGTTCTGTGTTTTATCTTCTATCTCTTCTTATTTCTCATTAATGGCACAACTTGAGATGTGTTCAAAAGTTGGGTCGTTACAGTTGGTATCAGAGCTTAGGTTTCTGATTTCCTAGGCTTTGGGTGAGTATGAGAGAGCGTATTTTTATATAAAATTTAAAATGAATTTAACACAACTTGGATGTTATACCTAGGTTAGATATACCCTATCAAGACTCGATTGACAACCTGTTATAGTCAGGTGATCAAAATGAGCACCCGTGCACGAAGAGGTCAAGCTAGAGGGTCGTCCACTACTACTGGTCGTACTATTGGATCCCAGGATCAAGTAGAAACAATGGAGGAAGTTGCACCAGTTCAACAAGACAAAAGTTTTGCGACTATTTGTAAGGAGTATACAACTCTAGGAGGAAAAGTATTCAAAGGGACGGAGTCTTTCAGTGAAGTTCAAGCCTGGATGAGGTCATGTGAAAGGATTTTCAAAGGGTTGAAGTTGAATGACAATCAGAAACGTCTTTTGGCATCATGGCAACTTCAAGAAGCTGCTGGAACTTGGTGGGACGCTCAAACCGCTAATGTTCCTGAGGAAAGTTTTACTTGGGATAAGTTCAAAGAAGCTTTCGAAGCTCAGTTTTTGCCTGCTGCAGGAAAGACAAGGATGTATCGAGATTTTATTGATCTCAAGCAGGGAAATATGAAAGTATCAGAATATGAGAACAAATTCAATGCACTTTCTTGTTTCGGGCCAGAACTGATAAACACTTCACTTAAGAAGAATGAAATGTTCATAGCAGGATTAAAGGATAGCCTACAAGTTCAGATGATTGGACATCTCAAGGTTCCATTCGTTGATCTAGTGGATATGGCTGTTCGTTATGAGGCACTGGAAAGTAAGAAGACAGTGGCAAAAGCAGCACAGACAGGAGGACCTAATAGTGGGAATCCAAATAAAAGAAAATTCAATCCGAACTGGAACAACAACAAGGGAATACCCGTGATGGGAGAAAAAGCCAAGGAGAGGTTCAAATATACCACATGCCATAAATGTTTGCAGAAGGGACACATTGCCAAGTTCTGCACCAAGCCAGCAGTAGAAAAGCCACAGCAGACTCAGCAGCCGGGGCAACAGCAACCAAAGGGAACAAGTGATGTTGTTCCACAGAAGTTTTCATGCTATAATTGTCATCAGCCTGGACACTTGGTTAAAGACTGTCCGCTTATGAAGAAGTCACAGCAGCCAAAGGTCTACGCTTTAATGGATAAGCCATCAACTTCTGAGAGTGTGAAAATGGAAGATGTTTCAGAAGGTACCTTACTCTTTTCTTATAAAAGGAGTTAACAAACTAGGGTCAACCTCGAGATAAAATGAATATGGGTGGATTAAATTGGGGTAATATCCAATCACATTAATACCGGAGATCGAGTTAGAATTTTAAATTGAGTTAAAATTTGGATTTTACTGAAATTGAGACTAGACTTAAGTATTTATTTGTGTGTGGACTCAGTCAAAGTGAATGGGTCGATTTGTGAAAACAAATCATGTTGAGTTCTGAAATAGAGATCGTTAAGTATGTAAATTTAAGTTTTGGGAAAATACTTAACGAAGTTAAGAAGATTGACTTGTGAGATAAGGGGATTTGGGCAGATATTTTTGAATAGGAATAATTGCTGATGTTGTTTTATTTATTGATGTGTGTTTATAAGTCGATAACTCTAAATACACTACTTACAAATTTCGAGGACGAAATTTTTATAAGGGGGGTAGAATGTAATGACCCGGTGTTTACGTCAATCACAAACAACAGTTTAGTTTATCTTGAGTACAAATACAATTTGAAAAGCAAGATTAACAAAACATGCATGTTTCACTAAAACATTAAAACATGAATACCCATTTACTTGCAAACATGATTTCATAGACAAACATACACCTAGGTTGCAACTACACAAGAGAAAGCCTAGACTAGGGACTACTCTAGGACAATGATTTGAAAGCATTTGAACACTTGCACATGGCAATGTTTCCTTGTTTCAACATTTTCAATTTTTAAATCTTTTCATGTTTATTTTCTGAAAATTTCTCCTTTATGTTCCCAAAAGCACTTGCATTTTGTCATATATATGTACTAGAAGCCACCAAAAACTTGTACAAATAAACATAGTTCATCACTACCCTAGTCAAGCCTAAAGAAATGTTTTTTTTCAAGAGTTCTTTGCACAAACAAGTACTAGCCGTGAGCTAAAAACTGTGCAGAAAATTTCAGAATTTGTTTGCCTTGAATGCCAAGGCATTTGTATTTTATAATTTTTGTTAAAATAGTACATATTGCATAAGATAGAGGTGGCAAAAGGGCATGTGAAAACTGAGCTAGCTAAGACAATAAGGAAGCTACTCTTGTTAGCTAAGTCCTATGATAGGTAACATGTAGTACAAGAGGCATTTAATTGATTTTTCATAGTCTACCAATAAGAATTCTTGCGCAGGCAATATCCCACATGAAATGGCTGCTAAAGCCATGTGAATTCTAGGGAAGAGTGTGATGAGAGAAATGTTTTTATAAATGGTCTTTCAGCTGTCATCAAAAACTGAAAACTGTTTTTTTTTGTCTCTTCATTCATAGACAACATTTAATGCATCAAAATTTTTATCATTTTCTACTACTATATATAGGGCCTTAGCATGCACATTTGCACACACTCTTCATACACTTTCAAGTGAAACCAGTAGAGGAAAGTAAGGGTTCAAACCATTTTTATGTGAGTAAAACTGATCCTTAACTTCTTGTTTTAAATTTTCTGCAATTTCCTTCTTTTGCTGTTTGAATTATAGATAGGACTTGAACTATTGTGTTGTGAGTAAGCTTAACTTTTTACAGCTTCAACATGTTGGTACTAAGTGTTATAGTGTTTAAGTTAGTTTGGTATCCATCATCTACTTGCTGTGTTGACATATCCCATGCTAAGTAAACTCTCTTCCTTGTATTTAGGTATATTCATACTTCTAAATCTTAGTGTATAATCCTCACGTTTAACTGGAAAATGGTATAATATAAGAAACAAAACAAAAACAAAATAGTGTGATCATGAGTAAACAAACACTGAAAGCTGGGAATGGTAAAACAGTAAGGACAGGATGTGAGTAAACTACTTCTAAATTCTGTTTAAAGCCTCCTGCATCTTTCTGATTTGATATGATATATGCATGTATATTCTGTATGAGTTACTTTTAGCATCTTTATGTTGAACCTGTGTATGGAAATCTAAGAATAGAACAAAAGACTAAGTAAAATTTCCCCATTTTCATACTGATTGTTGATAACATTACGTACGCATATGTGCATATAAAAGTGTTGGTTTGGTTAAGTCAGTATGCTTACCAACTAAAACTGAAATGAAACAAGCCTGGAACCAAAAACTATAGACAACTTATGTGAGTAAAAATCCTTTCATTGATTTTTGATGAAGTGCTTGAAGGTGTATGTTTGTTGTGTACATAATGCTCATATATAGATCTGTATAAAGCACCATGAACCATGGCATTAGCCGGTGTGTTATTACAAAAAGAAAAATAGAAAAAAAAAACAAATCAAAACTGGAACATAAACTAAAGACTGTGATCAAGCTATGAGGGTAAACTCCTTTTCTGTTTGAATCTATTCGTGTTTGATATTTATAAAATGTAGCATAAACTTATACATCTGAATAGATGTGGGTTTAAAACAATCTGATCCTCATGAATAAAAACTTGGAATTTTATACAGCTTGTGAACAATGGAAAGTAAGGCTCTGTTCTTCAATAAACATGTAGCTGGAAGAAGAAAAATCCATAACTCAAATACCAATGAGAATTAGAACTTGAGTTCTATATGGAACTGATCAGGTATACCAGTAGTTTATCTTAAAAATAATCTCAACTTGAATAAGACTCTATGTGGACAAAAATAGGAAATATTTACAGTGAGAAATTTAAAACTCAACCTTTTGACCAACATAATTTGTAAATCCAGAATTATGAACGCATTAGTGATTAAAAATAATGATTTTTAAAACTGGTTTCAAGATTTTTAACGATCTAGATTGTGTGCAAGGATTTAATGGTTGGGTTTGGGATAAAAATTAAATCCTGTCGATCTTAGTGATGGAATCGAAATCTGCTGTTGGTGAAGCTTCCTAAAGGATGTTCGGAGTTATGGGTGAAGCGCCAGACTTTCTGATGATCCGAGGAGGCCAGGCGAGGTTGATTTGTGGAAATTGGGCTGTTTCAGAAGTGGGATTTTGACTCGTTCGTTAGGGCTGGAGGGAGGATCGAGTGTGGAGCTGTTGGAAGGGGAGGGAGTCAAGGGGACGGACTTCGGTTTGGTGGTGAAGGCACGGCGTCCGGCGGCCAGAGTGGTGTGGTGACTGCGAGCTTGTGAGGTCAACCTGAAGACAACGGTTCAAGGTTTAATGGAGGAGGGTGAATCAGAGAAAGGAGATGGGTTAGGTCATGGAGTTGGGTCCATGGTGATGTTGGGTGACAGTCGGGTTTGCTGGCAATGGCGCGGTGTCCTCATGGTGGCTGGTGGCAGTGTGCACGTGCACGCACTACGAGGAGATGGCAACAGAAGGGAAGAAGAAGAAGTACCAGATGGTTGTTTGAAAATCGTGGGGTTTAGGTTGATTTGGCAAGGGGCATTACCACGATTTAAAGTGGTACTTCATTTAAAGTGGTACTTTGCCATTTCTAGATTAAAAATGAAGATTTTAAATATATATTTTTAATCCAAACTAGTTCTAAATTTAGATAATGATTTAACGAAAATAGGAGATAAATATTTTAGAAGAAAAAAAAATAGAATTTTTATTCACAAAGAAAGGGAGAAAAAGTGAAGCAGGAAAAAAACCGTTTCCATCGAGATTTGAAAACTAAATACAGAAGTTGTATTTTTAAATTAAATTATAAATTTTATTTATTAAGAAGAAATTTGCCTGATGAAATATCTAAACTGTAACGTTAATAAAGAAAGCGTTCAAGAATAACTGATCAGGTGTTGTTTTGACGAGAAGCCGAGAAGTCGACACAAAAGCTGTAATCTTTACTAAATTATAAATTTATTTTATAATGTATTTTCTAATGAAATGTTTAAGTCCAAACAAGGTAGTAACACATACGGTAGGATTTGTCGGGTTTTATCTGATAACTGAAATATCAGATATAAGGAACTGATCATGAACAGTTCTGTATTTTTAAACAGGAATGATTAATAAATATTTTAATCGTGTTTAGACCGATAAATAAAAAGAAGGAAATTTTATCAGTATAGAAAGGGATTAAGAAGATCAAGAATGAACGATCAAAAAGGAAAGTTGACGAGAAAATACCAAGTGTAGAAGTTGTAGAATAAATGATTAAATCACAGTTTAAGTCATTTCGAATGATCAGTTTAAGGGATAGTGATGAGTGATATTTTCTAAAGAGAAAATAAAGTAAGAATTCATTTTTAGAAGGTGATGGACAAAACGGAGAGAAAACCCGTGCGACGCACACACTAAAACGGACCGTTTTGAAAAGAGGATCAATATTCCAGATATTGACAAGACAATCATGTACTGTTTGTAGATTATAATTCTGTTAGATTTATAATTTAAAAAGAAAAATGTTCATTAATCATTTCAAAGAGGCCGAAATAAATATTTCACTTTGATTTGATTATACGCCGTGTGTCAGAGATTGCTGAATCGAAGACGATAAGATACAAGGGCTATTTTTGAATAGTGCCTTCGGTTTGTCCAGTCCCAGGACAACTTGTATGGACGAATGTCTGACAAAGTATACCTAACAGATCGCGTAAGTTGGCCTTTTCAAAGCTTAGTTGGTGGCGGAGGAATTCGTTTCTCTTAGCTTTATACCCGTGGTTTTGGCGAGATCAATTTGTGATTTGACGGGTCTGACAATGTGACATTCAGAGAAATAAACCAGTGACGAAGAAAAGGTAAGTCTAGCCTCAAGCCTCACACCCAGGAAATGACAAAAATCGGGCAGGCAGCATGGCTATGTGGGTCGCTCCCATTAGGGTGTAGTATCACCTATCTAGAGAAATTCTTATTGTTTCTTAATCTATCGATTCTGCCCATGCGGGGATGGTTGCCGTACACAACCATCGGTGATATACATTCGATACACTCAAGAGAAATGAGTGGTCGGTCATGTGAGGGCCGGGTTGCAAGAAGTTCTTGTTGAACCCAGATGTATTTGCCTCTAGAGATACATCAGCGGAAGGTGGACCCATACCTTGTCAAGTTGGAAATCCAATTTCCCTAAGTGCCAAGCGGGTTTTATTTGTATACTATATCGGAGAATGTGAGATGCAAGCATTCTCCTAGATTTCTAAATTATTTGTGAAAACGCTTGAT
Organism: Allium sativum; assembly: GCA_030737875.1. Taxonomy (NCBI): domain Eukaryota; kingdom Viridiplantae; phylum Streptophyta; class Magnoliopsida; order Asparagales; family Amaryllidaceae; genus Allium; species Allium sativum. Next base: position 194,749,201 of record CM060913.1, read on the forward strand.
ATTATAATAATATTTGTTTTCAAGTATACGAAGTGTTTTGATCTCATAAGGTAAAAACCCGTTCCGTCTTTACGGCATGGTCTTATGAGATATTTTCTTTGAACTGTTTTAAACTGTTTACTCATACCAGTCCCCTGACTGACCCGGAGTTTATTTTCTGTGTTTTCCCTTAAACTCTTGGGTATTCATAACGCTTGTTATGGATAGACAAGTGAATCAGGATGTAGAAACTTGTGAAGCTGGATGAAGATTACCTGTGTGCTGGTCTACCCACCTTATCTACTGTATAATTATGTGTGCAAGTTAGTCGTCTGTGTTATGTATAATTAATGATGTACTATGATTGGGTTGTGTCACAAGGCCTATGATGCTCTGATGTAAAATATTCCGCTGTGTAATATTATAAAATATGATCTTTTTGTGAAAATTTCGCTGTGAGATTCTGATGTTCTGTGTTTTATCTTCTATCTCTTCTTATTTCTCATTAATGGCACAACTTGAGATGTGTTCAAAAGTTGGGTCGTTACATATATGTACTAATTAATGTATACAGAAAGACAACCAACCATTATACAATAAATTTAAAAAGGAAATCAACATTTAAAATTTGGTGTTAATATCCAATCCGGATGTCTATGCCAACGTGAGTGTCATGAACAAGGCACATATATGAATAGCCATTCAGCAAAATAACTAAATCTCTAGATCATGCAGCATATGTTCAAAGGGTCAAACATATAAGGTTAACATGGCATGGAGTTTCAACATGCAACAGAGGAACAAAATATAAAAATACCCCTCCCTATAAACATATAACCCAACTACAACGTGGCATCAAAGTGGTGAAGAGATCATGACCCAACTTAAAAACAATACAACCATGAAGACTGTATTTTCCATGCACAAAAATGTAACTGCTCGTACCCCAGTTTAGGGAACCAATACTTGGACAACTCATGCCATAATTAATTGGGTTTTGGGAGTAAAGCAAACCTGCCATGTATGACTCAGTAAAGGAAAAATGAATATTTTTGGTGGGATGTACACAACAAGGGTTACTGTTCTAGTTTTATCATATAGACGAGATACTGTAGACTATCTATTCTCTTGAAAAAAATTCAACAATATTCTAGGGAAATTCCAACAAAGACATAGGCTACATAGTATAAAGTCATGTACGTATATGGTAAAGGTAATGTAGAATTTTGTTCATTAGATTGATCTCTGCTAAAAATATTTAGGAATAGATAACCGGAAAAAAAAACTCATACAGATGATCATGAAGCAACAAATGTGTCCAACAAATGTGTCCACCAAATACATTTAAAGACTTCAACAAAACATTCCAGAACTAATCTTGTACGTCGCCCAATAATATTTAAAGGTATTATGTAACATGCTATTACCATTTTAACATTGCTTATCAAACTTAAAATTTCCATGTAGTTCTGGTAAAAGTAGAAAAATTAAAACATTGTATCTTGTTTGTCAGAATAGAGTTTGAAGCTTCTTATTATAATCAACTCATAAATATATTTTAATTTTCTTTCCTTAGGCAGGGATCGATTTCTATTACTTGCAAATAGCAAGTTTACCAGGACCAAATGATCAAATATTTAAGGTAGCTAACGGTTATTCTAAACTCTAGCAACAGGGATCAAGTGATCAAATAGCAAATGTTATGCAAATATTACAGCAGTCCTTATTTCACCAATTTTAAATCAAGGAAGCAACCATACAACAGCAAACCCTCCCTAACCATTATGACCTCAGTTTAAAAACGATGTTTAAATACTTGAACTCGGATTAATTGTGAGATTAACTCACAAATGTAAATATATATCAATTCCGTTTCACAAATAACACGGAGAAACAATCAAAGCCAAAAGCAGTCCAGGGTTTTGATCAGCAAGCAAGGACTAAAAACAACTCAAACAGAATACAACCGCAACATTCGACAACCCAAAGAAATTTAATCCAAACCTCACTATCAAATTTAGTTTATACTGAAATTGAATTTACTTGAAAAAAATATGAGTTAATCGTGAGTGAGTTGCTCACCAGTAATAACGTAGAACAAAAGGTAGGAAGTGGTTGCGAAGGGTGTTGAGCTGATGGTGGGACAAGCTTCGATTAAAAGTGTAAAAACCCGTAACTTCCCCGTAAAGGAAAGCGTCGGATAGTTCGAGAACAAGCCACAGCAGAACTCATACAGAAGAACATTTCATTGTATATTACAACAATGCATCAGAATACAAGAATATACAGAGTATAAATGAATATTACACAGAAATATCAGAGATTTAAATTACATTTAAATACATAGCAGCGGAAAATAATACAATACACAACTAGAATGAGATATACGGATACAAAGCTTTCCGGATATCGTTCCAGCTGTAAACCAGGAACCTGTGAATATAAATCTGCAAAACCAAAAACTACTAGCTGCCCGTGTCAAAATAGGGGCACCCAGAGTTTAGGTTAAAACAATAAACTCCAGGTCAGTCATGTGACTGGTGTGAGAACTAAAACAGTTATTGATCTTTATTTTAAAGCTAGGGAAATCAAGGGACCACACCGTATAACACGGAACGGGTTTCCTCCCAAGAATACCAGTGCATAAAACGAACAGCGCAATGCTAAATAAAGAAAAATGAAGCTGTTATAAGACCCAGGTCCCATCACACAATGCAACGCAGTCGAGGATAGGGTTTTCCCTTATAACAGCCAAAGAATGCTTGATACGTTTAAAACAAATCATTTGATACAATTATAAGTGCATAGTGTATAAAACACTTCAAATCATAAGTATCAATCATAGGCGGCATGAATGGCCCATAACACTATGTCGCCATATATAAGTTTACAATCAAAACCGCAAATGTCGTATTGGAAGTTGGGTTATCATTTATGGTATGAACCGAGGCTAGGGGCAAGATCCTCTACCGATTTGTGACTCTCTAGCCCGAGCCACAGGGTCAGAGCGCATCGACCCTTTAGATCGTCAGGGCCGGTCCACCGATGTGGATTATTATGCCTGAACACTACGTTTCCCCGCCCTTTGGGGCGTAAGCCTGGCCCGTCAGCCGACCAGAAGCATCGGCCGAAACCGATATCACGAGGCGCCTCGCTTTTCAGCAAGTAATAATAAGTAACATCCACATGAGTCAAACTCGTCAGCCAGTTCAAGCACTGATGCCACTCATAACTAGAAAGAAACGCATGCCCTCCCTGAGGTCCGTCTCCCGTTTTTGATTCATACCGGGTGTGATACTCGCGAATCAACGTTACACAAAGCTACGCCACAAAGGCCGTGCTTCGATCATCAACCACAAGACTTTGCTTTTCAATAGAAGCCTTGATCATTTGCCACTTAGGCATGCCACACAGGCAATTCACTCCATGCGATTGATATCCATCAATATATAACCCCTGAGCTCGTACGTCTCAGAGAAGGGCGTTAAGCAAGAGAATAAATTCTCCGCCGCCAAATAGATAAATATTTAATAGAGATCAATCACACGGATTAAAATCCAATGTCAGACACACAGTCCATTTACAAGTCCGTTCTGGGTCTGAACAAAACCGGAGGCACCTAGTACCCCGCATATCCATCGATCTCCAAGTACGTCTGGACGATCACCAACTGTTTCCATCTTCTTGGGTGTACAGCCCAATCAAGATCATCAGTTATCACCCAAACAACGTGAAGACCTCCGGTCTTCGACCATCGTCTTCATCTTCGACTTATCGTCGTATCAGTTATTCAGAATGGGATAAACCCGGTCTTTCCGAATAACTCGCGTATATTTTAAATAAGTGTTACACAAACACAACATACGCCTCATTCCAATTCATTAGTCACTAACCGTAAATTAATCAAGAGAATAATTCCCCAAATATTAACCCCGAAGGCCGAAACCAACATCAGATCAATATCCAGAAAACCATTCTGTTTGGCTAACCGACAGTCAATTTCTAAATTTCACATTCATAGGGAAAGGTTCCCATTAATTTTATCCAAGATAAATTTCTTGAATTTATTCTATAATCTATTTTTGAGTATCAATTCAAACTAGTCGGGATTAACGAACCTTACCGAAGTAATCATTTGTTTTAATTTCCCAATCCCAACCTATTCATCCCATGAAGTAAAACTGGTTATACTTCATATCTAACACCACGGTGTTATCGGTAAATTCAATTACCATTTCACGTTCAAATCTAATTAAAGATTTAACTATCGCCTGGAGCAAAACTGGTGATACTCCATTTCGATTATTTCAATCTAATTAAAGATTCATTAAAACTCCACTTAGTTTTAATCTTTAACTGGGTTAAAGAATCAGTGTCATTTAAAAACACAGTTCACGATAAACCCAAAATCACATTCATTAATTATCGGGCTAAAGAACGAGTGTTGTTTAAAACACTGTTCATGATAAACCCAAAAATCAATATCAATTCAATTCCAATTAAATATTATTTAATTGGTACAACTTCATTAAATCTAAATAAAAAGATTTAATCTTTTCTCAACTGGGTTCAAGAACAGTGTTAGTGAAGACACCATTCACGACAAACCCAAATCACATTTGATATTCAATATAAGGCTCTGAATAGAAAATATATCGGCTTATATTCAATATCAAATTCTACGATTAACAAATGTCGTATTGGAAATAACGATATAAATATCTACATCTTTCAAATTTCCATAACAACATCTGTATAATCCCGAATTCCAACATCGAAATATTCCGAAGACAATTTCGATTCAAATCCACTCCAATGCAATCATTGGAAATTTTGGTTATTTTTAAAACCCTTTTCGAATTCAATTTATTTATTAAAAAAATAAATAGAATTATAATTCTAGTTCAAAACTAGTTCGTCTCGATAAAAATCTATTTTTATCTTTTCAAATATGGAGTTTTTCATCCCAATTGTTCTCAAATCATTTCTTATGATTTTACACAAATTATTACTATTTTTAATAATTTTATCAAGGCCCGTACAGTCGATTTCCATCAATGGCCATCGAACTGCACTTACATCGACCTTTTTCAAATTTGATTTGGACATAATTCCAAATCCAACCGTTAGATTTTGAATTTCTAATATTCATTAGAAAGCTCTTTTCGATACGAACCCAACGGTTCCGGTTTTAGGAGAATCCGACGGTCGGATCTCCCGTAATGTCCGTTTGAAATAAATGGTCGAAATTCACGAACTGCCGCGGCGCGGCGCGTTCTATTCAGGCCATTATATTATATATATAATATATATAATATATATTTCGTCGATTTCTATTTAAAACGAATTATATAAATAGTTTTAAATTCGATTCAAAAGCAATTTCAACTTCCGTTTCAATTCAAATCAAAATTGACTTCTTCTCTATAAATTCGTTTTAAAATTCATTTCTATTCAACTCAAATTTCAATTCAATTTGAATTCGTTTCAATTTGCTTTCAATTCAATTTGAATTCGTTTTCAATTCATTTCATTTCGAAATCGTTTTCAATTCAATTCATTTCGAAATCGTTTTCAATTCAATTCATTTCGAAATCGTTATATATTCAATTCATTTCGAAATCGTTTTCAATTCATTTCATTTCGAAATCGTTTTCAATTCATTTCATTTCGAAATCGTTTTCAATTCATTTCATTTCGAAATCGTTTTCAATTCATTTCATTTCGAAATCGTTTTCAATTCATTTCATTTCGAAAACGTTTTCAATTCAATTCATTTCAAAATGAATAAAATCGATATAAATATCGTTCACGTTAAAATGGCGTCAATCTAATCAACACGGCTTCATAAATTTCTATTTTCAAATATTCTATTTCAAATATTTCTTTTTCAAAATAGTTGTTATCAAAATATTTCGTTCAACACATGACCAATCTCAATGGATGAGTACTGTCAACACATGAACTTTTATTTTATAATATTCTTTATTTTTCAAATTGGAATGAGGCCCAATCAATTACCATATAAAGTTGTTTATATGGATTCCATACAACACATGTATATAATAGTATTGAAAAATAATCAACCATCAACCAAAGTGCACTACACTGTATAAGCATCAAATATAGATATCTAACGCTTATAACAGCCTGTCAATCAATCGATCGACATATTTAATCAATCAGGATGAGTGAACTTCAAATTTCATCCTAACACCCGTGTGGGGTTTCAAACAATCAAACACATATTTTATTTGTGCTGTTGGGCGATGTGTAAAATTTATCGTCCCAATCAATGTCATTCAAATAGGTGTACATAAACGAACCGTCTGGTTTGTAAATGAATATTCTATTTTATTCACTTCACGTTAAAAATTATATTTTTAACGATAAAACATTTTATTTCAACCTATGAATTTCTATTCAGTTCATTCTTTAAATAAAATGATATTTTTATTTTTCTAACATATTTTAGAAAATTTCGGCGGCATAACGGCACGATACTAGAAACGGGACAAGGCCTAGCCTTATCCCCGGTCTAGTGAAGGCCCACGCCATTCACACATCATCAAATCAATTCATTTCACCACACAATTCAATTTCAATCAAATAATCCAACTAACCTACGCAACCAAACAAACAAGTCCATGGTCTGTGGACGATTGTGTCGGGTGCTACTAAGCACCGTCTGCATCCTAGTATATATATATATAACTAGAAAAAGAAATTGAAAGGTGAGAAATTCTCACATATAGCTATCCAAACATCTTGACTCTTCTTTGATATAGATCTTCTTCGTTCTCGCCCTTTTGTTACCTTCGTCGCCCGCTTTCACTACCTATGTAAAAATCGAGTTTTTACTTCGCTATTCAATATATAAAAATCATATTTTTATTTCGAAGTTCAATATATAAAAATCCTATTTTTCGATCGAAGTTCAATATATAAAAATCATATTTTTACTATGCCACTAGTATAAAAATTATATATATATATTTTTTTTTACATACAATAAAAGTTATATTTTCATCATGTCTAAAAATCACTTCCTTGTCATGTTAAAAAATCGCTATTTTTATCATATTAAAAATCAATTCTTTATCGTTCTAAAAATATAATCTTTCTAACTTTAAAAAAAAATCCTACCTTTAATTAATTTAAAATAAAAAATCCTAACTTTACCCTACATAATTGAATAGAAATTTACCTTTTCCCTTGTATGAATTAAATCTTTGTTGAAGGCTGATTTGGGCGGTTTCCAGCGAATGAGGGAGGTGGTTCAAACTCTTGGACGTCGGAGGGGGCGCAGGCGGGGTAGGCATGTCGGGGAGGTGGCATTGCGGGTGGCAGCGAGGGCGTTTTGGACGAGGGGGGCCTAGGGCGTTTGCGAGCCAGAATGGAAGAGGAGAGGAGTGAGAGGACGGCGAGGTAGGTCGGAGGGCAAGGAGGGGAGTAAGGATCGTCGGAGGGCGCGGGTAGGGGGAAGGGTGCGGTGAACTGTGGCACTCCAATTGAGGTAGCACTGATGGCGTCCGGTAGGTGGAAGGGCGTGTGGAGCGTCTTGCGAGAAGGCGGAGGGGATGAAGGCGATCCTCCTGTGGCGGCGCTCGCGACGGAGAAGGGGGAGGTCAGCGACATCGATGGTGGCGGATCTGGGTGAGGGCAACGGGCGGTTGCTAGGTTTTATTTTTTTTATTTCTTTTTTTTTATTTTTTTATTTTTATTTTGATTCTGAAAAACGAACGTGGGGGGCCTAGGTAGTTAAGGAGAGAGGAGAGTGGAGGGTTTTAAATTTTAATTTATTTAATTTATTATTTTATTTTGCAAAAAGTTGACTTTCACATACGACCTCTAAACGAGGCCCACCGCCTGTCGTCCCTAGCGTTTTACCCCCATTCCGAACACAATGGGATATGTATCGTAAGCTGATTTGATCGTTTCGATTAGTTTCAGTTGAATTTACATTTAAATTACTATATTGAATTTTAAACGTACATTTCAAATTACCGGGGTCACATACTAACTCTATAAATCCCATAAAAATATTTTCTAGCTTCGTATTGACGATACGGTCCTAACAAAACTAATTTCGCCGAATTCTGAGACCGTTGGAAAAATGGCCAATTTCCAGTCGATTAAAATCAACTGAAACTGGTCAAACACGTTTTCCATTGCCACGCTCACATATTGATTCGAAAAATTATGAAATTTGGAATCTAGCAATAACTTGACATCACGGACCCAACAAAACTGGTTTCGTCGAAATCCGAGGTCATTTGCAAAATGTCCATTTTTAAGGGCCTGAATTCCATAGCGACTATTCAGAATTTTCAAATGGACATATCTTTTGATTCCCGCTACGAAATTTTGATCATTCGGATTCGTTGGACAGATATTATCAATTAGATCCCTTTATTTTTGGTTTCACTAAAATCCGGATTGTTTTGCACCCGGTACATTCAATTGAAGTTTGAAATCGAATCATCGAACTACCGCGCCATTTTCAATTCCTTTTATAATTATATATAATTATTTATATTCTAACGACGACGTATATAATTATATACGTCGAATTCAATTCAAAATAAATTTCTCGTCTATTATATTTAAAATAATCTATTTTAAATATTCAAAATCCGCTAAAATTGCCAAAATAAAAATTTTAAACTGGCCCAGATTTTCCGGGTTGTTACAATCTCCCCCACTTAAAACTTTTCGTCCCCGAGAAGGAACAAAGTCGAAAGTTGTTTAACAATTCAACTCAACTTCCATTGTTTTTGATTACGGCTTAAGTTCTTCAACTTTTCAGTTTCTAAGAACTTTTCAAAAATTTCAAAAATTTGGCTAACACCCTAAATTTTCGAAAAATTTCTCCATAACCTCCCCTGCACCGGGAGCATCGGGGAATTTCAAATAGCTTCCCCGGTCCTTCAGATCTCAAAAAGAAAAAGAAAAAGCCAAGCGGCTAGCCAATAGGCTCATAAAATCATCATCACCCAAACAAAACAGTTAATTATGTAGTCAACATGTACCTATTTGTCGGGCAAACAAATTTTATTCTCTGCTCTAGCCTCCTTGCTATGACCTGTTCAATATAAGTGCAAGTATATGCAAGCAAATGCGACTAATTTTCAGTATAATTCAATATGTGATTCAATTAGGCTAAATGGCTAAAAATTAGCAAACAACTAAACAAACAACACAAACATCAATCAATTAGTTGATTAGCTTTTCAAATTGATAATTTTGATACATATACAAAAATCATGTTTTTGATGCCAAATCACAACAATGTATTCTAGCTATATTAGTTTTTGGTTCTCACACCAGTCTAATGGAAATATATAGAAAATCACACCTTCGAAACTCGAACATAAATGTTGATGATGCGATCGCTATCATCAATATCATCTCCGGGCGACTAGAATGTGATTCCACATCTATCCAATATATTAAAACTTTGCATATACGTTTGCAAGCCGTATATGCAAATTCTTTATATACTGAATTGTCCAAAATCAATATAAACAAATAATCAAATACGAATAGTTGATTTAAATTTGCAAAACAAAAATTTTTTTCATTTTCAAAAATATACTCTTCACACTCGTTCTAGGATACTACTGATCCTATCTCTAACGAGTCATTCTAATTGGATTTTACTAATCCAATTATCTGATGAATTCTTTCGTAGGGTTCTAATGTGCCTTGTTCTCTGAGCTTTGTAAACCAAAGCTCTGATACCAACTGTGAAAACCCGTAACTTCCCCGTAAAGGAAAGCGTCGGATAGTTCGAGAACAAACCACAACAGAACACATACAGAAGAACGTTTCATTGTATATTACAACAATGCATCAGAATACAAGAATATACAGAGTATAAATGAATATTACACAGAAATATCAGAGATTTAAATTACATTTAAATACATAGCAGCGGAAAATAATACAATACACAACTAGAATGAGATATACGGATACAAAGCTTTCCGGATATCGTTCCAGCTGTAAACCAGGAACCTGTGAATATAAATCTGCAAAACCAAAAACTACTAGCTGCCCGTGTCAAAATAGGGGCACCCAGAGTTTAGGTTAAAACAATAAACTCCAGGTCAGTCATGTGACTGGTGTGAGAACTAAAACAGTTATTAATCTTTATTTTAAAGCTAGGGAAATCAAGGGACCACGCCGTATAACACGGAACGGGTTTCCTCCCAAGAATACCAGTGCATAAAACGAACAGCGCAATGCTAAATAAAGAAAAATGAAGCTGTTATAAGACCCAGGTCCCATCACACAATGCAACGCAGTCGAGAATAGGGTTTTCCCTTATAACAGCCAAAGAATGCTTGATACGTTTAAAACAAATCATTTGATACTATTATAAGTGCATAGTGTATAAAACACTTCAAATCATAAGTATCAATCATAGGCGGCATGAATGGCCCATAACACTATGTCGCCATATATAAGTTTACAATCAAAACCGCAAATGTCGTATTGGAAGTTGGGTTATCATTTTTGGTATGAACCGAGGCTAGGGGCAAGATCCTCTACCGATTTGTGACTCTCTAGCCCGAGCCACAGGGTCAGAGCGCATCGACCCTTTAGATCGTCAGGGCCGGTCCACCGATGTGGATTATTATGCCTGAACACTACGTTTCCCCGCCCTTTGGGGCGTAAGCCTGGCCCGTTAGCCGACCAGAAGCATCGGCCGAAACCGATATCACGAGGCGCCTCGCTTTTCAGCAAGTAATAATAAGTAACATCCACATGAGTCAAACTCGTCAGCCATTTCAAGCACTGACGCCACTCATAACTAGAAAGAAACGCATGCCCTCCCTGAGGTCCGTCTCCCGTTTTTGATTCATACCGGGTGTGATACTCGCGAATCAACGTTACACAAAGCTACGCCACAAAGGCCGTGCTTCGATCATCAACACAAGACTTTGCTTTTCAACAGAAGCCTTGATCATTTGCCACTTAGGCATGCCACACAGGCATTTCACTCCATGCGATTGATATCCATCAATATATAACCCCTGAGCTCGTACGTCTCAGAGAAGGGCGTTAAGCAAGAGAATAATTTCTCCGCCGCCAAACAGATATATATTTAATAGAGATCAATCACACGGACTAAAATCCAATGTCAGACACACAGTCCATTTACAAGTCCGTTCTGGGTCTGAACGAAACCGGAGGCACCTAGTACCCCGCATATCCATCGATCTCCAAGTACGTCTGGACGATCACCAACTGTTTCCATCTTCTTGGGTGTACAGCCCAATCAAGATCATCAGTTATCACCCAAACAACGTGAAGACCTCCGGTCTTCGACCATCGTCTTCATCTTCGACTTATCGTCGTATCAGTTATTCAGAATGGGATAAACCCGGTCTTTCCGAATAACTCGCGTATATTTTAAATAAGTGTTACACAAACACAACATACGCCTCATTCCAATTCATTAGTCACTAACCGTAAATTAATCAAGAGAATAATTCCCCAAATATTAACCCCGAAGGCCGAAACCAACATCAGATCAATATCCAGAAAACCATTCTGTTTGGCTAACCGACAGTCAATTTCTAAATTTCACATTCATAGGGAAAGGTTCCCATTAATTTTATCCAAGATAAATTTCTTGAATTTATTCTATGATCTATTTTTGAGTATCAATTCAATCTAGTCGGGATTAACGAACCTTACCGAAGTAATCATTTGTTTTAATTTCCCAATCCCAACCTATTAATCCCATGAAGTAAAACTGGTTATACTTCATATCTAACACCACGGTGTTATCGGTAAATTCAATTACCATTTCACGTTCAAATCTAATTAAAGATTTAACTATCGCCTGGAGCAAAACTGGTGATACTCCATTTCGATTATTTCAATCTAATTAAAGATTCATTAAAACTCCACTTAGTTTTAATCTTTAACTGGGTTAAAGAATCAGTGTCATTTAAAAACACAGTTCACGATAAACCCAAAATCACATTCATTAATTATCGGGCTAAAGAACGAGTGTTGTTTAAAACACTGTTCATGATAAACCCAAAAATCAATATCAATTCAATTCCAATTAAATATTATTTAATTGGTACAACTTCATTAAATCTAAATAAAAAGATTTAATCTTTTCTCAACTGGGTTCAAGAACAGTGTTAGTGAAGACACCATTCACGACAAACCCAAATCACATTTGATATTCAATATAAGGCTCTGAATAGAAAATATATCGGCTTATATTCAATATCAAATTCTACGATTAACAAATGTCGTATTGGAAATAACGATATAAATATCTACATCTTTCAAATTTCCATAACAACATCTGTATAATCCCGAATTCCAACATCGAAATATTCCGAAGACAATTTCGATTCAAATCCACTCCAATGCAATCATTGGAAATTTTGGTTATTTTTAAAACCCTTTTCGAATTCAATTTATTTATTAAAAAAATAAATAGAATTATAATTCTAGTTCAAAACTAGTTCATCTCGATAAAAATCTATTTTTATCTTTTCAAATATGGAGTTTTTCATCCCAATTGTTCTCAAATCATTTCTTATGATTTAACACAAATTATTACTATTTTTAATAATTTTATCAAGGCCCGTACAGTCGATTTCCATCAATGGCCATCGAACTGCACTTACAGCGACCTTTTTCAAATTTGATTTGGACATAATTCCAAATCCAACCGTTAGATTTTGAATTTCTAATATTCATTAGAAAGCTCTTTTCGATACGAACCCAACGGTTCCGGTTTTAGGAGAATCCGACGGTCGGATCTCCCGTAATGTCCGTTTGAAATAAATGGTCGAAATTCACGAACTGCCGCGGCGCGGCGCGTTCTATTTAGGCCATTATATTATATATATAATATATATAATATATATTTCGTCGATTTCTATTTAAAACGAATTATATAAATAGTTTTAAATTCGATTCAAAAGCAATTTCAACTTCCGTTTCAATTCAAATCAAAATTGACTTCTTCTCTATAAATTCGTTTTAAAATTCATTTCTATTCAACTCAAATTTCAATTCAATTTGAATTCGTTTCAATTTGCTTTCAATTCAATTTGAATTCGTTTTCAATTCAATTCATTTCGAAATCGTTTTCAATTCAATTCATTTCGAAATCGTTTTCAATTCAATTCATTTCGAAATCGTTATATATTCAATTCATTTCGAAATCGTTTTCAATTCATTTCATTTCGAAATCGTTTTCAATTCATTTCATTTCGAAATCGTTTTCAATTCATTTCATTTCGAAATCGTTTTCAATTCATTTCATTTCGAAATCGTTTTCAATTCAATTCATTTCAAAATAAATAAAATCGATATAAATATCGTTCACGTTAAAATGCCGTCAATCTAATCAACACGGCTTCATAAATTTCTATTTTCAAATATTCTATTTCAAATATTTCTTTTTCAAAATAGTTGTTATCAAAATATTTCGTTCAACACATGACCAATCTCAATGGATGAGTACTGTCAACACATGAACTTTTATTTTATATCGATAAAGATGTAAATTTTATTACTAAAATATTTCATTCAACACATGACCAATCTCAATGGATGAGTACTGTCAACACATGAACTTTTATTTTATATCGATAAAGATGTAAATTTTATTACTAAAATATTTCGTTCAACACATGACCAATCTCAATGGATGAGTACTGTCAACACATGAACTTTTATTTTATAATATTCTTTATTTTTCAAATTGGAATGAGGCCCAATCAATTACCATATAAAGTTGTTTATATGGATTCCATACAACACATGTATATAATAGTATTGAAAAATAATCAACCATCAACCAAAGTGCACTACACTGTATAAGCATCAAATATAGATATCTAACGCTTATAACAGCCTGTCAATCAATCGATCGACATATTTAATCAATCAGGATGAGTGAACTTCAAATTTCATCCTAACACCCGTGTCGGGTTTCAAACAATCAAACACATATTTTATTTGTGCTGTTGGGCGATGTGTAAAATTTATCGTCCCAATCAATGTCATTCAAATAGGTGTACATAAACGAACCGTCTGGTTTGTAAATGAATATTCTATTTTATTCACTTCACGTTAAAAATTATATTTTTAACGATAAAACATTTTATTTCAACCTATGAATTTCTATTCAGTTCATTCTTTAAATAAAATGATATTTTTATTTTTCTAACATATTTTAGAAAATTTCGGCGGCATAACGGCACGATACTAGAAACGGGACAAGGCCTAGCCTTATCCCCGGTCTAGTGAAGGCCCACGCCATTCACACATCATCAAATCAATTCATTTCACCACACAATTCAATTTCAATCAAATAATCCAACTAACCTACGCAACCAAACAAACAAGTCCATGGTCTGTGGACGATTGTGTCGGGTGCTACTAAGTACCGTCTGCATCCTAGTATATATATATATATATATATATATATATATAACTAGAAAAAGAAATTGAAAGGTGAGAAATTCTCACATATAGCTATCCAAACATCTTGACTCTTCTTTGATATAGATCTTCTTCGTTCTCGCCCTTTTGTTACCTTCGTCGCCCGCTTTCACTACCTATGTAAAAATCGAGTTTTTACTTCGCTATTCAATATATAAAAATCATATTTTTATTTCGAAGTTCAATATATAAAAATCCTATTTTTCTATTGAAGTTTAATATATAAAAATCATATTTTTACTATGCCACTAGTATAAAAATTTTTTTTTTTTTTTTACATACAATAAAAGTTATATTTTCATCATGTCTAAAAATCACTTCCTTGTCATGTTAAAAAATCGCTATTTTTATCATATTAAAAATCAATTCTTTATCGTTCTAAAAATATAATCTTTCTAACTTTAAAAAAAATCCTACCTTTAATTAATTTAAAATAAAAAATCCTAACTTTACCCTACATAATTGAATAGAAATTTACCTTTTCCCTTGTACGAATTAAATCTTTGTTGAAGGCTGATTTGGGCGGTTTCCAGCGAATGAGGGAGGTGGTTCAAACTCTTGGACGTCGGAGGGGGCGCAGGCGGGGTAGGCATGTCGGGGAGGTGGCATTGCGGGTGGCAGCGAGGGCGTTTTGGACGAGGGGGGCCTAGGGCGTTTGCGAGCCAGAATGGAAGAGGAGAGGAGTGAGAGGACGGCGAGGTAGGTCGGAGGGCCAGGAGGGGAGTAAGGATCGTCGGAGGGCGCGGGTAGGGGGAAGGGTGCGGTGAACTGTGGCATTCCAATTGAGGTAGCACTGATGGCGTCCGGTAGGTGGAAGGGCGTGTGGAGCGTCTTGCGAGAAGGCGGAGGGGATGAAGGCGATCCTCCTGTGGCGGCGCTCGCGACGGAGAAGGGGGAGGTCAGCGACATCGATGGTGGCGGATCTGGGTGAAGGCAACGGGCGGTTGCTAGGTTTTATTTTTTTATTTCTTTTTTTTATTTTTTTATTTGTATTTTGATTCTGAAAAAAGAACGTGGGGAGGCCTAGGTAGTTAAGGAGAGAGGAGAGTGGAGGGTTTTAAATTTTAATTTATTTAATTTATTATTTTATTTTACAAAAAGTTGACTTTCACATACGACCTCTAAACGAGGCCCACCGCCTGTCGTCCCTAGCGTTTTACCCCCATTCCGAACACAATGGGATATGTATCGTAAGCTGATTTGATTGTTTCGATTAGTTTCAGTTGAATTTACATTTAAATTACTATATTGAATTTTAAACGTACATTTCAAATTACCGGGGTCACATACTAACTCTATAAATCCCATAAAAATATTTTATAGCTTCGTATTAACGATACGGTCCTAACAAAACTAATTTCGCCGAATTCTGAGACCGTTGAAAAAATGGCCAATTTCCAGTCGATTAAAATCAACTGAAACTGGTCAAACACGTTTTCCTTTGCCACACTCACATATTGATTTGAAAAATTATGAAATTTGGAATCTAGCAATAACTTGACATCACGGACCCAACAAAACTGGTTTCGTCGAAATCCGAGGTCATTTGCAAAATGTCCATTTTTAAGGGCCTGAATTCCATAGCGACTATTCAGAATTTTCAACTGGACATATCTTTTGATTCCCGCTACGAAATTTTGATCATTCGGATTCATTGGAAAGATATTATCAATTAGATCCCTTTATTTTTGGTTTCACTAAAATCCGGATTGTTTTGCACCCGGTACATTCAATTGAAGTTTGAAATCGAATCATCGAACTAACTCGCCATTTTCAATTCCTTTTATAATTATATATAATTATTTATATTCTAACGACGACGTATATACTTATATACGTCGAATTCAATTCAAAATAAATTTCTCGTCTATTATATTTAAAATAATCTATTTTAAATATTCAAAATCCGCTAAAATTGCCAAAATAAAAATTTTAAACTGGCCCAGATTTTCCAGGTTGTTACAAAAAGGCAACGCCGTTTCAGGCCTTTACGATGGAGGAGCGACTAATGTACGCTGCTGCGGCGACGGATCGGAAAAGGAGGTGGCCTACTGTGGTGCTAGAGCCAACATCAAGGAGGTGGAGCGGTGTGATGAAGGCTTTGGCCACCGATTTGGGGATGACCAATTTCTGGATTTGAGAAAAAGTATTTTAGGTTTCAGCCATAAAAAGAAACAATTAAAAGGGGAGGATTTACGCCAAAAGGATTTGGAAAAGAATTGATTTTGCTGTTGAAGAGAGAAAGGGAACGAGGCATGCTTTATAGAAGAAGACATCGAAGATAAGAACAATGTAATATCACTAGCTTACAGGGTCTGCGCGAGTTTTTAGTAGTAGGTCGGCATAGAAATTTACTGAGGTAGGAATTTCCAGGGTAGGTGATAACACGGTTAAATTTTACCGTGAATAACAATGTTCCGCTCTGATTTCTAACCGCAAACACAACCTCCAAACACGAAAAAAATTACAAGTACCATTTTGTTTCAACGTTCTGAACACAATAAAACTGATATGGTCGGATTTTGACTTTTTTGCATATAACGTTATTTTATTTTTATATTAGTTATCGACTCACCGATTTTATTTCGCTTGTTCACGAAACAACATCACTAAATTCCCAATTTGAAATATTAAATTAAATTTCCTCTATCTACACAAATACACACAAATCCAAGCCTATTAACAAATAAAATTCTCCAATTTATTTGACGTTAGTTAACGTCTATTTTTAAATCCAATCGTTTATATTTTTTCCAGTCGAATCAATATCTAACCGACTTTCAATTTAAATATTCAACATTAATATCTGATTTCCAACCAACCATTCTGAATTAAATATTTCGTTTAATTCATACACAAGACCAATAAAACTGATTTTTAACCCAAATATCAAAATAAATCGATTATTAATAATGAATTCTTTAATTAATCGCATATTCCAATTGTCGAAATTTCTGGGTCGTTACAATCTTCCCCCTTTAAAACTTTTCATCCTCGAAAAGAAGAGATTGTTAGAGTTATTACCAATGTATACTTCAATACTCATATTTATATGAAATTTTCCCACAACTAATTTAAATATCGATATTTAAGTCATCGATCCACTTTTGATCATATTCAATCGATTCGCAAAAACAAATTTCTTTGTAATCTCATCTGTCCATATTTTCATTCATCGTTGCACTCTAATGGGTCTAGGCTTTGCAACCATCCACCCAATCTCCTTTTATTCAATTGATTTAATCTTCTCAAGACTCCTTGAAGAGTGTAAATAACATTTCCTCAAGTCACAATTTATCGACCTGAAAATTTCCAAAATTCGTAATCGTTTTATAACTTTTATACAGAAAATATTTGTATTATTCCTTCAAAATTATAGACTTTAAAATACTTCGAAATTCTCTTTTCTCAACTGGTTTAATTCTAAATTATTGACTTGAAAATACTTGATAATTCAAAGTTTGACAAGTCTATTGTCGTTCTTACAAATGTTAGACATACGCTGGCCAGGCGTACGACTAAAATCTCTAAGTACTCCATATATCCTTGCTTCAACTCCCAGTGAAAATATTTCAAAATTTTCTTTTTAAAACAGATACGGAAAGTACCAATGTGAAACTGATATGTTGATTGTTCATGAATCGCAGATACATAATGGTTTTGTCTGGATCCCCCAGAAAACATCTGTATCCGTAGGAAATCACTTCCCTGCGAATTTCGTCATGGACAAATCAAAGGAAGATATTTAAGAATCAAAAGACAATCTGAGATCATTAAGCGTTGGTTGCACTATCTCAGGATAACAGAATCAAATCATCAAATTATGAAGCTAAATTAAGTCACGATGAGCTATCAAGTCACGAAGATAAACTGCTGCATTAACCAGGTGGCTCAATCACTAAGATATATCAGTGGACCACAGGTACACAATGGTTTCGCCTGGGTCCCCCAGGAAACACCCATACCCGTAAGCTTTTGCAGCTCTGCGAATTACGCCCTTATAATTCGATTGTAGATCACATCAGTCACAATGGTTACGCTTGGTTCCCCCAAGAAACATCCTTCTGCCGTAGGCTATCTGCAGCCTTGCAAATTTCGCTACACGGTTGAATTCCAACGACTCTAGATCACGACGATCACAATGGTTACGCCTGATTCCCTCAGGAAACATCCGACCGCCTTAGGCTATCTGCAGCCCTGCGAATTACGCTAGCAGTCGTGCTCAATGGCAACTCATGAGTTTTATGTCCGGACAACCTGCTGCCACCAGCAGCATATCTCAACTAAGCTCGAAGTTCATAGAGAAGGAAGGTACTTTCCTTATCTTTATTTTGAAAACATATTGTACTATATACGTATAGTACTTTATTTCATACTTCTCATAAATCATACTTATGTCAACGTACATAAGATTTCCAAATCACGTTTTTCAACGCATCGTTCTTATATAAATTCTGGTATATACGATTTCATTTCAAATCGATTACCTTCCCAATCAATAACTCTTGACTTCGCTATAATCTTATACATTCCTCGTATCAGTTCCAAAAATTTCTATCTCAAATCAAATATCCTCAAATCCCATTAAAATTTCAAAATTTCAGTTTTTATTTCTTAATCAACTTAAATATCTAATATCAACTCAAATTGATGAATCTACTGGTTATAAACCAAAAAAATTTCTTTCTTTCCAAATTTCCAATTATTAAGTTCTTCGCTTCATTCACATTTTTATGTTCTTACAATTTCTAAATTTTTCCATTCTCATACTAAATTTCTCATTCATGCTTTATTTCTTCTTATCACAAATTTCACCTTCATGCATTATCACTCTTCATATTCACATCCACTGACCGTAAATTAACAAGCAAACAACTCGCCAAGTGTCAACCCCGAAGGCCGAAACCAACATCAGATCAACACTCAGAAAGTCATTCAACTTGAATAATTTCAGTCAGTTTCCAACTTCTAATTCTAAATTTCTTAACAAATTCATTGCTTACACAACTCTCGAATTCAATTTACGAATACCTTCTTTTACGTTCTGTCGTCCTTCGTTCACGACGTGCGGCTTTTTATTCTTCTGTCCTTGTCATTCTGAGTTATCCAAACTCGTTAGCCTCTCAAGATCTCTCTCTCTTTTTCTTTTCTTTTTTTTGGCCATTCTGAAAACCCATTAGCCTCTCCCAATCTTTTGAAAAACATTTCAAATTATCTTATTTATTTTCTACAATTCTAGAAAATCACTTATTATCATTGGAAAACAATTTCAAACATTCACAAATCTTTACTTTCTATAGAAAATACACTTTATTTTCAGGGGGACATTTCTACATTTGTTAATTGAATTAAAACAGATATTAAATAAAACACCGCTATTTTCACTTAACTGCCAACACTCAATTAACACTTAAACAACTCTTGCTATCGAACCTTGACTATTTCTTAGTAAACAATGAAGTCAAACAAGTTGGGGTATATTTACATCTCAGACCTTAATTGAACAACATTATTAACTTTGAAATAGATCAAGTTCACAGTTAACAAAACACTCATTCTCATAATTTCCGAATTCAAATTAAGAATTTTCTCCTTTTACCAAAATTGTTAACTATAACAATAATTTATGCCTTTGGAAATATATAACTTTAAATTATACTTTATTCATTAATTTTTTAATTAAAACGAAAAATAAATAACATTTTTCTAAAATTCAACACAATTGACTTCACGCATAATCTTCTTTCGAATAATCCCGTATTCGATAACATAATCTGAACTTCGGAAAAAATCTCACTTTTCTTATATTCTGAACTTCAGAATAATCCCACTGTATTGGTCAACTCAATTTCTTTTATCCACAATTTCATTTGCAACACCTTTGCTTTCACACGTTATTTACTTCTAAAAAGTAAATATTATTTCTTTTACAAAACCCAAACTTGTCACATCAAATTAATTCTCATTTTGTTTAAATATTGATTCAAATCACTTCACAATCTTCATTCATATATCGCTTCATTTACAGTTCTCGTTCGCAATTCACTTCTTGTTATTTAATTAACAAGTTTATTACTCGCTATCGAATTCATATATTCGATTTTTCATTGTTGGTTTGAAACCAATTACAATTCATATTGCCAAGTTCTAAATAAATTAGCAATAAAATTTGACACGGTCAAATTCTAATTATAACCTTTTTGCTTTTATTATCTTTAATTTATATTTCCAACAAAATAAAATTCATCATCTCATCTTTGGAACGATTTTAAGTTTCTCATTTTCATTCAAATTTTCATCAGATTCCTTCTTTCCAATCAATTTCAGTCATCCTTGAATTCTAAAGTACACGATCAGATAAATTGATTCGTTGATTATCTTATACTTATCTTCATTTGATATCATCCGATGATGGATCTAGATTCAAATCTAAGGGGATCTTATCGAAGAATAATTCTCGCAAACCTGGATTCGAAGACTTCTGAAGACTGGGGATTCCGAACAGAATTTTTAAATCTCAAAATAATTTATATTTCCGCTGTATCAGTTCCAAAAGACTAATTTATATAATATTTCCAAAATAATTTCCTTTTTCAAAATTTACTTTAAAATTATTATCATTTTCAAAAATTTAAATTTTGAAACTTTTTATTTTTGGAAATCGATTTTCTAGTGTCGATCCTGTCATTTAAACTCGATAAGCTAAGCTTTGAATAAAACAAAACTCTGATACCACCTGTAACGGCCCGCCTTTTTGACCGCTTTAAACTAGTAATCAAACCAATTTAGAACGTCCAAATCGACGGATCGTTATACAGCTTACAGAGTTTAAACACAGAATCAACACAGAATAAAGAATAACATAGTATTGAATGACAAAATAGCTTATATATATAACCAGAGTTTTTATACAAGACTTTCTATACAGCGGAATTTAAAAACAATTTAAATACAATAAAATCTTTACTGTTTAAATTTCAGAGCGCGTTGTCTCTTGGAACCCCCAGCTTTTGCAAATCATCGAATCCTGAGTTGTAATCCTTAAATCTGTACTGCTCGAGTCTGACCCGAGCATTTCATGCAAAAACATAAAACACTCGAGTCAGGATTAAATCATAGTTCAAGTAAATTAACTTCAATACAAACTGAATATAATGGTTAGCCCTAACATCGATGTCATATATAAATCAAACAGTTGGGGTATCTATTCATATCAGTGTTATCTATTTCCAGGGATGAACGGTATCGGGCGTTTGCGAATGTACACGTTTATATATATTATACACGGGTACACCGCCTCAACATCCTTAACCGAATATAAATAAAAACATAGGTGATTCCATGAGGTTGCATATACACGTATGTGTATATGTTCACACACATATATTGCCCCAACGCCCTGAAAATGAACACGAGATAATAGCGCACGTGTGCAAATGGGTCACCAGATAAAACTCAATGGTCTGAAATGATCAGACCCAATACATTAGCGCAATGATACCAAGTATACAAATCAGCCTGGATATGCAACTACAAAAAGAAACCCAACAGCTAATCGAAGTGGAAGCTAGTGGTGATGGCAATGATGGTGTGCTACTACAATTCACAAATGCCTAAGTAGACCAAACAAAAGGGGTAGTGTCTTCTAACATACATTGTTCAGTAAGCATTCATAGTTCAGGTTTGTCAACTAACATATATAATTCAGTAGACATTCATAGTTTAGGTTTTTCAACTAACATATATAATTCAATAGACATTCATAGTTTAGGTGCTACCACTAGGCAAACAAATTGTATCTGCCAACATATGACTACTTATGGTTTATTGAAAATGTCATGAAAAACAAGTTAGAAATATTCATTTTTATTTCAAATATGATTAGTGCACTTGCAGGTTCCCATAACAAGACTAATATAAGATTTCAAATTAAACAAGTCAGGTGTGCATGGATTAACATGTGTTCATTGTATGTGTTTTTTTTCAACTTCAAAAACGCATCAGGGAAATATTTATGGTCACAATAAATGGAGGCAAAGTGCTAAGTGATCAAAATAAGGCACACATTAACCAGAAATAGTATAACCAAAACAGTCGTGCAATCATTCATCTCAATGAATAAAATGGTCTTAAAAATTTCTGCACAGTGAACAAATGATTTCAGATACTCCATTTCTTTGAACAAGTGATTTTAGCCATTTCATTTTAGTGAACAAATTTCATTTCAGTACTTTTGGGAGATATTCATGCTGTATATTTCAAAAAAAAGAACATGAAAAAAAGAATAAATCGAAGTAGAATGGTAGCTGACTGAATTAGAACAGTTGTTAATAACTATTACCATAATATGATTGAAACTAAACACTTAGCCTGTCGGGCCCATTAATCTTTAAAAGGGATTGAAAATCACTTTTATTGGCCAGTGTATAAATTTGCATGTCTTTGTATATACAAATATCGCTTTGGGTATCCTTCTAAACCAGAAATCAGGTGATTTTAGATTCCAGCAACCGGTTATATTTGAGAGTTTTGCAAACAAGTCAATATGGTAAGATTCATGTGAACAAGGCATGGCTGTCAACAGCCATGCAAAAAGTGCACCATTTAGATGAACGTAGAGTATCTATACACGTAAATGCCACTATGCCTACATATGTATTAACATAATTGATTTAAGTGTGTCATAAGACAAAGTACACACCTAGTATTTCAAATATGTATACAAATTCTCACAGCAAGGTTCAAAGTCTATTGTATATTATGAAGTTAGGCTTGCATCGCATAAATGTTCAACTCTTTCTTATGTTTGGATCAGTAACCTAAAGTATATATTCAGGAGAGATGCGGTTTTACAGTGGTAACAGTGGATCAATTCATAAGTAATGGTTTACTATCTTCTGTTAACCTTTTTCACATGGATATATGTATTGATTAATGTATATAGAAAGACAACCAACCTTTATACAATATATTTAAAAAGGAAATCAACATTTAAAATTTGGTGTTAATATCCAATCTGGATGCCTATGCCAACGGGAGTGTCATGAACAAGGCACATGTATGAATAGCCATTCAGCAAAATAACTAAATCTCTAGATCAGGCAGCATATGTTTAAAGGGTCAAACATGTAAGGTTAACATGGCATGGAGTTTCAACATGCAGCAGAAGAACAAAATATAAAAATACCCCTCCCTATAAAATATAACCCAACTACAACGTGGCATCAAAGTGGTGAAGAGATCATGACCCAACTTAAAAACAATACAGCCATGAAGACCGTATTTTCCATGCACAAAAATGTAACTGCTCGTACTCCAGTTTAGGGAACCAATACTTGGACAACTCATGCCATAATTAGTTGGGTTTTGGGAGTAAAGCAAACCTGCCATGTATGAGTCGGTAAAGGAAAAATGAATATTTTTGGTGGGATGTACACAACAAGGGTTACTCTTCTAGTTTTATCATATAGACGAGATACTGCAGACTATCTATTCTCTTGAAAAAAATTCAACAATATTGTAGGGAAATTCCAACAAAGACATAGGATAGGCTACATAGTATAAAGTCATGTATGTATATGGTAAAGGTAATGTAGAATTCTGTTCATTAGTTTGATCTCTACTAAAAATATTAAGGAACAGATAACCGAAAAAAAAAAACTCATACAGATGATTATGAAGCAACAAATGTGTCCCCCAAATACATTTAAAGACTTCAACAGAACATTCCAGAACTAATCTTGTACGTCGCCCAATAATATTTAAAGGTATTATGTAACATGCTATTACCATTTTAACATTTCTTATCAAGCTTAAAATTTCCATGTAGTTCTGGTAAAAGTAGAAAAATTAAAACATAATATCTTGTTTGTTAGAATAGAGTTTGAAGCTTCTTACTATAATCAACTCATAAGTATATTTTAATTTTTTTTCCTTAGGTAGGGATCGATTTCTATTACTTGCAAATAGCAAGTTTACCGGGACCAAACGATCAAATATCTAAGGTAGATAACGTTTATTCTAAACTCTAGCAACCGGGATAAAGTGATCAAATAGCAAATGTTATGCAAATATTACAGCAGTCCTTATTTCACCAATTTTAAATCAAGGAAGCAACCGTACAACAGCAAACCCTCCTTAACCATTATGACCTCAGTTTAAAAACGATGTTTAAATACTTGAACTCGGATTAATTGTGATTTTAACTCACAAATGTAAATATATATCAGTTCCGTTTCACAAATAACCTGGAGAAACAATCAATGCCAAAAACAGTCCAGGGTTTTGATCAGCAAGCAAG
Source organism: Allium sativum (assembly GCA_030737875.1). NCBI lineage: Eukaryota > Viridiplantae > Streptophyta > Magnoliopsida > Asparagales > Amaryllidaceae > Allium > Allium sativum. Next base: position 194,773,973 of record CM060913.1, read on the forward strand.
GACTAAAAACAACTCAAACAGAATACAACCGCACTGTTCGACAACCCAAATAAATTTAATCCAAACCTCACTATCAAATTTAGTTTATACTGAAATTGAATTTACTTGAAAAAAACATGAGTTAACCGTGAGTGAGTTGCTCACCGGTAACAACGAAGTGCAAAAGGTAGGAAGCCGTTGTTGTAACACCCCGGATTTTTGAATAATCGAATTAACTAAAATAAAGAATAATTAATCTCAGACGTAAGAATTAAGGGGATGGAGTTGCGCCATTGTGTTCGTCTCGGAATTCTGGTTGAGATAGAGTCCGAGTTTGCGGGAAACGGGTACCGGATGAAGGAATTATGGACGAACGAATTTGGTGGCAAAACAAGGGGAAAAAAATATTGCACTGGCGCACTTGGGAAATGCGCCAGTAAAAATTTGCACTGGCGCACCAGCCAAGTGCGCCCAGGCCGAGGCAGCAGGCCTGCACAGTTTTTTGGTTCAGTCTGACCCATGTTGCTGAGTCCTTTCTGACTCCTTGCTGAGTCATTAGGGCTGAGGTGTCACCTTATTCCGACTGAATGGTTTTGATTAACCCTAAGATCATCTGATGGCTTAAATTAATTCAAAACTATATAAAAAGACCCATAGACTCAAACCCTAAATCTGAATTAAAACTAAAACTGTGGCTGTCATGCTGTCATCTTATAACCTAGAGTAGCCGCCACCAATTAGAGAGGAAGAACAGCAAATCAAATCAGTTCTATTTAACCCTAACAACGAACCTTCTTCAAAGGAAAGCTAATTCAACTTCAGAAATCAGAATTCAGAAATCAATACCTTCTTTGAGTTGTGAGTTCGATAATTTTAATAAAATAATTAGCAAATTAATTGGATTGAGTTATGATGTGGATTATTTGGATATGATGTGAATTATTGATGTTATCATACATGTTCTACGATGTTATGTTGTGATCATCTATGTTGTAAAGTTATGATGCTATCACCTATGTTTTAATTCTATTATTAGCTTATGTGTAATCAAATCATCATGTTATTCATATGCTAGTTTGGTGATGCTGATTCATATGATAGATCGCAAGTATGTATGCAAGTTCAGATATTGATTTAAGACATGAATCATATGATTAGTGAAAATTATCTACAACTTTACATGACATCTATTTTAGATCTAAAGTTAGGCTATGACATGTGTGAGTTATATGCCAAAATCTACATGCTAGTTTACCTGTTAAAATGTAAGAATACACCATTGTTATGTTGCATAAATCACATATGCAAGCTTATATAAATATATGAGTTTGGAATATGAATCATGTTATGCCAGTTTGTGGTTATTGCCTATGCAAGTTAACAACTTTAGATGTAGATTTGTGACATACATGATTAATGCAAGTTTGTGGTTATTACCTATGCAAGTCTACACCTTTAGATTTGGATTTATGACATATGTTGTTTTATGCAAGTTGTAACTTTGGCCTATGCAAGTTTTAGATGTAGAACATCATTCACACATGCAAGTTCACCCCTTGTGTTTAGATCTAGTTTCATTTCAATGTATGTTGTGATGTTTTCTCTTTATTCCATGAGTTAGACTATTCGAGTCTAACATATATTTTACATTAAACGAACGAATGTACAATTTGGGGTAAAGGGGATAATATTAAAAGATTTAATTGGCATAAATTCCGTAAAAGGCATAAAATAAATTTGTGATGAAAATTGGTATGATTTTACATACCATAAATGGGAAGATATAATTGAGCCAAATATGGCCATAGTTAATTTTGGAATTGATTGATAATTTGAATAGGGAAAGTAATTCAAATTGGGGGATGATTAATTAGGAGTAATTAATCGTTTAAGACACGAGGTTAGACTCTTTTGTGGTCTAAGACTGCCCGGACCCGCCTGGCAAATCTAGCTGCCACAAATGCCAGTCTAATGTGAGAGGTCTTAGGCACAAATTAAATACGTAACAATTGTAAAGACACGAGGTTAGGCTCTTTGTGGTGTAAGACTGCCCGGACCCGCCCGGCAAATCCAGCTGCCACAAATGCCAGTCTAATGTGAGAGGTCTTTATGAGGTTACGGTCTTAATGAATTAAGAAACACTGTACCAGATAAGCATGTAGTGGGACATGAGGGGGTTAAGTGGGTGCCTTGGGTAGCATGTGGAATCTAGTGGGTGCCTTGGGTGGCATTGGAAGTACGATTAGAAACACTTAACCAAAATTGAAACATGTAATTGAAACATGAATAAGAAGAGGGTTAAGTGGGATGTACTAGAGGGGACCAAGCTTAGGTGGATAACTTATGTCAAGTAATGGGGGCCCGTTTCAACCAGTAACCCATACGTATCTTTGTGGGCTCGACCCAAGTCGAGGACGGGACACGCATACTGGGCTTGACTGTAAGAGGCCAAACCGGGTTAGCGGTGGCAACGCAAGTCCAACGGGTTCATATGCGTGTGTGGACCCGGGCTGGTAGGTAAGACGTTGTTGCATCGTGTAGGTATAAGTCGTGCATCATTGGTGGTATCGGGTTGCCACTTTGGGGAGTGATACACCCCATTGTGGGGCCAGCACGGGTATCTATGAGTTAGGGAGCCAATCGAATGGGGGGTAATGGGTACACCTAGTGGAGATGGGGCAGGCGGCACCTATGAAGGCAACTAGGGGTGCACGAAACTACCTGTAACACCCCGTATTTTCTGTGAATGTATAAGTAACAAATCAGAGGATAATTAATTTTTAAATAAGAATCAAGGGAAATGGGTTGCGCCATTGTGTTCGTCCCAGAATTCTTCTTGGAAACGAGTCCGAGTTTGCAAGAATCGGAGTCCGTATGAGGGAGATATGACCCTCCGAAGTTTTAGGAATTTTCATAATCGAAAAAAGCTCGAAATTCGAATTCAAAATTCGAATTCAAAACCAGAAGCGGGCTCGGCGGGAAATTTCCCGCCCAGGACCCAGGTCGACTGGGGTGTCGACTGGGTAGTCGACCCCCCCCTCCCGACCAAGTCGACTGGGGAGTCGATTGGGTAGTCGAGCCCCCCAAACCAGGTCGACTGGGTAGTCGACCTGGGGGTCGACCTGCTCCCGAAATCCGGTTTTTGAACCTGATTCGTTCTGATGTATTTGGTCACGTTTTCTGCCTAGGTTCGTCCGCCTAAACCTATTTAAACAGCCCCAAACCCAGCCTTCTCTACACACAATTCTATTCTGCTTTTACTCTGCCTCTGTTCTAAATTAAATAAAATAATGGCGTCGCTACTCTACTGGAATCAAAACTAGAAGATAATCGACATCAACCTAAGCAAATCAATTCAAACTAGAGATCAAAGCTTCTGCAACGATTCTACAACAATTAAAGTTCTTTCTTTAATCCAACCAAGGAAAGTGCAGTTATTTTCTTATATAAACGTTAATTCTGATTGTGACATGAATTGTAAATCTGAATCTGAGATTATGTCTGTTGCTTTCTGTTCTATAGCCAGGCTACCACGAGCCTGAGCAAATCTCATAAGAGATTAACATATGCTAAAATGTTTGGGACAATAAAATGAATAATGCATGAAATGGGCATGACCGATATGTGACAGATTTGAGGAAAGAACATAGGTTGAACTTGGAACTTAGGACATAAATCTAAGGCATATAATTGAACCTATGACTTGAGTTTTGTGGCATAAAGAATATTGAACATACGACTTGAGAAGTTGAGGCATAAAATTTACATTGGACATATGACTTAGGAATTGGGGCATAAGTTTGACCATAGGCATGTAATTAGTTTAGATACATATTACATGTTGTAAACTAGATCTGGATCTGAGCAAGCTATATATGATAATCTGTGATTTGGGGACATAATTCAATATCTGATTTTAAGAATATGATACATGATTAAAACCTAGATTTGTGGTACATTTTAAGAAGGGGAAGATATGTGACTTAGGTGTAGAAATTAAAAATCTATAATAAGATTTGAGGACTATTAAGTGTGAACACACCTAAATAGGGATTTTTGGATATATGGCATGCATTGTAATATTTGGTATAATTTATAGATGAATCTGCTGTACAATGCTAGTTTAACCAAAATGGGAACATATGTTATATGGTAAATTACGTCCATATTTTGTGTTATGTAAATTTATGCAAACATGGGGTATTTGGTCATATTGTGAATCATGATAATTATTTAGGCCTAATTTATGATTAAGCAAGGCATGTAAATAGAACCTTTAGAAATATTAAATCTGCTAAATCTGTCATCTGCTAAGTCTGTTGAAAATGCCAAATCTTCTAAACTAAATCTGTTGAGATGCCCAAACTGCTAAATCTGTTGAGATGCCTAAACTGCTAAATCTGTTGAGATGCCTAAACTACTAAATCTGTTGAGATGCCTAATCTGTTATCTGCTAGATCTGCTAGTTTGCTTAATCTGCTAAATCCGTTAAGTCGCCTAATCTGCAAAATCTGTTATCTGCTATATCTGTTGAGTTGATCTAATTAGTCTGTTATTGACATAATCTGAATTGGCTATAGTTATGAATAATTGACATGTATATTAGGCATGGGCATAAATGGTAGATTATTAATTAATTGGCCGCAAAGATGAACATGGCTAACTCGAGGTTAGAATGAGTTTGCGGCGTAATTCTGCCCGGAACCGCCCGGCACATCCAGTGGCCGCAAACAATAGGTTCTAATGTGAGAAGTTAGTCATAACGTGCTTGAAACCCGAGGTTAGACTCAGTTTGCAGCAGAAATCTGTCCGGAACCAACCGGCCTAACCAGTAGCCGTAAACTGTCAGTCTAATGTGAGAGGTCTGGGCATTAATATTTAATTAATGAAAATCTAAGATAAATACGATGTCTAAAATGTGTTGGGCGTATAGGGTTAAACCCACTAGACTGATGAATTTAATAAATCTGTTCCGTGAATCTGTAGGCCCAATTACAAAGTTAGACAAATCTGTAAGTCTGTTAATCTGTAACCGGTTAATCGGTAAGTCTGTTAAATTCGTATATCTGATCCGTTAGTCTGAAAACTTATCTGATCTATGAACTAGTTGATCTAAATTTTGTATGTCTGAAACTTGTAAACAAGTTAATCTGAAATCTGTTAGTCTGGGGACACAAGGTTAGGAGGGGAATTACTTGTGTCATCTGTTGTTTGGGACCCATATTAGTCAGTAACCCTTTCTGGTATCAAAACATTGACCCAACAGTAGGTAGGATCCGGGCACGCTTACAGAACTAATTATAAGTGGTTCATTCTGATAATGGCAAGGGGTGTTGATGGTGTGTTCCAACCGGGTCATGTGCGTGCATGGATCCCGGCCTGCCTCTGTGGATGTAAGACGCCGTGACATCTGTAAATAGGTCTGTGCCAATTGGTTGTCACTGTAGGGAATGATACACCCTACTGTGGGGCCGACACAGGGTCTTTATGTATTAGGGAGCCGATCGCTTGGGGTAAGGTTTTAGGGTACACTAAGTTCTGTCTGTTTCTATTGGTACGGTCTGTTTCTGTTGGGTGGCAACACCCGTCTGTTTCTGCGTGGTACCGTCTGTTCGGGAGGTAAAGGCCCAATTACAAGTGTAACACCCCACCTCCGTTAAGGTCACTCAAAAGGGAATGCCTTAACTTTGATGGAGCATTTTAGTAAACAGAACAGAATATTACAAGACCGATATAAAAATAGTACTTGAAAAAAACTTTATAACTTTATTAGCATCATGTTTCTGTTTGGGTGGTAAAGGCCCATTACTAGCATTCTCTTCTGTGGAAATTATTCTGTACCCATTTCTGTTTCAGTTTAGACATTAGGGTGACACCTAATTCTGTTATACTAGTATTAGTGCAGAGAAGTAAGATGTAAATAAGAAGCATGACCTAGTCCACATCATTCGGTTTCTACTGTTTAACCTAAGTATATCTGCTGCTCATGTTACTGCCATCTCTTATCCAGTTTTGCTTTCATGTCATTATTATTATTATTTGTTCATATGCTAAAAGTCACTGGACTTGCCAGACTTTATGTCTGACCCTTGTTGTTTCGCCTCCTTTCTTCCATTCCCCCCTCCCCCCCCCCCCCAGGTTTTGTAGAAGGGAGTACTCTAACTTGATCCAGATTTCTTCCGCTTGAAGTGCTTAAAGTATGGCTTGGCTCTTTATAGCTTCCGTTCTGTGGGGATTATGATTTTAAAGTTTTGTACTCCGATGGCTTTTGAACAAGGCTGATATATATGTACTTGAGTTTTTGGTAAAGTTGTAACCAAACTGATTACTGTCCACTGTAATAAAGTTATAAAGTTTTTTTTAAGTACTATTTTTATATCTATCTTGTAATATTATATTCTGTTTACTAAAATGCTCCATCAAAGTTAAGGCATTCCCTTTTGAGTGACCTTAACGGAGGTGGGGTGTTACACTTGGCATTAGAGCTGAAGGTTACCAGATTTGAAAAAAAAAGTTTTGGAAACTATTTTCAAAAAGGATTTAAAAAGGAAGTATTTTCAAAATTAAAGCTTATTTCTGAAAAAAACATAATCCTTAAAAGCCATATATCTATCTTTTGGTCCTCTGTTTGAATCTTTGTTTCCTTCTTTCTCCGGGGCTCCCGGCTTTCTGGGAGGTAACCTCATCACGGCATGGTTCTGTAGGCTTGATAAGACTACAACACCGGTCAAAGGGCAAATAAACGCCCGACTTCCATCTGTAGCCGCAGTAGTCTCGCCTATGGCTAATTTTCTTTCGAGCTTTGTAGGATTTTCCGTGCGATGGAGGCAACTTTCGAGGGACTTGTCAAATAGTAAAGATGAGAATGAGGGAGACTGGCTAAGGAGCACAACCCAAGGATGAGAAACTCATCGATATGGACTTGGTTCACAAAGGAGGCGAAAAAAGAAACATAAAATAAGGAAGAAAAGTCTGATGATAAAGGAGGAGAAATGTGCTTTACTTATGGAAGCTTGACTCATCTGAACAAGGATTGCAGAAAAAGGAAGGGCACTTGCTTCAACTATGGTGAGATGGGACACTTCATTAGGGACTGCCCGAAGAGACGAGGGCAAGGAGGGCAGGCGAACACTCTTGAGGCTAGTGGCTAGGATAGAAATAGGAAAATTCCTTTAATTTCTTTATCTGATTATGGAGTTAAGACTCTTTCTGATTTTGGTATTTTGATTTTGTAATCGATACTCTGCACTTTAATACTAGTATTATTTCTGATTCCGCTGTAGACTCAGACCCATAAGGGTTATTGTAAAGACCCGTAAATTCCCGCTCTTTGGATCGACCATAAACCACACAAGTCTGACCCAAAGGTCGGAAATCCACGAATACTTTAACTTTGGGAATACAACAACATCAGAACAATAACAACCGACTTTTATCACATCATAAATGTTACATCAGAGTACATTAAATAAATTTACAACGGAAGATAATTTTACATTACTTTAATACAGTGCAGCGGAAATAAAATAACTAAGATAGCGGAAGACTTTCTATGCTCTGGACACAGCTTTGAGCTTCAATCCAGGATCCTGCTAAAGAGATAAATATCTGCAAAAAGCTACTCGACTGCCCGTGTGGAAAAGAGGGCACCCGAGTTTGCAAAAGTGGAAACAAACAACGGGTCAGTCGTGGGACTGGTGTGAGAATTCTTAACTAATATAACTAATAGTAATAAGTCAAATCCAAGGACCACGCCGCTAAAGCGGAACGGGTTTTATTCCAATGGATTGTCGTGCATAATTTAAGTAAATCGTCAAAACAACGCAATGCTTTGTAGAAAAATGAAACCATCATAAGACCCAAGTCCCATCACACAATGCAACGCAAACCGGAGGATAGGGTTTTACCTTATAATGGTCAAACATGCTTGATACGATAAAAACGATATTATTATTAGTGTGTATATGTTTTAAAACATTTCAAAGTAAATGTATCAATCCTAGGAAGCATAGGTACCATATGTTATGCCTCTATACTAGTAATACAATCAAAACCGCAAGGGTCGTATTTGGAATTTGGATTTCCATCTGAGTCAAGGCTAGGGAGGAGCTCCTTACCGATTCGAGACACTCTAGCTGATGCCTCAGGATTACCCGCAGTTAACCCTTGGAAATGGCAGGGCCGGTCCTCAAATACAGCTTAGAGGATTGGCAATTCCTAAGCACACGTTCCCCGGTCCTATAAGACCTATCCGAGGCGCCTCATTCCATCATCCACATAAGTAAAATGTCAGGGCTGGTAGGTCACTGACACCACTCTAGCTAGAAAGAAACGTGCTGCTCTCCCTGCGTTCCCTTCTCCCGTTTTAGACGCCGCCGGTGTGTGAGGCTCGTGAAGTCACGCTATACATAAAGCTATGCCTAAACAGGCTATGCTTTGATCATCCCACAAGGCCTGCTTTTCAACAAAGCCTTGATCATATGCATCTTAGCATGCCACATTGTCAATCCATACCATACCATTGATTTCTACCAACATATAACCTCTGAGCTCATACGTCTCAGAGAAGGGTGTAAAACACCAAACAGATATATGTTTAGCAGAGATCAACGAATACAGTATAAAGGAATACAATGTCAGACATACAATCCATTTACGCGCTTATGCTCTGGGTTTGAGCGAAAACCAAACCCGTGCAATCAACACTACGTCCGGACGGCTACTACTGTCGCTCCTTCAAGGTAGCTACTCCCATCATGGGTCTCAATAGCAACAAACCCATTCGATGTGAAGATCGTCGGTCTTCAATCACCATCTTCAACTCTTCGAACGTCGTATCATTATTTGGAATGAGAGTAAACTCGGACTTTCCAAATAATTCTCGCATATATAAATTTGAAAGCAATTTCATATCGTTAAAATTAATTTATAACGATCAATCTTTATTTAAATTCTATTTAACGACGTCTCATGTCAACAGGCGACTTTGGCGCTGTTTTCACCCAAATTTATTTTACACGTTTCTCTAAATCTAACCGTTGGATTTTAATATACTTCATATCATTAGAAAGATCTTCCCAAGGCGAACCTACCGGTTTCAGTTTTGGGAAAATCCGTCGGTCGGATCATAACGGTATAATCAATTAAAAGTACGATTCTAAAATGTGAACTACCATGCTCGATTCAAGTACTTTTAATTTATATATATATATATATATATATATATAATTTATATAAATATAATTCCTCGTCCATTTCATTTTACTATATTTTGCTAACAACAAATCTTCTTATTTATATCCAATATTGATATATATATCATCACACGCAACAATGTTTTCTTTTATTTTTCAATTTCCAAAAATATACTATACACAAAATGTATGTTTTGTGTATCATTCCAATTACAACCAAAAATAAGTATTTTTGTGTTTCATTTCCATTACAACAACCATGCATATTTTGGTGTCCACTTCGTTTCTATACAAATGAATATATTTTTGTTTGCTTAATTTCAATATGACAAAAATAATAACTTTGATATTCTTTTAAATGCCAAACAAAAATAATAATCTTTCTTATCTCTTTCAATGCAAAACCAAAATGATCTTGACTTTTATAATGGCAATGTAAATTCTATTCTTAGGTGACATCATAAAAATGTAATTTTAATTTACAATGTAATATCATATTTTAATGACATAATAAAATGTAATTCTAATTTACAGTGCAAATTCTCACTAATAGTTACATATGAAAATGTAAAATTTTGTTCGCTTGCCAAATTTCATACCCTAGTTACAAATAAAAATATAATTTTTATTTTCAATGCCAATTGCATATCATAGTTTCAAAATAAAAAAAAGTAATTTTTATTTGTATAGCAAATATTATATCTTTAGTTCAAATAAAAATGTAATTTTTATTTGCAATGCACGTTCTCATTCTAAGTTACATAACAAAAATGTAATCTTTATTATCAATGCACATTCTTACTTTTGTTTACATATAAAAATGCAAATTCTCTTTACAATGCAAGTTCATATTTTTGTTTTACATAATAAAAATGTAAATTCCTAACTTTATCTCTTTTTATATGAAAATCCATTTCCTTAAAATGTAAATTTTCTTGTTCCTTTAATTCCATTAAAACAGAAATGTAACTTTTCTCCTTTTTAATTTCATTTGACAAAATGTAAACTTTTTTATTTTGGATTTACATTAAACACAAATGTAAAATTTGTTCTTTACTTTCTTTTTGAACAGAAATATGAATTTTTGTTCTTTCCTACATGACATTTAAAATACTTCTCTTTATATGCAAAAGTATGATTTTAACTATGCATTTCATTTCATATGTAGTGTATGCAACATTAACAAATAAATATATGTTTCATTTCATATGCAGTGTATGCAACATTAACAAATAAATATATGTTTCATTTCATATGCAGTGTATGCAACATTAACAAATAAATATATATTTCATTTCATATGCAGTGTATGCAACATTAAAGAATAAATATATGTTTCATTTCATATGCAGTGTATGCAACGTTAACAAATAAATATATGTTTCATTTCATATGCAGTGTATGCAACATTAACAAATAAATATATGTTTCATTTCATATGCAGTGTATGCAACATTAACAAATAAATATATGTTTCATTTCATATGCAGTGTATGCAACATTAACAAATAAATATATGTTTCATTTCATATGTTGATTCTTTACATTTGGATCAAATTAACAAAAGTGATGTTTTGTTCTCTTTAATCAAATTAACAAAAGTTTTGTTCTCTCAATGAAACAAAATATGATTATTTTGTTTCCTTCCTTTTAAATGTATAAAAATATATATTTTATTTAATTTATTTCAAAGTGACACAAATGTTGATTTAGTCCAACATAACTTCATTAACAAAATATGTTGATTTTGTTGATCATTCTTATGTAACAAAATATGAATTTTACTATAACCTTTTTAATATAAACAAAATAATGGTTTTGTTATGGCCTTCTTAATATAAACAAAATAATGATTTTGTTTATAACTTCAATGCGAACAAATATGATTTTGTTCATAATTTCTAACGCGACAAAATGAGGTTTTGTTTAATCTTTTCCAACTAAACACAAAATGTCGATTCTACATTTCATAATTCAAGTTTCACAAAAGTGTGATTTTAGTCAAGTTTGACGAAAAATGTGATTTTATCGACACTTCTTTATATTAACAAAATATGAACATTTTGTCACTGCTTCTTTTATATTGACAAGAATGTGATTTTATCATTCCTATATTTTTACATTAAAAGTAATTTCTCTTTTCTAATGACATAACAAAAAATGGATTTCATATGCTAACAAATTTTCCATTACAAGTCACATATAAAAAGTAATTTTTTATATGTTAACAAATCCATTTCATTACTAATGACATATAAAAATGAATTTTATATATATATTAACACATTTACCATTTCTAATGACATAATAAAAGGTGAATTTTATTTATTAACAAATGCTCCCTCTCATACAAAAATCAATTTATATTTCGACAAATCTTCCCTTACTAATGACATACATAAATGTGAATATCTATATATTAACAAATCTTTCATTTCTAATCTATGAATCAAAAGGGGGATCACATACAATCATTCACTAACGATAACAAGCAAATCTGAATTACAAACATCGCAGAACAATCACATGGAAATAATTATCTATGCAGCCACAACATGAACTTCATATAATATGCATATAGATTTTATAATGAATTTAAATAAATAAATAAATAATCATATTTTAAAAAAAATAAAATTCTCATAATTAATTTATCTGAATTTCCATCCAACTCCGTTTCAGGTCCTGCTCAGTTTCATCTCGTAGTGCTCTCGAATACGATTCCAATGGTTCAGAAATAATCCAATTCTAACTTCGAACGAACAAGATATGATTAAATCAAGGTTCTAAACAATTTAAATTAAATTAATTTAATAATTAAATATGGTTTTACACCTTCTTCCTCCACGAACAAGGCCGTCGTGTTTCCCTTCTGTTCAAAACTAGGGTAGAGCCTTGCTTCCGATTTACAGCACTAGAGAACGATCGGAGTATGTCAAATCGAAGAGGGGAAGGAGGGGGTCCTGCGCCTAGGTTGGGGTGGGGTGCGGTGGAGCCTAGGGGGGTGCGGCGGGGCTGATAGGCGGCGGGTTTGGGTGCGCCGTTCGAGTGAATGGTGGCACTAGGTGAGATCCGACTTTATGAGAATGGAGAGGAAGAGAAGAGCTTCAGTACGGGATGGAGTTTGGATTCTAATTCGCTTTGGATAGGAATAATTTAATCGAGGAAGGAGGGAGCGGTGAAGGCCATTGAAATAGAGGGAGGCGGCTGAGAAGAGGATAAGGGTTGGGGATTTGTTTTTAGAGAGAATAAGTACTGAATTTAGAGAAGAAATTAATAGAATGAAGGAAAATAAATGCTGATTAATAAAAAAAATAGATTGGAGCAAAGAAGATAGTGTATTTGAAGAGAAAGAAGAAAAAGTGTAACGACCCGCCTTTTTGCCCGATTCTCGCCGGTAATTAAACCGACTCAAATCGTTCATAAAGACGAATTGTTATGGGTACTTACATATATTGGACAAAAAAACAGAACTTTTCATTGAATAATTCAATATTACATCAGAGTTACATGAATATCAGAGTTACACATAAATATACACAGCGGAAGAAATAAAACTCTCAGCGGAAGAACATCATCTGATACAGCGGAAGCTCCAACTCTAGCGTGAACTCTAACTCCGGAAGCACTCTGAATCTTCTCCACAATCCATAACTGCAAAACTAAACACTAGCTGCCCGAGTGGAAATTAGTGGGCACCCAAAGTTTAGGTAGGAACAATAAACTCCAAGTCAGTCGTGGGACTGGTGTGAGAACTCAAAAACAGTTATCCTTTAGGTTTCATTTTAAAGTTGGGTAATTCAACGGACCACGCCGCTAATGCGGAACGGGTTTTACTCCATATGAATTCCCGTGCATAGAAATACGCAATGGCTTTCGAAAAATGAAGCTATCATAAGCTCGTCCCATATCACACAATGCAAGCGCACACCAGATGGGTGAGTTTTGTCTTATGATAACCAAACATGATTTCATACGTGAAAATCCTCTTTGATATTATCATATAGTGTGGAAAACAAATTCGCAATTAAATGTATTAATCCTAGACGGCATGATACCTCATAATATATGTCGCCATATATATATATATACAATCAAAATCGTCTGGCACGTATTGGAGATTTGGATTTTCGAACTTGATGATTCCTGGCACGAAAGATCAATCAGGGACTTGAGCGAAGTGTAACGCAACAAATCGCCAGTGCAGTATCTACGGTTTTCGACCAGACGCGGCCCCCCGAACATACCCCATCCCCAGTTCACAAGTGGTTCCCCACTGCTGCAGCACTCATCATCAAATCATATATATATACAGACCACACCGCCAGTTTCTCATCATCCGGTGTGTGAGGTTTGTCGATGTCACGTCATACACAGAGCTACGCTTCGATAAGCCATGCTTTGATCATCATTAGCTCATATCATACTTGGGTATGCCACATTGTCAATATCTCCACATATCACTAATTCGAATTTATACATATTCTCTAAGAACGTAACTTAGAGACGGAGATATTCAATTGCCACAAATCTGATATATATTCACACGAATCAGTGCTACGTGGTCAATTACGATGTTAGACACACCATCCATACAAGTCCGTTCTGGGTCTGAACAAAACACAATCCGAAAATTTCCAAATATACTCAAATCTCCTGCCACCCTCGTATCGGGTGTACGGCCCGATCCGAGATGTCATCAATCGATCCAAATAATCTGGATTTTTCCGGTCTTCATTTATCGATTTCAAATCTTGAATTGCTTCATAACGTCGTAATATTACTTGGAATGGTTTTCGGACCTATATCCGATCCCGGACTTTCCAAGTAACAAACGTATCTTGAAACAATAGTTACCAATCACACAGGTTTCCCAATTCAAATCTCCTTTCCAAACATTTCCAATTTACTTTGAATTAAATGTTGGATTTAATTCCCCGGAAACCCATTATCCTTAACCCCTTTCAAATTCAACGTTTGTTTCCAAACTTCATTTTCAAAACAACTTAATTAATTCGTCGACATTTGAATAACCCAATCTTTATTTGGATTTTAGATTTCCATTTAAATAACTATGTTTCACATATCAGTTCATATAGAATCAGTCGACTTATACTCGATATTGATTCACAAACTCAGGCAACACGATCAGGATTAGGATATGGATATGTTAGTATTTCTGATCGTATTTGTCTGTTCCTATAAATCCATATCGAATATCAGGCGACCAATTTTATTCAAAACTCATCTCAATTCCATATCATATAAAAAATCAAGTCCTTTCCATAATGGTTCATGTTTGAAGTCTTCAAATTCAAATCATTTCAAATAACGTTAAAGCGTTACTGAAAGCGTTGGGAAATGGTTATTAAATTAAATAAATCCCAATCATTCTAAATTCAAAATTTTAAACCATAAATCACTTTCGAATAGTAATATAAATTCATTCTATTCGATTTTCATCGCGGTCGGCGAACGGCATGTAAGGCGACCTTTTCAGATTTAAATTTAAACCTAACTCGAAAACCATCCGATGGAATTTGAAAATTCCTCTTTTATACGAAACCCATTATTATTATAAATCCGTCGTTTTCTGTTTCACGTCAATTCGATTCCGTATGTTCAAGTTATAACTATTTAAAATTAAAAGTCGATATTATCGAACTGTCGCTGTGCAACAAGCTCGATTTACACTATATGACGTATATATATATATATATATATATATATATATATATATCTCAATTCGCTTTCAATTAAATGAATTTCATGACTTAGTGTTAAACTAACTTCGGAATCTCTTTCCAAAATATTTTCAAAACCATAATCATGCTATACAAACTTGTTACACATTGCCGAACGAAATATAAAATTTTATTTTTTCCAAACCTCGTTTCATTTCTAATAATCGTTAAGTCTATTCGCATCATAAATCTATATTACATACGTATTTGAATCAATTTCAAATTTTAAACTTTGAAATTTAAATTTTCAAATAATCCTTGAGAAGTGAGAATTATTTCCACATTATTTTTATTTAAGAATTTATACACTACATGATGCCAATTAATTTAAATTCATAAAACCAATTTCAAAATTCAAAGTTATTTTTTTTCAATCAAGACAATTATTTTTACTAAAGTTTTTGCTCATTTTAAATATTACTACAAAATTTAAATTATTGCTGATTTAAATTTCATAGACCAAAACAAGCTTAAATCAACAATTTAAATTATTCAAAAATCGGTTTCCTTTTATGCGACTATTGTTCATCTCGATTTCCGGCTTCCAGACATTCCAAATTAAATTAAATCAAATTTTCAATCCATTAATAAAATATTCATTTACATTAAAGGAAACTTTGAATCGATCGCCCGTAAGATTTGCAACTATGGTGCATGCAACTTCACTCAAACAGAACAATTGCAATAACATAACTAAACAACATACACCATCCATTCATCGCAACCACAAAATAAATCAAGTGTGTACGGAGCGTTATTGTCAGTAACGCTAAGTGATTTACGGTGTTTACACAGCATACGCATCATTGATCACTCAGCGACAAACAATCAAACATTTCAAACATCCACAATCACTGATTTTCCATCAACTATTATAATTATAACTAAATTATAACTAATTATTTTTACCAAAATAAAAATAATTGAAGTGGAGTTCTCACCTGCGCTGTGTTCTGGTTTCACTGACGAACCCGGTATCAACTGCATATCGGTTCACGGACATTATAATTGACAAGCGCACACCGTAATCTTTCCAACGATATACATGCACCGTACACCGCTTTACGCTTTACGTTTCTTCTCACCAATACGGTCGGCGCACACCCTTCTTCGCAACGCACTTCGGACATCCACGTACAACGGACGCGTCTACTCACATGCGCGTCTTCCTCCTTTGCCAGCAAATTTTATATCAATATATATATTTTTTTCTACTTTAAAGGATATTGATCCCAAAAGGGCCAAGGTTATGCTTTTAAGGAGTGATGACGCTACACGCGACACGGCGGAGTTGGAACACTGGTCATATAAACTAGTGGATGCGTGGTTTTAAGGAAAGGCGGATAAGTGGTGATGACAACAAAGCTGAAAATAGGGAGAACACTTCACAGTGCGGTGGCTGACGAGATGCTAGGGTGCTAAACTGGGGTGTACGGACGTGGACTGGAGAGGCTTCTTGGTTGCGGACTGGAAAACAAAGAGGTGAACTTGCGGATGGGTGGAGTCAAGGCCGTCCGTGACCTGGGAGGCTTGCGGGCGCGTAGTTGAAGTGGTGAATGGAAGGGGAAGAGCGATGGACTGATGTGAGTGGACGGACTGGGGTAGAGAGGGGAAGGTGACGCTTGGGTTGTGGAGGCTTGGGGACTTGCGGGTGAGGACGTGAGTGGACTGAAGAGAGGTGCGAGAGAGAATGGAGGAATATGGTACGTGTCTTCTTTATAATCTAATATAAGGGTAGCTTTGGCAATATCAAAGGACACACGTCCATAACAATGCTCATGCAACTTCCACCTAAGTCCACACGTGGCCACTCCTTATCCAATTTCTACATGCATAACGCCACATCAAAAGGACACTTGCCACTCAACCGAGCGAAACACTCATGCGTTGAACCTCTTCTTGAACATAGCCATCCATCTTCATGTCCAAACATAGTGTATTTATTTTGTTCACTTCCAATTTTTAATTTTTAGAGTTATTAACCGCGAGTTGCACTGGAATAAAACCATCATCGTAAATAACAACACGCTCTGATTTAGAAACAGCAATAAAACCGGTCTGATTGATCAATTTTGTAAAGCGTCTAAAGGACCACATTTATACCCAAAATACGTTGAAAAATTATCTGCTTATTTTTCAAAATAAAAATTACAGAAAAATTCTAAAAATTATTTTAAAATTACTCGTACAGAAATCAGATGAATATTTTAAACCGATTTTTAATTATAATTTATTTTCAAGTCAAACTTCTTTGTAAAAATTAAAAATCCATATAAATCTATATATATAAAATTGTTTAAATCTTTATATATTAAATATTTCCTCAAAATAAATCTTCAAATTATAAAATTCATATTATAAAACATTTATATATATATAAATACAAAATATTACTATCTATAAATATAAAACCATTATGTAAAATTACAAAAATCATTTTTATACAAAATTTTTAAAATAAGTCTTATACAAAATAAAATAATTTATTTAAACTAATAAAAGGGAATTTCAAATATTAAATCCTATTAACTCCAGAAATATGTATTCAGAAAATCTCAAAATGTGCTATGGGAATTCATATTTAAATTTAGAAAATTCTGGTTCGTTACATTCTTCCCCCCTTAAGACTTTTCGTCCTCGAAAAGGAAGATAATAAATTTTAAACTCTAAATCTAACCTTTCTATATGATTTGGAACAGGTTTTATAAATATTCAAAACAAACAGATTTAAATTAAATAGTGGGACACGCATATCATAGTCAATCCAACATATCATGTCATATTGATCTTTCAAGTCAGCATACAAAACACATCTAACCCTACCTGAGCACATACTACGCACTTGGGCAGTCAAAAATATAGTCATCAAGGGTGCACCTAGCTATCTGTTACTATTCCTCAAAACCATACTAGCCCAAAACAACTCAGTGCATCTGGGGTCTTAAGACAACATATAAACGCTATATATACAAGGTCCAGACTCATTGCAACTAAACCTCTGTTGTATCTGACCCATCATCGGATGGATCGGTTAAACCAATTTCCTTGGGTTCCTCATTAGCTAACGGCTCTTCATCGTCTACCATTAAGCCATCGTCATCTATTCCCATGATAAATTTATCGTGCTCATTACCCATAAATCCATCTTCACCAGCCTTGTCCAAGAGCTGGTCCATATCCTCCATTTTCTCATCAAACTCATCATCTCCCATTTCTGGAAGTAGGTCATCCTCGAATGTAGGCTATTCAAAATCACCCTCATCGGCTACATCCTTATTATCGTCTACCCCGACATCATCACCATATTGGGGTTTCTCCACTCTTTTCTATAACATCGTCAAATCCATCATTTCCCGCTTCTGGGAGTGGGTCGTCCTCAGCTATAACTGCTAGTTATCCCATTTCATGCATCAACATTTCTAAACCGCTCAACAAATACAGGGTCTATAGGCCAATTAATGTCTTCTGGTGCAGCCTGTGCTAGTGTGGCGTTTCCTAACAACTCCTGATTGCTCTGGTCTAGGATCTACTACCCAAAACTCTAATGCATCATTACAAATCTATGGGGGACATTAAATCCAAAGTAGGTTGCTGCCTTATCCCTTACCCTCTAGTCAAAATCACAGGTCTTAGAACATACTCATATCTTATTACAGGGCCATCCTACTGCAGGGTTGGGCCTTCTTCCTAACATGACAGGATAATGATTAGATTTACAGTTCATGTTACTGCTGGGGCACTTGGTCTGATCCTAAATCAGGTTGGAGTTTGATGGAATCTCAATTATCCTATGGTTACCCCAGTTACTGGAAATGATTGAGTTCTCCATTACCGCTACCCTTAGGTCGGAACTGAACAAGATACTACCGTACACCTAGCCGTTTACTACCTTAAAATTAAACTTTAAGTCTTACGGGTCATCCAAAATCTACTCATCACTAATTTAAACAAACGATTCACATTAAGTGCTTGTACCCAAAATTTCCCTTTCAAGGTTCTCAAAATTTGCAAAGGGGTTTACCAAAATCAACAAATGGTCAAGGGTCCAAATCGGGTCATCTTAATTCCTACCAAACCAACAGAAATCATTTTTACACAAGGAGTTAGTGAAATTTACTTAAGTCTCAGTGTATTCCCACATTTTCTTAACTATTATTGTAAGAATTTTATACTCAAGTTATTCATCCAATTTCTAGATTCATAAATATTCCCTACTCGCCCTGGTTTATTTGCGAATTACATTTATATTCTTCATTTAAGAAAATATAGCATATATTTCATTCCTATTTCAAGTTACTATATCGGCTTTCACTTTAATTCATCAACAATTTCAAACACTTATGAAGATGGTTTCAAGTATTCTCGACGTTTAAATCAGAATCATACGGTCATCCCATTTCGAAACTCGAGAATAATCACTGACGATGTCTGGATCATCAACAGAATTATCCTCCAGCGACTAGAATGGATCCTATATCTATCTAGTACATATAAGATTCCGTATACACGTTGATCAGACGTATATAAAAATCCTTACATACTCGATAGTCCAATCATGACGTCGAATAAAACACTCGAAATCCTTATTTCAAATTATATTTCAAATAATTATCGTTTCAAAATGATTTACTTGTTCAAAAATACCTTATATAGGTTTCAAAAATATACGCTCTCTCGTCATAATATTCCGAGATCTCATTCTAGGGTATTTTCTAACCCTATCTCTAATGAGATATTGTAACTCTGAGGAGTCCTATTCTTTTGTCCAAATATGTACGTACCCAATAGCTTTGTATAACCAAAGCTCTGATACCAACTGTAACGACCCGCCTTTTTGCCCGATTCTCGCCGGTAATTAAACCGACTCAAATCGTTCATAAAGACGAATTGTTATGGGTACTTGCATATATTGGACAAAACAACAGAAATTTTCATTGAATAATTCAATATTACATCAGAGTTACATGAATATCAGAGTTACACATAAATATACACAGCGGAAGAAATAAAACTCTCAGCGGAAGAACATCATCTGATACAGCGGAAGCTCCAACTCTAGCGTGAACTCTAACTCCGGAAGCACTCTGAATCTTCTCCACAATTCATAACTGCAAAACTAAACACTAGCTGCCCGAGTGGAAATTAGTGGGCACCCAAAGTTTAGGTAGGAACAATAAACTCCAAGTCAGTCGTGGGACTGGTGTGAGAACTCAAAAACAGTTATCCTTTAGGTTTCATTTTAAAGTTGGGTAATTCAACGGACCACGCCGCTAATGCGGAACGGGTTTTACTCCATATGAATTCCCGTGCATAGAAATACGCAATGGCTTTCGAAAAATGAAGCTATCATAAGCTCGTCCTATATCACACAATGCAAGCGCACACCAGATGGGTGAGTTTTGTCTTATGATAACCAAACATGATTTCATACGTGAAAATCCTCTTTGATATTATCATATAGTGTGGAAAACAAATTCGCAATTAAATGTATTAATCCTAGACGGCATGATACCCCATAATATATGTCGCCATATATATATATATACAATCAAAATCGTCTGGCATGTATTGGAGATTTGGATTTTCAAACTTGATGATTCCTGGCACGAAAGATCAATCAGGGACTTGAGCGAAGTGTAACGCAACAAATCGCCAGGGCAGTATCTACGGTTTTCGACCAGACGCGGCCCCCCGAACATACCCCATCCCCAGTTCACAAGTGGTTCCCCACTGCTGCAGCACTCATCATCAAATCATATATATATACAGACCACACCGCCAGTTTCTCATCATCCGGTGTGTGAGGTTTGTCGATGTCACGTCATACACAGAGCTACGCTTCGATAAGCCATGCTTTGATCATCATTAGCTCATATCATACTTGGGTATGCCACATTGTCAATATCTCCACATATCACTAATTCGAATTTATACATATTCTCTAAGAACGTAACTTAGAGACGGAGATATTCAATTGCCACAAATCTGATATATATTCACACGAATCAGTGCTACGTGGTCAATTACGATGTCAGACACACCATCCATACAAGTCCGTTCTGGGTCTGAACAAAACACAATCCGAAAATTTCCAAATATACTCAAATCTCCTGCCACCCTCGTATCGGGTGTACGGCCCGATCCGAGATGTCAGCAATCGATCCAAATAATCTGGATTTTTCCGGTCTTCATTTATCGATTTCAAATCTTGAATTGCTTCATAACGTCGTAATATTACTTGGAATGGTTTTCGGACCTATATCCGATCCCGGACTTTCCAAGTAACAAACGTATCTTGAAACAATAGTTACCAATCACACAGGTTTCCCAATTCAAATCTCCTTTCCAAACATTTCCAATTTACTTTGAATTAAATGTTGGATTTAATTCCCCGGAAACCCATTATCCTTAACCCCTTTCAAATTCAACGTTTGTTTCCAAACTTCATTTTCAAAACAACTTAATTAATTCGTCGACATTTGAATAACCCATTCTTTATTTGGATTTTAGATTTCCATTTAAATAACTATGTTTCACATATCAGTTCATATAGAATCAATCGACTTATACTCGATATTGATTCACAAACTCAGGCAACACGATCAGGATTAGGATATGGATATGTTAGTATTTCTGATCGTATTTGTCTGTTCCTATAAATCCATATCGAATATCAGGCGACCAATTTTATTCAAAACTCATCTCAATTCCATATCATATGAAAAAATCAAGTCCTTTCCATAATGGTTCATGTTTGAAGTCTTCAAATTCAAATCATTTCAAATAACGTTAAAGCGTTACTGAAAGCGTTGGGAAATGGTTATTAAATTAAATAAATCCCAATCATTCTAAATTCAAAATTTTAAACCATAAATCACTTTCGAATAGTAATATAAATTCATTCTATTCGATTTTCATCGCGGTCGGCGAACGGCATGTAAGGCGACCTTTTCAGATTTAAATTTAAACCTAACTCGAAAATCATCCGATGGAATTTGAAAATTCCTCTTTTATACGAAACCCATTATTATTATAAATCCGTCGTTTTCTGTTTCATGTCAATTCGATTCCGTATGTTCAAGTTATAACTATTTAAAATTAAAAGTCGATATTATCGAACTGTCGCTGTGCAACAAGCTCGATTTATACTATATGACGTATATATATATATATATATATATATATATATATATATATATATCGCTCAATTCGCTATACAAACTTGTTACACATTACCGAACGAAATATAAAATTTTATTTTTTCCAAACCTCGTTTCATTTCTAATAATCGTTAAGTCTATTCGCATCACAAATCTATATTACATACGTATTTGAATCAATTTCAAATTTTAAACTTTGAAATTTAAATTTTCAAATAATCCTTGAGAAGTGAGAATTATTTCCACATTATTTTTATTTAAGAATTTATACACTACATGATGCCAATTAATTTAAATTCATAAAACCAATTTCAAAATTCAAAGTTATTTTTTTTCAATCAAGACAATTATTTTTACTAAAGTTTTTGCTCATTTTAAATGTTACTACAAAATTTAAATTATTGCTGATTTAAATTTCATAGACCAAAACAAGCTTAAATCAGCAATTTAAATTATTCAAAAATCGGTTTCCTTTTATGCGACTATTGTTCATCTCGATTTCCGGCTTCCAGACATTCCAAATTAAATTAAATCAAATTTTCAATCCATTAATAAAATATTCATTTACATGAAAGGAAACTTTGAATCGATCGCCCGTAAGATTTGCAACTACGGTGCATGCGACTTCACTCAAACAGAACAATTGCAATAACATAACTAAACAACATACACCATCCATTCATCGCAACCACAAAATAAATCAAGTGTGTAACGGAGCGTTATTGTCAGTAACGCTCAGTGATTTGCGGTGTTTACACAGCATACGCATCATTGATCACTCAGCGACAAACAATCAAACATTTCAAACGTCCACAATCACTGATTTTCCATCAACTATTATAATTATAACTAAATTATAACTAATTATTTTTACCAAAATAAAAATAATTGAAGTGGAGTTCTCACCTGCGCTGTGTTCTGGTTTCACTGACGAACCCGGTATCAACTGCATATCGGTTCACGGACATTATAATTGACAAGTGCACATCGTAATCTTTCCAACGATATACATGCACCGTACACCGCTTTACGCTTTACGTTTCTTCTCACCAATACGGTCGGCGCACACCCTTCTTCGCAACGCACTTCGGACATCCACGTACAACGGACGCGTCTACTCACATGCGCGTCTTCCTCCTTTGCCAGCAAATTTTATATCAATATATATATTTTTTTCTACTTTAAAGGAGACCGATCCCAAAAGGGCCAAGGTTATGCTTTTAAGGAGTGATGACGCTACACGCGACACGGCGGAGTTGGAACACTGGTCATATAAACTAGTGGATGCGTGGTTTTAAGGAAAGGCGGATAAGTGGTGATGACAACAAAGCTGAAAATAGGGAGAACACTTCACAGTGCGGTGGCTGACGAGATGCTAGGGTGCTAAACTGGGGTGTACGAACGTGGACTGGAGGGGCTTCTTGGTTGCGGACTGGAAAACAAAGAGGTGAACTTGCGGATCGGTGGAGTCAAGGCCGTCCGTGACCTGAGAGGCTTGCGGGCGCGTAGTTGAAGTGGTGAATGGAAGGGGTAGAGCGGTGGACTGATGTAAGTGGACGGACTGGGGTAGAGAGGGGAAGGTGACGATTGGGTAGTGGAGGCTTGAGGACTTGCGGGTGAGGACGTGAGTGGACTGAAGAGAGGTGCAAGAGAGAATGGAGGAATATGGTGCGTGTCTTCTTTATAATCTAATATAAGGGTAGCTTTGGCAATATCAAAGGACACACGTCCATAACAATGCTCATGCAACTTCCACCTAAGTCCACATGTGGCCACTCCTTATCCAATTTCTACATGCATAACGCCACATCAAAAGGACACTTGCCACTCAACCGAGCGAAACACTCATGCGTTGAACCTCTTCTTGAACACAACCATCCATCTTCATGTCCAAACATAGTGTATTTATTTTGTTCACTTCCAATTTTTAATTTTTAGAGTTATTAACCGCGAGTTGCACTGGAATAAAACCATCATCGTAAATAACAACACGCTCTGATTTAGAAACAGCAATAAAACCAGTCTGATTGATCAATTCTGTAAAGCGTCTAAAGGACCACATTTATACCCAAAATGCGTTGAAAAATTATCTGCTTATTTTTCAAAATAAAAATTACAGAAAAATTCTAAAAATTATTTTAAAATTACGCGTACAGAAATCAGATGAATATTTTAAACCGGTTTTTAATTATAATTTATTTTCAAGTCAAACTTCTTTGTAAAAATTAAAAATCCATATAAATCTATATATATAAAATTGTTTAAATCTTTATATATTAAATATTTCCTCAAAATAAATCTTCAAATTATAAAATTCATATTATAAAACATTTATATATATATATAAATACAAAATATTACTATCTATAAATATGAAACCATTATGTAAAATTACAAAAATCATTTTTTATACAAAATTTTTAAAATAAGTCTTATACAAAAAAAAAATAATTTATTTAAACTAATAAAAGGGAATTTCAAATATTAAATCCTATTAACTCCAGAAATATGTATTCAGAAAATCTCAAAATGTGCTATGGAAATTCATATTTAAATTTAGAAAATTCCGGTTCGTTACAAAAAGAAAGAAAGAAATGATGCATTAAGGACAATGAAGAGGGAAGGCGTTTAAACTCTTGAAACTATTCACATTTCGTATGTTATGCATTTCAAAGAAAATGAATTGCTGACAAATGATCCTAATACAATTTTATTTAATTATTTTCTAAATTTAGCTATATCGCATTTATTGATTTTTAATTTACATGTACAATTCTTTCCTAATTTATTTCCTATTCTTAGTCAATCAAATTATTAAATTTAACCCTTTTATTTCTAGCTTAATCAATTTTATTTTTTTTCAATTACGCAATTATTATGCGTTTATTTCCGTTTCTATCCGCATTTATGTACCCTTAATTACACCATCTATTATAGTAGAATTTCATACCTAATTTGCTAATTAATACCTACTATGATTTCCTCTTCATATGTTTTTATGTTACAAAGAAAATGTAAACTTTGCTATATTGTATAGAAAATGTATTCCTTTACCATTACAAAGAAAAATGTAAACATTATATGTAAACATGTTTTATGTGCCTACATGAACGTTTGAATTTTTTTTTTTTTAATAAGTATATTAATTAATACATGCCATTTCAGAACTCCTAAATGGGAAAGATAGAGAAAGTGTAGTTATTCCTTTTCATTAACATGCAGCTCTTATTTATTATAAATAAAAATGAATGTTTTCTCTTTTACAAAAAATGTAAAAAAAAATTACTGAACTCAACTCTCTATTAATTATAATATGATTTTGATGTAAGAACAAACCATTTATTTCTTTACATGTAAAAAGAGTAACAAAAATATATTTTATTACATGTAAATTATATACGCTTCGTATTCACAAAGAATATTTTTAATGAAAAAAAAATTAATATATATTTTTTTTCTTCCTCTTTTCTAGCAGGTATTTTCTAGCAATGTGAAAAATAATATTTTCAACACTTCTATATTTTCTAACATATGTTTCACTTCAAATAACATAAATTTTAATCGTTATTATTTAAAATAAATCATGTCAAATATTAAAAATTCATTAAAATTTCTAAAGTAAAAATTTTAAATTGGCCCCAAAATTCAGGGTTATTACAGTCTCCCCCACTTAAAAACTTTTCGTCCTCGAAAAGGAACGAAGCTAAAAGTTGATTAATTAAATAACTAATTTATATATATATATATTTCTCCATTGGTTTAAATAATTTCATTAGTTGATTAACTTTCAAATATATAACTTTTTATATATTCAAAATCATATTTTCCAAAATAGAGTATAATTAATCACAAATACGTATATTATAGTCTTGTTACTCTCAACTCATTCTAGGGCATTACTAACCCCATCTCTAATGAGTTTCCTCATTCTAGGATACTGCTGATCCTATCTCTTATGAGTAGTCTTATTGGATATTACTTATCCAATCTCTGATGAGTCTTTTGTTCAGTTCTAATGAGTTTTATCCCAAAGATTTGAGCTAACCAAAGCTCTGATACCAACTGTAAAGACCCGTAAATTCCCGCTCTTTGGATCGACCATAAACCACACAAGTCTAACCCAAAGGTCGGAAATCCACGAATACTTTAACTTTGGGAATACAACAACATCAGAACAATAACAGCAGACTTTTATAACATCATAAATGTTACATCAGAGTACAGAATATATATCAGAGTACATTAAATAAATTTACAGCGGAAGATAATTTTACATTACTTTAATACAGTGAAGCGGAAATAAAATAACTAAGACAGCGGAAGACTTTCTATGCTCTGGACACAGCTTTGAGCTTCAATCCAGGATCCTGCTAAAGAGATAAATATCTGCAAAAAGCTACTCGACTGCCCGTGTGGAAAAGAGGGCACCCGAGTTTGCAAAAGTGGAAACAAACAACGGGTCAGTCGTAGGACTGGTGTGAGAATTCTTAACTAATATAACTAATAGTAATTAGTCAAATCCAAGGACCACGCCGCTAAAGCGGAACGGGTTTTATTCCAATGGATTGTCGTGCATAATTTAAGTAAATCGTCAAAACAACGCAATGCTTTGTAGAAAAATGAAACCATCATAAGACCCAAGTCCCATCACACAATGCAACGCAAACCGGAGGATAGGGTTTTACCTTATAATGGTCAAACATGCTTGATACGATAAAAACGATATTATTATTAGTGTGTATATGTTTTAAAACATTTCAAAGTAAATGTATCAATCCTAGGAAGCATAGGTACCATATGCTATGCCTCCATACTAGTAATACAATCAAAACCGCAAGGGTCGTATTTGGAATTTGGATTTCCATCTGAGTCAAGGCTAGGGAGGAGCTCCTTACCGATTCGAGACACTCTAGCTGATGCCTCAGGATTACCCGCAGTTAACCCTTGGAAATGGCAGGGCCGGTCCTCAAATACAGCTTAGAGGATTGGCAATTCCTAAGCACACGTTCCCCGGTCCTATAGGACCTATCCGAGGCGCCTCATTCCATCATCCACATAAGTAAAATGTCAGGGCTGGTAGGTCACTGACACCACTCTAGCTAGAAAGAAACGTGCTGCTCTCCCTGCGTTCCCTTCTCCCGTTTTAGACTCCGCCGGTGTGTGAGGCTCGTGAAGTCACGCTATACATAAAGCTATGCCTAAACAGGCTATGCTTTGATCATCCCACAAGGCCTGCTTTTCAACAAAGCCTTGATCATATGCATCTTAGCATGCCACATCGTCAATCCATACCATACCATTGATTTCTACCAACATATAACCTCTGAGCTCATACGTCTCAGAGAAGGGTGTAAAACACGAAACAGATATATGTTTAGCAGAGATCAACGAATACAGTATAAAGGAATACAATGTCAGACATACAATCCATTTACGCGCTTATGCTCTGGGTTTGAGCGAAAACCAAACCCGTGCAATCAACACTACGTCCGGACGGCTACTACTGTCGCCCCTTCAAGGTAGCTACTCCCATCATGGGTCTCAATAGAAACACACCCATTCGATGTGAAGATCGTCGGTCTTCAATCACCGTCTTCAACTCTTCGAACGTCGTATCATTATTTGGAATGAGAGTAAACTCGGACTTTCCAAATAATTCTCGCATATATAAATTTGAAAGCAATTTCATATCGTTAAAATTAATTTATAACGATCAATCATTATTTAAATTCTATTTAACGACGTCTCATGTCAACAGGCGACTTTGGCGCTGTTTTCACCCAAATTTATTTTACACGTTTCTCTAAATCTAACCGTTGGATTTTAATATACTTCATATCATTAGAAAGATCTTCCCAAGGCAAACCTACCGGTTTCAGTTTTGGGAAAATCCGTCGGTCGGATCATAACGGTATAATCAATTAAAAGTACGATTCTAAAATGTGAACTACCATGCTCGATTCAAGTACTTTTAATTTATATATATATATATAATTTATATAAATATAATTCCTTGTCCATTTCATTTTACTATATTTTGCTAACAACAAATCTTCTTATTTATATCCAATATTGATATATATATCATCACACGCAACAATGTTTTCTTTTATTTTTCAGTTTCCAAAAATATACTATACACAAAATGTATGTTTTGTGTATCATTCCAATTACAACCAAAAATAAGTATTTTTGTGCTTCATTTCCATTACAACAACCATGCATATTTTGGTGTCCACTTCATTTCTATACAAATGAATATATTTTTGTTTGCTTAATTTCAATATAACAAAAATAATAACTTTGATATTCTTTTAAATGCCAAACAAAAATAATAATCTTTCTTATCTCTTTCAATGCAAAACCAAAATGATCTTGACTTTTATAATGGCAATGTAAATTCTATTCTTAGGTGACATCATAAAAATGTAATTTTAATTTACAATGTAATATCATATTTTAATGACATAATAAAATGTAATTCTAATTTATAGTGCAAATTCTCACTAATAGTTACATATGAAAATGTAAAATTTTGTTCGCTTGCCAAATTTCATACCCTAGTTACAAATAAAAATATAATTTTTATTTTCAATGCCAATTGCATATCATAGTTTCAAAATAAAAAAAAAGTAATTTTTATTTGCATAGCAAATATTATATCTTTAGTTCAAATAAAAATGTAATTTTTATTTGCAATGCACGTTCTTATTCTAAGTTACATAACAAAAGTGTAATCTTTATTATCAATGCACATTCTTACTTTTGTTTACATATAAAAATGCAAATTCTCTTTACAATGCAAGTTCATATTTTTGTTTTACATAATAAAAATGTAAATTCCTAACTTTATCTCTTTTTATATGAAAATCCATTTCCTTAAAATGTAAATTTTCTTGTTCCTTTAATTCCATTAAAACAGAAATGTAACTTTTCTCCTTTTTAATTTCATTTGACAAAATGTAACATTTTTTATTTTGGATTTACATTAAACACAAATGTAAAATTTGTTCTTTACTTTCTTTTTGGACAGAAATATGAATTTTTGTTCTTTCCTACATGACATTTAAAATACTTCTCTTTATATGCAAAAGTATGATTTTAACTATGCATTTCATTTCATATGCAGTGTATGCAACATTAACAAATAAATATATGTTTCATTTCATATGCAGTGTATGCAACATTAACAAATAAATATATGTTTCATTTCATATGCAGTGTATGCAACATTAACGAATAAATATATGTTTCATTTCATATGCAGTGTATGCAACATTAACGAATAAATATATGTTTCATTTCATATGCAGTGTATGCAACATTAACAAATAAATTTATGTTTCATTTCATATGCAGTGTATGCAACATTAACAAATAAATATATGTTTCATTTCATATGCAGTGTATGCAACATTAACAAATAAATATATGTTTCATTTCATATGCAGTGTATGCAACATTAACAAATAAATATATGTTTCATTTCATATGTTGATTCTTTACCTTTGGATCAAATTAACAAAAGTGATGTTTTGTTCTCTTTAATCAAATTAACAAAAGTTTTGTTCTCTCAATGAAACAAAATATGATTATTTTGTTTCCTTCCTTTTAAATGTATAAAAATATATATTTTATTTAATTTATTTCAAAGTGACACAAATGTTGATTTAGTCCAACATAACTTCATTAACAAAATATGTTGATTTTGTTGATCATTCTTATGTAACAAAATATGAATTTTACTATAACCTTTTTAATATAAACAAAATAATGGTTTTGTTATGGCCTTCTTAATATAAACAAAATAATGATTTTGTTTATAACTTCAATGCGAACAAATATGACTTTGTTCATAATTTCTAACGCGACAAAATAAGATTTTGTTTAATCTTTTCCAACTAAACACAAAATGTCGATTCTACATTTCATAATTCAAGTTTCACAAAAGTGTGATTTTAGTCAAGTTTGACGAAAAATGTGATTTTATCGACACTTCTTTATATTAACAAAATATGAACATTTTGTCACTGCTTCTTTTATATTGACAAGAATGTGATTTTATCATTCCTATATTTTTACATTAAAAGTAATTTCTCTTTTCTAATGACATAACAAAAAATGGATTTCATATGCTAACAAATTTTCCATTACAAGTCACATATAAAAAGTAATTTTTTATATGTTAACAAATCCATTTCATTACTAATGACATATAAAAATGAATTTTATATATATATTAACACATTTACCATTTCTAATGACATAATAAAAGGTGAATTTTATTTATTAACAAATTCTCCCTCTCATACAAAAATCAATTTATATTTCGACAAATCTTCCCTTACTAATGACATACATAAATGTGAATATCTATATATTAACAAATCTTTCATTTCTAATCTATGAATCAAAAGGGGGATCACATACAATCATTCACTAACGATAACAAGCAAATCTGAATTACAAACATCGCAGAACAATCACATGGAAATAATTATCTATGCAGCCACAACATGAACTTCATATAATATGCATATAGATTTTATAATGAATTTAAATAAATAAATAAATAATCATATTTTAAAAAAAATAAAATTCTCATAATTAATTTATCTGAATTTCCATCCAACTCCGTTTCAGGTCCTGCTCAGTTTCATCTCGTAGTGCTCTCGAATACGATTCCAATGGTTCAGAAATAATCCAATTCTAACTTCGAACGAACAAGATATGATTAAATCAAGGTTCTAAACAATTTAAATTAAATTAATTTAATAATTAAATATGGTTTTACACCTTCTTCCTCCACGAACAAGGTCGTCGTGTTTCCCTTCTGTTCAAAACTAGGGTAGAGCCTTGCTTCCGATTTACAGCACTAGAGAACGATCGGAGTATGTCAAATCGAAGAGGGGAAGGAGGGGGTCCTGCGCCTAGGTTGGGGTGGGGTGCGGTGGAGCCTAGGGGGGTGCGGCGGGGCTGATAGGCGGCGGGTTTGGGTGCGCCGTTCGAGTGAATGGTGGCACTAGGTGAGATCCGACTGTATGAGAATGGAGAGGAAGAGAAGAGCTTCAGTACGGGATGGAGTTTGGATTCTAATTCGCTTTGGATGGGAATAATTTAATCGAGGAAGGAGGGAGCGGTGAAGGCCATTGAAATAGAGGGAGGCGGCTGAGAAGAGGATAAGGGTTGGGGATTTGTTTTTAGAGAGAATAAGTACTGAATTTAGAGAAGAAATTAATAGAATAAAGGAAAATAAATGCTGATTAATAAAAAAATAGATTGGAGCAAAGAAGGTAGTGTATTTGAAGAAAAAGAAGAAAAAGAAAGAAAGAAATGATGCATTAAGGACAATGAAGAGGGAAGGCATTTAAACTCTTGAAACTATTCACATTTCGTATGTTATGCATTTCAAAGAAAATGAATTGCTGACAAATGATCCTAATACAATTTTATTTAATTATTTTCTAAATTTAGCTATATCCCATTTATTGATTTTTAATTTACATATACAATTCTTTCCTAATTTATTTCCTATTCTTAGTCAATCAAATTATTAAATTTAACCCTTTTATTTCTAGCTTAATCAATTTTATTTTATTTCAATTACACAATTATTATGTGTTTATTTCCGTTTCTATCCGCATTTATGTACCCTTAATTACACCATCTATTATAGTAGAATTTCATACCTAATTTGCTAATTAATACCTACTATGATTTCCTCTTCATATGTTTTTATGTTACAAAGAAAATGTAAACTTTGCTATATTGTATAGAAAATGTATTCCTTTACCATTACAAAGAAAAATGTAAACTTTATATGTAAACATGTTTTATGTGCCTACATGAACGTTTGATTTTTTTTAATAAGTATATTAATTAATACATGCCATTTCAGAACTCCTAAAAGGGAAAGATAGAGAAAGTGTAGTTATTCATTTTCATTAACATGCAGCTCTTATTTATTATAAATAAAAATGAATGTTTTCTCTTTTACAAAAAATGTAAAAAAAAATTACTGAACTCAACTCTCTATTAATTATAATATGATTTTGATGTAGAACAAACCATTTATTTCTTTACATGTAAAAAGAGTAACAAAAATATATTTTATTACATGTAAATTATATATGCTTCGTATTCACAAAGAATATTTTTAATGTAAAAACATATTTAATATTTTTTTTTCTTCCTCTTTTCTAGCAGGTATTTTCTAGCAATGTGAAAAATAATATTTTCAACACTTCTATATTTTCTAACATATGTTTCACTTCAAATAACATAAATTTTAATCGTTATTATTTAAAATAAATCATGTCAAATATTAAAAATTCATTAAAATTTCTAAAGTAAAAAATTTAAATTGGCCCCAAAATTCAGGGTTATTACGGTTATGACTCATCTGTTATGATAGATTGGGGTTTGAGAGATATCTGTGTTAGGCGTCAAGTAGGACGCATACATTCTGGGTTATATCATGCTTAGTTCAGTAACCTGATCTGTACCAGTAATCTGTAAATATCTGAATACTTCCGATAAGGATAAGATTTCCAGTTATGACATTATCTAAAGAGGGTAATCCTCGGTGTGTCAATTTGATGTTGGTTTCGGTCTTCGGGGCCGATACTTAGGACCCATGTCAAATGGGAACCAAGTTTTTGTTTTATCTGTACTCGCTTCCATTATTCGACTGTATCCTATCGATCGAATCTTCGAACTTTAGGTAGAAACTAATGGGTGTAAACATGTGTTTGAGACATGTTATGTTTGATGGTTGCAAGTGGATGCAAGTGGTTGCTAGTGGTTGCTCGTGGATGCATATACACACACTAGGCACTAGATCGGCTCGAAAACACTCTCATACTACATATGGATGTGTGAGCATTTTCAATTTTTGTGGATGCAAAATGATTGACTCAGCACATGGATGTTGCATATGACTGAATGGTTGTGCACTCATATAGAAATGATATGTATCGAGTAGGAAAAGTTCATACATGTTGGACTCATGGCACTGGCATAATTCGCATTAAGGAGGTCAACTAAATCAGTGGACCGCCTGATCTTTGCATTAGATAAGGAACATATACACACACTTTTGCATATGTTCATACAACATTAGAAGTTTCTAAGGACAATGGACGCCAGTGATTGATGATTGAGTAGATGGATGTTGGATGGTAGGACACATTCTTCTTAACTTGAAGATTTCGCGGACGAAATCCTTTAAGGAGGGAAGAATGTAACACCCCGTATTTTCTATGAACGTATAAGTAACAAATCATAGGATAATTAATTTTTAAATAAGAATCAAGGGAAATGGGTTGCGCCATTGCGTTCGTCCCGGAATTCTGCTTGGAAACGAGTCCGAGTTTGCAAGAATCGGAGTCCGTATGAGGGAGATATGATCCTCTGAAGTTTCAGGAATTTTCAGAATCGAAAACAGCTCGAAATTCGAATTCAAAATTCGAATTCAAACCCAGAAGCGGGCTGGGCGTGAAATTTCCCGCCCAGGACCCAGGTCGACTGGGGAGTCGACTGGGTAGTCGACACCCCCCGACCAGGTCGACTGGGGAGTCGACTGGGTAGTCGACCCCCCCCCCCCCCCAAGACCAGGTCGACTGGGTAGTCGACCTAGGGGTCGACCTGCTCCCGAAATCTAGTTTTTGAACGTGGTTCGTTCTGATGTATTTGGTCACGTTTTCTGCCTAGGTTCGTCCGCCTAAACCTATTTAAACAGCCCCAAACCCAGTCTTCTCTACACACAATTCTATTCTGCTTTTACTCTGCCTCTGTTCTAAATAAAATAAAATAATGTCATCGCTACTCTACTGTAATCAAAACTAGAAGATAATCGACATCAACCTGAGCAACTCAATTCAAACTAGAGATCATAGCTTCTGCAACGATTCTACAACAATTAAAGTTCTTTCTTTAATCCAACCAAGGAAAGTGCAGTTATTTTCTGATACAAACGTTAATTCTGATTGTGACATGAATTGTAAATATGAATCTGAGATTATGTATGTTCTGTTCTGTTTAGATCTACCATATTCTGTTTTTCTTTCTGCTTTCTGTTCTATAGCCAGGCTACCACGAGCCTGAGCCAATCTCATAAGAGATTAACATACGCTAAAATATTTGGGACAATAAAATTAATAATGCATGAAATGGGCATGACCGATATGTGACAGATTTGAGGAAAGAACATAGGTTGAACTTGGAACTTAGGACATAAATCTAAAGCATATAATTGAACCTATGACTTGAGTTTTGTGGCATAAAGAATATTGAACATACGACTTGAGAAGTTGAGGCATAAAATTTACATTGGACAAATGACTTAGGAATTGGGGCGTAAGTTTGACCATAGGCATGTAATTAGTTTAGATACATATTACATGTTGTAAACTAGATCTGGATCTGAGCAAGCTATGTATGATAATCTGTGATTTGGGGACATAATTCAATATCTGATTTTAAGAATATAATACATGATTAAAACCTAGATTTGTGATACATTTTAAGAAGGGGAAGATATGTGACTTAGGTATAGAAATTAAAAATCTATAATAAGATTTGAGGACTATTAAGTGTGAACACACCTAAATTGGGATTTTTGGATATATGGCATGCATTGTAATATTTGGTATAATTTATAGATGAATCTGTTGTACAATGCTAGTTTAACCAAAATGGGAACATATGTTATATGGTAAATTACGTCCATATTCTGTGTTATGTAAATTTATGCAAACATGGGGTATATGGTCATATTGTGAATCATGATAATTATTTAGGCCTAATTTATGATTAAGCAAGGCATGTAAATAGAACCTTTAGAAATATTAAATCTGCTAAATCTGTCATCTGTTAAGTCTGTTGAAAATGCCAAATCTGCTAAACTAAATCTATTGAGATGCCTAAACTGCTAAATCTGTTAAGATGCCTAAACTGCTAAATCTGTTGAGATGCCTAAACTGCTAAATCTGTTGAGATGCCTAATCTGTTATCTGCTAAATCTGCTAGTTTGCTTAATCTGCTAAATCCGTTAAGTCGCCTAATCTGCAAAATCTGTTATCTGCTATATCTGTTGAGTTGATATAATTACTCTGTTATTGACATAATCTGAATTGGCTATAGTTATGAATAATTGACATGTATATTAGGCGTAGGCATAAATGGTAAATTATTAATTAATTGGCCGCAAAGATGAACATGGCTAACTCGAGGTTAGAATGAGTTTGCGGCGTAATACTGCCCGGAACCGCCCGGCACATCCAGTGGTCGCAAACAATAGTTTCTAATGTGAGAAGTTAGTCATAATGTGCTTGAAACCTGAGTTTAGACTCAGTTTGCGGCAGAAATCTGCCCGGAACCAACCGGCCTAACCAGTAGCCGCAAACTGTCAGTCTAATAAGAGTGGTCTGGGCATTAATATTTAATTAATGAAAATCTGAGATAAATACATGTCTAAAACGTGTTGGGCAGATAGGGTTAAACCTACTAGACTGATGAATTTAATAAATCTGTTCTGTGAATCTGTAGGCCCAATTACAAAGTTAGACAAATCTGTAAGTCTGTTAATCTGTAACCGGTTAATCGGTAAGTCTGTTAAATCCGTATATCTGATCCGTTAGTCTGAAAACTTATCTGATTTGTGAACTAGTTGATCTGAATTCTGTATGTCTGAAACTTGTAAACAAGTTAATCTGAAATCTGTTAGTCTGGGGACACAAGGTTAGGAGGGGAATTAATTGTGTCATCTGTTGTTTGGGACCCATATTAGTCAGTAACCCTTTCTGGTATCAAAACTTTGACCCAACAGTAGGTAGGGTCCGTGCACGCTTACTGAACTAATTATAAGTGGTTCGTTCTGATAATGGCGAGCGGTGTTGATGGTGCGTTCCAACCGGGTCACGTGCGTGCATGGATCCCGGCCTGTCTCTGTGGATGTAAGACGCCGTGACATCTGTAAATAGGTCTGTGCCAATTGGTTGTCACTATTGGGAATGATACACCCTACTGTGGGGCCGACACAGGGTATTTATGTATTAGGGAGACGATCGCTTGGGTTAGGGTTTTAGGGTACACTAAGTTCTGTCTGTTTCTGTTGGTACAGTCTGTTTCTGTTGGGTGGCAACACCTGTCTGTTTCTGCATGGTACCGTCTGTTCGGGAGGTAAAGGCCCAATTACTGGTGTACACCTAATTCTACATTCTTATTCTGTAGGGATTAATCTGACTGTTTCTGTTCGGGTGGTAAAGCCCATTATTAATATTCTGTTTCTGTCTGTTTATGTTCGGGTGGTAAAGGCCCATTATTAGCATCCTGTTTCTGTCCGTTTCTTTTTGGGTGGTAAAGGCCCATTATTAATATTCTGTTTCTGTCTGTTTCTGTTTGGGTGGTAAAGGCCCCTTTATTAGCATCCTGTTTCTGTCCGTTTCTATTGGGGTGGTAAAGCCCATTACTAGCATTCTCTTCTGTGGAAATTATTCTGTACCTGTTTCTGTTTCAGTTTGGACATTAGGGTGACACCTAATTCTGTTTTACCAGTATTAGTGCAGAGAAGTAAAATGTAAATAAGAAGCATGGCTTAGTCCACATCATTCTGTTTCTGCTGTTTAACCTAAGTATATCTGTTGCTCATGTTACTGCCATCTCTTATCCAGTTTTGCTTTCATGTCATTATTATTATTATCTGTTCATATGCTAAAAGTCACTGGACTTGCCAGACATTATGTCTGACCCTTGTTGTTTCGCCTCTTTTCTTCCGTTTCCCCCCCCCCCCCGGTTTTGTAGAAGGGAGTACTCTAACTTGATCCAGATTTCTTCCGCTTGAAGTGCTTAAAGTATGGCTTGGCTCTGTATAGCTTCCGTTCTGTGGGGATTATGATTTTAAAGTTTTGTACTCCGATGGCTTATGAACAAGGCTGATATATATGTACTTGTGTTTTTGGTAAAGTTGTAACCAAACTGATTTCTGTCCGCTGTAATATCGTTATAAAGTTTTTTTTCAAGTACTATTTTTATATCTGTCTTGTAATATTCTGTTCTGTTTACTAAAATGCTCCATCAAAGTTAAGGCATTCCCTTTTGAGTGACCTTAACGAAGGTGGGGTGTTACACTACCATTATCATTATTAAGTTCTGTAGGCGGGATCAACCTTAGGGTGACTAGTGGTGGTGCAGTGTAGCGATTATCTTATAGTGTTGGTGTAGTTTAGTAATTATCTTGTAAGGGGTTAGGTGCGCTTTAGCTATATCGTTGTTCATCTTGTTTCCATGTTTACTCTGCCATGCTCAATGGTTCATGGTCATTTCCTGATTTTCCAACTTATGCCTTAGCCTAGTTACTTTAGTAATTATATGTTAAAGTTATCACACTCGCCAGACTTTATGTCTGACCCCCGTTGTTTCCTCCTCTTTCTTCCTCCCTCCCCCCCCCCCACAGGTTCTCAGGTTGGAACTAACACCAGTGGAGCTTGATTTTGGACTGCTGTTTCTCTGCTTTTAGAAGATTGCTTGGATCGCTGAAGTAAAGTTCAGCCTCTCTTTTATTTATGGCTATTTTGTATTGGGGATTATGTCTTTCAATTTATGTACTTTGATTTAGTCAAGATGGATATTATGTACTTGGCTCTGGTTTTGATGATGTAATCAAACATATGTGTTTTCCGCTGCAATGAAATAAATTTTTAAATTTTCAAGTACTGTTTATATCTGTCTTGTTGTTAAGTTTCTATTCTATACTTACTTAAAACGCTCCATAGAAGTTAATGCATTCCCTTTGTGAGTGACATTAATGGACACGGGGTGTTACACGTGGTATCAGAGTTGAAGGTTACCAGAACAGATATGAATTTTGAAAAACTATTTTTCAAAACAATTTTTATAAAGAAGTACCTTCAAAAGTACGTTTTAAGGAAAGTTATTTCAAGAGAAAAGCTTATTTTAGAAAGCATAACCCCAAGGGCCATATATATTTCCTTCGATTCTTTTGTATTGAATCTTTCCTTTTTCGTTTCAGCATGTCTGAAGCATCTGAGATACCAGAGGGTGTTCATGTACCCGGTTGGTTCATCAATATCTCGAGGCTAGGGCCGCCACCGCAGGTCCAGCAAATGCTCCTCCTCCTCCTCCTCCTCCCCCTCCTCCTCGCGTCGATACTTTTTCTAAGATATGTAAGGACTTTAGAGCAATGGGTGGAAAACCTTTTCACGGGATGGAGACATTTGTTAAAGCTCGTAATTGGCTAAAGCAGGGGGAAGAATTGTTTGGAATCTTTGAAGTGGATGATGGAAGAAAAGTCCAGCTAGCTGCCTGGCTAATGAAGGATGATACCTCGTTTTGGTGGGAGGTCACTAATGGGGGACGTCCAGTCGATACATGGCCATATTTTAGGCAGAGGTTTGAGGCAAAGTTTCTCTCGCGGGCTGAAGAGAATCTATACATGGAAAGGTTTTTGGTGCTGAAGCAAGGGAATCTATCGGTGAAAGAGTACGTCAACAAATTCAACCAATTGGCAAGATTTGGCTTGGACTTGGTGAGTACTCCAGAAAAGAAGGCTCTAAGATTTGTTAAGGGTTTAAACGAGTCGCTTCATGGGTTAGCTATGACCCACATTCCCATGGGGGCTACCTTCGAGAGACTAGTTGACATTGCGCTCGTGCATGAAGAGGAGAAGGGCGTCAATGCTAATAAGGTACCCGAGAAGAAAGGGGATCAGAAGAAGCCGCAACAGCAACAACAGAACAAGAAAGGTGGCAAAGGCAACAATGCTAAGGGAAAGAAAAGATGCTTTAACTGTGGGACACCCGGCCATCTAAGCAAAGATTGTAGGAAGAAGAAGAAGACTAGTTGTTTCCACTGTGGCGAGGCGGGACATCTTATTAAGGACTGCAGAAAGAAAGGGCAGAGGGTAGGGTCTACCTCGGGAGGATAGGTGCAGGCTCTTATGGCACCAGGGCAGGCAAGGGGACAAGTTCAGGCTCTCGTGGTCCCACTGCTGCAAGAACGAGGTAGAGCAATTTCCGTTGAAAGTTTAGTTTTTCTGTTTGATCATCCTGTCCATACTTTATTCGATTCTGGCGCATCACATTCGTTTATTTCTACATCATTAGTTGAAACACTGCACCTTGATACTAGTCTAGTTACTGATCCCTTAGTAGTCTCAAATCCTATCGGTGGTTCGTCTCATCTTTCTATGATTTGTCAGGATTTGAGAGTGTTTATCTTGGGCGTTGAGGTTGAGTGCAATGCTTTTGTTCTTGGCTTCATGGGCTATGGTTTAATTCTAGGTATGGATTGGCTAACTAGATATGGGGCCATCCTAGATTATGAAAGAAGGGTAGTTAGATTGTTGAATCGTTTTGGAAAGACCCTTGATATTTCGTGTGACCCTATAGGTCTAGTAATGCTTAGCTACCTAGAATCCCTTGACGCATCCGATGATGATTTACATTCTGTTCCCATAGTCCGTGAATATGATGATGTCTTCAATGAGGTGAGGGGTTTACCCCCAAAATGCGAAATAGACTTTCGAATATATCTAGTAGATAATGCAAAGCCGGTTGCATTACTAGTTGGCCACATGGCTCCAAGAGAGAGAAGAGAACTCAGTAAGCAAGTGAAGGATTTGCTTGAGAAGGGGTTCATCAGACGTAGTATATCGAAGTAGGGTGCTCCAGTAGTGTTTGCCACGAAGGCGGATGGGTCCCTTAGACATTGTGTGGACTATAGAGAACTTAATAAGCTTACTAAGAACAATAGACACCCACTGTCAAGGATTGACGATCTCTTCGATCAGTTAGTTCGCGCCTCAGTGTTTTCGCAGTTGGACTTAGCCACGGGTTTCCATCAGTTGAGAGTGGCTGAGGATAGCATCGACAAGACTTCCTTTAGTACTCCAGATGGTTTCTTCGAGTGGCTTGTGATGTCGTTCGGTTTGACAAACGCCCCCGCATACTTTGTTGCCTTGATGAGTAGGGTGTTTAGGGAGTACCTTAATAGATTCGTGGTAGACTTTGTGGACGACATCTTGATCTTTTCTAAAAGCGAGGAAGAGCATGCCCTACATCTTAGGGAAGTGTTGGAGACTCTTCGAGCGCATAGCCTTAAAGCTAAATTTTCTAAATGTCACTTTTGGAGGAAGGAAGTGCGATTCTTAGGACACGTGGTTTCCAAAGAATGGATAGCTATGGATCCCGCGAAGGTAGTGGCCATCCAAGATTGAAAGGTTCCTAAAAATACTACCGAGGTGAGGAGTTTCTTAGGGCTGGCTGGCTACTATAGGAAGTTCATCAAAGACTTCGCAAAAATATCAGCACCATTAACACGCTTGACGAAAAAGAACTTAGTTTTCATGTGGGATGTAGATTGTGATGATGCGTTCCAACGTTTAAAGAGAGCTTTGACCACAGCCCCAGTCTTAGTGTTGCCAGATGGGAGTAATCCATTTACCGTTTATACCGATGCTTGTGGGACAGGACTAGGCGCAGTCTTAATGCAATAGGGAAGGGTAATAGCCTATGGTGGAAGGCAATTGAGAGTACGAGAGATAAATTACCCTACACATGACCTAGAGTTGGCCGCTATTGTCTTCGCGCTTAAGTCTTGGCGTCATTATCTTCTTGGCGAAAATTTTGAATTATTCACTGACCACAAATCGCTAAAATACTTATTCTCTTAGAAGGACTTGAACTGAAGGCAGCAAAGGTGGATGGAATTCTTAGCATCCTACGACTTCGAGATAGCATATACCCCTGGCAAGGGTAACGTGGTGGCATACGCCTTAAGTAGAAAAAGGTTGTCCTTGAGTCCGTTGTTTGTTGAGCGGCGAAGCTTAGAGTTCATCTCTACGTTTGACTTTAAACCTTCCGTTGACTTTGTACCCGGTTTGCTAGCATCCTTAGAGGTCAGACCTACGCTTTTGGGACGGATTGGCGAGGCACAGCGAGACGACCCACAGTTGGTTGAGTTAGTAGAAAAGCTCAAAAGTGGGGAGTCATCGAGCCATCTCCGTAGGTATACCCAAGATGATAAGGGTTGGTTACGTAGGGACAGTAGAATTTGTGTACCAAAAGACTAGGACCTAAGGAAGACCATTCTTGATGATGCACATCGTTCGAAGA
Source organism: Allium sativum (assembly GCA_030737875.1). Classification (NCBI taxonomy): domain Eukaryota; kingdom Viridiplantae; phylum Streptophyta; class Magnoliopsida; order Asparagales; family Amaryllidaceae; genus Allium; species Allium sativum. The sequence goes on from CM060913.1 coordinate 194,815,183, forward strand.
TGACCATACTTCCCGGCGGGGACAAGATGTACATGGCCATGAGACGAGTTTACTTTTGGGCCGGCATGAAGAAGGATGTGGCTGAGTTTGTCGCTAGATGCTTGGTGTGCCAACAAGTAAAAGCAGAGCAAAAGAAGCCCGGTGGATTGCTTCACCCATTGGAGGTCCCACAATGGAAGTGGGAAAGTGTTTCGATGGACTTTGTTGACGGATTACCGAGATCGAGGAAGGGTAATACAAGGATTTGGGTCATGGTAAACAGACTTACTAAGAGCGCCCATTTCATTCCCGTGAAGAGTATGAGGACCGCTCCATGGTTAGCCTCTATATACATTCGAGAGATAGTTTGTTTGCACGGTGTTCCTTCTAGCATAGTGAGCGACCGCGATCCTATTTTCACTAGCGAATTTTGGAAGAGCTTGCAAGAGGCGGTAGGGACTCAGTTATGTTTGAGCACCACATATCATCCTCAAACGGACGGCCAGATCGAGAGGGTGAATCGTATTCTAGAGGACCTTTTAAGGTTGTGTGTCTTATACTTCGAAGGTACATGGGAGGAACATCTTCCGTTGGTAGAGTTCGCATATAATAACAGCTTTCAGTCTAGCATTGGCATGGCACCGTTCGAGGCTCTTTATGGACGGTCGTGTCGTTCGCCTACATGTTGGTGGGAGTCTACATATAAGATCTTGCTTGGGACAGATATGATTAGAGAGACTTCGAAAAAGATCGATTTGATTCGAAGGAGGATGAAGACGGCGCAAGATAGGCAGAAATCTTATGCGGACAAGAGGAGGTCAGATCTTGAGTTTGATGTTGGGGACATGGTCTTTGTTAAGATGTCTCCATTACGGAACGTCGTTCGCTTTGGGTCGGTTGGGAAGTTAGCACTAAGGTTCGTAGGGCCGTTTCCTATTAAGGAGAGGATTGGACAGATGGCGTATAGAGTGGAGTTGCCCGAGAGACTTAGTGGTGTACACGACGTATTCCATGTATCACATTTGATGAAGTGCTTGCACGAGACCACGGAAGTGGTAGAGCCGAGCTTGCGTAGAGAGGTGGAGATAGAGCATGATGCGACGATTCGACGAGCTCCTACATGCATTTTTCGGTCAAAGATTAAGAAGTTGAGGAATTGAGAGGTCAAGCTAGTCAAAGTGCAATGGGGAGATGATGAGAGCAATGCTACTTGGGAGACGGAAGAGAAGATGCGTTCATTGTACCCTTTTCTTTTCGAGGGTATGCCTTTTAATTTCTCCTTTATCACCTAGCTTATACTTATCTTATCTTTAGTATGTCCACTCGCTAGTATCTTTGACCTTTAGATAGGGTAGTCCTATGGTTGAAACATGTGTTTGAGACATGTTATGTATGATGGATGCATGTGGATGCAAGTGGTTGCTAGTGGTTGCTCGTGGATGCATATACACACACTTTAGGCACTACATCGGCTCAGTCACTTCATATTGCATTTTGCATATAAATGTGTGTACATATTTAAGTATTGGATGTATAATGGTTGTACCATCATATGGATGTTGCATTTTGGTGAATGGTTGTGCACACATGTAGAAATGATATGTATCGATAGGATTCTTTCGCATACATAATGGACGCATGGCACTATCATGGTTTGCCTTAAGGAGGTCAACTGGATCAGTAGACCGCCTGATTTTGCATTAGATAAGGAACATATACACACACTTTTTGCATATGTTCATACAGCATTAGAAATTTATAAGGACAATGGATGCCTGTGTTTGATGGTTGAGTAGATGGTTGTTTGGATGTTAGGAAATGCATTCCCCTTAACTTGGAGATTTCGGGGGCGAAATCCTTTAAGGAGGGGAGAATGTAACACCCCAGATTTTTGAATAATCGAATTAACTAAAATAAAGAATAATTAATCTCAAATGTGAGAATTAAGGGGATGGGGTTGCGCCATTGTGTTCGTCTCGGAATTCTGGTTGAGATAGAGTCCGAGTATGCGGGAAACGGGTAACGGATGAAGGACTAATGGACGAACGAAGTTTGGTGGCAAAACAAGAGAAAAAAAATATTGCACTAGCACACTTGGGAAGTGCGCCAGTACAAATTTGCAATGGCACACCTGCCAAGTGCGCCCAGGTCGAGGCAGCAGGCCTGCACAGTTTTATGGTTCAGTCTGACCCATGTTGCTGAGTCCTTTCTAACTCCTTGCTGAGTCATTAGGGCTGAGGTATCACCCTATTCCGACTGAATGGTTTTGATTAACCCTAAGATCATCTGACAGCTTAAATTAATTCAAAACTCTATAAAAAGACCCATAGACTCAAACCCTAAATCCGAATTAAAACTAAAACTATGGTCGTCATGCTGTCATCTTATAACCTAGAGTTGCCGCCACCAATTAGAGAGGAAGAACAACAAATCAAATCAGTTCTATTCAACCCTAACAACGAATCTTCTTCAAAGGAAAGCTAATTCAACTTCGGAAATCAGAATTCAGAACTCAAGATCTTCTTTGAGTTGTGAGTTCGATAATTTTGATAAAATAATTAGCAAATTAATTGGATTGAGTTATGATGTGGATTATTTGGATATGATGTGAATTATTGATGTTATCATACATGTTCTACGATGTTATGTTGTGATCATCTATGTTGTAAAGTTATGATACTATCACCTATGTTGTGATTCTATGATTAGCTTATGTATAATCAAATCATCAGGTTATTCATATGCTAGTTCGGTGATGTTGATTCATATGATAGATCGCAAGTATATATGCAAGTTTAGATATTGATTTAAGACATGAATCATATGATTAGTGAAAATTATCTACAACTTTACATGACATCTATTTTAGATCTAAAGTTAGGCTATGACATGTGCGAGTTATATGCCAAAATCTACATGCTAGTTTACTGGTTTAAATGTAAGAATACACCATTGTTATGTCGCATAAATCACATATGCAAGTTTATATAAATATATGAGTTTGGAATATGAATCATGTTATGCCAGTTTGTGGTTATTGCCTATGCAAGTTAACACCTTTAGATGTAGATCTATGACATACATGATTTATGCAAGTTTGTGGTTATTACCTATGCAAGTCTACACCTTTAGATTTGGATTTATGACATATGTTGTTTTATGCAAGTTGTAACTTTGGCCTATGCAAGTTTTAGATGTAGAACATCATTCACACATGCAAGTTCACCCCTTGTGTTTAGATCTAGTTTCATTTCAATGTATGTTGTGATGTTTTCTCTTTATTCCATGAGTTAGACTATTCGAGTCTAACATATATTTTACATTAAACGAACGAATGTACAATGTGGGGTAAAGGGGACACTATTAAAAGATTTAATTGGCATAAATGCCTTAAAAGGCATAAAATAAATTTGTGATGAAAATTGGTATGATTTTACATACCATAAATAGGTGGACATAATTGAGTCAATTATGGCCATAGTTAAATTTGGAATTGATTGATAATTTGAATAGGGAAAGTAATTCAAATTGGGGGATGATTAATTAGGAGTAATTAATCGTCTAAGTCACGAGGTTAGACTCTTTTGTGGTGTAAGACTGCCCGGACCCGCCCGGCAAATCCAGCTGCCACAAATGCCAGTCTAATGTGAGAGGTCTTAGGCACAAATTAAATATGTAACAATTGTAAAGACACGAGGTTAGGCTCTTTATGGTGTAAGACTGCCCGGACTCGCCCGGCAAATCCAGCTGCCACAAATGCCAGTCTAATGTGAGAGGTCTTTATGAGGTTACGGTCTTAATGAATTAAGAAACACTTAACCAAAAAAGCATGTAGTAGGACATGAGGGGGTTAAGTGGATGCCTTGGGTGGCATGTGGAATCTAGTGGGTGCCTTGGGTGGCATTGGAAATACGATTAGAAACACTTAACCAAAATTGAAACATGTAATTGAAACATGAATAAGAAGAGGGTTAAGTGGGATGTACTAGAGGGGACCAAGCTTAGGTGGATAGCTTGTGTCAAGTAATGGGGGCCCGTTTCAACCAGTAACCCATACGTATCTTTGTGGGCTCGACCCAAGTCGAGGACGGGACACGCATACTGGGCTTGACTGTAAGAGGCCAAACCGGGGTAGCGGTGGCAATGCAAGTCTAACGGTTTCATATGCGTGTGTGGACCCGGGCTTGTAGGTAAGACGTTGTTGCATCGTGTAGGTATAAGTCGTGCATCATTGGTGGTATCGGGTTGCCACTTTGGGGAGTGATACACCCCACTGTGGGGCCAGGACGGGTATCTACGATTTAGGGAGCTGATCGAATGGGGGGTAGTGGGAACACCTAGTGGAGATAGGGACAGGCGGCACCTATGAAGGCAACTAGGGGTGCACGAAACTACCATTATCATTATTAAGTTCTGTTGGCTGGATCAACCTTAGGGTGACTAGTGGTGGTGCAGTGTAGCGATTATCGTATAGTGTTGGTGTAGTTTAGTAATTATCTTGTAATGGGTTAGGCGCTTTAGCGATATCGTTGTTCATCTTGTTTCCTTGTTTACTCTGCCATACTCAATGGTTCATGGTCATTTCCTGATTTTCCAACTTATGCCTTAGCCTAGTTACTTTGGTTATTATATGTTAAAGTTATCGCACTCGCCAGACTTTATGTCTGACCCCCGTTGTTTCCTCCTCTTTCTTCCTCCCCCCCCCCCCCCCCAACAGGTGCTCTGGTTGGAACTAGCACTAGAGGAGCTTGATTTTGGATTGCTGTTTCTCTGCTTTTAGAAGATTGCTTGGATCGCTAAAGTAAAGTTCAGCCTCTCTTTTATTTATGGCTATTTTGTATTGGGGATTATGTCTTTCAATTTATGTACTTTGATTTAGTCAAGATGGATATTATGTACTTGGCTCTGGTTTTGATGATGTAATCAAACATATGTGTTTTCCGCTGCAATGAAATAAAGTTTTAAATTTTCAAGTACTGTTTATATCTGTCTTGTTGTTAAGTTTCTATTTTATACTTACTTAAAACGCTCCATAGAAGTTAATGCATTCCCTTTGTGAGTGACATTAATGGACATGGGGTGTTACAGTTGCGAAGGGTGTTGAGCTGATGGTGGGACAAGCTTTATTTAAAAGGCAACGTCGTTTCAGGCCTTTACGATGGAGGAGCGACTGATGTACGTTGCTGCAGCGAAGGACCGGAAAAGGAGGTTGCCTACTGTGGTGCTAGAGCCAACATCAAGGAGGTGGAGCGTGTAATAACCCGCAAAATCTGGGCCAGTTTAAAATTTTTATTTTGGCAATTTTAGCGAATTTTGAATAATTAAAATAGATTATTTTAAATAATATCGACGAGAAATTTATTTTGAATAGAATTCGAACGTATATATTATATACGTCGTCGTTAGAATATATAATAATTATATATAATTATAAAAGGAATTGAAAATGGCGCGGTAGTTCGAAAATTCGATTTCTAATTTCAAATGAATATACAGAATTCAATATAAGTCAGAATTGAACGAAACAAGAAATATTTGAATCTGTATAACTATATCTTTGTAACGAAGTTAACAAACTGGGATTTCATCTTAGAAATGATAAGATATGTCCAGTTTAAAATTAGAAATAGTCGCTGTGGAATTTATATATATTTTTATATATAAGGCCCTTAAAAATGGACATTTTGCAAACGACCTCGGATTTCGACGAAACCACTTTTGTTGGGTCCGTGTTGTTAAATTATTGCTAGGTTTCGAATTTCATAATTTTTCGAATCAATATGTGAGCGTGGCAAAGGAAAACGCGTTTGACCAGTTTCAGTTGATTTTAATCGACTGGAAATTGGCCATTTTTCAAACGGTCTCAGAATTCGATGAAACTAGTTTTGTTAGGACCGTATCGTCAATACGAAGCTAGAAAATATTTTTCGGGAATTTTTCTAGTTAGTATGTGACCCCGGTAATTTGAAATGTACGTTTAAAATTCAATATATCGATTTAAATGTAAATTCAACGGAAACTGATCGAAACAGTCGAATCAACCTACGATACATATCCCATTGTGTTCAGAATGGGGGTAAAACGCTGTGGACGACAGGCGGTGGGCCTCGTTTCGAGATCGTATGTAAAAGTCAACTTTTAGAAATTAAATAATATAAAAAAAAAACCTTCCCTCTCTCTTAACCCCTCCAGGCCCCCCCCCCCGATTCATAATCGGAAATCAAAAGGAAAAAAAAAAACTCCGTCGAAGCCGCGCCCAGGCCGCCGCCGCGCTCAGGCCGCCCCCCCTTGCTCGCGCCTTCCTCTGACCTCCGCACCCCCCCGCTCCTCCGCCCTAGCCTCTCTCTCCTATCCCCATTCGATGTCTGCGAACCCTAAAACCCCAAAGCCAAAAATCGTCGAGCCCAGTCACCACAGCCTGCCGCTGCCGTCCTCCAGGCGAGCACCTCCTCGATCCGCGAGTAGAAACCCGCCCCATCTCCGCTGTAAGTTTTTCTGAATTTATATACCTTTAAAATCTGATTTTTGTTATATATAAACTCTGACTCTCATTTATATAAGTTATTATGATTTTTATAGAAAAGATTTTAGTAAAAATATGATCTTTGTCTTAGGAATACGATATTTATATATGAATAAAGTATAGAAGGTTATATTTTTAAATTAGTATAGTTTAGATTTTTAAATTAACCAAGATAAGGATTTTTATCTATAAAAAAGGTCGGATTTTTCTCTATATGAAGTTGAAATGAAAATTCGATTTTTATATATTGAATAGCGAAGTCAAAATTCGATTTTTATATATTGAATAGCGAACTAAAAATTCGATTTTTATATATTGAATAGCGAAGTCAAAATTCGATTTTTATATATTGAATAGCGAACTAAAAATTCGATTTTTATATATTGAATAGCGAAGTCAAAATTCGATTTTTATATATTGAATAGCGAACTAAAAATTCGATTTTTATATATTGAATAGCGAACTAAAAATTCGATTTTTATATATTGAATAGCGAAGTCAAAATTCGATTTTTATATATTGAATAGCGAACTAAAAATTCGATTTTTATATATTGAATAGCGAACTAAAAATTCGATTTTTATATATTGAATAGCGAACTAAAAATTCGATTTTTATATATTGAATAGCGAAGTCAAAATTCGATTTTTATATATTGAATAGCGAAGTCAAAATATGATTTTTATATATTGAACTTCGAAATAAAAATATGATTTTTATATATTGAACTTCGAATAAAAATATGATTTTTATATATTGAACTTCGAAATAAAAATATGATTTTTATCTATTGAACTTCGAAGTCAAAAATATGATTATTATATATTGAATAGCGAACTAAAAATTCGATTTTAATAAATGTAGCGGCTACGGGCAACGGAGATGACGAAGATGCGATAACGATGAAGATTTTTATCAAAGAAGAGTCAAGATGATTGGATAGCTATATGTGAGAATTTCTCACCTTTCAATTTCTTTTCTAGTAATATATATATACTAGGATGCAGACGGTGCTTAGTAGCACCCGACACAATCGTCCACAGACCATGGACTTGTTTGTTTGGTTGCATAGATTAGTTGGATATTTGAATTGAAATTGAGTTGTTTGGGTGAATTGAATGAATTTGATTGATGTGTGAATGGCGTGGGCCTTCACTAGGCCGGGGATAAGGCTAGGCCTCGTCCCGTTTCTAGTATCGTGCCGTTATGCCGCCGAAATTTTCTAAACTATGTTAGAAAATAAAAATATCATTTTATTTGTGTAAATGAATAATAGAAATTCATATGTTGGAATAAAATGTTTTATCGTTAAGAATATAATTTTTAACGTGAATATGAATATAGTGAAAGTGAATAAAATAAATATTCATTTACAAACCAGACGGTTTGTTTATGTACACCTATTTGAAGGACATTGATTGGGTCGATAAATTTTACACATCGCCCAACAGCACAAATAAAATATGTGTTTGATTGTTTGAAACCCCACACGGGTGTTCGGATGAAATTTGAAGTTCACTCATCCTGATTTATTAAATATGTCGATCGGTTGATTGACAGGCTGTTTTAAGCGTTAGATATCTATATTTGATGCTTATACAGTGTAGTGCACTTTGGTTGATGGTTGATTATTTTTCCATGCTATTATATACATGTGTTGTATGAAAATCCATATAATTAACTTTATATGGTAATTGATTGGGCCTCATTCCGACTTGAAAAATAAAGAATATTATAAAATAAAAGTTCATTTGTTGACAGTACTCATCCATTGAGATTGGTCATGTGTTGAACGAAATATTTTAGTAATAAAATTTGCACCTTTATCGTTATAAAATAAAAGTTCATGTGTTGACAGTACTCATCCATTGAGATTGGTCATGTGTTGAACGAAATATTTTAGTAATAAAATTTGCACCTTTATCGTTATAAAATAAAAGTTCATGTGTTGACAGTACTCATTCATTGAGACTGGTCATGTGTTGAACGAAATATTTTGATAATAACAACTATTTTGAAAAAGAAATATTTGAAATAGAATATTTGAAAATAGGAATATATGAAGCCGTATTGATTAGATTGACGCCATTTTGACGTGAACGATATTTATATCGATATTGAAAACGATTTCGAAATAAATTGAATTGAAAACGATTTCGAAATGAATTGAATTGAAAACGATTTCGAAATGAATTGAATTGAAAACGAATTCGAAATGAATTGAATTGAAAACGATTTCGAAATGAATTGAATTGAAAACGATTTCGAAATGAATTGAATTGAAAACGAATTCGAAATGAAATGAATTGAAAACGATTTCGAAATGAATTGAATTGAAAACGATTTCGAAATGAATTGAATTGAAAACGATTTCGAAATGAATTGAATTGAAAACGATTTCGAAATGAATTGAATTGAAAACGATTTCGAAATGAATTGAATTGAAAACGAATTCGAAATGAAATGAATTGAAAACGATTTCGAAATGAATTGAATTGAAAACGATTTCGAAATGAAATGAATTGAAAACGATTTCGAAATAAATTGAATTGAAAACGATTTCGAAATGAATTGAATTGAAAACGATTTCGAAATGAATTGAATTGAAAACGATTTCGAAATGAATTGAATTGAAAACGATTTCGAAATGAAATGAATTGAAAACGATTTCGAAATGAATTAAATTGAAAACGATTTCGAAATGAATTGAATTGAAAACGATTTCGAAATGAATTGAATTGAAAACGATTTCGAAATGAATTGAATTGAAAACGATTTCGAAATGAAATGAATTGAAAACGAGTTCAAATTGAATTGAAAATGAATTTAAATGAATTCAAATTGAATTGAAATTTGAATTGAACAGAAATGAATTTTAAAACGAATTTATAAAGAAGAATTCAATTTTGATTTGAATTGAAAAAGGAAGTTGAAAATGCTTTTGAAACGAATTTTAAAACTTTTTATATAATTCGTTTTAAATAGAAATCGACGAAATATATATTATATATATTATATATATAATATAATGGCCTGAATAGAACGCGCCGCGCCGCGGCAGTTCGTGAATTTCGACCATTTATTTCAAACGGACATTACGGGAGATCCGACCGTCGGATTCTCCTAAAACCGGAACCGTTGGGTTCGTATCGAAAAGAGCTTTCTAACGAATATTAGAAATTTGAAATCTAACGGTTGGATTTTTAGTTACGTCCAAATCAAATTTGAAAAAGGTCGCTGTAAGTGCAGTTCGATGGCCATTGATGGAAATCGACTGTACGGGCCTTGATAAAATTATTAAAAATAGTAATAATTTGTGTAAAATCATAAGAAATGGTTTAGAAAGGATTGGGATGAAAAACTCCATATTTGAAAAGATAAAAATAGATTTTTATCGAAATGAACTAGTTTTGAACTAGAATTATAATTCTATTTATTTTTAAATAAATAAATTGAATTCGAAAAGGGTTTTAAAATAACCAAAATTCCAATGATTGCATTGGAGTGGATTTGAATCGAAATTGTCTTCGGAATATTTCGATGTTGGAATTCGTCATTATACAGGTGTTGTTATGGAAATTTGAAAGATATATATTTATATCGTTATTTCCAATACGACATTTGTTAGTCGTAGAATTCGATATTGAATATAAGCCGATATATTTTCTATTCAGAGCCTTGTATTGAATATCGAATGTGATTTGGGTTTGTCGTGAATGGTGTCTTCACTAACACTGTTCTTGAACCCTGTTGAGAAAAGATTAAATCTTTTTATTTAGATTTAATGAAGTGAACCAATTAAATGATATTTAATTGGAATTGAATTGATATTGATTTTTGGGTTTATCGTGAACAGTGTTTTAAACAACACTCGTTCTTTAACCCGATAATTAATGAATGTGATTTTGGGTTTATCGTGAACTGTGTTTTAAATGACACGGATTCTTTAACCCAGTTAACGATTAAAACTAAGTGGAGTTTTAATGAGTCTTTAATTAGATTGAAATGGTCGAGAATGGAGTACCACCAGTTTTGCTCCAGGCGATAGTTAAATCTTTAATTAGATTTGAACGTGAAATGGTAATTGAATTTACCGATAACACTGTGGTGTTAGATATGAAGTATTGCCAGTTTTACTTCATGGAATGAATAGGTTGGGATGGGGAAATTAAAATAAATGATTACTTCGGTAAGGTTCGCTAATCCCGACTAGTTTGAATTGAGATTCAAAAATAGAATAAAGAATAAATTCAAGAAATTTATCTTGGATAAAATTAATGGGAACATTTCCCTATGAATGTGAAATTTAGAAACTGACTGTCGGTTAGCCAAACAGAATGGTTTTCTGGATATTGATCTGATGTTGGTTTCGGCCTTCGGGGTTAATATTTGGGGAATTACTCTCTTGGTTAATTTACGGTTAGTGACTAATGAATTGGAATGAGGCGTATGTTGTGTTTGTGTAACACTTATTTAAAATATACGCGAGTTATTCGGAAAGACCGGGTTTATCCCATTCTGAATAACTGATACGACGATAAGTCGAAGATGAAGACGATGGTCGAAGACCGGAGGTCTTCACGTCGTTTGGGTAATTACTGATGATCTTGATTGGGCTGTACACCCAAGAAGATGGAAACAGTTAGTGATCGTCCAGACGTACTTGGAGATCGATGGATATGCGAGGTACTAGGTGCCTCCGGTTTCGTTCAGCCCCAGAACGGACTTGTAAATCGACTGTGTGTCTGACATTGGATTTTAGTCCGTGTGATTGATCTCTATTAAATATATATCTGTTTGGCGGCGGAGAATTTATTCTCTTGCTTAACGCCCTTCTCTGAGACGTACGAGCTCAGGGGTTATATATTGATGGATATCAATCGCATGGAGTGAATTGCCTGTGTGGCATGCCTAAGTGGCAATTGATCGAGGCTTCTGTTGAAAATCAAAGTCTTGTGGTGATGATCAAAGCACGGCCTTTGTGGCGTAGCTTTGTGTAACGTTTACCTCGCGTGTTTCACACCCGGTATGAACCAAAAACGGGAGACGGACCTCAGGGAGGACTTGCGTTTCTTTCTAGTTAGAAGTGGCGTCAGTGGATTTACACGCCCTGACGAGTTTGACTTATGTGGTTGTTGCTGTTGCGAGGCGCCTCGGTTATATCGGTTTCGGCCGATGCATTCTGGTCGGCAGACGGACCAGACTTACACCCCATAGGGTGGGGAGACGTAGTGTTCAGGGTTTAAGTTTAATCCACATCGGTGGACCGGCCCTGACGATCCAAGGGTCGATGCGCTCTGACCCTGTGGCTCGGGCTAGAGAGTCACGAAAACGGTTGAGGACTATCTTTTGCCTCGGTTCATAAACGGAAATCCAATTTCCAAATACGTGACATTTGCGGTTTTATTTGTAGAGCCTAGTATGGCGACATAGTGGGATGGGGCGCTCATGCCGCCTATGATTGATACTTATGATTTGAAGTTGTTTTATACACTATGCACTTATTATAGTATCAAATGATTTGTTTTAAACGTATCAAGAATTCTTTGGCTGTTATAAGGTAAAAACCCTATCCCCGGCTTGCGTTGCATTGTGTGATAGGACCTGGGTCTTATAACAGCTTCATTTTTCTTTATTTAGCATTGCGCTGTTTGTTTTATGCACTGGTATTCTTGGGAGGAAACCCGTTCCGTGTTATACGGCGTGGTCCCTTGATTTACCTAATGATTTAAAATAAAGATTAATAACTGTTTTAGTTCTCACACCAGTCACATGACTGACCTGGAGTTTATTGTTTTAACCTAAACTCTGGGTGCCCTTATTTTGACACGGGCAGCTAGTAGTTTTGGTTTTGCAGATTTATATTCACAGGATCCTGGTTTACAGCTGGAACGATATCCGGAAAGTTTTGTATCCGTATATCTCTTTCTAGTTGTGTATTGTATTATTTTCCGCTGCTATGTATTTAAATGTAATTTAAATCTCTGATATTTCTGTGTAATATTCATTTATACTCTGTATATTCTTGTAATCTGATGCATTGTTGTAATATACAATGAAACGTTCTTCTGTTTGCGTTCTATTTTGTCGTGTTCTCAAACGATAGGGCGTTTCGAACGGCCTGGATCGGTTTAGCGACTGGTTCGGACCGAGCGAAATTCCTTGCCGTCACAGAGCGGTGCGATGAAGGCTTGGGCCATCGATTTGGGGATGAACGATTTCTGGATTTGGGAAAAAGTATTTTAGGTTTCAGCCATAAAAAGAAACAATTAAAAGGAGAGGATTTACGCCGAAAGGATTTGGAAAAGAATTGATTTTTCTGCTGAAGAGAGAAAGGGAACGAGGCATGCTTTATAGAAGAAGACATCGAAGATAAGAACAATGTAATATCACTAGCTTACCGGGTCTGCGCGAGTTTTCAGTAGTAGGTCGGCGTAGAAATTTACTGAGATAGGAAATTTTCAGATAACACGGTTAAATTTTACCGTGAATAACAATGTTCCGCTCTGATTTCGAACCGCAAACACAGTCTCCAAACCCGACAAAAATTACAAGTACCATTTTGTTTCAACGTTCTGAACACAATAAAACTGATATGGTCGGATTTTGACTTTTTTTGCATATGACGTTATTTTACTTTTATATTAGTTATCGACTCAACGATTTTATTCCGCTTGTTCACGAAACAACATCACTAAATTCCCAATTTGAAATGTTAAATTAAATTTCCTCTATCTACACAAATACACACAAATCCAAGCCTATTAACAAATAAAATCCTCCAATTTATTTTATGTTAATTAACGTCTATTTTTAAATCCAATCGTTTATATTTTTTTCCAGTCGAATCAATATCTAACCAACTTCCAATTTAAATATTCAACATTAATATCTGATTTCCAACGAACCATTCTGAATTAAATATTTCGTTTAATTCAGACACAAGACCAATAAAACTGATTTTTAACCCAAATATCAAAATAAATCAATTATTAATAAGGAATTCTTTAATTAATCACATATTCCAATTGCCGAAATTTCTGGGTCCTTACAAAAATAGAGTAAATCAAGGGACCACGCCGTATAACACGGAACGGGTTTCCTCCCAAGAATACCGGTGCATATAACGAAGCAGCGCAATGCCTTTTGGAAAAATGAAGCTACTATAAGACCCAGGTCCCATCACACAATGCAACGCAAGCAGGAGGATATGGTTTTCCCTTGTAATAGCCAAACATTCTTGGTACGTTTAAAACAAATCATTTGCAAGTGCATAATGCAATTGCAAGTGCATAATGTATAAAACAACTTCAATTATAAATGTATCAATCATAGATGGCATGGGTACCATCTATCATGTGGCCAATACCGGGCTCTACAATCAAAACCGAAATGTTGCATATTAGAAGTTGGATTTCTGTCTGTGAGCCAAGGAAAGGGATCGTCCTTACCGCTTCCAGACTCTCTTGCCCGAGCTTCAGGTCCCAGACTCAGGTGAGCCCTTGGATCGTCAGGGCCGGTCCATACGGAGTGGATTAAAATGCCCGAACAATGCGCTTCCCTGCCCTATCTAGATGATTCAATATCCATCGGCTCCGTAGTAACCGATATATCCGAGGTGCCTCGCTATCCATCATCCACATAAGTAAAACGTCTAGGCTTGCAAAACCCTAACACCACTCCTAGCTAGAAGGAAACACATGTCCTCCTTGAGGTCCTCTCCCGTTTTTGGTTCACACTGGGGTGTGAGGCTCGCGAATTAACGCTATACACAAAGCTATGCTATACTAAAGCCGTGCTTTGATCACCAACCACAAGACTCTGCTTTTCAACAGAAGCCTTGATCATTTGCATCTCAGCATGCCACATAGGCAATTCATGCCATGCGACTGATATCTATCGGTATATAACCTATGAGCTCGTACGTCTCAGAGAAGGATGTTAAGCAAGAGAATAAATTCTCCTCCACCAAATAGATATATATATTTAATAGAGATCAATCAACATAGAACAAAATCCAATGTCAGATACACATCCATTTACTAGTTCGTTCTAGGTCTGAACGAAACCGGAGGCACCTTATTCCTCATCCCATATGTCCAATACAGGAGAGAGGACCTCGCATATTCAGTCGATCTCCAAGTACGTCTGGACGATCACCACCTATTACCTCGTCTTGGGTATATAGCCCAATCAAGACGTCAATCATCCAAATGATGTGAAGACCTTCGGTCTTCAACAACCGTCTTCATCGTCGACTTATCATCGAATCAGTTATTCAGAATGGGTATAAACCTGTTCTTTCTGAATAACTCGCATATATAATAAACAAGAGCTATAAAAACACAATATACGCCTCATTCCAATCCAGGATATTCCTTTATTCAAATATTCTTATACTTTGGGAAAGGTTCCCATTAATTTTATCAAAGATAAATTCTTTGAAGTTATTCTTTAATCTTCCTTTGGATATCAATTCTAAACCAAATTAAGGTTTATCAACTATTCGGGATTAGCGAACCTTACCAAAGTAATCATTTATTATATTTCCCAATCCTAACCTATTCATCCCATGAAGAAAAACTGGTAATACTCCATACCTAACACCTCGGTGTCATCGGTAAATTTAATTACCATTTGCCGTCCAAATCTAATGAAAGATTTAACTATCGCTTGGAGCAAAATTTGCGATACTCCATTCTCGATCATTTCTTGAATTTGATATTTTAAATTATCACATTCACATTTCAATCTAATTAAAGATTCATTAAAAATCTAATTCAGTTTTGATCTCCAAAATCATTACTTAACGATTATTCAGAGTTAAGAAAATAATCTTACCTTTAGCTGGGTTAAAGAACTAATGTCATTTAAAACAAAGCTCACGATAAACTGTAACGGCTGGAAATTTCGAACTCCTCGAGAGTCGGAAATTCCGAGACGTTAGTGAACGAAAGTAGAGGGTGAGAAAGAAAAGATAGAACTAATAGAATAGAAGAAGAAGAAGAAGAACATCAGAATCATCAGAGTAACACGAATCTCACAGCGGAACGAATAACATATAATATATAACATAACTTTGAAGTAAACAGTTATATATATACAATAGCACTTATCAGAGTACAACACTTACAACACAGCGGAAATAACTATAGCTATAGAATCTTGCAGCCTCCTGCTCCAAGCTCTCCCGGTATATCTGTAAATCCCGACTACTTGACTGCCCGTACAAATTTAGGCACCCAAGAGTTTAGGGAAAACAACAAAATAAACTCCGGGTCAGTCATGGGACTGGTATGAGTAAAATAGTTTAAAACAGGTATAGGATATCTCATAAGACCACGCCGTGAATACGGAACGGGTTTTTCCTTATGAGTATCTGAACAACTTTGACAAGCAATATCATTGTGATATTATAATAATATCTAAGTACAAATAGGTATCAATCTAGCAGAAACGCTTGCATCTCACGTTCTACATACATAGTATAAAATCATAAACCGTAGGGCGCTTATCGAAGAATGGATTCCAACAGACAAGGTATGGGAGCACCTTCTGAATAGTGTACTCTAGAGGGGATACACTCAGGGTTCAATAAGAACGTCTTGCAACCCGGCCACACATGACCGCTCACTCATTTAGCTTGAGTGTCGCGAATATATTGCCACCACGGTTGTAGGCCATCAAACCGTCATCCGAAGATACAGAATCAAAAAGAAGTATAAATATGAATATTCACTAGATCGGTGATAATACACCCTGCTTGGGGATGACCCAACTAGCCATGCTGCCTAGCCCAACTTTTGTTACTTGGTGTGAGGCTAGAAGCTACGTCTATCTTCAGAACATCTGATCACCATTCACTTTGAATGCCACATCGTCATACCCGCCAAATCACAAATTGACTTATCCAAAAATAACACGGGTATATAGCTAAGAGAAACGAATTCCTCCGCCACCAAACGTGAATACGTTTGAACAGATCAACTTACGCGATCCATTGGATATACTCTGTCAGACCTTCTTCCATATACGTTGTCCTGGGACTGGACAAACCGAAGGCACTATTCAGTATATCCATCTTAGTCACTGTTATCTAAGACTTATACAACAGCCCTTGCACTTTACTCCGTCTTCAATTTATCTTTGGCATATATTGCTCGCAACGCTTATACCAATACAGAGTGGTTCTTTGGATAATAATCCAACCGGTCTCTCCATATTAACAACATTAAAATGGTAAAAACTTTGATAGTCTGTGATTCAACTATCAAATGAAAACATGTCGGTGTACAAACAACGATCTTATTTCCAAATGGAAATTCGATCGATCAATCATCATATGTTCATATTTCCTTATTTCATATATTTAGAAAATATATGTTATTAATCATTGGAAAACATTTCCATAGCTTATTTTCACATCACTATTATTTCGCAACTATCAGTCCCTAACTGTAACTAGTATGAGGACAATTCTCTAAGTATCAATTCGGAAGGTCGAACCCAACATCAGATCGTCACTTAGAAAACCGTTCAACTTACCCTCTCCAGTCAGTTTCTGAATTTGCTTAACTCTATTTCTTAAATTCTTATCATGAAAACATTTCATTTTCTATGTTTAGAAAACATATCTGACTATATTTGGAAACCGTTTCCAAAACTCATTTACGGATTTCCAATGAACGTTGTATAAAACATCGTCTCGCTTAATCCATTTATCGCTTATTCCTTAGCTTTATTCCTAATCAACCTTTTAGATCGAACCACAACTATTCCTTTGTCAATTCTGAAGTCAATCAAGTTGGGGTATAGTTACCTCTCAGACCTTAATTGAACAACGTCCTTTACTGTGAAATAGATGAAGCTTGTCACTCACTTTTTCCAATCATCTGTTTACGCAAATTCTCGGATTCAGGTTACGAATCTACTTCTTATATGATAACGTTTGATTATAACTATAACGTTATAATTCCTACTTCTGCAATATCTAACCTAAATTATAACTTTATCTCCTAACTCGAATAATTTAACAGACACTTAATTTCTAAATCAATAACTAAATCTTGATTTAAACCCTGGGAAGTAAATAGTACTTTCCCGAATTCGCTATAATCGCATTCGACGTATAACTCTCTTTCGAGTAATCTCTATTTGATTAACTCTTCTTTGAATAACCTATATTCGATTATCTCTCTTCGAATAACTCATATTCGAAATCTCTCTCTTTCGAATAAACAATATTCGATCTCTTTCTTTCGAATATGCTATATTCGAAAATCTCCTTTCGATTTACTAATCGATAACTCTTTTCGATCAAACTAAAATCGATAACTCCTTTAACTCTATTCGAATAACTAATATTCGACTAACTCCTTTGGATCGACTCATTTGATTAACTCCTTCGAATAACTAATTCGAATAACTTACCTTCGAATAACCAATATTCGATTTACTCTAACTCGATTAACTTAATTCTAATCGATTTACTTCATTTCGATTCAACTTAATTCAAATCGATTAACTTAACTCAAATTGATTAACTCTTTTCGAATAACTAAATTCGATTTAACTCTTCTCGAATAACTACATTCGATTAACTCAAATTGAATAACAAATATTCAATTAACTCTTCGACTACCTCCTTTGGATTAACTAACTTCGACTAACTCCTTTGGATTAACTAACTTCGAATAACTCCTTTGGATTGACTAACTTCGAATAACTCCTCTGGATTAACTAACTTC
The DNA here is from genome assembly GCA_030737875.1 of Allium sativum. NCBI lineage: Eukaryota > Viridiplantae > Streptophyta > Magnoliopsida > Asparagales > Amaryllidaceae > Allium > Allium sativum. The sequence goes on from CM060913.1 coordinate 194,833,432, forward strand.
GAATAACCAATATTCGATAACTACTCTTCGAATAAATAATATTCGGTACTCTTCTCAAATGAATAACCTTTGATTTCTCCACTCGAATAAACTGTATTCGATTACTCTTCTCAAATGAATAACATTTGATTTCTCCACTCGAATAAACTATATTCGATAACTCTTCTCAAATGAATAACATTTGATTTCTCCACTCGAATAAACTATATTCGATTATTCTTCTCTTGAATACCCTATATTCGATAACTCTACTTCGGATATGTGATATTCGACAACTCTACTCGATTAACTCTACTTGGATAACTCTAACTGATCCACTCTGACTGGTCAACTTTAACTGGTCAACTCAACTGGTTTAACCTAACTGGTTAACTCTAACTGGTCACCTCTAATTAGTCAACTCTAACTGGTTAACTCTAACTGGTCAACTCTAACTGGTTAACTCAAATGGTTTACCCTAACTTGATTTACTTGTCTCGATTAACTGAACTAATCCACTTAGTTTAACTTAGTTAATTCACGTTGATTAACTCTAGCCGGTTCACTTAGTTTAACTCAACTAATTTACTTCGATTAACCACTTAGTTAACTTAACTAATTCACATCGATTAATCCTTTAGTTTAACTTAACTAATTCACATCGATTAATCCTTTGGTTTAACTTAACTAATTCACATCGATTAATCCTTTGGTTTAACTTAACTAATTCACATCGATAAATCATTTAGTTTAACTTAACAAATTCACTTTGATTCACCGCTTAGTTTAACTTAACTAATTTACTTTGGTTAACCACTTAGTTTAACTTAACTAATTCACTTTGATTAATCACTTAGTTTAACTTAACTAATTCACTTCGTTTAACCCAACCAATTCACTTAGTTAACTCGACCAATTCACTTGGTTAACTCCTATTTATTTAACAAATAAATATCTTCTTTAGTTTAATTCTATTTATTTAATCTCTAAATAAATACCCTTTATAATATTCTATTTATTAAATCTCTAAATAAATATCCTTTATATTTGTTCTAACCAGTATAATTCCTTTATATTTTGACTAACAAATATATCCTCTTATATTCGATTACATATATATTCCCTTATATTGATTTACAAATAAAACTCTTTTATATTTGTTTTACCAACTATATTCCTTAATATTCAAAAAATCCTTTTTCTTATATATATATATATATATATATATATATATATATATATATAATCCCTTGATTTTATATAAATAAACTATTTTCAAAATATACTTTGAAAACCCCTCTCCTACAGTCTGGTATTTCTCATGGTCTTCAACACACCATATAACAACGATAAATATCGTCCCACCACACATAGTCATACAGATTATATACTTCACATTATATATCACACTATAAAAATCACAGTAAAATACTGTTGAGGAATCCAGTTGGATTCCTCCAACCTGTTTTCCTGCACCACAGATGTTAGACACTACAACAACATCGATTTCACTTCACTATGAAATATTCTGATAGCAGAATCAACATATGACTATTTAACGGTTTATATATATACGTAAATATATATATAAAATCTCTACTAACTGACTAGCAGTTCAATCAAACAGTCAACACACAGTCAAACAGTCAAACAGATAATATTTTAACAGTTCTAAGAATACAACATGAAAATAAAACTGTTTAGAGTTTGTGAGATTTACTCACATTTGCAGTTCATCGTTAAAGAACGATAAACTGTTGTTTGATTGCGACGGACAATTTATTTTGCCATAAATTGTAACGAGCTCGGATTCACTCCCAGTCAGTCTCATTGCGTTGCTCCCATCCATACGATCCTAACGGATCTTGTTTCGCTCAATTCTGACATCGTATTTTCAAGTTACGATATTAACAAGTTGTGTTCATATTTAAATAAACAAGCTTAAGTATTTAACCCCTTTTGGGATTTACCTTCTTTACCCGGCCCAATTCCTCTTTCTAAAATTCCTAGGCCCATTTTAAACAGTGTTGTCTTCTTCACCGAACTCAATCCGCTCCAGAACAACTTCGAACCCACCTCCGTTCATTCCGGTGAACTCAAAACAACCATTTCGATTTCAGACCTCCTCCAGTCCCTTCATTCACACCATAAAATCCTAACCCCAAGTTGAATATACAGAAGTCAAATAACACTTCCTTAATCCACCCTGACGTCTACCTCTACAGCATCTTCAAACTCTACCCGAACGTGTCACCTTCATCATAAACACTTCACAAAAGAAACCCTTACCCACAAATGCAACGGTACCCATTATCCCCTTCACACTATTTGCATGCAATACACGTGCTGAGTCCAACTTCATTGTTTCACATACATATTATTTGTACTCTTTCTCAAACAATAATTGCACACCACGTTTTCAATACCATACCCGTATTAGCAGGAAGCTTCTTCTTCCATGCAATCATCATTTAAAAGCAGGCTGTCCACTCCTCCCAGTAATACCCCACGCAACTCCACGTCCCCCACTTGCAACCCTGTACTCCTCTTCGAATGCCGCACCACACCATCCTGTACAACGTCCGCCCCTCCTTACTCCTGCAGTCACCGCTCCTTGCTACACCGAAGACCACTTCAGCCCCTGCCTCCCTGTATGAACCGTCATCTACTCGTTTTCCTCCTCATATTCTTGTTCAAAATGCATGGTCCGATCCCTTCTTTCTAACATCACTCCACTGGCCATCTTCTAGCACAGCATGCACTCTTCTTCCTTCTTTTGTATGAACTCCTTCATACCAACGTTGATCCCCTCCACACATTTATTCACGTTCATCCTCAGATTTCCTCCCATGCGAGCCTCAAATAGAACATGCCACCTTGCCACTACAGCTTGTTGCGCATCCCATTCCTCACGTTCTTTTGGGTTTCAGAGGGATCGTGCTTTCCATGTTTTACGTCCTGAAGGTGGCGGCTCGTTTTTGAGTTTACAGAGAAAATAGGTTTTTTGTCTACGGGGTTATATATATATACGGTTGCTTTGATTTTTTTAGGGCGTTGGTTTGTCCACGGTTTCATTTCGATTGTGTTTCTAAAAGGTGCCACCATTCTACTTGTTTGTGGCTGAGAGAGGGGAACGGCGTGGGCTTGTTTTGTTTACAAATAGTTTAGATATTATTATTATTATTTTTGGAAATTTATTTATGGAACCAATTTCATGAAATTTCGTTTGTTTACGACTGCTATAGACAGAAATGACCATACCGTTGTAATCAACGATGTGCCAGGGTTCCAAAAATATAATAATATCGGTAGTTTAACTCATATTGTGAAACCTCAAAATGTTGACTACAGGGTGCAAAATACCCCAAATAAAAAGTTGTTTATTTAATTAATTAAAAATTTCCATAAAATTCTAAAAATTAATTTATCACTATGTCCCAAAAGAACCTTATCTAAATTCAAGCCCGATCTCTAGCTATAACGAATAAACCATTTCGGTCGATAAACGATTTTATAGTGACTATTTTAAAATTTGATTTGGACATATCTCAAAATCTACACGACGAAATCCCGATTTTTCTCTTCCACTAGAAAGATATACTCCACCAGCTCCACATGTTTCTTGTTTCACAGAAATCCGGCTTAAAATGAATCATGTACATTCAGTTGAAGTTCGAATCGCCAAATAGCGAACTGCAACGCTATTTCAAGCTCTATTTTAATTATATTATAAATATATGTTCGAACGTTGTACTTTAAGTTATCGATATCGCCAAATCGATATATAAATAATTAAATAAATTAATTATTCGACAGCTAACAAAACGCGCCATTACAGACTTCCCCCCTTAAAATAATTTCGTCCTCGAAATTGCTAAGTTATAAAAATGCTACTAACTTTACTAACTAGATTCAAATATCTTTTAGTTTACTTCTCAACTCCAGTTTCAACTGAACCATTAAATTTTCAATTAAATTATTAATTCATTCTGGCTAACTGAATTTCCATAAATCATGAGAATGTTCTAACGCCTGGAATTTTTGAAAAATTTCGCCATAACCTCCTTTGTACGGCTCAATACGTCAAATCACAACTCGCCTCTCTAGGCCTTCTCCAACCCAAAAGAAAATCAAACGGCCAAGCGGCTTGCCAATTCGGCTCATAAAATCCAAACTCATATATAAAATAAACTTGTACCTTTTTGTCGGGCATATCATTATATCCCTTTTTATCTGTTATCACTTCTGCATACATCATGGTCATTCCACTCAGTTTATATCCTCAAACCAAATCATTCGCTTATACCCAAGCCGAATTCCATCCAAACTCCAATATCAAATTTCAAACTATTGACTTATCAATTTGGTTCCATTCTAGATTATCTCTAATCCAATTCAATTTTATTTAACTCGGTTCAAGTTAAATTTCAATTTATTTTTACCATCTCATTTTATTTAACTTCATTAGTTAAATTTTAATTCCAGAACTTAAGTTCCTGGGTTTCTTTCAAATCAATTTGAAATCATAATGCCAATTCAAAACCTTTGAATTTCTAAACAACTTGTTTTCTCAAAACAATTCAAAAACAAAACCTTTGGTAGTAATCTGTCACTTAGAACTCGAAAATGAACACTGATGATGTCTAGATTCATCATCAGAATCTATTTTCCAGCTATCGAAGTGAGTTCAATACTATATCATTTTAATTTTTTCATTTTGAAATACATTTCAAATATTTTTCACACTGCTTGAAAACATTTCAAAATCTCCCAGGAACTTAAAATTTCCTTATTTTAAATTCCAAATTCTTATTTAAATTCATATTTAATTCAAACTATTTCATATACTACATTCATATGAATTCTGATTGGTCATTTATAACCATTTCATCCTTTTATAATCTTATTCGATTCTAATAACAACCAACACAATCAATATACTATAATAATTTCAAGATATATATTTCTTCTATAAACAAATATATTTTGGGAAAAATTATTTCATTTACCCTCTTTCAAAACATACCATGACGGTTCATCGTATTCGGGTGTTTAGTAACCCTTATCGATACAGTGGATCAGAACTGATCGACCAGAATTCATAAGCCACTCAACCAATGAGTCTCCACAATATAAAACCATTTTATATTGAATAACAATTACGCGCTCATATATATACACTCAAACTCAATCTAGGATATTACTAATCCTATCTCTATCGAGTTATACCACAGAGCCAAGGTATTCACTTAACTTAAGCTCTGATACCAACTGTAACAGCTGGAAATTTCGAACTTCTCGAGAGTCGGAAATTCCGAGACGTTAGTGAAAGAAAGTAGAGGGTGAGAAAGAAAAGATAGAACTAATAGAATAGAAGAAGAAGAAGAACATCAGAGTAACACGAATCTCACAGCGGAACGAATAACATATAATATATAACATAACTTTGAAGTAAACAGTTATATATATACAATAGCACTTATCAGAGTACAACACTTACAACACAGCGGAAATAACTATAGCTATAGAATCTTGCAGCCTCCTGCTCCAAGCTCTCCCAGTATATCTGTAAATCCCGACTACTTGACTGCCCGTACAAATTTAGGCACCCAAGAGTTTAGGGAAAACAACAAAATAAACTCCGGGTCAGTCATGGGACTGGTATGAGTAAAATAGTTTAAAACAGGTATAGGATATCTCATAAGACCACGCCATGAATACGGAACGGGTTTTTCCTTATGAGTATCTGAACAACTTTGACAAGCAATATCATTGTGATATTATAATAATGTCTAAGTACAAATAGGTATCAATCTAGCAGAAACGCTTGCATCTCACGTTCTACATACATAGTATAAAATCATAAACCGTAGGGCGCTTATCGAAGAATGGATTCCAACAGACAAGGTATGGGAGCACCTTCTGAATAGTGTACTCTAGAGGGGATACACTCAGGGTTCAACAAGAACGTCTTGCAACCCGGCCACACATGACCGCTCACTCATTTAGCTTGAGTGTCGCGAATATATTGCCACCACGGTTGTAGGCCATCAAACCGTCATCCGAAGATACAGAATCAAAAAGAAGTATAAATATGAATATTCACTAGATCGGTGACAATACACCCTGCTTGGGGATGACCCAACTAGCCATGCTGCCTAGCCCAACTTTTGTTACTTCCTGGTGTGAGGCTAGAAGCTACGTCTATCTTCAGAACATCTGATCACCATTCACTTTGAATGCCACATCGTCATACCCGCCAAATCACAAATTGACTTATCCAAAAATAACACGGGTATATAGCTAAGAGAAACGAATTCCTCCGCCACCAAACGTGAATACGTTTGAACAGATCAACTTACGCGATCCATTGGATATACTCTGTCAGACCTTCTTCCATATACGTTGTCCTGGGACTGGACAAACCGAAGGCACTATTCAGTATATCCATCTTAGTCACTGTTATCTAAGACTTATACAACAGCCCTTGCACTTTACTCCGTCTTCAATTTATCTTTGGCATATATTGCTCGCAACGCTTATACCAATACAGAGTGGTTCTTTGGATAATAATCCAACCGGTCTCTCCATATTAACAACATTAAAATGGTAAAAACTTTGATAGTCTGTGATTCAACTATCAAATGAAAACATGTCGGTGTACAAACAACGATCTTATTTCCAAATGGAAATTCGATCGATCAATCATCATATGTTCATATTTCCTTATTTCATATATTTAGAAAATATATGTTATTAATCATTGGAAAACATTTCCATAGCTTATTTTCACATCACTATTATTTCGCAACTATCAGTCCCTAACTGTAACTAGTATGAGGACAATTCTCTAAGTATCAATTCGGAAGGTCGAACCCAACATCAGATCGTCACTTAGAAAACCGTTCAACTTACCCTCTCCAGTCAATTTCTGAATTTGCTTAACTCTATTTCTTAAATTCTTATCATGAAAACATTTCATTTTCTATGTTTAGAAAACATATCTGACTATATTTGGAAACCGTTTCCAAAACTCATTTACGGATTTCCAATGAACGTTGTATAAAACATCGTCTCGCTTAATCCATTTATCGCTTATTCCTTAGCTTTATTCCTAATCAACCTTTTAGATCGAACCACAACTATTCCTTTGTCAATTCTGAAGTCAATCAAGTTGGGGTATAGTTACCTCTCAGACCTTAATTGAACAACGTCCTTTACTGTGAAATAGATGAAGCTCGTCACTCACTTTTTCCAATCATCTGTTTACGCAAATTCTCGGATTCAGGTTACGAATCTACTTCTTATATGATAACGTTTGATTATAACTATAACGTTATAATTCCTACTTCTGCAATATCTAACCTAAATTATAACTTTATCTCCTAACTCGAATAATTTAACAGACACTTAATTTCTAAATCAATAACTAAATCTTGATTTAAACCCTGGGAAGTAAATAGTACTTTCCCGAATTCGCTATAATCGCATTCGACGTATAACTCTCTTTCGAGTAATCTCTATTTGATTAACTCTTCTTTGAATAACCTATATTCGATTATCTCTCTTCGAATAACTCATATTCGAAATCTCTCTCTTTCGAATAAACAATATTCGATCTCTTTCTTTCGAATATGCTATATTCGAAAATCTCCTTTCGATTTACTAATCGATAACTCTTTTCGATCAAACTAAAATCGATAACTCCTTTAACTCTATTCGAATAACTAATATTCGACTAACTCCTTTGGATCGACTCATTTGATTAACTCCTTCGAATAACTAATTCGAATAACTTACCTTCGAATAACCAATATTCGATTTACTCTAACTCGATTAACTTAATTCTAATCGATTTACTTCATTTCGATTCAACTTAATTCAAATCGATTAACTTAACTCAAATTGATTAACTCTTTTCGAATAACTAAATTCGATTTAACTCTTCTCGAATAACTACATTCGATTAACTCAAATTGAATAACAAATATTCAATTAACTCTTCGACTACCTCCTTTGGATTAACTAACTTCGACTAACTCCTTTGGATTAACTAACTTCGAATAACTCCTTTGGATTAACTAACTTCGAATAACTCCTTTGGATTGACTAACTTCGAATAACTCCTTTGGATTAACTAACTTCGAATAACCAATATTCGATAACTACTCTTCGAATAAATAATATTCGGTACTCTTCTCAAATGAATAACCTTTGATTTCTCCACTCGAATAAACTGTATTCGATTACTCTTCTCAAATGAATAACATTTGATTTCTCCACTCGAATAAACTATATTCGATAACTCTTCTCAAATGAATAACATTTGATTTCTCCACTCGAATAAACTATATTCGATTATTCTTGTCTTGAATACCCTATATTCGATAACTCTACTTCGGATATGTGATATTCGACAACTCTACTCGATTAACTCTACTTGGATAACTCTAACTGATCCACTCTGACTGGTCAACTTTAACTGGTCAACTCAACTGGTTTAACCTAACTGGTTAACTCTAACTGGTCACCTCTAATTAGTCAACTCTAACTGGTTAACTCTAACTGGTCAACTCTAGCTGGTTAACTCAAATGGTTTACCCTAACTTGATTTACTTGTCTCGATTAACTGAACTAATCCACTTAGTTTAACTTAGTTAATTCACGTTGATTAACTCTAGCCGGTTCACTTAGTTTAACTCAACTAATTTACTTCGATTAACCACTTAGTTAACTTAACTAATTCACATCGATTAATCCTTTAGTTTAACTTAACTAATTCACATCGATTAATCCTTTGGTTTAACTTAACTAATTCACATCGATTAATCCTTTGGTTTAACTTAACTAATTCACATCGATAAATCATTTAGTTTAACTTAACAAATTCACTTTGATTCACCGCTTAGTTTAACTTAACTAATTTACTTTGGTTAACCACTTAGTTTAACTTAACTAATTCACTTTGATTAACCACTTAGTTTAACTTAACTAATTCACTTCGTTTAACCCAACCAATTCACTTGGTTAACTCGACCAATTCACTTGGTTAACTCCTATTTATTTAACAAATAAATATCTTCTTTAGTTTAATTCTATTTATTTAATATCTAAATAAATACCCTTTATAATATTCTATTTATTAAATCTCTAAATAAATATCCTTTATATTTGTTCTAACGAATATAATTCCTTTATATTTTGACTAACAAATATATCCTCTTATATTCGATTACATATATATTCCCTTATATTGATTTACAAATAAAACTCTTTTATATTTGTTTTACCAACTATATTCCTTAATATTCAAAAAATCCTTTTTCTTATATATATATATATAAAATCCCTTGATTTTATATAAATAAACTATTTTCACAATATACTTTGAAAACCCCTCTCCTACAGTCTGGTATTTCTCATGGTCTTCAACACACCATATAACAACGATAAATATCGTCCCACCACACATAGTCATACAGATTATATACTTCACATTATATATCACACTATAAAAATCACAGTAAAATACTGTTGAGGAATCCAGTTGGATTCCTCCAACCTGTTTTCCTGCACCACAGATGTTAGACACTACAACAACATCGATTTCACTTCACTGTGAAATATTCTGATAGCAGAATCAACATATGACTATTTAACGGTTTATATATATACGTAAATATATATATAATCTCTACTAACTGACTAGCAGTTCAATCAAACAGTCAACACAGTCAAACAGTCAAACAGATAATATTTTAACAGTTCTAAGAATACAACGTGAAAATAAAACAGTTTAGAGTTTGTGAGATTTACTCACATTTGCAGTTCATCGTTAAAGAACGATAAACTGTTGTTTGATTGCGACGGACAATTTATTTCGCCATAAATTGTAACGAGCTCGGATTCACTCCCAGTCAGTCTCATTGCGTTGCTCCCATCCATACGATCCTAACGGATCTTGTTTCGCTCAATTCTGACATCGTATGTTCAAGTTACGATATTAACAAGTTGTGTTCATATTTAAATAAACAAGCTTAAGTATTTAACCCCTTTTGGGATTTACCTTCTTTACCCGGCCCAATTCCTCTTTCTAAAATTCCTAGGCCCATTTTAAACAGTGTTGTCTTCTTCACTGAACTCAATCCGCTCCAGAACAACTTCGAACCCACCTCCGTTCATTCCGTTGAACTCAAAACAACCATTTCGATTTCAGACTTCCTCCAGTCCCTTCATTCACACCATAAAATCCTAACCCCAAGTTGAATATACAGAAGTCAAATAACACTTCCTTAATCCACCCTGACGTCTACCTCTACAGCATCTTCAAACTCTACCCGAACGTGTCACCTTCATCATAAACACTTCACAAAAGAAACCCTTACCCACAAATGCAACGGTACCCATTATCCCCTTCACACTATTTGCATGCAATACACGTGCTGAGTCCAACTTCATTGTTTCACATACATATTATTTGTACTCTTTCTCAAACAATAATTGCACACCACGTTTTCAATACCATACCCGTATTAGCAGGAAGCTTCTTCTTCCATGCAATCATCATTTAAAAGCAGGCTGTCCACTCCTCCCAGTAATACCCCACGCAACTCCACGTCCCCCACTTGCAACCCTGTACTCCTCTTCGAATGCCGCACCACACCATCCTGTACAACGTCCGCCCCTCCTTACTCCTGCAGTCACCGCTCCTTGCCACACCGAAGACCACTTCAGCCCCTGCCTCCCTGTATGAACCGTCATCTACTCGTTTTCCTCCTCATATTCTTGTTCAAAATGCATGGTCCGATCCCTTCTTTCTAACGTCACTCCACTGGCCATCTTCTAGCACAGCATGCACTCTTCTTCCTTCTTTTGTATGAACTCCTTCATACCAACGTTGATCCCCTCCACACATTTATTCACGTTCATCCTCAGATTTCCTCCCATGCGAGCCTCAAATAGAACATGCCACCTTGCCACTACAGCTTGTTGCGCATCCCATTCCTCACGTTCTTTTGGGTTTCAGAGGGATAGTGCTTTCCATGTTTTACGTCCTGAAGGTGGCGGCTCGATTTTGAGTTTACAGAGAAAATAGGTTTTTGGTCTACGGGGTTATATATATATACGGTTGCTTTGATTTTTTTAGGGCGTTGGTTTGTCCACGGTTTCATTTCGATTGTGTTTCTAAAAGGTGCCACCATTCTACTTGTTTGTGGCTGAGAGAGGGGAACGGCGTGGGCTTGTTTTGTTTACAAATAGTTTAGATATTATTATTATTATTTTTGGAAATTTATTTATGGAACCAATTTCATGAAATTTCGTTTGTTTACGACTGCTATAGACAGAAATGACCATACCGTTGTAATCAACGATGTGCCAGGGTTCCAAAAATATAATAATATCGGTAGTTTAACTCATATTGTGAAACCTCAAAATGTTGACTACAGGGTGCAAAATACCCCAAATAAAAAGTTGTTTATTTAATTAATTAAAAATTTCCATAAAATTCTAAAAATTAATTTATCACTATGTCCCAAAAGAACCTTATCTAAATTCAAGCCCGATCTCTAGCTATAACGAATAAACCATTTCGGTCGATAAACGATTTTATAACGACTATTTTAAAATTTGATTTGGACATATCTCAAAATCTACACGACGAAATCCCGATTTTTCTCTTCCACTAGAAAGATATACTCCACCAGCTCCACATGTTTCTTGTTTCACAGAAATCCGGCTTAAAATGAATCATGTACATTCAGTTGAAGTTCGAGTCACCAAATAGCGAACTGCAGCGCTATTTCAAGCTCTATTTTAATTATATTATAATTATACGTTCGAACGTTATACTTTAAGTTATCGATATCGCCAAATCGATATATAAATAATTAAATAAATTAATTATTCGACAGCTAACAAAACGCGCCATTACATAAACCCAAAATCTTATTCCAGTAACAATGGATTCTTCATGGATAACATATCAATATATATAATCGATATAAACTTCCATATCCAACCGATAATATAAATGGAATAACGACAAAGTCTTTTAAATTCCATATATAGTAACAATCTTCCTCCACAGAAGTTCACTTCGATTATTACCAAATCGAATTCCATTCCATTCCAATTTATTTTATTAAATTGGAAAATTTTACTTTGGAAAATTTTCCCAAAATCTTAAATAAAAGATTTATAAATTCCAAACCATATTTCACTATTAATCGGTTAAAGAATGAATGTCCTTAAAAACACAGTTCACGATTGTAACACCCCACATCCATTAAAGTCACTCTCAAAGGGAATGCATTAACTTTCATGGAGTATTATTGGTGAATAGAACAGAATATAACAAGAAAGATACATATATTGGTACTTGAAAATTTTCAAAACATCATTTATTGCAGCGGAGAAATAGTTTGATTACAACAACATCATAAACCACCAGAAAAACCAAGTACACTTAGTAACCATCTTGACAAATTGTTTTCTGAGCACATAAAATAAAAAAGCATAACCCCAACATAAGTAGCCATAAAAGAGATGAGCTGAACTTCACTTTCAGCAATCCAAGCACTTCTAAAATAGAGAGAAAGATCCTGATCAAGCTCCACTAGTACTAGTCCCACCCTGAGAACCTGAGGGGGAAAGGAAGAAAAGAGGCAAAAACAAAGGGGGTCAGACATAAAGTCTGGTGATACCATAACGTTAACAATACAATTATGAAAGTAATTAGGATAAGGCATAAACTGGAAAAATAAGGAATGACTGTGAAACAAGTAGGCAAGACAAAACAAACAGAAGGAATATTCTGTTGTTAACCTCGCTCCTAATCACTATAGGATAATTGCTATACTGCACCACTACTAGTCACCCTAAGAGTTGATCCCGCCTACATAATAATTATAATGGTAGTTTCGTGTACCCATAGCTGCTTTCATATGTGCTGCCTGCCCCTATCTCCACTAGTTGTACCCACTACCCTCATGCGATCGGCTCCCTAACTTGTAGAAACCTGTGCTGGTCCCACCGTGGGGTGTATCACTCCCCAAAGTGCCAACCCGATACCACTAAAGATGCACAGCTTATACCTACACGATTAAACAACGTCTTACCTACCAGCCCGGGCCCACGCACGCATATGACCCCGTTGGACTTGCATCGCCACCGTTGACTCATTTTGACCTCTTACAATCAAACCCAGTAAGCGTGTCCCGTCCTCGATCTAACTCGAGCTTACAAAGATACTTAATGGGTTATTGGTTTGAAATGGGTCCCCCATGCTTGACACAAGCTTTCCACCAATGCTTGGTCCCCACTAAAATTTTCCACTTAACCCCCTCTTATTCATGTCTTCTTTACATGTTTCAAATTGGTTAAGTTTTTCTAATCATATTTCACATGCAACCCAGGTCACCCACTTAACCCCCATGTCCCACCACATGTTTATCTTGGTTAAGTGTTACTTAATTCATTATAACTATAACCTCGTAAGACCTCCCACATTAGACTCCCGTTTGCGGTTGCTGGATTTTCCGGGAGGGTCCGGGCAGTCTTATACCGCAAACGTGTCTATCCTCTTGTCATTACAACTATTACGCGTTTAATTTATGACTTCGACCTCTCACATTAGACTACCGTTTGTGGTTGCTGGATTTACCGAGCGGGTCCGGCCAGTCTTGCACCCCAAACGAGTCTAACCTCGTGTCTTAGGCATTTATTATTACAAATTATTTCACCACAATATGAATTAATTATCCCTATTCAAATTTCCAATAATTTCCAAATTATGTCCATAATTGTCACCTAAATTATACCCATACTTTTTAGGTATAAAAATTATACCAATTAATGTCTCAAATTAATTTATATGCCTTTAAAGCTATTTTCTGCAAATTCAAACTTTACATAATTAATATTTTCCCCTTATCCCCATGTCGTTCGTACGTTTTAACATGAAATATGTTAGACTCGCAAATAGTCTAACTTATAAAAAGAAAAGCAACATCACAACTTGCATAACACATAAAATAGATCTAAGAATTATAGCATAAGTTTGCATAGCCAAGAACTTGCATAAGCAATGAACATACATAACATAATTTTGCATAAACTATCATGCATCTGAATATAGATCTAAACATAAAAATGTGAACTTGCACATAAATATGGTTTTTCACCAAAACTTACATAAATTGTGAACTTGCATATAGATTCCTATAAACTTGCATATGGATCTAAACATGTAAATTAGTATCACATGTTTTGCATATAAACTAGCATATGTATATACTTGATTCATATATGAACTTGTGTACAATTCACATATAGACTTGCATAAGATTCATTATTCAAACTAACATACGATTTAACATCCCAAACTTGCATAAAATTCACATTAGCATATGATTTAACATCCAAACCTGCATAAGATTCACATATGAATTAACATATGATTTAACAACCCAAACATGCATAAGATTCACATTAATATATGTTTTAAAATCCCAAACTTGCATAAAATGAATCAAGTATAATATGAAATAGATCAACAAAGTTAAACAACATCATGCGATTCAACAGACATGTTCTCATAATCCAATTACAACCCATCATAATTAATTTAATAATTATATTATGAAAGAAATAGTACTCACAACCAAAAGAATAGTCTTGTTTTTCTGGGATCTGTATTCTGAAACTGAATTGCTCGCCTTTGATGTAGACTAATTGTTTTTCTAATTTAGGTTTGATTTGATTTTGATTCTTGCTTCTATCTTGCTTTTGAGTTGAAAGAGAATGGCAGGTACTCTAGGTTCACCATTGGCGGCATGATGGCTCTTGGTATGAATTAGTGTGATTTTAGGTTGAGGGTAGGGTGCTTATATAGAATTTTAATTAATTAAGAGCCGTCAGATTAACCTAGAAGCAATCAAGACCATCCAGACAAGATAGAATAACCACCTCAGCCCTAACGACTCAGTAGTGAGTCAAAACATCGTCACATGTCAGAGCTGCCCGGGGGGTAAGTCGACCCCAGGTCGGCCCCCTGGTCGACCAGTATGGGTACTTCAACCCCCAGGTCGATTCCCTGGTCGACTTGGCCCTTGGGCGGGAGAATTCCCGCCCTGCCGGCTCCCCTGTTTGAATTTTGAATTTCAAATTTTCTGAACCTGAGTTATTTTTAATTTATTTAAATTCTGAAATTTTGGAAAGCCATAACTTCTTCATACAGAGTTCAATTCACGCAAACTCGGACTCTATCTCAAGCAGAATTCTGAGACGAACGCAATGGCGTAACCGTTTCCCTTAATTCTCACATTTGAAATTAAGTATTCATAAATTCGTTAATTTTTAATATTTAAAATCACGGAATGTTACATTCTCCCCTCCTTAAAGGATTTCGCCCCCAAAATCCCCAAGTTAAGGAGAATGTGTATCCTAACATCCAATCATCCATCTACTCAACCATCAAACACAGGCATCCATTGTCCTTAGAAGACTTCTAATGTCGTATGAACATATGCAAAAAGTGTGTTTATATGTTCCTTATCTAATGCAAAATCAGGCGGTCTACTGATTCAGTTGACCTCCTTAATGCAAATCATGATAGTGCCATGCATCCATTATGTATGCGAAAAAATCCTAACGATGCATATTATTTCTACACGTGTGCACAGTAATTCATCTAAATGCAGCATCCATATGACACACAACCATTATACATCCATTATTTTAAATATGCACACGCATTTATATGTAATATGAAGGTGATTGAGCCAATCTAGTGCCTAATGTGTGTGTACATACATGCATCCACGAGCAACCACTTGCAACCACTCGCAACCATCAATCATAACATGTTTCAAATACATATTTACATCCATCGGTTTCTTCCTAATGCTAAAGAATAAGACTGAGGAGATATACTTGAAAGATAGATTTAAGCATGAATAAACTTATGGAAAAAGAGATCAAGGAGGTACCCTCAAAGAGAAAAGGGTAGGCTGCATGTATTTTCCTCTCAGTTTCCCAAGTCGCGTCTTCCTCAGCATCACTCCATTGAACTTTAACAAGCTTAACTTCACGGTTGCATAGCTTTTTGACTTCCGTACCCAAGATACGAGTTGGAACTCTTCTCACAGTCGCTTCTCATTCCACTTCTACTTCCTCTAGTATACTTGGCTCTACCACTTCCGCAGATTCATGTAAGCATCTTTGTAGTTGAGAAACATAAAAAACATTATGAACTCCAGCAAGTCTCTCGGGTAGCTCTACTCTGTAAGCCATCGTCCCAATCCTTTCAATGATAGGAAATGGACCTACAAATCTTGGTGCTAGCTTTCCTACGGACCCAAAGCGAATGACATTCCTCAAAGGAGACACTTTAAGGAACACCCTATCTCCAACCTTAAACTCAGGGTCAGTCCTTTTTTGTCTGTGTAGGACTTCTGTCTATCTTGTGCAGCCTTCATCTGTCTTCTTATCAAGTCCACCTTTTCTGAGGTTTCTCTAATCATGTCCGGCCCAAGTACGAGTTTGTCTGTAGACTCCCACCAACAAGTTGGTGATCGGCATGGTCTTCCATATAAAGCTTCGAAGGGCGCCATGCATATGGTGGCTTGATAGCTATTGTTGTAGGCGAATTCCACCAAAGGAAGATGATCCTCCCATGTCCCTCCAAAGTCAAGAATGCACAATCTCAAGAGGTCTTCTAATACTCTGTTCACCCTTTCCGTCTGACCATCGGTTTGGGGGTGATAGGCCGTGCTTAAGCATAATTGTGTGTCTACAGCTTCTTGCAAACTCTTCCAAAACTTACTCGTAAAGACAGGATCTTGATCACCCACTATGCTGGAGGATATCCCACGGAGTCGAACTGTTTCTTTAAGATAAATGGATTCTAGGGACGAGGCAGTCCTTTTACTTTTCACATGTATAAAGTGAGCGCTTTTAGTGAGCATGTCCACTATTACCCAAATACCGGTATTTCCCCTTCTTGACCTAGGCAACCAATCAACAAAGTCCATCGATATGCTATCCCACTTCCACTGTGGGACCTCGAGAGGATGAAGCAGACCATCGGGCTTCTTCTGCTCCGCTTTGACTTGTTGGCATATCAAATACTTAGCGACGAACTCAGATACATCACTCTTCATGCCATTCCAAAAGAAAACCCTTTTTATATCTTTATACATCTTTTCTCCACCTGGGTGTATGGTCAGTTTGGAATGGTGCGCCTCTTCGAGAACTGTCTTCACTAAATCCCTTACTTATGGGACGCATAACCTTCCATCCCGTCTTAGCCAACCCCTATCGTCGATGGAGTATCTATTGAGGTGACTAGAAGTCTCACCCCTAACTATATTTTCCATCACATCAACTAGCTGAGGGTCTTCTCGTTGCGCGGTTCCTATTGAGTCCAAAAGAGCAGGTCGCACATCTAGTGATGCCAACAGACCAGGCGCAATTTCAGAGGAGGGTCTAAAATTAAAGTTTGCTATATATTCCAAGCTTTGCCTTTCTACAAAGAGAGGACTCAAGGTCAGCTTCTTCCTACTTAAGGCATCTGCTACCACATTACCCTTACCTGGGGTATAGGAAATCTCAAAATCATAAGAGGCCAGAAATTCCATCCACCTCTGTTGTCTTAAGTTAAGATCTTTCTACGAGAAAAGGTACTTCAACGATTTGTGGTCAGTATACAATTCAAACTTCTCACCTAGGAGATAACGGCGCCAAGACTTAAGCGCGAAGACGATCGCAGTCAACTCTAGATCGTGGGTTGGGTAGTTTTTCTCATATACTTTCAACTGTCTTCCTCCATAAGCTAATACCTTCCCTTCTTGCATCAATACAGCACCTAGTCCCGTACCACATGCATTCGTGTATACGATAAATATCTTGCTCCGATCCTGTAATGCCAAAACGGGGGCTGTTGTTAGAGCCCTTTTCAAACGTTGGAAAGCAATATCGCAATCCAAATCCCAAGAGAAAGTTAGGTTCTTCTTCGTTAATCTTGTGAGTGGGGCTGAGATTTTAGCAAAGTCTTTAATGAAATTTCGGTAAAAGCCCGCCAGCCCAAGAAAGCTTTGGACTTCGGTTACATTCCGTGGAACCTTCCAATCTTACACCGCAACTACTTTTGCGGGGTCCACGGCTAACCCCTCTTTGCACACCACATGTCCAAGAAACCTTACCTCTTCTCTCCAGAAATGGCATTTGGAGAATTTGGCCTTTAGCTGATGTGTACAAGGAGTTCCCATGACTTCCCTTAAATGCAAAGCATGCTTTTTTTCATTCTTCGAGAAGATCAAAATGTCGTCTATGAAGACCACCACAAACTTATTAAGGAATTCTCTAAACACCCTACTCATCAAGTCAACGAAGTAAGCAGGTGCGTTGGTCAAGCCGAAAGGCATGACAAGCCATTCGAAGAAACCATCTGGGGTTCTGAACGAGGTCTTATCAATGTTGTCTTCAACCACTCTTAGCTGATGGAACCGGTAGCCAAATCTAGTTGGGAGAAAACAGACGCACCTACAAGCTGATCAAACAAGTCATCTATTCTAGGAAGCAGGTGCCTATTCTTCTTGGTCAGCTTGTTTAGCACCCTATAATCAACGCATAGGCGAAGTGAACCATCCGCTTTGGTTGCGAATACTACTGGAGCACCCCATTCAGAAATACTCCGCCTTATAAACCCCTTTTCGAATAGCTCTTTGACTTGCTTACTGAGCCCTTTTCTCTTCCTAGGAGCCATGTGTCTAACGGGTAGAGCTACGGGTTTTGCATTGTCAACACGGTATATGCGGAAGTCTATCTCCCGCTTTGGAGGTAAGCCCTTCACCTCTTCAAATACATCTGAGTATTAGTGGACTACTCTAACAGACTACAGGTTTTCAACAGACGCATCAAAAGATTCTAGGTAACTAAGCATAACAAAATGTATGGGGTTACAAGAGATTTTGAGAGTGTTGCCAAGGCGAGTCATAATTCTAACCACTCTCTTTTCACAATCGAGGATGGCACCATTATTGGATAACCAATCCATTCCTAGAATCAATCAATATCCCGTGAAGCTAGGAACGAAGGAGTTGCATTCAAACTCAACGCTCAAGATAGACACTCTCAAATCCCGACAAATCATTGAAAGATGAGCCGAACCACCAATAGGATTTGAGACTACTATGGGATCTGTAACTAGACTAGTATTTAGGTGCAGTGTTACAACTAATGAAGCAGACACAAACGAGTGTGAAATGCCAGAATCAAATAAAGTACGAACAGGATGATCAAACAGAAAAACCAAACTTTCAACAGAAATGTTTCTACCTCTCTCCTGTCCTGGTTCCATGAGAGCTTGAACCTGCCCTCTTACCTGTCCTGGTGCCATGAGAGCCATAATCTGTCCTCTAGAAGTAGACCCTATTCTTTGCCCATGTGCTTGTTTCCTCGGGCAGTCTTTAACTAGATGTCCTGCCTCTCCACAGTGGAAACAGCCAGTCTTCTTCTTCTTCCTACAGTCCTTGCACTGATGGCCTGGTGTTCCACAATTAAAGCACCTTTTCTTTCCTTTGCTATTGTTGTCCTTATCACATTTCTTAGGTTGCTGCTGTGACTTCTTTTGATCCCCTTTCTTTTCTGGTGCCTTATTAGCATTAGCGCTTTTTCCCTCTTCATGCATAAGCGCCATGTCAACTAGTTTCTCAAAGGTAGCCCCCATAGGAATGTGGGTCATAGCTAACCCATGTAGGGGCTCATTCAAACCTTTAACGAACCTCAGGGCCTTCTTTTTAGATGTATTCACTAAGTCTAAGCCAAACCTCGCCAACTGATTGAACTTGTTGATGTACTCCTTTACTGACAAATTCCCCTGCTTCAATGCCAAGAATCTTTGCATGTATAAATTCTCTTCTGCTCGTGAGAGAAATTTCATCTCGAACCTATGTCTGAAATCCATCCACGTCTCTACTAGAAGCTCTCCATCCGTGACCTCCCACCAAAATGAGGCTTCGTCCTTCATTAACCAAGCGGCCATTTGGACCTTCCTTCCATCTTCTACCTTGAAAATACCAAACAAGTCTTCTACCTCCTTAAGCCAATTTCGAGCTTCAACAAACGTCTCTGATCCGTGAAAAGGTTTTTCGCCCATTGCTCGAAACTCTTTACATCTTTGAAAAAGTATCAACATGGGGAGGGGGAGGGGGAGGAGCGGCTGCAGCTGGGGGAGGAGGGATGTCTGTTGGGCCTGCGGTGGTGGCCCTAGCCTCCAGATACCTTCTGAACTAGGTTGGTATCGGTATTCCCTCGGGTATCTCGAGTAACCCAGACATGCTGAAAAGAAAATGAAGAGATTCAAAACGGAGAATTCGAAAGAAAGGTATATGGCTCTTGGGGTTATGTTTTTAAAACAAACTTTTCTCTTGAAAATACTCTTCTTAAAACGTACTTTTGAAAGTATTTCTTTATAAAACGCTTTTGAAAAACAGTTTTTCAAAATCTCTTATCTGTTCTGTTAACCTTCAGCCCTGATACAACGTGTAACACCCAACGTCCATTAATGTCACTCTCAAAGGGAATGCATTAACTTTCATGGAGTATTATTGGTGAATAGAACAGAATATAACAAGACAGATACATATATTGGTACTTGAAAATTTTCAAGACATCATTTATTGCAGTGGAGAAATAGTTTAATTACAACAACCTCATAAACCAATAGAAAAACCAAGTACACTTAGTAACCATCCTGACAAATTGTTTTCTGAGTACATAAAATAAAAAAGCATAACCCCAACATAAGTAGCCATAAAAGAGATGAGCTGAACTTTACTTTCAACAATCCAAGCACTTCCAAAAGAGAGAGAAAGATCTTGATCAAGCAACAATAGTACTAGTCCCACCCTGAGAAACTAAGGGGGGGAAGGAAGAAAAGAGGCGAAAACAAAGGGGGTCAGACATAAAGTCTGGCGAGTATCATAACTTTAACAATACAATTATGAAAGTAATTAGGATAAGGCATAAACTGGTAAAATAAGGAATGACTATGAAACAAGTGGGCAAGACAAAACAAACAGGAGGAATATTCTGGCGTTAACCTCGCACCTAATCACTATAGGATAATTGCTATACTGCACCACTACTAGTCACCCTAAGAGTTGATCACACCTACATAATAATTATAGTGGTAGTTTCTTGTACCCCTAGCTGCCTTCATATGTGCCGCCTGCCCCTATCTCCACTACATGTACCCACTACCCCTATGTGATCGACTCCCTAACTCGTAGATACTCGTTCCCACCATGGGGTGTTTACTCCCCAAAGTGGCAACCTGATACCACTAAAGATGCACGACTTATATCTACACGATGCAACAACGTCTTACCTACCAGCCCAGGCCCATGCACGCACATGACCCCGTTGGACTTGCGTTGCCATCGTTAACCCGTTTTGACCTCTTACAATCAAACCCAGTAAATGTGTCCTGTCCTCGATCTAACTCGAGCTCACAAAGATACTTAATAGGTTACTGGTCTGAAACGGGTCCCCCATGCTTGACACAAGCTTTCCACATATGCTTGGTCCCCATTAAAATTTTCCACTTAACCCCCTCTTATTCATGTCTTCTTTCCATGTTTTAATTTGGTTAAGTGTTTCTAATCGTATTTCACACGCCACCCAGGTCACCCACTTAACTTCCATGTCCCACCAAATGATTATCTTGGTCAAGTGTAACTTAATTCATTATAACTGTAACCTTGTAAGACCTCCCACATTAGACTCCTGTTTGCGGTTGCTGGATTTGCCGGGCGGGTCCAGGCAGTCTTACACTGCAAACGTGTCTAACCTCGTGTCATTACAACTGTTACGCATTTAATTTATGCCTGCGACCTCTCACATTAGGCTACCGTTTGTGGTTGCTGGATTTGCCAGGCGGGTCCGGGCAGTCTTACACCATAAACGAGTCTAACCTCGTGTCTTAGGCATTTATTATTACAAATTATTTCACCCCAATATGAATTAATTATCCCTATTCAAATTTCCAATAATTTCCAAATTATGTCCATAATTGTCACCTAAATTATACCCATACTCTTTAGGTACAAAAATTATACCAGTTAATGTCTCAAATTAATTTATATTCCTTTAAAGCCATTTTATGCAAATTCACAATTTACATAATTAATATTTTCCCCTCATCCCCATGTCGTTCATACATTTTAACATGAAATATGTTAGACACGCAAATAGTCTAACTTATAAAAAGAAAAGCAACATCACAACTTGCATAACACATAAAATAGATCTAAGAACTATAGCATAAGTTTTCATAGCCAAGAACTTGCATAGGCAATGAACATCCATACTATAATTTTGCACAAATTATCATGGATCTGAATACAGTTCTAAACATAAAAATGTGAACTTGCACATAAATATGGTTTTTCACCAAAACTTACGTAAATTGTGAACTTGCATATAGATTCATATAAACTTGCATATGGATCTAAACATGTAAATTATTGCCACATGTTTTGTATATAAACTAGCAGATGTATATACTTGATTCATATATGAACTTGTGTACAATTCACATATAGACTTGCATAAGATTCATTATTCACACTAACATACGATATAACATCCCAAACTTGCATAAAATTCACATTAGCATATGATTTAACATCCAAACTTGCATAAGATTCACATATGAATTAACATATGATTTAACAACCCAAACTTGCATAAGATTCACATTAACATATGGTTTAACATCCCAAACTTGCATAAAATGAATCAAGTAAAATATGAAATAGATCTACAAAGTTAAACAACATCATGCGATTCAACAGACATGTTCTAATAATCCTATTACAACCGATCATAACTAATTTAATAATTATATTGTGAAAGAAATAATACTCACAAACAAAAGAATAGTCTTGTTTTTCTGGGATCTATATTTTGAAATTGAATTGCTCGCCTTTGATGTAGACTAACTGTTATTCTAATTTAGGTTAGATTTGATTTTGATTCTTGCTTCTATTTCGCTTTTGAGTTGAAAGAGAATGGCGGCTACTCTAGGTTCACAATTGACGGCATGATGGCTCTTGGTATGAATTAGTGTGATTTTAGGTTGAGAGTTAGGTTGCTTATATAGAATTTTAATTAATTAAGAGCCATTATATTAACCTAGAAGCAATCAAGACCATCCAGACAAGATAGAATAACCACCTCAGCCCTAATGACTCAGTAGTGAGTCAAAACATCGTCACATTTCAGATCTGCCCGGAGGGTAGGTCGACCCCTTGGTCGACCTGTATGGGTAGGTCGACCCTCGGGTCAACCCCCTGGTCGACCTGGCCCTTGGGCAGGAGAATTCCCGCCCAGCCTGATCCCTTGTTTGAATTTTGAATTTCAAATTTTCTGAACCTGAGCTGTTTTTAATTTATTTAAATTCTGAAACTCCGGAAGGCCATAACTTCTCCATAAGGAGTTTAATTCATGCAAACTCGGAGTCTATCTCAAGCAGAATTCTGAGACGAACGCAATGGAATAACTCGTTTCCCTTAATTCTCACATTTGAAATTAAGTATTCTTAAATTCGTTAATTTTTAATATTTAAAATCACAGGGTGTTACAACGATAAACCTGATTTACATTCCGTTTTATTCCAGTTACTAAATGTAACTTGAAATTTAATATTCTTAATTAAAAGATTTATTCTTTTCAACGGGTTTAAGAACAGTGTTACTGAAAACACCATCTGCGACAAACCCAAAATCCAATTTGATAACGAATACAAGGCACTGAATAGAAATTATATCGGCTTATATTCAATATCAAATTCTGAAACCAACAAATTTTGTTTTGGGAATAACGATATATATATATATATATATATGTAACACCCCGAAAATTCTATAACTGTGAAATTAACAAATTAAAGTATAATTAATTTGAAATCAAAGAACCAAGGGAAACGGGATACGCCATTGCGTTCGTCTCGGAAAAATACGCGAAATAGAGTCCGAGTTTACGAAAAACGGAGTCCGTATGAAGAAGATATGGCCTTCGGAAGTTTTTGAATTAAATTTAAAATTCAAACAGAATAAAATAATTAAAAATCGAGCCCAGTGGGCCAGGGCGGATAAACACCCGCCTAGGCCACCCAGGTCGACTGGGCTGTCGACCTGGGCTACCCATGTCGACAGGGCTGTCGACAGCCCTGTCGACAGGGGTGTCGACCTGGTCGAGCCCAGCCAACCTGGCTGGCCAGGTCTGTGTTTGGCCGATTTTCTGTGGTCTGCTTTGTCATTAGGGCTAGGTGGCAGGCTCTAATTGGTCTCTCTATCGAATGAATGGCTACGATCAATCCAGGCAACATCAATGGTCCTAATCAGTTCCTAACCTCTATATAAACAACCCTAGACTAAACCCTAATCTATTCATTCAAAAATAAGATCATAGCCGCCATGTTGCTGAGGAACGACAAAGAGTAGCCGCCAACTAGAGAGAGAATTTGGAGGAAAGTTCTAAAGCCTAAAGCAATTCAAGCAACCTAAACAAATCAATTCAACAAAGGAATTTGCGTCTTCAATCCCTAAATTAGAGAATTCATCACACCATTGTAAGTAGAGTATTACTTTGGTATGAATAAACAATTGTGTTGGTTTGTATGCTTGAATTGTGGCAATAAAGTTATTCATATTTGTGCGTTCTTATCAATTTGAAATATTATATACGTTTGGATATTCTTGAATCATGTTATTCATGTTATAAAGAACTACATGCGGTAGTTCTATGCAAGTATACGTTTGGAATATTTCGCAAATTATGTAATCCATGTTGAAGCTACATGTATGTAGTTGATTTAAATTTATGCAAGTTTGGGGTTTTGCTACTATGCCATCATGATGTATATTTTTGTGCATAAATCATTTTGTAAGTAATTAGAACAAGTTTGGTTATTATAATCCATAGGAAATTATGTTGAGAATTTGGCATCATGTATTAAGCCATGCTTTTGTACTAGAATACCTATTTGCAAACTTATGAATATGGCTAGGCTATGAATGATATTTGGCATAATTGAAATCCATGATTAAGTCTATCTTGTTTACAAGAATTATACGATGACATATGTGGTACATGGCTAGGTTAGGTTCAAAAAGTCCCTTTTGTAAGTTTACATGACTAAAGTAAGAATCATGATTTCATGTTAGAAATATTTATGCCATGAACAAATTTAACTATACTTATGCCATGCTTATGTTTGACATTATGCCATGTTTATGCTAGAAGTATTTATGCCATGCTTATGTTTGACATTATGCTATGCTTATGCTAGAAATATTTATGCCATGCTTATGTTTGACATTATGCCTAATTAAAAATATAGGTTCATGTGTCAATAATGATATCTCAATTACAAGTTCACATGCTTTGATTCATGTCACCTATGTTTTATGACCAAAGTATAAGTCACTACTATGCAAGTACACCAGTTTCTATTTTGTATTCCCAACGTCATATTGCAAGTTCATACGCTCACCTTCCCCTTTTTGATTATGTAATCACGCCATAAGCCTCCCCTTTTCGCATGGCTAAATTGGGCTTTAAAAGGCTAAGCCCAATATATATATAAACGGACGTGTAAAACGGGGGAAAATAACGTTGGGTTAAAATTAATTAATGAATGAAAATATAAAATAGAAGGGCCCAAATTCAAGTATGGGTTGGGCCCATGGTTGGTGTAACCTTTACACCATTAACTTAATAATGGGCCGCAAATATTTACATATAAGAAATAAAGAGGAATGACAAAATATGTAAATGTAGAACATACGATGTGTTTAACCCGAGGTTGGATTGAGTTGTGATGTAAACCTGCCCGGAACCGCCCGGCTGTCCAGTAGTCACAACAATACCTATCCAATGTGGGAGGTTAAACATGGAGCCCAATAAGGACCCGAGGTTAGACTGAGTTGTGGCGTAAGACTGCCCGGAACCAACCGGCAACAGGCAGCCACAACAATACCTGTCTAATGTGAGAGGTCAGGGCCTTAATAAGACAATTAAGGCTGAGTCAGGATTGTTAGGATTAAGTGAACTAAAGACTTAATCAAAATGGAACATGCTAAACTAAACGGACTGGTGGGGGTTAGGTTAGAAAACACTTAACCAACTTAGCATGTTGGCTAGAGATAGAAAACCTAGTAACGGGGGACCCTTTTCAGCAGTAACCCTAGAAGGTGTATCAGGATACCCTGAAACTAGGCAGGGTGAGGCACGATTACTGGGCTGATTGTAAGAGGTCAAATCGACGGCGGTGGTGTAGCAGTGTAGGTTCTAACGGGGTGCGGGCGTGCACACACTCCGGCGCAGAAAAATAAGGCACTGGACACCAGTAGCATACCTTTGCACTCTAAGGTTGTGTCGGGTTGCCACTATGGGACTTGATACACCCCATGGTGGGACCAGCATGGGTAACTACAACATCAGGGGCCGTAAGACACATGTAACTATGCGAGTAGGAGCCGATCATCATTGAATGGATCACATCACCCTGATTATGGGGTGCCAGTTGGAAACTAGTTTATATGGGTTCAGAGATCAACATGGGGTACGATAGTATATTCGACCCTAGACAACTTAACCAAGTTTATAGTACATGCCCACCTCTTGTTTATACTTATCATACCCAGTTCTTTATTCGTAGACAAAATAGTACTAGACTTACTCAGGCTTTATGTCTGACTCTACTTTTCTTTCGTCTTCTTTCTTCCGTTCCCCCCCCCCCCCCAGGTCCTCAGGGAGGGAACACAGCAGCTTGACCAACCTCAACATCCAGCTTGAAGAAGAGAAATGTATTGCTTGGACTTTCCTGTTTTGAACTATGGCTTTGGACAATCCACTATGGGGCTTTTGCAGTTTATCTATGTTTTATTTATGCTTCTTTAAATAATGTACTCAAGACAGATTATGAAAGTGTTATGTTATGTTTTTGGAAAGGATGTTGTTGTAACACGTATTTGACTTTATGAAATAAAGTTTGTTGTTCTTCCGCTGTTTACAAATATGTGTTCTTATATCTGTCTTGTATATCTGTGACTTGTACTTATAAACCTCCACCAAAATTAGGGCATTCCCTTTGAGAGTGACCCTAACGGAGGTGGGGTGTTTCACTTGGTATCAGAGCATAGGTTTACCAGATAAGATAAAAAGTTTTGAAAAATTATTTTCAAAAAGGAAATTTAAAGAAGCATTTTTAAAAGAAAAATATTATTTTATTTTAAAAAGGCAAAGTCCACTCCCCAAAGCCATAGGTACTATCTCTTATCCTTCGTTTTGAATCTATCATTTTTGTTTCAGCATGTCCCAAGAACTTAACTTGCCGGAATGGGTACCAATACCTGGTTGGTTTAGACGGTTCTTAGAAGCAAGAGCCACTCAGCCAGGTCCTACCATTCCTCCTCCCCCAGCGGAAGGAAATCATCCAGCTGCGACAGCACCTTTTCCTCCACCTCCTCCTCGGGGAAACACCTTCGCTAAGATATGTAAAGATTTTAAAGCTATGGGAGGAAGAGATTTCCATGGAACTGAGTCCTTCGTGGCAGCTAGAAATTGGCTGAAAGAAACGGAGGACCTATTCATCATCTTTGAGGTAGAGGATAGACAAAAAGTACAATTGGCAGTGTGGTTATTGAAGGGCGAGGCTTCCTACTGGTGGGAAGTCACTAATGCTGAAAGACCAGTGGAGACATGGGAGGACTTTAGGGCAAGGTTTGAGACTAAATTTCTCTCAGATGCGGAAAGAAGTTTGCAGTTGGAAAAATTCTTATTTCTTAAGCAAGGGGACAAGACAGTCAGAGAGTATGTGAATCAGTTCGATGAGCTGGCTAGGTTTGGACTTGACCTAGTCAACACCCCGCACAAGAAGGCTCTCCGTTTTGTCAAAGGGTTAAATGAGCCATTACACAGTTTGGCCATGACCCATATACCCATGGGAGCCACGTATGAAAGATTGGTGCAAATGGCATTGCTGAATGAAAAGGATAAGGGCAAGAAGAAAGAAGGTTTGCAGCCTAAGAAGACAGACTTTAAGAAGGGCAGGAAAGGCAACAAAGAGAAGAGGAAGTGCAATTTCTGTGGCAAAGTGGGGCACTTAGTAAAGGACTGCCGGAAAAAGAAGGCCAAGGAGAATGGTGGGTGCTTTTCTTGCGGTGAGACAGGCCACAGGGCTAAGGACTGCCCAAAGAAACGAGGATAGGGGCAGAGGGCTGGATCCACCCCAGGGGCACAGGTTCATGTGCTGGAAGCGCCACCTCTGCAGCAGCGAGGTATAAATACTTCTGTAGAAAGTGTAGTTTATCTTTATGATCACCCCGTTCGCACTTTATTTGATTCTGGCGCATCACACTCCTTTATCTCGTCTGCTTTAGTAGAATCTCTGCACCTAAAAACTAGTATGGTAGAGACCCCTTAATTGTTTCAAACCCAATTGGGGGCCCAACTCATTTGTCTATGATCTGTGTGGGATTGAAAATTTCTATTCTAAGTGTAGAATTCCTATGTAGTGCCTTTGTTTTGGGCTTTTCGGGTTATGGTTCGATTTTGGGTATGGATTGGCTATCCAGTAATGGGGCCATCCTTGATTGTGAGAAAAGGGTTGTTAGGCTCCTAACCCAGCTCGGTAATACTTTGGAAATTTCTTGTAATCCCTCGTATGCGGTTATGCTTAGTTATCTTGAATCGCTAGATGCCTCTGTTGAAAATTTGCAATCAGTTAGGGTGGTCCGGGAATATCCGGATGTCTTCGAAGAGGTGAAGGGCTTGCCTCCGAAGCGGGAAATAGACTTCCGCATATATCTTGTAGATAATGCAAAGCCCGTTGCATTGCCCGTTAGACATATGGCTCCACGAGAAAGGAAAGAGCTCAGTAAACAGATTAAAGAGCTTCTAGAAAAGGGGTTCATTAGGAGGAGCATTTCAGAATGGGGCGCTCCAGTGGTGTTCTCTACGAAGGCGGATGGTTCACTCCGTCTATGTGTTGACTATAGGGAGCTCAACAAGCTAACGAAAAAGAATAGGCACCCTCTCCCTAGAATTGACGATTTGTTTGACCAGCTTGTAGGAGCGTCTGTTTTCTCCCAACTCGATTTAGCAACTGGTTTTCATCAGCTAAGGGTGGCTGAAGATAGCATCGATAAAACGGCGTTCAGAACCCCAGACGGTTTCTTTGAATGGCTTGTCATGCCTTTCGGCTTGACAAATGCACCTGCTTACTTCGTGGACCTAATGAGTAGGGTATTTAGAGATTTCCTCAACAAATTCGTAGTGGTCTTCGTAGATGATATCCTTATCTTCTCAAAGAGTGAAGAGGAACATGCTCAACACTTAAGGGCAATCATGGAAACTTTGCGAGTCCATCAACTAAAAGCCAAATTCTCCAAATGCCACTTTTGGAGAGAAGAGGTGAGGTTCCTTGGGCACATAGTATCCAAACAAGGATTAGCAGTGGACCCTGCTAAGGTAGTGACGGTACAGGATTGGAAGACACAAAGGAATGCAACTGAGGTCCGAAGCTTTCTAGGACTAGCGGGTTTCTATCGAAAATTCATAAGGGATTTTGCGAAAATCTCAGCTCCGCTCACGAAATTGACTAAGAAGAATCTAGTGTTTAATTGGGACTTGGATTGCGAGTTTGCTTTCCAACGACTGAAAAGGGCTCTCACAACAGCCCTAGTTTTGACGCTGCCAGATGGGAGCAAGATGTTCACTGTTTATACGGATGCATGTGGGACAGGGCTAGGCGTCGTCTTAATGCAAGAAGGAAGGGTAGTAGCTTATGGCGGGAGGCAGTTGAAAGCGCACGAAAAGAACTACCCAACCCACGATCTTGAGTTAGCCGCCATCGTCTTTGCACTCAAGTCTTGGCGACACTATCTCCTAGGTGAGAAGTTCGAACTTTACACTGACCATAAATCGTTGAAATATCTTTTCTCGCAGAAGGATCTTAACTTGAGGCAACAAAGATGGATGGAGTTTCTTGCCTCGTACGATTTCGAAATCTCCTACACTCCGGGCAAAGGCAACATAGTAGCAGACGCGTTGAGCCGAAAGAAATTGACCCTAAGCCCGTTGTTTGTTGAAAGACAAAGCCTAGAGGTTATAGCCAGTTTCGACTTTAGGCCTTCCTCCGATTTCGTACCAGGCTTGCTAGCATCTCTCGAAGTGCGCCCAACTTTAGTGGATTCAGTAGGGGCAGCACAACGCGAAGACCCTCAGCTTGTGGAAACAATTGATAGGCTAATTAGGGGTGAGACTTCAAGTCACCTCAACAGATACTCCATCGACGATAAGGGTTTGCTAAGGCGAGACGGAAGACTATGCGTCCCACAGACAAAAGATTTAATAAAGAAGGTTCTCGAGGAAGCACATCACTCCAAGATGACGATACATCCAGGCGGAGATAAAATGTACAAAGACATAAAAAGGACTTTCTTCTGGAACGGCATGAAAAAGGACGTGGCAGAGTTCGTTTCTAAGTGCATGGTGTGCCAACAGGTTAAGGCGGAACAGAAAAAGCCTGGCGGATTGCTACATCCTCTGGAGGTCCCGCAGGGGAAGTGGGATAGCATCTCAATGGACTTCATCGATGGGCTGCCTAGGTCTAGGAGAGGCAACACTAGCATTTGGGTAATAGTGGATAGGCTTACTAAAAGCGCCCACTTTTTACCTGTCAAAAGTAAAAGAACTGCCTCATCCCTAGCCTCACTTTACCTTAAGGAAATCGTTCGACTCCATGGAATACCATCTAGCATTGTTAGTGACCGAGACCCCATCTTTACCAGTGAATTTTGGCGGAGTCTGCAAGAAGCAGTAGGAACGCAGTTATGCTTGAGCATAGCCTATCATCCCCAAACCGACGGCCAAACAGAGAGAGTGAACAGAGTTTTGGAAGACCTTTTAAGGCTATGTGTCCTTGACTTCGGTGGGACGTGGGAAGACCACCTTCCTTTGGTGGAATTTGCCTACAACAACAGCTGTCAAGCAACCATCGGAATGGCGCCCTTCGAAGCTTTATATGGAAGACCGTGCCGATCGCCCACTTGTTGGTGGGAGTCTACTGATAAGCTCATACTTGGACCAGATATGATCCGAGAGACTTCAGAGAAAGTAGACTTAATACGAAGAAGGATGAAGACGGCCCAAGACAGACAGAAGTCCTATGCCGACAAGAGAAGGACCGACCTTGAATTCGAGGTTGGAGACAGAGTTTTTCTCAAGGTATCACCGCTAAGAAACGTTGTTCGTTTTGGAACCACAGGAAAGCTAGCACCAAGGTTCATAGGACCATTCCCTATCATCGAGAAAATTGGGAAAATGGCCTATAGATTAGAGCTACCCGAGAAGTTGGCTGGAGTCCACAACGTTTTTCACGTTTCACATCTCCGAAAATGTCTACACG
This sequence comes from Allium sativum, assembly GCA_030737875.1. Lineage (NCBI taxonomy): Eukaryota > Viridiplantae > Streptophyta > Magnoliopsida > Asparagales > Amaryllidaceae > Allium > Allium sativum. The sequence goes on from CM060913.1 coordinate 194,864,891, forward strand.
AGTCTGCTGAAGTGGTAGAGCCGAATATCCTCGAAGAGGCCGAAGTGGAACGCGAAGCAACCATAAGAAAAGTTCCAACCCGCATATTAGGAACGGAAGTAAGGAAGCTACGCAACCGTGAAGTCAAGCTCGTCAAAGTTCAGTGGAGCAACGCCGAGGGAGACGCGACTTGGGAAACTGAAGCTAGAATCCGTACAGCCTACCCTTTTCTGTTCGAGGGTACATCCTTGATCTTTCATTTTCCTTAAGTTGCGCTTTTATCTATCTTTTTAGGTATATTTCCTCGACCTTATCTTTTAGGTAGAAACCCTTTGGATGGAAACATGTAGTTGAAACATGTTATGTATGATGGTTGCAAGTGGTTGCAAGTGATTGCTAGTGGTTGCTCATGGTTGCATATACACACACAATCTTGGTATTAGATCGGCTCAGTCACTTCATATTGCATATGCATATATGTTTGCATTCGTATGTGGTTGAACTTTAATGTGTTGTCATGAGGATGCTGCATTTGTATTGAATGATTGTGCACTCATGTAGAATCATGAATAGGAAAATTTGCATACATAATGGATTCATGGCACTTACATAATTCGCATTAAGGAGGTCAACTGAATCAGTAGACCGCCTGATTTTGCATTAGATAAGTACATGTACACACACACTTCGCATATGATCATGAAGCATTAGAAGTCTTTTAAGGACAATGGATGCTCGTGTTTGATGGGTGAGTAGATGGATGATTGGATGGTAGGATATACATTCCTCCTAACTTGAAGATTTCGGGGACGAAATCCTTTTAAGTGGGGGAGAATGTAACACCCCGAAAATTCTATAACTGTGAAATTAACAAATTAAAGTATAATTAATTTGAAATCAAAGAACCAAGGGAAACGGGATATGCCATTGCGTTCGTCTCGGAAAAATACGCGAAATAGAGTCCGAGTTTTCGAAAAACGGAGTCCGTATGAAGAAGATATGTCCTTCGGAAGTTTTTGAATTAAATTTAAAATTCAAACAGAATAAAATAATTAAAAATCGGGCCCAATGGGCCAGGGCGGATAAACACCCGCCTAGGCCACCCAGGTCGACTGGGCTGTCGACCTGGGCTACCCATGTCGACAGGGCTGTCGACAGCCCTGTCGACAGGGGTGTCGACCTGGTCGAGCCCAGCCAACCTGGCTGGCCAGGTCTGTGTTTGGCCGATTTTCTGTGGTCTGCTTTGTCATTAGGGCTAGGTGGCAGGCTCTAATTGGTCTCTCTATCGAATGAATGGCTATGATCAATCCAGGCAACATCAATGGTCCTAAACAGTTCCTAACCTCTATATAAACAACCCTAGACTAAACCCTAATCTATTCATTCAAAAATAAGATCATAGCCGCCATGTTGCTGAGTAACGACAAAGAGTAGCCGCCAACTAGAGAGAGAATTAGGAGGAATGTTCTAAAGCCTAAAGCAATTCAAGCAACCTAAACAAATCAATTCAACAAAGGAATTTGCGTCTTCAATCCCTAAATTAGAGAATTCATCACACCATTGTAAGTAGAGTATTACTTTGGTATGAATAAACAATTGTGTTGGTTTGTATGCTTGAATTGTGGCAATAAAGTTATTCATATTTGTGCGTTCTTATCAATTTGAAATATTATATACGTTTGGATATTCTTGAATCATGTTATTCATGTTATAAAGGACTACATGCAGTAGTTCTATGCAAGTATACGTTTGGAATATTTCGCAAATTATGTAATCCATGTTGAAGCTACATGTATGTAGTTGATTTAAATTTATGCAAGTTTGGGGTTTTGCTACTATGCCATCATGATGTATATTTTTGTGTATAAATCATTTTGTAAGTAATTAGAACAAGTTTGGTTATTATAATCCATAGGAAATTATGTTGAGAATTTGGCATCATGTATTAAGCCATGCTTTTGTACTAGAATACCTATTTGCAAACTTATGAATATGGCTAGGCTATGAATGATATTTGGCATAATTGAAATCCATGATTAAGTCTATCTTGTTTACAAGAATTATACGATGACATATGTGGTACATGGCTAGGTTAGGTTCAAAAAGTCCCTTTTGTAAGTTTGCATGACTAAAGTAAGAATCATGATTTCATGTTAGAAATATTTATGCCATGAACAAATTTAACTATACTTATGCCATGCTTATGTTTGACATTATGCCATGTTTATGCTAGAAGTATTTATGCCATGCTTATGTTTGACATTATGCTATGCTTATGCTAGAAATATTTATGCCATGCTTATGTTTGACATTATGCCTAAATAAAAATATAGGTTCATGTGTCAATAATGATATCTCAATTACAAGTTCACATGCTTTGATTCATGTCACCTATGTTTTATGACCAAAGTATAAGTCACTACTATGCAAGTACACCAGTTTCTATTTTGTATTCCCAACGTCATATTGCAAGTTCATACGCTCACCTTCCCCTTTTTGATTATGTAATCACGCCATAAGCCTCCCCTTTTCGCATGGCTAAATTGGGCTTTAAAAGGCTAAGCCCAATATATATATAAACGGACGTGTAAAACGGGGGAAAATAACGTTGGGTTAAAATTAATTAATGAATGAAAATATAAAATAGAAGGGCCCAAATTCAAGTATGGGTTGGGCCCATGGTTGGTGTAACCTTTACACCATTAACTTAATAATGGGCCGCAAATATTTACATATAAGAAATAAAGAGGAATGACAAAATATGTAAATGTAGAACATACGATGTGTTTAACCCGAGGTTGGATTGAGTTGTGATGTAAACCTGCCCGGAACCGCCCGGCTGTCCAGTAGTCACAACAATACCTATCCAATGTGGGAGGTTAAACATGGAGCCCAATAAGGACCCGAGGTTAGACTGAGTTGTGGCGTAAGACTGCCCGGAACCAACCGGCAACAGGCAGCCACAACAATACCTGTCTAATGTGAGAGGTCAGGGCCTTAATAAGACAATTAAGGCTGAGTCAGGATTGTTAGGATTAAGTGAACTAAAGACTTAATCAAAATGGAACATGCTTAACTAAACGGACTGGTGGGGGTTAGGTTATAAAACACTTAACCAACTTAGCATGTTGGCTAGAGATAGAAAACCTAGTAACGGGGGACCCTTTTCAGCAGTAACCCTAGAAGGTGTATCAGGATACCCTGAAACTAGGCAGGGTGGGGCACGATTACTGGGCTGATTGTAAGAGGTCAAATCGACGGCGGTGGTGTAGCAATGTAGGTTCTAACGGGGTGCGGGCGTGCACACACTCCGGCGCAGAAAAATAAGGCACTGGACACCAGTAGCATACCTTTGCACTCTAAGGTTGTGTCGGGTTGCCACTATGGGACTTGATACACCCCATGGTGGGACCAGCATGGGTAACTACAACATCGGGGGCCGTAAGACACATGTAACTATGCGAGTAGGAGCCGATCATCATTGAATGGATCACATCACCCTGATTATGGGGTGCCAGTTGGAAACTAGTTTATATGGGTTTAGAGATCAACATGGGGTACGATAGTATATTCGACCCTAGACAACTTAACCAAGTTTATAGTACATGCCCACCTCTTGTTTATACTTATCATACCCAGTTCTTTATTCGTAGACAAAATAGTACTAGACTTACTCAGGCTTTATGTCTGACTCTACTTTTCTTTCGTCTTCTTTCTTCCGTTCCCCCCCCCCCCCTCCCCCCAGGTCCTCAGGGAGGGAACACAGCAGCTTGACCAACCTCAACATCCAGCTTGAAGAAGAGAAATGTATTGCTTGGACTTTCCTGTTTTGAACTATGGCTTTGGACAATCCACTATGGGGCTTTTGCAGTTTATCTATGTTTTATTTATGCTTCTTTAAATAATGTACTCAAGACAGATTATGAAAGTGTTATGTTATGTTTTTGGAAAGGATGTTGTTGTAACACGTATTTGACTTTATGAAATAAAGTTTGTTGTTCTTCCGCTGTTTACAAATATGTGTTCTTATATCTGTCTTGTATATCTGTGACTTGTACTTATAAACCTCCACCAAAATTAGGGCATTCCCTTTGAGAGTGACCCTAACGGAGGTGGGGTGTTTCAATATATATATATATATATATATATATATATATTGTAACACCCCGTAATTTTATAACATTAAAATTCACAAATTAAAGTATACTTAATTTTTAGAAGAAGAATTAAGTGAAATGGGTTGCGTTATTATGTTCGCCCCAAAATTTTGGGTCAAGATAGACATTTGGTTTGCATAAAACGGATAACTTATGAAGAAGTTATTAAGCCTTGAAGTTTGTATGCATATGAGAGAAATATATATATAAAATATTCAAAAAAAAGTTCAAAACAGCGAATCGGGAGGGGGAATAGCCGAACCGCACCATTTGTGGAGTCGACCCAAGCCCCGCTGGGTCAACTAGGGGTCGATCCAGGGTGTTTGGCTATCAACCCGTGGTCGGATTCGCCCTAAGGGCTGATGTGGCGTCTTAGTGGTCCCGATGGTTTTGGTCATCGCTAGGTTAATCCAACAGCTCTTATTAAATTAAACTTCTATAAAAACACTCTTAAACCCCTAAAGCTAATCACATTAATTCATAACAAGAGTCGTCATGCCATCAATGGAGAACCTAGAGTAGCCGCCGTACACTTTCAATCCTAAAGCAAGATAGAAGCTTGAATCAAAATCAAATCAAATCTAAATAACAATTAATCTACATCAAAGGCGAGCAATTCAGTTTTAGAATACTGATCCCAGAAAGACAAGACTATTCTTTTTAATTGTGAGTGTGATAGCTTTCACAAAATAATTAATTAATTTAATTATGATAAGATATAATTAGGATTCTGAGAATATGATTTTGAATCATGTGATGTAAATTATATGTATGTTTGTGGTTTTGAATCATATGATAGTTCTTATGTGAATCTTATGCAAGTTGGATCATATGTTAGTTCTTATGTGAATCTTATGCAAGTTGAATCATATATCTTATGCAAGTTTGTGATGATTGGATCATATATTCATGTATGAATCTTATGCAAGTTTAGGTTGTTAAAATATATGTGAGACATGTATATGCATATGCTAGTTTATGTGACATTAACCTTTATGTCTAGATCCATATGCAAGTTTACATCTTTATGTTTAGACCCATATGCAAGTTTACATCTTTATGTTTAGATCTATATGCAAGTTTACATCTTTATGTTTAGATTTATATGCAAGTTTACATCTTTATATTTAGATCCATATGCAAGTTCACACCTTTATGTTTGGATCTATAGCAGTACATAAGTTATGCAAGTTTATGCCCATTACCTATGCTAGTTTTGTATCATATGCTAGTTTGAATGAAATTCATATGCAAGTTATTGGCTATGTAATCTTATGTCATGATCCTTAGATCTATTTTATGTGTTATGTGATGTTGTTTTTCTTTTCATAAGTTAGACTATTTGCGAGTCTAACATATGTCATATGAAAACGTACGAATAGCGTGGGGATGATGGGATAATATTGAATATACATAAATTGTGAATTGGCATAAAATGGCCTTAAAAGGCATATAATTAATTCGAGACATTAATTGGCATAATTGGTATTTATGGACATAATTTTAAGAGACAGTTATGGACATAAATAAATTTGGAATTTATTGACAAATTTGAATAGGGATATTGATCCAATTTGGGGTTAAATAAAGATGTGTAATAATTAACCGCCTAAGACACGAGGTTAGACTCTTTTGTGGTGTAAGACTGCCTGGACCCGCCCGACAAATCCAGCAGCTACAAATGCCAGTCTAATGTGAGAGGTCAAAAGCACGAATTAAATGCGTAACAAATGTAAAGACACGAGGTTAGGCTCGTTTGCGGTATAAGACTGCCCGGACCCGCCCGGCAAATCCAGCAACCGCAAATGTCAGCCTAATGTGGGAGGTCTTTATAAGGTTATGGTTCTAATGAGTTAAGTAACACTTAACCAGATAAACATGTGGTCGGACTTGGGGTTTAAGTGGGTGCCTTGGGTGGCATGTGAAATTTAGTGGGTGCCTTGGGTGGCATGTGAAATACGATAAGATGCACTTAACCAAGATTGAAACATGTAAGAAGACATGAATAAGAATTGGGTTAAGTGGGGAAACCTCAGTGGGGACCAAGCATAGGTGGAAGGCTTGTGTCAAGCATAGGAGCCCTTTTTAAACCAGTAACCCATTAAGTATCTTTGTGAGCTCGACCCAAGTCGAGGACGGGACACGCTTACTGGATTTGATTGTAAGAGGTCAAAACAGGTTAGGGGTGGCAACGCAAGTCCAACGGGATCATGTGTGTGTGTGGGCCCGGGATGGTAGGTAAGACGTTGTTACATCGTGTAGATATAAGTTGTGCATCTTTGGTGGTATCGGGTTGCCACTTTGGGGAGTGATACACCCCATTGTGGGACCAGCACGGGTATCTACAAGTTAGGGAGCCGATCGAATGGGGGTAGTGGGTACAACTAGTGGAGATAGGGGCAGACGGCACATATGAAGGCAGCTAGGAGTACACGAAACTACCGTTATCATTATTAAGTTCTATAGGCGGGATCAAATTTTAGGGTGACTAGTGGTGGTGCAGTATAGTAATTATCTATAGTGATTGGGAACGAGATTAACGCCAGAATATTCCTCTTATTTGCTTTGTCATGCCCACTTGTTTCATGGTCATATCTTATCTCACCAGTTTATGCCTTATCCTAGTTACTTTAATAATTATATTATTAAAGTTATTATACTCGCCAGACTTTATGTATGTCCCCCTTGTTTTCGCTTCTTTTCTTCCTTTTCTCCCCATGTTCTCGGGGTGGGACTAGTACTAGTGGAGCTTGATCTTGGATCTCTTTCTCTCTCTTTTGGAAGTGATTGGATTGCTGAAAGTAAATTTCAGCTCATTTCTTTTATGGCTACTTGTGTTGGGGTTTATGCTTTTTATTTTATGTACTCTGAAACAATTTATCAAGATGGATATTAAGTGTACTTGGTTTATGAAGTTGTTGTAATCAAACTATTTCTCCGCTGCAATAAAAGTTGTTTTAAAATTTTCAAGTACCATTCTTTATATCTGTCTTGTTATATTCAGTTCTATACACTAAATACGCTCCATGGAAGTTAATTCATTCCCTTTGTGAGTGACATTAATGGACGTAGGGTGTTACATGTGGTATCAGAGCTAAAGGTTACAAGACCAGATATGAATTTTGAAAAACTATTTTTCAAAAAGCATTTTATAAGGAAATACTTTCAAAAGTATGTTTTAAGGAAAGTATTTTCAAGAGAAAAGTTTGTTTTAAAAACATAACCCCCAAGAGCCATATATCTTTCTTTCGAATTCTCCATTTTGAATCTCTTCATTTTCTTTTCAGCATGTTTGGAATTCCCGAGATACCCGAGGGGATACCGATACCAGGATGGCTTAGAAGGTATTTGGAAGCTAGGGCCAATGTCGGAGGCCCAGCAAATGCTCCTCCTCCTCCCTGTGTTGATACTTTTGCAAAGATATGCAAAGATTTTAGGGCAATGGGCGGGAAACCTTTTCACGGATCGGAGACGTTTGTTGAAGCTCGAAATTGGCTTAAGGAGGTGGAAGATCTATTTGGTATTTTCGAAGTAGAAGATGGAAGGAAGGTCCAATTGGCTGCTTGGTTAATGAAAGACGAAGCCTCGTTTTGGTGGGAGGTCACGAACGGAGAGCGTCCGGTGGAGACATGGATGGATTTCAATCGTAGGTTCGAAATGAAGTTTCTCTCACGAGCAGAAGAGAATTTATATATGGAAAGATTTTTAGCATTGAAGAAAAGAGATTTATCAGTAAAGGAGTACGTCAACAAGTTCAATCAATTGGCGAGATTTGCCTTGGAATTGGTAAACACACCTGAGAAGAAGGTCCTAAGGTTCGTTAAGGGTTTGAATGAGCCACTACATGGGTTAGCTATGACCCACATTCCTATGGGGGCTACCTTTGAGAAATTGGTTGACATGGCGCTTATGCATGAGGAAAAGAAAGGTGTTAATGCTAATAAGGGACCGGAGAAGAAAGGGGACCAAAAGAAACCACAACAACTAAACAAGAAAGGCGGGAAGAACAATAATGGCAAAGGAAAGAAGTACTTTAATTGTGGGACACCAGGCCATCTGAGTAAAGACTATAGGAAAAAGAAGAAGACTGGTTGTTTTCACTGTGGAGAGGCAGTTCATCTAGTTAAGGACTGCCCAAGGAAACAGGGGCAAGGGCAAAGAACTTCTGGAGGGTAGCTTCAGGCTCTCACGGCACCAGGGCAGGCGAGAGGGAAGATTTAGGCTCTCATGGCACCAGGACAGGAGAGAGGTAGAAACATTTCCATTGAAAGTTTAGTTTTTCTGTTTGATCATCATGTTCGTACTTTGTTTGACTCTGGTGCTTCACATTCGTTTGTATCTACTTCGTTAGTTGAAACACTGCACCTAAATACTAGTTTAGTTACGGATCCCATAGTAGTCTCAAATCCTATTGGTGGTTCGGCTTATCTTTCTATGATTTGTCGGGATTTGAGAGTGGCTATCTTGGGCGTTTGGTTTGAATGCTACGCCTTTGTTCTTCGCTTCATGGGCCACAGCTTGATTCTATGTATGGATTGGCTAACTAGATACGGTGCCATCCTAGATTATGAAAGAAAGGGTAGTTAGATTATTGACTCGTTGTTGAAAGACCCTTGATATTTCTTGTGACCCTAGAGGTCCGGTAATGCTTAGCTACCTAGAATCCCTAGATGCATCCAATGATGATTTGAAATCTGTTCGTGTGGTCCGTGAATATAGTGACATCTTCGATGAAGTTCGAGGTTTACCCCCGAGGTGCGAGATAGACTTTCGAATATATCTAGTAGATTTGCATTACCAGTGCGCCACATGGCTTCGAGAGAGAGAAGAGAACTCAGTAAGCAAGTGAAAGAATTGCATGAGAAGGGGTTCATAAGAAGAAGTATTTCGGAGTGGGCTGCTCCTGTCGTTTTTGCTACAAAAGCTGATGGTTCACTTAGATTGTGCGTGGACTATAGAGAGCTGAATAAGCTAACAAAGAAGAACAAGCACCCATTGCCGAGGATAGACGATTTATTCGATCAGTTGGTGGGTGCTTCAGTTTTCTCGCAACTGGATTTAGCTACAGGGTTTCATCAGCTAAGGGTCGCTGAAGATAGCATCGATAAGACTACCGTTAGAACTCCTGACGGTTTCTTTAAGTGGCTCGTCATGCCTTTTGGTTTGACGAATGCACCCGCATACTTTGTTGACTTAATGAGTAGGGTGTTTAGGGAGTTTCTAAACAAGTTTGTGGTAGTCTTTGTAGACGATATACTGGTTTTCTCTAAAAATGAAGAAGAGCATGCCCTACATCTTAGGGAAGTCTTAGAGACCCCACGAGCGCATCAGCTAAAAGCAAAGTTCTCCAAGTGCCATTTTTGGGGAAAAGAAGTGAGGTTCTAAGGACACGTGGTCTCTAAGGAAGGGATAGCTGTGGATCCCCGCCAAGGTGGTGACAATCTAAGATTGGAAAACTCCTAAGAACGCAACAGAAGTAAGAAGCAATTTAGGGTTGGCTGACTATTATAGGAAGTTCATTAAGGACTTCACGAAGATATCAGCCCCTCTCACTCGATTAATAAAGAAGATTTTGATTTTTTACTTGGGGCATTGACTGTGATGATGATTTCCAACATCTGAAGAGGGCTTTGACGACAGCTCTAGTTTTAGTTTTGCCAGACGGGAGTAATACATTCACTGTATATACCGATGCTTGCGGGACAAGGCTTGGCGAGGTTTTAGTGCAATAGGGAAGGGTGGTATGCAATGGTGGAAGATAGTTGAAAGCCCACAAGAAAAATTACCCTACCCACGACTTAGAGTTGGCGGCCATAGTTTTTGCGCTTAAGTCATGGCATCATTATTTTCTTGGTGAGAGGTTTGAGTTGTATACAGACCATAAGTCGCTAAAGTACTTATTCTCTCAGAAGAACCTAAACTTGAGGCAACAGATATGGATGGAGTTTTTGGCATCCTACGATTTTGAGATCGCGTATACCCCTGGCAAGGGTAACGTTGTAGCCGGCGCCTTAAGTATAAAGAAGTTAACTTTAAGTCCTTTGTTCGTAGAGAGGCAGAGTTTGGAGTATATATCTTCCTTTGACTTCAGACCCTCTGTCGATTATGTACTCGGATTATTGGCATCGTTAGAGGTGTAACCTACACTTTTGGGTCGAGTTGGAGAGGCACAACGAAATGACCCACTGCTGGTTGAGATAGTAGGCAAGCTTATAGGAGGGGAGTCCTCGAGTCATCTTGATAGATATGCTATAGATAAAAGAGGTTGGCTACATAGAGATGGAAGACTTTGCGTACCACAAGACGAGAGTTTGAAGAAGGCAATTCTTGAAGACTCGCATCGCTCTAAGATGACCATACATCCCGGTGGTGATAAGATGTATAGGGATATGAAGCGAGTTTTCTTTTGGGACGGAATGAAGAAGGACGTGGCCGAGTTCGTTGCTAGATGCTTAGTGTGCCAACAAGTCAAGGCGGAGAAAAAGAAGCCCAGAGATTTGCTCCACCCTTTAGAGGTTCCGCTTTGGAAATGGGAAAGCGTTTCCATGTATTTTGTGGATGGGTTACCAAGATCAAGGAAGGGTAATACGGGGATTTTGGTAATTGTAGACCAACTTACTAAAAGTGCCCATTTTATTCCCGTTAAAAGTAGAAGGACCACCGCATGGTTAGCATCCGTTTACCTTCGAGAGATAGTCCGTTTGCACGGCATAACCTCTAGAATTGTGAGAAATAGAGATCCCATTTTCACGAGCGAATTTTGGAAAAGCTTACAAGAGGCGGTTGGAACGCAATTATGCTTAAGTACCGCTTATCATCCTCAAACAGACGGCCAGACCGAGAGAGTAAATCGGATTCTAGAAGACCTTCTAACGCTATGCATCCTAGACTTTGGAGGAACATGGGAAGAACAACTTCCACTAGTGGAGTTTGCCTATAATAATAGTTTTCAAGCTAGCATTGGCATGGCACCTTTTGAGGCTCTTTATGGACGACCGTGCCGATCACCTACTTGTTAGTGGGAATACACGGACAAGGTTTTGCTTGGACCCGACATGATTAGGGAGACTTCGGAGAAGATAGACCTGATTCGATGGCGAATGAAGACGGCGCAAGACCGACAGAAGTCATATGTTGATAGGAGACGGACCGATCTTGAGTTCAATGTTGGGGACATGGTTTTTGTTAAGGTGTCACCGTTGAGAAACATAGTCCGCTTTGGATCAGTAGGGAAGTTAGCACCAAGGTTCCTAGGACCCTTTCCAATTACAGAGAGGATTGGGCAGATGGCGTATAGAGTAAAGTTACCAGAGAAGCTCAACGAAGTTCATGACGTGTTTCATGTTTTGCATTTGCGTAAGTGTTTGCACGATACGGCGGAAGTGGTAGAGCCGAGCACGCTCGAAGAAGTGGAAGTAGAGCGCAATGCCACGATCAGACGAGCTCCTACACGCATTCTCGGATCGGAGGTCAAAAAGCTTCGCAACAAAGAGGTCAAGTTGGTCAAAGTGCAATGGGGAGATGATCAAAGAGACGCGACTTGGGAGACGGAAGACAAAATGCGTACGATGTACCCTTTCCTTTTTGAGGGTATGTTTTAATTTCTCCTTTTTCTACCGCTTTGTTGACACTTGTCTTATTTTTTTAGTATTATCTTTGCCATGACATCTTCGATCTTTAGTTAGGAAGAACCCTATGGTTGCAAACATGTGTTTGAGACATGTTATGTTTGGTGGATGCAAATGGATGCAAGCGGTTGCTAGTGGATGCATGTACACACACATTAGGCACTAGATCGGTTCAATCACCTTCATGTTGCATATAAATGCGTGTGTATATCTAAATTAATGGATGTATAATGGTTGCGTTATCATATGGATGCTGCATTTTGATGAATGGTTGTGCACACATGTAGAAATAATATGTATCGATAGGATTCTTTCGCATACATAATGGACGCATGGCACTATAATGATTTGCATTAAGGAGGTCAACTGAATCAGTGGACTGCCTGATCTTTGCATTAGATAAGGAACATATACACACATTTTTGCATAAGTTCATATATCATTAGAAATTTCTTTAAGGACAATGGATGCTTGTGGATGATGGTTAAGTAGATGGATGATTGGTTGGTAGGATACATTCTTCTTAACTTAGAGATTTCGGGGACGAAATCCTTTAAGGAGGGGAGAATGTAACACCCCATAATTTTATAACATTAAAATTCACAAATTAAAGTACACTTAATTTTTTAAGAAGAATTAAGTGAAATGGGTTATGCTATTATGTTCGTCTCAAAATTTTGGGTCAAGATAGACATTTGGTTTGCATAAAACGGATAACTTATGAGGAAGTTATTAAGCCTAAAAGTTTGTATGCATATGAGAGAAATATATATATATACATATAAAAAAATATTCAAAAAAAGTTCAAAACAGCGAATCAGGAGGGGGAATAGCCGAACCGCACCATTTTTGGAGTCGACCCAAGCTCCGCTGTGTGGACTTGGGGTCGATCTAGGGTGTTTGGCTGTCAACCCGAGGCCCGATTCGCCCTAAGGGCTAATGTGGCATCTGAGTGGTTCTGATGGTTCTGGTTATCCCTAGGTTAATCTAATGGCTCTTATTAAATTAAACTTCTATAAAAACACTCCTAAACCCCAAACCCTAATCACATTAATTCATAACAAGAGTCGCCATGCCATCAATGGAGAACCTAGAGTAGCCGCCATACACTTTCAACCCTAAAGCAAGATAGAATCTTGAATCAAAATCAAATCAAATCTAAATAACGATTAGTCTACATCAAAGGCAAGCAATTCTGTTTCAGAATACAGATCCCAGAAAGACAAGACTATTCTTTTTAATTGTGAGTGTGATAGCTTTCACCAAATAATTAATTAATTTAATTATGATAAGATATAATTGGGATTATGAGAATATGATTTTGAATCATGCTATGTAAATTATATGTATGTTTGTGGTGTTGAATCATATGTTAGTTCTTATGTGAATCTTATGCAAGTTGGATCATATGTTAGTTCTTATGTGAATCTTATGCAAGTTGAATCATATATCTTATGCAAGTTTGTGATGATTGGATCATATATTCATGTATGAATCTTATGCAAGTTTGGGTTGTTAAAATATATATGAGACATGTATATGCATATGCTAGTTTATGTGACATTAACCTTTATGTCTAGATCCATATGCAAGTTTACATCTTTATATTTAGACCCATATGCAAGTTTACATCTTTATATTTAGATCTATATGCAAGTTTACATCTTTATGTTTAGATCTATATGCAAGTTTACATCTTTATGTTTAGATCCATATGGAAGTTCACACCTTTATGTTTGGATCAATAGCAGTACATAAGTTATGCAAGTTTATGCCCATTACCTATTCTAGTTTTGTATCGTATGCTAGTTTGAATGAAATTCATATGCAAGTTATTGGCTATGTAATCTTATGTCATGATCCTTAGATATATTTTATGTGTTATGTGTTGTTGTTTTTCTTTTTATAAGTTAGACTATTTGCATGTCTAACATATGTCATATGAAAACGTATGAATAGCGTAGGGATGATGGGATAATAATGAATATACATAAATTGTGAATTGGCATAAAATGGTCTTAAAAGGCATATAATTAATTTGAGACATTAATTGGCATAATTGGTATTTCTGGACATAATTTTAAGAGACAATTATAGACATAAATAAATTTGGAATTTATTGACAAATTTGGATAGGAATATTAATCCAATTTAGGGTTAAATAAAGATGTGTAATAATTAACCGCCTAAGACACGAGGTTAGACTCTTTTGTGGTGTAAGACTGCCCGGGCCCACCCGGCAAATCCAGTAGTCACAAATGCCAGTCTAATATGAGAAGTCAAAGGCACGAATTAAAGGCATAACAATTGTAAAGACACGAGGTTAGGTTCGTTTTTGGTATAAGATTGCCCGGACCCGCCCGGCAAATCCAGCAACCACAAACGTCAGCCTAATATGGGAGGTCTTTACAAGGTTACTGTAGCGACCCGAACTTCCCCAGTATCCGAAGAGATGAGAAAGAACGAATTACTGTGAGGACAAGACAAAACAGAACGCAAACGGAAGAACCTTTCATTGTATATTACAACAATTCCATCAGATACAAGAATATACGGAGAATAAATGAATAATTTACATTCGATAAATATCAGAGATTACAACAAATTACATAGCAGCTGAAAAATAATACAAAGCACAACTGAAGGTGATATACGGATACAGAGCTTTCCGGATATCATTCCAGCTGTAAACCAGGATCCTGTGAATATAAATCTGCAAAACCAAAATTACTAGCTGCCCGTGTCGAAAATAGGGGCACCCAGAGTTTAGGTTAAAACAATAAACTCCAGGTCAGTCATGTGACTGGTGTGAGAACTAAAACAGTTATTTAAAATTTGACTTTAAAAGAGAGTAATTCAAGGGACCACGCCGTATAACACGGAATGGGTTTCCTCCCAAGAATACCAGTGCATAGAATAAACAACGCAATGCTTTTTCGAAAAATGAAGCTATTATAAGACCCAGGTCCCATCCCACAATGCAACGCAAGCCAGAGGATAGGGTTTTCCCTTATAATAGCCAAACATGCTTGGTACGTTTAAAACAAATCATTTGATACTATAATAAGTGTATAGTGTCAAAACAATTTCAATCATAAATATAAATCATAGACGGCATGGGTACCATATATCATGTCGCCATACTAGTTCTACAATTAAAACTGCAATACACGTATTGGAAATTGGATTTCCGTCATGAGTCGAGGCAAGGGGCAAGCTCCTCTCCGCGTTCAAGACACTCTAGCAAATGTCCCAGGGCTACGCAATCTGGGCAACCCTTGGATGCTTCAGGGCCGGTCCTCACTTACGTTAGAGGATTAGTTATGCCTGAACACACGTTTCCCGGTCCTTACAGACCTATAATCGAGGCGCCTCATCCAACAACCACAAAGGTGAAAAGTATATAAATGTCAGGGCTGGTAAGTCACTGACACCACCAAAGCTAGAAAGAAACGTCGTGCTCTCCCTGTAGTCCGTATCCCGTTTTTGACTCATACCGAGGTGTGAGGCTCGCGAATCCACGCTATACACAAAGCTGCCACGTAGGCTGTGCTTTGATCATCAACCACAAGACTTTGCTTTTAAACAGAAGCCTTGATCCATGCAACTCAGCATGCCACACAGGCAATTCATGCCATGCGATTGATATCTATCGATATATAACCTCTAAGTTCGTACGTCTCAGAGAAGGGCGTTAAGCAAGAGAATAAATTCTCCGCCGCCAAACAGATATATATTTAACAGAAATCAATCGACATAGAATAAAATCCAATGTCAGACACACAATCCATTTACAAGTCCGTTCTGGGTCTGAACGAAACCGGAGGCACTTTCCTCGCATATCCATCTGTGAACACCCGCAACTTCCCCGTAAAGGAAAGCGTCGGATAGTTCGAGAACACGACAAAACAGAACGCATACAGAAGAACATTTCACTGTTATTACAACAATGCATCAGATTACAAGAATGAACAGAGTATTAATGAATATTACACAGAAATATCAGAGACTTAAATTACATTTAAATACATAGCAGCGGAAAATAATACAATACACAACTAGAAGAGATATACGGATACAAAGCTTTCCGGATATCGTTCCAGCTGAAAACCAGGATCCTGTGAATATAAATCTGCAAAACCAAAACTACTAGCTGCCCGTGTCAAAATAGGGGCACCCAGAGTTTAGGTTAAAACAATAAACTCCAGGTCAGTCATGGGACTGGTGTGAGAACTAAAACAGTTATTAATCTTTATTTTTAAAGTTTGGTAAATCAAGGGACCACGCCGTATAACACGGAACGGGTTTCCTCCCAAGAATACCAGTGCATAAAACAAACAGCGCAATGCTAAATAAAGAAAAATGAAGCTGTTATAAGACCCAGGTCCTATCACACAATGCAACGCAAGCCGGGGGATAGGGTTTTCCCTTATAACAGCCAAAGAATGTTTGATACGTTTAAAACAAATCCTTTGATACTATTATAAGTGCATAGTGTATAAAACAACTTCAAATCATAAGTATCAATCATAGGCGGCATGGGTACCATATATCATGTCGCCATACTAGTTTTACAATTAAAACCGCAAATGTCACGTATTTGGAAATTGGATTTCCGTCTATGAACCGAGGCAAAAGATAGTCCTCAACCGATTCGAGACGCTCTAGCCCGTGTCTCAGGCAAGCGCGCAGGCAAGCCTTGGAGCGACAGGGCCGGTCCACACGGAGTGGATTATTATGCCTGAACAATACGTCTCCCCACCCTATGGGGTGTAAGTCTGGTCCGTCAGCCGACCAGAATGCATTCGGCCGAAACCGATATAACCGAGGCGCCTCGCAACCGCAACAACCACATAAGTCAAACTCGTCAGGGCGTGTAAAACCACTGACGCCACTTCTAGCTAGAAAGAAACGCAAGTCCTCCCTGAGGTCCGTCTCCCGTTTTTGGTTCATACCGGGTGTGAAACACGCGAGGTAAACGTTACACAAAGCTACGCCACAAAGGCCGTGCTTTGATCATCACCACAAGACTTTGCTTTTCAACAGAAGCCTTAATCATTTGCATCTTAGCATGCCACACAGGCAAACCATCCTATGCAACCGATATCAGTCACACAGAATGGAATCCAATGTCAGACACACAGTCCATTTACAAGTCCGTTCTGGGTCTGAACGAAACCGGAGGCACCTAGTACCCCGCATCTCCTTCGATCCCCAAGTACGTCTGGACGATCACCAACTGTTTCCATCTTCTTGGGTGTACAGCCCAATCAAGATCATCAGTTATCACCCAAACGACGTGAAGACCTCCGGTCTTCGACCATCGTCTTCATCTTCGACTTATCGTCGTATCAGTTATTCAGAATGGGATAAACCCGGTCTTTCCGAATAACTCGCGTATATATTATAAAAGTGTTACACAAACACAACATACGCCTCATTCCAATTCATTAGTCACTAACCGTAAATTAATCAAGAGAATAATTCCCCAAATATTAACCCCGAAGGCCGAAACCAACATCAGATCAATATCCAGAAAACCATTCTGCTTGGCCAACCGACAGTTAGTTTCTAAATTTCACATTCATAGGGAAAGATTCCCATTAATTTTATCAAAGATAAATTCCTTGAATTTATTCTTTAATCCATTTTTGAATATCAATTCAAACTAGTCGGGATTAGCGAACCTTACCGAAGTAATCATTTGTTTTAATTTCCCAATCCCAACCTATTCATCCCATGAAGTAAAACTGGCTTTACTTCATATCTAACACCACGGTGTTATCGGTAGATTCAATTACCATTTCACGTTCAAATCTAATTAAAGATTTAACTATCGCCTGGAGCAAAACTGGTGATACTCCATTTCGATTATTTCAATCTAATTAAAGATTCATTAAAACTCCACTTAGTTTTAATCTTTGACTGGGTTAAAGAATCAGTGTCATTTAAAAACACGGTTCACGATAAACCCAAAATCACATTCATTAATCGTCGGGTTAAAGAACGAGTGTTATTTAAAACACTGTCCACGATAAACCCAAAAATCAATATCGATTCAATTCCAATTAAATGTTATTTAATTGGTACACTTCATTAAATCTAAATAAAAAGATTTAATCCTTTCTCAACTGGGTTCAAGAACAGTGTTAGTGAAGACACCATTCACGACAAACCCAAATCATATTCATTAATTATCGGGTTAAAGAACAAGTGTTATTTAAAACACTGTTCACGATAAACCCAAAAATCAATATCAATTCAGTTCCAATTAAATATTATTTAATTGGTACACTTCATTAAATCTAAATAACAAGATTTAATCCTTTCTCAACTGGGTTCAAGAACAGTGTTAGTGAAGACACCATTCACGACAAACCCAAATCACATTTGATATTCAATATAAGGCTCTGAATAGAAAATATATCGGCTTATATTCAATATCAAATTCTACGATTAACAAATGTCGTATTGGAAATAACGATATAAATATATATCTTTCAAATTTCCGTAACAACATCCGTATAATCACAAATTCCAACATCGAAATATTCCGAAGACAATTTCGATTCAAATCCACTCCAATGCAATCATTGGAAATTTTGGTTATTTTCAAAACCCTTTTCAAATTCAATTTATTTATTTAAAAATAAATAGAATTATAATTCTAGTTCAAAACTAGTTCATTTTGATAAAAATCTATTTTTATCCTTTCAAATATGGAGTTTTTCATCCCAATTCTTTCTAAATCATTTCTTATGATTTTACACAAATTATTACTATTTTTAATAATTTTATCAAGGCCCGTACAGTCGATTTCCATCAATGGCCATCGAACTGCACTTACAGCGACCTTTTTCAAATTTGATTTGGACATAATTCCAAATCCAACCGTTAGATTTCAAATTTCTAATATTCGTTAGAAAGCTCTTTTCGATATGAACCCAACGGTTCCGGTTTTAGGAGAATCCGACGGTCGGATCTCCCGTAATGTCCGTTTGAAATCAATGGTCGAAATTCGCGAACTGCCGCGGCGCGGCGCGTTCTATTCAGGCCATTATATTATATATATAATATATATTTCGTCGATTTCTATTCAAAACGAATTATATAAATAGTTTTGAGTTCGTTTCAAAAATCCATTTCAACTTCCATTTCAATTCAAAGCAAAATTGAATTCTTCTTTATAGATTCGTTTCAAAACTCATTTCTATTCAATTCAAATTTCAATTCAATTTGAATTCATATTCAATTCAATTCATTACGAAATCGTTTTCAATTCATTTCATTTCGAAATCGTTTTCAATTCAATTCATTTCGAAATCGTTTTCAATTCAATTCATTTCGAAATCGTTTTCAATTCAATTCATTTCGAAATCGTTTTCAATTCATTTCATTTCGAAATCGTTTTCAATTCAATTCATTTCGAAAAATTCGATTTCGAGATTACTTTTCAATATTCATTTTAAAATGAATAAAATCGATATAAATATCGTTTACGTCAAAATGGCGTCAATCTAATCAACACGGCTTCATAAATTTCTATTTTCAAATATTCTATTTCAAATATTTCCTATTATCAAAATATTTGTTATTATCAAAATATTCTTTATTTTCACGATTGGAATGAGGCCCAATCAATTACCATATAAAATTAATTATATGGATTTTCGTACAACACATGTATATAATAACATTGAAAATAATCAACCATCAACCAAAGTGCACTACACTGTATAAGCATCAAATATAGATATTCAACGCTTATAACAGCCTGTCAATCAATCGATCGACATATTCAATCAATCAGGATGAGTGAACTTCAAATTTCATCCCAACACCCGTGTGGGGTTTCAAACAATCGAACACATATTTTATTTGTGCAGTTAGGCGATGTGTAAAATTTATCGACCCAATCAACGTCATTCAAATAGGTGTACATAAACAAACCGTCTGGTTTGTAAATGAATATTCTATTTTATTCACTTCACGTTAAAAATTATATTTTTAACGATAAAACATTTTATTTCAACTTATGAATTTCTATTCAATTCATTTATTCAATAAAATGATATTTTTATTTTTCTAACATATTTTAGAAAATTTCGGCGGCATAACGGCACGATACTAAAAACGGGATAAGGCCTAGCCTTGTCCCCGGTCTAGTGAAGGCCCACGCCATTCACATATCAATCAAATTCACTTTCGTTATGCAAACCACAAAATTTGGAGTAAGGGTCTAACCTAGCCTTACTCCTTCGCCTTATAACGGCGCACGTCTAATCCTAACCAATTTATCGATTCGATTTTTCACACCACAAACCACATTCAAACCAATATCGCAATCAATCACCAAACAGTCAAACAAACAAGTCCATGGTCTGTGGACGATTGTGTCGGGTGCTACTAAACACCGTCTGCATCCTAGTATATATATATAACTAGAAAATAAATAGAAAGGTGAGAAATTCTCACATATAGCTATCCTAGCTCCACGGCACTTCATTGGTAGAAATCTTCATTGTTTTCGCATCTTCGTCAGCTTCGTTGTCCACTTTCACTACATATGTAAAAATCAAGTTTTTACTTCGCTATTCAATATATAAAAATCGAATTTTTAGTTCGCTATTCAATATATAAAAATCGAATTTTTAGTTCGCTATTCAATCTATAAAAATTGAATTTTTACTTCAAAGTTCAATATATATAAAAATCGAATTTTTATTTCACTGTTCAATATATAAAAATCAAATTTTTACTTCAAAGTTCAATATATAAAAATTAGATTTTTACTTCAAAGTTCAATATATAAAAATTAGATTTTCATTCGAAGTTCAACATATAAAAATTAGATTTTCCATTCGAAGTTTAACATATAAAAATTAGATTTTTCATTCTATAAAAATCAGTTTTCTATTGATTAAAAATCAGTTTTCTATTATATAAAAAAAACAGTCTTCTATTTATTAAAAATCAGTTTTCTATTATATAAAAAAAACAGTTTTCTATTTATATAAAAAAAACAGTTTTCTATTTATTAAAAATCAGTTTTCTATTATATAAAAAAAACAGTTTTCTATTTATTAAAAAACAGTTTTCTATTATATAAAAAAACAGTTTTCTATTTATTAAAAATCAGTTTTCTATTATATAAAAAAACAGTTTTCTATTTATTAAATATCAGTTTTCTATTATATAAAAAAACAGTTTTCTATTTATATAAAAAAAAGTTTTAACTTAGTAAAAAAAATAAATAAATAAATAAATAAATAGAAACCAAAATCAAACTTACAGCCGTGCGTGGTGGGGGGGGGTCTTCCTGCATCGTCGGAGGAGGGGGCACTCGAGTAGGCGGAGGGGATGCGGGGTGGGGGTGGTGGATCGCGAGGGGGGGGGTCTTCCTGGCGACTTCGATTCGGGTCTGGAGGAGGGCGCGGGTGTTGGCGTCGCGGGGGAGGCGAGCGGCGCGTTGGCCAGGCGAGGCGTGGCGCGGGCGGAGCTCGGCGATGGGGGACTCCGTCCGTCTCTCTTTTCCCTTTTTTTTTTCTGATATTATCGATTTGGAAATAATAAAAGGGGGGGAGGGGCCAGAACGAAATAAAGGGGGAGAAAGAGTTTTTTTTTATTTAATTTAATTATTTAATTTCTAAAAAGGGACTTTTACATACGACCTCTAAACGAGGTCCACCGCCTGTCGTCCATAGCGTTTCACCCCCATTCCGAACACAATGGGATATGTATCGCAAGCTGATTCGACTGTTTGAATCAGTTTCCGTTTAATTTACATTTAAATTGCTATATTGAATTTTAAACGTACATTTCAAATTACCGGGGTCACATACTAACTAGAAAAATTCCATAAAAATATTTTCTAGTTTCGTATTGACGATACGGTCCTAACAAAACTAGTTTCGTCGAATTCTGAGACCGTTTGAAAAATGGCCATTTTCCAGTCGATTAAAATCAACTGAAACTGGTCAAACGCGTTTTCCTTTGCCACGCTCACATATTGATTCGAAAAATTATGAAATTTGGAATCTAGCAATAACTTTACATCACGGACCCAACAAAACTGGTTTCGTCGAAATCCGAGGTCATTTGCAAAATGTCCATTTTTAAGGGCCTGAATTCCATAGCGACTATTCAGAATTTTCAACTGGACATATCTTATCATTTCTAAGATGAAATCTCAGTTTGCTAACTTCGTTACAAAGATATAGTTATACAGATTCAAATATTTCTTGTTTCGTTCAATTCTGACTTATATTGAATTCTGTATATTCATTTGAAATTAGAAATCGAATTTTCGAACTACCGCGCCATTTTCAATTCCTTTTTTATAATTATATATAATTATTATATATTCTAACGACGACGCGTATAATATATACGATCGAATTACATTCAAAATAAATTTCTCGTCGATATTATTTAAAATAATTCATTTTAAATAATCAAAATTCGCTAAAATTGCCAAAATAAAAATTTTAAACTGGCCCAGATTTTACGGGTTGTTACAATCTCCACCACTTAAAACTTTTCGTCCCCGAAAAGGAACAAAGTCGAAAGTGGTTTGATTTATCAACTCAACATTCGATCTGGCTTCCCTTCTCTAACTTTTCAGTTTCTGAGAATTTTCAAACTTTCAAAAATTTGGCTAACACCCTAAATTTTCGAAAAATTTCGCCATAACCTCCCCTGCAATGGGAGCATCGGGGAATTTCAAATAGCTTCCCCGGTCCTTCAGATCTCAAAAAGAAAAAGAAAAAGCCAAGCGGCTAGCCAATAGGCTCACAAAATCATCATCACCCAAACAAAACAGGAAATTATGTAGTAAACATGTACCTATTTGTCGGGCAAACAAATTTTATTCTCTGGCTCTAGCCTCCTTGCTATGACCTGTTCAATGATATATATGTATGCAAGCAAATGCGACCTATTTTCAATACAGTTCAATATTCGGTTCAATTAGGCTAAATGGTTCAAAATTATCAAACAAATAAACAAACAACACAAACATCAATTAATTAGTGAATTAGAGTCTCAAATTCATAATTTGATATATATACAAAAATCAGATTTTTGATGCCAAATCACAACAATGTATTCTAGCTATATATAAGTTTTGGTTCTCACACCAGTCTAATGGAAATATATAGATATCACTTTCGTCACTCGAAAATAAATACCGGCGACAGTGCCCCATCACCAGAATTACTCCCGGGCACTAGAGGGATTCTATATCTACCCAATATATTAAAACTTCGAACACACGTTTGCAAGACATATATGCAAAATCTTTATATACTGGATTGCCCAATTCAATTTCAAAATAAATAATCAAATACGAATAGTTGATTTATATTTTCAAAACAAAATTGGTTTTCATTTTAAAAAAATATACTCTTCACACTCGTCCTAGGATACTACTGATCCCATCTCTAACGAGTCATTCTAATTGGATATTGCTAATCCAATATCTGATGAATTCTTTCGTATGGTTCTAATGTGTCTTGTTCTCTAGCTTTGTAAACCAAAGCTCTGATACCAACTGTGAACACCCGCAACTTCCCCGTAAAGGAAAGCGTCGGATAGTTCGAGAACACGACAAAACAGAACGCATACAGAAGAACATTTCACTGTTATTACAACAATGCATCAGATTACAAGAATGAACAGAGTATTAATGAATATTACACAGAAATATCAGAGACTTAAATTACATTTAAATACATAGCAGCGGAAAATAATACAATACACAACTAGAAGAGATATACGGATACAAAGCTTTCCGGATATCGTTCCAGCTGAAAACCAGGATCCTGTGAATATAAATCTGCAAAACCAAAACTACTAGCTGCCCATGTCAAAATAGGGGCACCCAGAGTTTAGGTTAAAACAATAAACTCCAGGTCAGTCATGGGACTGGTGTGAGAACTAAAACAGTTATTAATCTTTATTTTTAAAGTTTGGTAAATCAAGGGACCACGCCGTATAACACGGAACGGGTTTCCTCCCAAGAATACCAGTGCATAAAACAAACAGCGCAATGCTAAATAAAGAAAAATGAAGCTGTTATAAGACCCAGGTCCTATCACACAATGCAACGCAAGCCGGGGGATAGGGTTTTCCCTTATAACAGCCAAAGAATGTTTGATACGTTTAAAACAAATCCTTTGATACTATTATAAGTGCATAGTGTATAAAACAACTTCAAATCATAAGTATCAATCATAGGCGGCATGGGTACCATATATCATGTCGCCATACTAGTTTTACAATTAAAACCGCAAATGTCACGTATTTGGAAATTGGATTTCCGTCTATGAACCGAGGCAAAAGATAGTCCTCAACCGATTCGAGACGCTCTAGCCCGTGTCTCAGGCAAGCGCGCAGGCAAGCCTTGGAGCGACAGGGCCGGTCCACACGGAGTGGATTATTATGCCTGAACAATACGTCTCCCCACCCTATGGGGTGTAAGTCTGGTCCGTCAGCCGACCAGAATGCATTCGGCCGAAACCGATATAACCGAGGCGCCTCGCAACCGCAACAACCACATAAGTCAAACTCGTCAGGGCGTGTAAAACCACTGACGCCACTTCTAGCTAGAAAGAAACGCAAGTCCTCCCTGAGGTCCGTCTCCCGTTTTTGGTTCATACCGGGTGTGAAACACGCGAGGTAAACGTTACACAAAGCTACGCCACAAAGGCCGTGCTTTGATCATCACCACAAGACTTTGCTTTTCAACAGAAGCCTTAATCATTTGCATCTTAGCATGCCACACAGGCAAACCATCCTATGCAACCGATATCAGTCACACAGAATGGAATCCAATGTCAGACACACAGTCCATTTACAAGTCCGTTCTGGGTCTGAACGAAACCGGAGGCACCTAGTACCCCGCATCTCCTTCGATCTCCAAGTACGTCTGGACGATCACCAACTGTTTCCATCTTCTTGGGTGTACAGCCCAATCAAGATCATCAGTTATCACCCAAACGACGTGAAGACCTCCGGTCTTCGACCATCGTCTTCATCTTCGACTTATCGTCGTATCAGTTATTCAGAATGGGATAAACCCGGTCTTTCCGAATAACTCGCGTATATATTATAAAAGTGTTACACAAACACAACATACGCCTCATTCCAATTCATTAGTCACTAACCGTAAATTAATCAAGAGAATAATTCCCCAAATATTAACCCCGAAGGCCGAAACCAACATCAGATCAATATCCAGAAAACCATTCTGCTTGGCCAACCGACAGTTAGTTTCTAAATTTCACATTCATAGGGAAAGATTCCCATTAATTTTATCAAAGATAAATTCCTTGAATTTATTCTTTAATCCATTTTTGAATATCAATTCAAACTAGTCGGGATTAGCGAACCTTACCGAAGTAATCATTTGTTTTAATTTCCCAATCCCAACCTATTCATCCCATGAAGTAAAACTGGCTTTACTTCATATCTAACACCACGGTGTTATCGGTAGATTCAATTACCATTTCACGTTCAAATCTAATTAAAGATTTAACTATCGCCTGGAGCAAAACTGGTGATACTCCATTTCGATTATTTCAATCTAATTAAAGATTCATTAAAACTCCACTTAGTTTTAATCTTTGACTGGGTTAAAGAATCAGTGTCATTTAAAAACACGGTTCACGATAAACCCAAAATCACATTCATTAATCGTCGGGTTAAAGAACGAGTGTTATTTAAAACACTGTCCACGATAAACCCAAAAATCAATATCGATTCAATTCCAATTAAATGTTATTTAATTGGTACACTTCATTAAATCTAAATAAAAAGATTTAATCCTTTCTCAACTGGGTTCAAGAACAGTGTTAGTGAAGACACCATTCACGACAAACCCAAATCACATTCATTAATTATCGGGTTAAAGAACAAGTGTTATTTAAAACACTGTTCACGATAAACCCAAAAATCAATATCAATTCAATTCCAATTAAATATTATTTAATTGGTACACTTCATTAAATCTAAATAACAAGATTTAATCCTTTCTCAACTGGGTTCAAGAACAGTGTTAGTGAAGACACCATTCACGACAAACCCAAATCACATTTGATATTCAATATAAGGCTCTGAATAGAAAATATATCGGCTTATATTCAATATCAAATTCTACGATTAACAAATGTCGTATTGGAAATAACGATATAAATATATATCTTTCAAATTTCCGTAACAACATCCGTATAATCACAAATTCCAACATCGAAATATTCCGAAGACAATTTCGATTCAAATCCACTCCAATGCAATCATTGGAAATTTTGGTTATTTTCAAAACCCTTTTCAAATTCAATTTATTTATTTAAAAATAAATAGAATTATAATTCTAGTTCAAAACTAGTTCATTTTGATAAAAATCTATTTTTATCCTTTCAAATATGGAGTTTTTCATCCCAATTCTTTCTAAATCATTTCTTATGATTTTACACAAATTATTACTATTTTTAATAATTTTATCAAGGCCCGTACAGTCGATTTCCATCAATGGCCATCGAACTGCACTTACAGCGACCTTTTTCAAATTTGATTTGGACATAATTCCAAATCCAACCGTTAGATTTCAAATTTCTAATATTCGTTAGAAAGCTCTTTTCGATACGAACCCAACGGTTCCGGTTTTAGGAGAATCCGACGGTCGGATCTCCCGTAATGTCCGTTTGAAATCAATGGTCGAAATTCGCGAACTGCCGCGGCGCGGCGCGTTCTATTCAGGCCATTATATTATATATATAATATATATTTCGTCGATTTCTATTCAAAACGAATTATATAAATAGTTTTGAGTTCGTTTCAAAAATCCATTTCAACTTCCATTTCAATTCAAAGCAAAATTGAATTCTTCTTTATAGATTCGTTTCAAAACTCATTTCTATTCAATTCAAATTTCAATTCAATTTGAATTCATATTCAATTCAATTCATTACGAAATCGTTTTCAATTCATTTCATTTCGAAATCGTTTTCAATTCAATTCATTTCGAAATCGTTTTCAATTCAATTCATTTCGAAATCGTTTTCAATTCAATTCATTTCGAAATCGTTTTCAATTCATTTCATTTCGAAATCGTTTTCAATTCAATTCATTTCGAAAAATTCGATTTCGAGATTACTTTTCAATATTCATTTTAAAATGAATAAAATCGATATAAATATCGTTTACGTCAAAATGGCGTCAATCTAATCAACACGGCTTCATAAATTTCTATTTTCAAATATTCTATTTCAAATATTTCCTATTATCAAAATATTTGTTATTATCAAAATATTCTTTATTTTCACGATTGGAATGAGGCCCAATCAATTACCATATAAAATTAATTATATGGATTTTCGTACAACACATGTATATAATAACATTGAAAATAATCAACCATCAACCAAAGTGCACTACACTGTATAAGCATCAAATATAGATATTCAACGCTTATAACAGCCTGTCAATCAATCGATCGACATATTCAATCAATCAGGATGAGTGAACTTCAAATTTCATCCCAACACCCGTGTGGGGTTTCAAACAATCGAACACATATTTTATTTGTGCAGTTAGGCGATGTGTAAAATTTATCGACCCAATCAACGTCATTCAAATAGGTGTACATAAACAAACCGTCTGGTTTGTAAATGAATATTCTATTTTATTCACTTCACGTTAAAAATTATATTTTTAACGATAAAACATTTTATTTCAACTTATGAATTTCTATTCAATTCATTTATTCAATAAAATGATATTTTTATTTTTCTAACATATTTTAGAAAATTTCGGCGGCATAACGGCACGATACTAAAAACGGGATAAGGCCTAGCCTTGTCCCCGGTCTAGTGAAGGCCCACGCCATTCACATATCAATCAAATTCACTTTCGTTATGCAAACCACAAAATTTGGAGTAAGGGTCTAACCTAGCCTTACTCCTTCGCCTTATAACGGCGCACGTCTAATCCTAACCAATTTATCGATTCGATTTTTCACACCACAAACCACATTCAAACCAATATCGCAATCAATCACCAAACAGTCAAACAAACAAGTCCATGGTCTGTGGACGATTGTGTCGGGTGCTACTAAACACCGTCTGCATCCTAGTATATATATATAACTAGAAAATAAATAGAAAGGTGAGAAATTCTCACATATAGCTATCCTAGCTCCACGGCACTTCATTGGTAGAAATCTTCATTGTTTTCGCATCTTCGTCAGCTTCGTTGTCCACTTTCACTACATATGTAAAAATCAAGTTTTTACTTCGCTATTCAATATATAAAAATCGAATTTTTAGTTCGCTATTCAATATATAAAAATCGAATTTTTAGTTCGCTATTCAATCTATAAAAATTGAATTTTTACTTCAAAGTTCAATATATATAAAAATCGAATTTTTATTTCACTGTTCAATATATAAAAATCAAATTTTTACTTCAAAGTTCAATATATAAAAATTAGATTTTTACTTCAAAGTTCAATATATAAAAATTAGATTTTCATTCGAAGTTCAACATATAAAAATTAGATTTTCCATTCGAAGTTTAACATATAAAAATTAGATTTTTCATTCTATAAAAATCAGTTTTCTATTGATTAAAAATCAGTTTTCTATTATATAAAAAAAACAGTTTTCTATTTATTAAAAATCAGTTTTCTATTATATAAAAAAAACAGTTTTCTATTTATATAAAAAAAACAGTTTTCTATTTATTAAAAATCAGTTTTCTATTATATAAAAAAAACAGTTTTCTATTTATTAAAAATCAGTTTTCTATTATATAAAAAAAACAGTTTTCTATTTATTAAAAATCAGTTTTCTATTATATAAAAAAACAGTTTTCTATTTATTAAAAATCAGTTTTCTATTATATAAAAAAACAGTTTTCTATTTATATAAAAAAAAAAGTTTTAACTTAGTAAAAAAAATAAATAAATAAATAAATAAATAGAAACCAAAATCAAACTTACAGCCGTGCGTGGTGGGGGGGGGGGGTCTTCCTGCATCGTCGGAGGAGGGGGCACTCGAGTAGGCGGAGGGGATGCGGGGTGGGGGTGGTGGATCGCGAGGGGGGGTCTTCCTGGCGACTTCGATTCGGGTCTGGAGGAGGGCGCGGGTGTTGGCGTCGCGGGGGAGGCGAGCGGCGCGTTGGCCAGGCGAGGCGTGGCGCGGGCGGAGCTCGGCGATGGGGGACTCCGTCCGTCTCTCTTTTCCCTTTTTTTTTTTTCTGATATTATCGATTTGTAAATAATAAAAGGGGGGGAGGGGCCAGAACGAAATAAAGGGGGAGAAAGAGTTTTTTTTTTATTTAATTTAATTATTTAATTTCTAAAAAGGGACTTTTACATACGACCTCTAAACGAGGTCCACCGCCTGTCGTCCATAGCGTTTCACCCCCATTCCGAACACAATGGGATATGTATCGCAAGCTGATTCGACTGTTTGAATCAGTTTCCGTTTAATTTACATTTAAATTGCTATATTGAATTTTAAACGTACATTTCAAATTACCGGGGTCACATACTAACTAGAAAAATTCCATAAAAATATTTTCTAGTTTCGTATTGACGATACGGTCCTAACAAAACTAGTTTCGTCGAATTCTGAGACCGTTTGAAAAATGGCCATTTTCCAGTCGATTAAAATCAACTGAAACTGGTCAAACGCGTTTTCCTTTGCCACGCTCACATATTGATTCGAAAAATTATGAAATTTGGAATCTAGCAATAACTTTACATCACGGACCCAACAAAACTGGTTTCGTCGAAATCCGAGGTCATTTGCAAAATGTCCATTTTTAAGGGCCTGAATTCCATAGCGACTATTCAGAATTTTCAACTGGACATATCTTATCATTTCTAAGATGAAATCTCAGTTTGCTAACTTCGTTACAAAGATATAGTTATACAGATTCAAATATTTCTTGTTTCGTTCAATTCTGACTTATATTGAATTCTGTATATTCATTTGAAATTAGAAATCGAATTTTCGAACTACCGCGCCATTTTCAATTCCTTTTTTATAATTATATATAATTATTATATATTCTAACGACGACGCGTATAATATATACGATCGAATTACATTCAAAATAAATTTCTCGTCGATATTATTTAAAATAATTCATTTTAAATAATCAAAATTCGCTAAAATTGCCAAAATAAAAATTTTAAACTGGCCCAGATTTTACGGGTTGTTACACCATCCATCTCCAAGTACGTCTGGACGACCACCAACTATTTCCATCCTCTTGGGTGTACAGCCCAATCAGGATCGTCAGTAATTATCCAAACGATGTGAAGACTTCCGGTCTTCGACCGCCGTCTTCATCTTCGACATATCGTCGAATCGGTTATTCAAAATGGGTGTAAACCCGGCCTTTCCGAACAACCCGCGTATATTAAAAACAAATGTTACACAAACACAGCAAACGACTCATTCCAATTCAGAATATCCTTTTTATTCATGAAATCATATTCTTAGGGAAAGGTTCCCATTAATTTTATCAAAGATAAATTCTTCTAAATTTATTCTTTAATCTTCCCTTGGATATCATTTCAAACCAAATTATGGTTTTTCAAACTAGTCGAGATTAGCGAATCACACCGAAGTAATTATTTATTTTATTTCCAATTCCCAACCTATATATCCCATGAAGCAAAACTGGTAATACTCCATATCTAACTATGGTGTTATCGGTAACATTAATTACCATTTCACGTTCAAATCTAATTTAAAGATTTAACTATCGCTTTGGAGCAAAACTGGCGATACTCCATTCTCGCTCATTTCTAAATTTGATAATTTAGATTATAGATTCACATTTCAACCTAATTGCAGATTCGTTAAAACTCCTTTTACTGGGTTAAAGAACTAGGTGTTATTTAAAACACAGTTCACGACAAACCCAAATCACATTCTATTTGTTATCGGGTTAAAGAACTAGTGTTATTTAAAACACCGTTCACGATAAACCCATTTCAAGTCCAATCAAATATATTAGAAATTCCGATTATTTAAAACCCCTTTTTAAATCTAATTTATTTATTTAAAAATAATTGGGTTTCAAATTTAGTTCAAAACTAGTTCATTTCGATAAAAATCCATTTTTAACTTTTCAAATATGGAGTTTTTCACCCCAATTTTTCTCAAATCATTTCTTATGATTTTACACAAATTATTACTATTTTTAATAATTTTATCAAGGCCCGTATAGTCGATTTCCAACAATTGCCATCGAACTGCACTTACAGCGACCTTTTTCAAATTTGATTTGGACGTATCTCCAAATCCAACCGTTAGATTTCAAGTTTCAGATATTCGTTAGAAAGCTCTTTTCGTTACGAACCCAACGGTTCCGGTTTTAGGAGAATCCGACGGTCGGATCTCCCGTAATGTCCGTTTGAAATAAATGGTCGAAATTCACGAACTGCCGCTGCGCGGCGCGTTCTATTCAGGCCATTATATTATATATATATATATATATATATATATATATATATATATATATATATATATATAATATATATATAATATATATTTCGTCGATTACTATTTAAAACGAATTTTATAAATAGTTTTAAATTCGTTTCAAAAACAATTTCAACTCCCATTTCAATTCAAATCAAAATTGATTTTTTCCTTATAAATTCGTTTTAAAATTCATTTCTATTCAATTCAAATTTCAATTCAATTTGAATTCATTTCAATTCGTTTGCAATTCAATTTGAATTCGTTTTCAATTCAATTCAATTCAAATTGGTTTTCTATTCGATTCAATTCAAATTGGTTTTCTATTCGATTTAATTTAAATTGGTTTTCTATTCGATTCATTTCGAAATCATTTTATATTCAATTCATTTCGAAATCGTTTTATATTCAATTCATTTCGAAATCGTTTTATATTCAATTCATTTCGAAATCGTTTTATATTCAATTCATTTCGAAATCGTTTTATATTCAATTCATTTCGAAATCCTTTTTTATATTCAATTCATTTCGAAATCGTTTTCAATTCAATTCATTTCGAAATCGTTTTATATTCAATTCATTTCGAAATTGTTTTCAATTCAATTCATTTCGAAATCGTTTTCAATTCAATTCATTTCGAAATTGTTTTCAATTCAATTGGTTTTCTATACGATTCAATTCAAATTTCATTTCAAAATATGCGATTTCGAAATCACTTTTCAATATTCATTTTAAAATGAATAAAATCGATATAAATATCGTCCACGTCAAAATGGCGTCAATCTAACCAACACGGCTTCATATATTTCTATTTTCAAATATTCTATTCAACAAATGAATATTTATTTTTGTCAACACACGACTAATCTGAACGAATGAGTACTGTCCACGTGTGACTATTTTTGTTATTTAATATATTTTATAAAAATTAAGGTATATATCGTTTGATATTGAATCAGACTCCAACCGTAATTTAGTGAGAGAACGATTTCCTGAATATTAACCCCGAAGGCCGAAACCAACATCAGATCAATATCCAGGGGACCACTCATCTCATCTATTTTCCAGCTGATTTCTAATTCTATATATGATAAAGATGTAAATTTTATTGTTAAAATATTTCGTTCAACACATGACTAATCTCAACGGATGAGTACAGTCAACACATGTTACGGTTCTAATGAATTAAGTAACACTTAACTAGATAAACATGTGGTGGGACATGGGGGGTTAAGTGGGTGCCTTGGGTGGCATGTGAAATTAAGTGGGTGCCTTGGGTGGTATGTGAAATACGATTAGATGCACTTAACCAAGAATGAAACGTGTAAGAAGACATGAATAAGAATTGGGTTAAGTGGGGAAACCTTAGTGGGGACCAAGCATAGGTAGAAGGCTTATGTCAAGCATGGGGGCCCTTTTTAAACCAGTAACCCATTAAGTATCTTTGTGAGCTCGACCAAAGTCGAGGACGGGACACGCTTACTGGATTTGATTGTAAGAGGTCAAAACGGGTTAGCGGTGGCAACGCAAGTCCAACGGGGTCGTGTGCGTGCATGGGCTTGGGCTGGTAGGTAAGACGTTGTTGCATCGTGTAGATATAAGCCATGCATCTTTGGTGGTATCGGGTTGCCACTTTGGGGAGTGATACACCCACTGTGGGACCAGCACGGGTATCTACAAGTTAGGGAGCCGATCGAATGGGGGTAGTGGGTACAACTAGTGGAGATAGGGGCAGACGACACCTATGAAGCAGCTAGGGGTACACAAAACTACCATTATCATTATTAAGTTCTATAGGCGGGATCAAATTTTAGGGTGAACAGTGGTGGTGCAGTATAGTAATTATCTATAGTGATTGGGAACGAGATTAACGCCATAATATTCCTCTTATTTGATTTGTCATGCCCACTTGTTTCATGGTCATATCTTATCTCACTAGTTTATGCCTTATCCTAGTTTCTTTAATTAGTATATTGTTAAAGTTATTATACTCGCCAGACTTTATGTCTGACCCCTTGTTTTTGCCTCTTTTCTTCCTCCCCCCCCCCCCCATGTTCTCAGTGTGGGACTTGTACTAGTGGAGCTTGATCTCGGATCTCTTTTGGAAGTGCTTGGATTGCTGAAAGTAAAGTTCAACTCATCTCTTTTATGGCTACTTGTGTTGGGGTTTATGCTTTTTATTTTATGTACTCTGAAACAATTTATCAAGATGGATATTAAGTGTACTTGGTTTATGAAGTTGTTGTAATCAAACTATTTATCCGCTTCAATAAAAGTTGTTTTAAAATTTTCAAGTACCATTATTTATATCTGTCTTGTTATATTCTGTTCTATACACTAAATACGCTTCATGGAAGTTAATGCATTCCCTTTGTGACTGACATTAATGGACGTGGGGTGTTACATATTTCTTCCAAATTCCCATAGCAATATCTGTATAATCACGTAATCCACTATCGAAATATTTCGAAGATGATTTCCATTAGAATTTGTTCATTGGGAGTTTCAGGTTATTTTAAAACCATTTACTAATCCAATTTATTTTATTTAAAAATTATTGGATTTCAAATCTAGTTAATAACTAGTTCTTTTTGATAAAATATATTTTATCTTTTCAAATATGGAATTTTTCATCCCATTTCTTTCCAAATCATTTCTTATGATTTTACACAAGTTATTGATATTTTTAATAATTTTATCAAGGCCCGTACAGTCGATTTCCATAAACGGTCATCGAACTGCACTTACAGCGACCTTTTCCTAATTTGATTCAGACATAACTCCAAATTCAACCATTAGATTTCAAATCTCTTATATTCATTGGAAAGCTCTTTTCGATACGAGCCCAACGGTTCCAGTTTTAGGAGAATCCGACCGTCGGATCTCCCGTAACGTCCATTCGAAGTCAATGGTAGAAATTCGCGAACTGCCGCTGCGCGGCGCGTTCTATTCAGGCCATTAAATATATATAATATATAAATTACGTATATTTCTTCGAATTCCATTTAAAATGTATTTTATAAATCATTTTTAAAACGATTTCAACTTCACATTCAATTTTAAATCAAAATTGAATATTCCATATCATTAATATATAAATGATAATATTTTCATAATATCAGGTTTCGAAATCATTTCCTTTTTCATATTCATTATAAAAATGAATAAAATCGATATAAATATCGTTCACGTCAAAATGGCGTCAATCTAATCAACACGGCTTCATATGTTTAAATATTTTCGTGTCCATCCCAAATCGGACATCAAAATCATATTTTGATCCATTACTGAATATTATTTTAAAATATTGTTTATTTTAAAATACTCATCATTTGTTATTTTAAAATATTCATTAATTTAAAATATTCGTTCTTTCCGAATTGGAATCAGACACAGTCAATTACCATATAATTTTATTTATACGGATTTCATACACACATGTACACAACAATAATCAAACACAATTAACCATCATCCAGAGTGCATTACACAACTGTATAGGAGTTAAATATAAATAATCAACGCTTACAACAGTCTGTCAATCCATCGATTGACATACAACTAAATATTGGGATTAGTGTATGTCCAATATCATCCCAATACCCATGTGAGGTTTTCAAACAACAAACACTAATTATTATTTGTGCAGTTAGGCGATGTGTAAAATATATTGTCCCAATCAATATCAGTCAAATGTGTGTACATAAACAAAATGTCTGATTTGTAAATGAATATTTATTTTCAACACACGACCATTTTATTTGGTTCATATATTCAATAAAAATGATATTTTTATTGTTCAAATATTTTATTCCATACATGAATATTTTATATATTTTATTCATTCAATAAAAATTATATTTTTATCGTTCAAATATTTTATTCCATACATGAATATTTTATATATTTTATTCCTTTATTAAAAATGATATTTTTATTATTCAAATATTTTATTCCATACATGAATATTTTATATATTTTATTCATTCAATAAAAATGATACTTTTATTATTCAAATATTTTATTACATACATGGATATTTTATATATTTTATTCATTCAATAAAAATGATATTTTTGTTGTTCAAATATTTTATTCCATACATGAATATTTTATATATTTTATTCCTTCAATAAAAATGATATTTTTATGGTTCTAATATTTTATTCCATACATGAATATTTTATATATTTTATTCCATCAGTAAAAATGGTATTTTTATTGTTCAAATATTTTATTCCATACATGAATATTTTATATATTTTATTCCTTCGATAAAAATGATATTTTTATTGTTCAAATATTTTATTCCATACAATACAATCCACAATCACAATACTATCCATTTCCACAACCCAATATAATCAAAAAAGCCGTCCATGGTCTGTGGACAACGGTTTCAGGGGCTACTAAGCCCCGTATGCAACTTAGTATATATTTTACTGGAAAATAAATAGTGTGAGAAGGAGTTCTCACTTTTGGTTTCCACTCCGTCAGTTTGTATTTCTGAATTTCTGAACAGTTGGGATTTGATTTTGCCCGAAATTCCAAAGTGCTCCAAATTGGAATCAGTTAGTTTTGTTGCGAAGCTCTCGGCTCCACGATCGCAATGGATCCAGTTTCGCGTGTTTTTGTAATAACCCGAAAATCTGGGCCAGTTTAAAAATTTTATTTTGGCAATTTTAGCGAATTTTGAATATTTAAAATAGATTATTTTAAATAATATCGACGAGAAATTTATTTTGAATTGAATTCGACGTATATATTATATACGTCGTCGTTAGAATATAAATATTTATATATAATTATAAAAGGAATAGAAAATGGCGCGGTAGTTCGATAATTCGATTTCAAACTTCAATTGAATGTACCGGGTGCAAAACAAACCGGATTTTAGTGAAACCAAAAACATTAGGATCTAATTGATGATATCTTTCTAACGGATGTAAGAAACTGAGATTTCACTTTAAAAATTGAGAGATATGTCCAGTTGAAAATTCTGAATAGTCGCTATGGAATTCAGGCCCTTAAAAATGGACATTTTGCAAATGACCTCGGATTTCGACGAAACCAGTTTTGTTGGGTCCGTGATGTCAAACTATTGCTAGGTTTCAAATTTCATAATTTTTCGAATCAATATGTGAGCGTGGCAAAGGAAAACGCGTTTGACCAATTTCAGTTGATTTTAATCGACTGGAAATTGGCCATTTTTCTAACGGTCTCAGAATTCGACGAAACTAGTTTTGTTAGGACCGTATCGTCAATACGAAGCTAGAAAATATTTTTCTGCAATTTATAGAGTTAGTATGTGACCCCGGTAATTTGAAATGTACGTTTAAAATTCAATATAGCGATTTAAGAGTAAATTTAAAGGAAACGGATCAAAACGATCGAATCAACCTACGATACATATCCCATTGTGTTCGGAATGGGGGTAGAATGCTAGGGACGACAGGCGGTGGACCTCTTTTAGAGGTCGATTGAAAAAGTTGACTTTTTGAATTAAAAGAAAATAATTAATTAATTAAATTAATAAAAAAAAAAATTCTATCTCCTCTTTCCCTTAACCAGGCCCCTCCCCCCCGTAGAAATCAAATCAGAAAATTAAAAAGAAAAAAAAAAAACAAACGAAGGCGACGGGGGGGAGAGAGCCGCCGCCGCCACCTCGCATCGCCCCCCCCCCCCCCCCCCCCCCCGATGAACCACCGCCGCGCCGGAGGCAGGCGCGCCCCCCCTCCTCTTCTTCCTCCTCCCCTTCTCTTCCTCGACTGTCGCATCGCCGCCCCCCCCTCGACTGAGCCGCCGCGCTCGACGCGAGCCACCACCACCGACGGCGAAACCCTTCCCCCCCCCAGACGACCGACGTAGCCTCCCTGTAAGTTTTTTTATTTTTATTTTATTTGTTTGTTTTTATTTTATATATTTAGGATATTAAAACTGATTTTAAAATAAAGAAAACTGATTTTAAAAGATTTTTAAAACTGATTTTTTTTTTAGAAAAATAAAACTGATTTGTTTAAGATTCACTGTTTTTTTTATTTACTTTAAACTGAATTTTCTTTACTTAAAAACTGATTTTTTTTATTTACTTTAAAAACTGTTTTTTTTTTATTTATGTTGTAGAGTGTTAAAAAAGTAATCTTTTACATTGTAGAAAGATAAAGGTATGATCTTTATATTTTTAAAGTGTTAAAAATATGATTTTTATATTTTTAAAGTATTAAAAATATAATCTTTACTATATAGAAATATTAAAAATATGATTTTTATATTTTTAAAGTATTAAAAATATAATCTTTATAGGATAGAGAACATAAAAATATCATCTTTGTGTATGTAGCAAAATAAAAATCTGATTTTTATTTTATATACGTTGAGATAAAATGCTGATTTTTATAAAGATGAAATCTTTATAGTTGAAAAGGCGAGATCTTTATATATAGAATAACGATGTAAAAATAGAATTTTTATCTATATAGTAGCGGTGTAAAAACAGCATTTTTATCCATATAGCGTCAAAGTAAAAAAATATGATTTTTATATATTGAACTTCGAAGTAAAAATATGATTTTTATATTTTGAATAGCAAAGTAAAAATTCGATTTTTAAATATATGAAGTGATTATAAAAATATGATTTTTAAATTGAAAGTGAACAAATAAAAATGTGATTTTTATTTTAAAAACATCGAAATATAAAAATGTGTGATTTTTATATATATAGTGACTACGAGCACAAGAAGATGATAAAAAGGCGAGAAGAAGAGTCAAGATGATTGGATAGCTTTCGGTGAGAATTTCTCACTCTTCAAATATTTTTCTAGTTATACATATATATACTAGGATGCAGACGGTGTTTAGTAGCACCCGACACAATCGTCCACAGACCATGGACTTGTTTGTTTGGCTGTTTGGTAATTGATTGAGATATTGATTTGAATGTGGTTTGTGGTGTGAAAAATCGAATCGATAAATTGGTTAGGATTAGACGTGCGCCGTTATAAGGCGAAGGAGTAAGGCTAGGTTAGACTCTTACTCCAAATTTAGTGGTTTGCATAACGAAAGTGATTTGATTGATGTGTGAATGGCGTGGGCCTTCACTAGACCGGGGATAAGGCTAGGCCTTGTCCCGTTTCTAGTATCGTGCCGTTATGCCGCCGAAATTTTCTAAAATAAGTTAGAAAAATAAAAATAGCATTTTATTTAAAGAATGAACTGAATAGAAATTCATATGTTAAAATAAAATGTGTTATCGTTAAAAATATAATTTTTAACGTGAATGTGAATAAATAAATATTCATTTACAAACCAGACGGTTTGTTTATGTACACCTATTTGAATGACGTTGATTGGGTCGATAAATTTTACACATCGCCTAACTGCACAAATAAAATATGTGTTTGATTGTTTGAAACCCCACACGGGTGTTGGGATGAAATATGAATTTCACTCATCCTGATTGATTAAATATGTCGATCGATTGATTGACAGGCTGTATAAGCGTTGAATATCTATATTTGATGCTTATACAGTGTAGTGCACTTTGGTTGATGGTTGATTATTTTCAATGCTATTATATACATGTGTTGTATGAAAATCCATATAATTAATTTTATATGGTAGTTGATTGGGCCTCATTCCAGTTTAGAAATGGAAATATTTGAAATAGAAATATTTGAAATAGAATATTTGAAAATAGAAATTTATGAAGTCGTGTTGATTAGTTTGACGCCATTTTGACGTGAACGATATTTATATCGATTTTAAACGATTTCGAAATGAAGTGAATTGAAAACGAATTCAAAGTGAATTGAAACGATTTCGAAATGAAGTGAATTGAAAACGAATTCAAAGTGAATTGAAAACGATTTCGAAATGAATTGAATTGAAAACTAATTCAAAGTGAATTGAAAACGAATTCAAAGTGAATTGAAAACGATTTCGAAATGAAGTGAATTGAAAACGAATTCAAAGTGAATTGAAAACGAATTCAAAGTGAATTGAAAACGAATTCAAAGTGAATTGAAAACGATTTCAAAGTGAATTGAAAACGATTTCGAAATGAAGTGAATTGAAAACGATTTCGAAATGAAGTGAATTGAAAACGAATTCAAAGTGAATTGAAAACGATTTCAAAGTGAATTGAAAACGATTTCGAAATGAAGTGAATTGAAAACGATTTCGAAATGATGTGAATTGAAAACGATTTCGAAATGAATTGAATTGAAAACGAATTCAAATTGAATTGAAATTTGAATTGAATAGAAATGAATTTTAAAACGAATCTATAAAGAAGAATTCAATTGTGATTTGAATTGAAAAGGAAGTTGAAAATGTTTTTGAAACGAATTCAAAACTATTTATATAATTCGTTTTAAATAGAAATCGACGAAGTATATATTATATATATTATATATATAATATAATGGCCTGAATAGAACGCGCCGCGCCGCGGTAGTTCGTGAATTTCGACCATTTATTTCAAACGGACATTGCGGGAGATCCGACCGTCGGATTCTCCTAAAACCGGAACCGTTGGGTTCGTATCGAAAAGGGCTTTCTAACGAATGTGATAAATTTGAAATCTAACGGTTGGATTTGGAATTATGTCCAAATCAAATTGGAAAAAGGTCGCTATACGTGCAGTTCGATGGCCATTGGTGGAAATCGACTGTACGGGCCTTGATAAAATTATTAAAAATAGTAATAATTTGTGTAAAATCATAAGAAATGATTTGTGAAGATTTGGGATGAAAAACTCCATATTTGAAAAGATAAAAATAGATTTTTATCGAAATGAACTAGTTTTGAACTAGAAATATAATTCTATTTATTTTTAAATAAATAAATTGAATTTGAAAAGGGTTTTGAAAATAACCAGAATTTCCAATGATTGCATTGGAGTGGATTTGAATCGAAATTGTCTTCGGAATATTTCGATGTTGGAATTCGTGATTATACAGATGTTGTTATGGAAATTTGAAAGATATATATTTATATCGTTATTTCCAATACGACATTTGTTAGTCGTAGAATTTGATATTGAATATAAGCCGGTATATTTTCTATTCAGAGCCTTGTATTGAATATCAAATGTGATTTGGGTTTGTCGTGAATGGTGTCTTCACTAACACTGTTCTTGAACCCAGATGAGAAAAGATTAAATCTTTTTATTTAGATTTAATGAAGTGTACCAATTAAATGATATTTAATTGGAATTGAAGTGATATTGATTTTTGGGTTTATCGTGAACAGTGTTTTAAATAACACTTGTTCTTTAACCCGATAATTAATGGAATGTGATTTTGGGTTTATCGTGAACCGTGTTTTAAATGACACTGATTCTTTAACCCAGCCGAAGATTAAAACTAAGTGGAGTTTTAATGAATCTTTAAATAGATTGAAAAGATCGAGAATGGAGTATCACCAGTTTTACTCCAGGCGATAGTTAAATCTTTAATTAGATTTGAACGTGAAATGGTAATTGAATTACCGATGACACTGTGGTGTTAGATATGAAGTACTACCAGTTTTACTTCATGGGATGAATAGGTTGGGATTGGGAAATAAAATAAATGATTACTTCGGTGTGGTTCGCTAATCCCGACTAGTTTGAATTGATATTCAAGGGAGATTAAAGAATAAATTTAAAGAATTTATCTTGGATAAAATTAATGGGAATATTTGAATAAAAGAATATTCTGAAGTGGAATGAGGCGTATGTTGTGTTTGTGTAACACTTTTATAATATATACGCGAGTTATTCAGAAAGACCGGGTTTATCCCATTCTGAATAACTGATTCGACGTGGTGTCGAAGGTGAAGACGGTGGTCGAAGACCGGAAGTCTTCACGTCGTTTGGGTGATAACTGATGATCTTGATTGGGCTGTACACCCAAGAAGATGGAAACAGTTGGTGATCGTCCAGACGTACTTGGAGATCGATGGATATGCGGGGTACTAGGTGCCTCCGGTTTCGTTCAGCCCCAGAACGGACTTGTAAATGGACTGTGTGTCTGACATTGGATTTTAGTCTGTGCGATTGATTTCTATTAAATATATATCTGTTTGGCGGCGGAGAATTTATTCTCTTGCTTAACGCCCTTCTCTGAGACGTACGAGCTCAGGGGTTATATATTGATGGATATCAAACACATGGAGTGAATTGCCTGTGTGGCATGCCTAAGTGGCAAATGATCGAGGCTTCTGTTGAAAAGCAAAGTCTTGTGGTGATGATCAAAGCACAGCCTGTGTGGCACAGCTTTGTGTAACGTGAATTCGCGAGCCTCGCACCCCGGTTGTGAACCAAAAACGGGAGACGGACCTCAGGGAGGGCATGCGTTTCTTTCTAGTTAGAAGTGGCGTCAGTGGTTTTACACGCCCTGACGAGTTTGACTTATGTGGTTGTTGCTGTTGCGAGGCGCCTCGGTTATATCGGTTTCGGCCGATGCATTCTGGTCGGCAGACGGACCAGACTTACACCCCATAGGGTGGGGAAACGTAGTGTTCAGGGTTTAAGTTTAATCCACATCGGTGGACCGGCCCTGTCGCTCCAAGGTCACTCGAGCTCTGACCTGTGGCTCGGGCTAGAGAGTCACGAATCGGTTGAGGACTATCTTTTGCCTCGGTTCATAGACGGAAATCCAATTTCCAAATACGTGACATTTGCGGTTTTAATTGTAGAACTAGTATGGCGACATGATATATGGTACCCATGCCGTCTATGATTGATACTTATGATTTGAAGTTGTTTTATACACTATGCACTTATAATAGTATCAAATGATTTGTTCTAAACGTATCAAGCATTCTTTGGCTGTTATAAGGGAAAACCCTATCCTCGGCTGCGTTGCATTGTGTGATGGGACCTGGGTCTTATAACAGCTTCATTCTTCTTTATTTAGCATTGCGCTGTTTGTTTTTGCACTGGTATTCTTGGGAGGAAACCCGTTCCGTGTTATACGGCGTGGTCCCTTGATTTACCTAATGATTTAAAATAAAGATTAATAACTGTTTTAGTTCTCACACCAGTCCCATGACTGACCTGGAGTTTATTGTTTTAACCTAAACTCTGGGTGCCCTTATTTTGACACGGGCAGCTAGTAGTTTTGGTTTTGCAGATTTATATTCACAGGATCCTGGTTTACAGCTGGAACGATATCCGGAAAGCTTTGTATCCGTATATCTCTTCTAGTTGTGTATTGTATTATTTTCCGCTGCTATGTATTTAAATGTAATTTAAATCTCTGATATTTCTGTGTAATATTCGTTTATACTCTGTATATTCTTGTAATCTGATGCATTGTTGTAATATACAATGAAATGTCCTTCTGTATGCGTTCTGCTGTGGTTTGTTCTCGAACTATCCGACGCTTTCCTGTACGGGGAAGTTGCGGGTCTTCACACGTGGTATCAGAGCTTTGGTTTACAAAGCTAAGAGAATAAGGCACATTAGAACCATACGAAAGAATTCATCAGATATTGGATTAGTAAAATCCAATGAGAATGACTCG
Source organism: Allium sativum (assembly GCA_030737875.1). NCBI lineage: Eukaryota > Viridiplantae > Streptophyta > Magnoliopsida > Asparagales > Amaryllidaceae > Allium > Allium sativum. Next base: position 194,907,666 of record CM060913.1, read on the forward strand.
TTAGAGATGGGATCAGTAGTATCCTAGAACGAGTGTGAGGAGTAAATTTTCAAATGAAAACAAATTTAGTTTTGAAAATCTAAATCACTTAATCGTATTTGATTATTTATTTATATTGATTAGGACAGTCCAATATATAAAGATTTTGCGTATGCGCCTAGCTAGCGTCTATTCGAGGTTTTAATATACTGGATAGATATAGAATCACACTCTAGTCGCCCGAAGATGATTCTGATGATAGTTCGAACATCATCAGAATTGGTATTCGTGTTTCGAAGGTGTGATATCTATATATTTCCTATTGACTGGTGTAAGAACCCAAAATTAGATAGGGCTTATTGTTGTGATTTGACATCAAAAACATGATTTTTGTATATGTATCAAATTATGAATTTGAAACTCTAATTCACTAATTGATTGATGTTTGTGTTGCTTGTTTATTTGTTTGATGATTTTGAACCATTTAGCCTAACTGAACCAAATATTGAATTGTATTGAAAATTGGTCGCATTTGTTTGCACATACATATACTTACATTGAACAGGTCATAGCAAGGAGGCTAGAGCAGAGAATAAAATTTGTTTGCCCGACAAATAGGTACATGTTTACTACATAATTTCCTGTTTTGTTTGGGTGATGATGATTTTGTGAGCCTATTGGCTAGCCGCTTGGCTTTTTCTTTTTGAGATCTGAAGGACCGGGGAAGCTATTTGAAATTCCCCGATGCTCCCATTGCAGGGGAGGTTATGGCGAAATTTTTCGAAAATTTAGGGTGTTAGCCAAATTTTTGAAAATTTGAAAATTCTCAGAAACTGAAAAGTTGGAGAATGGAAGTCAGATCGAATGTAGAGCTTATTAATCAAACCACTTTCGACTTTGTTCCTTTTCGGGGACGAAAAGTTTAAAGTGGGGGAGATTGTAATAACCCGAAAATCTGGGCCAGTTTAAAATTTTTATTTTGGCAATTTTAGCGAATTTTGAATATTTAAAATAGATTATTTTAAATAATATCGACGAGAAATTTATTTTGAATTGAATTCGACGTATATATTATATACGTCGTCGTTAGAATATAAATATTTATATATAATTATAAAAGGAATAGAAAATGGCGCGGTAGTTCGATAATTCGATTTCAAACTTCAATTGAATGTACCGGGTGCAAAACAAACCGGATTTTAGTGAAACCAAAAACATTAGGATCTAATTGATGATATCTTTCTAACGGATGTAAGAAACTGAGATTTCACTTTAAAAATTGAGAGATATGTCCAGTTGAAAATTCTGAATAGTCGCTATGGAATTCAGGCCCTTAAAAATGGACATTTTGCAAATGACCTCGGATTTCGACGAAACCAGTTTTGTTGGGTCCGTGATGTCAAACTATTGCTAGGTTTCAAATTTCATAATTTTTCGAATCAATATGTGAGCGTGGCAAAGGAAAACGCGTTTGACCAATTTCAGTTGATTTTAATCGACTGGAAATTGGCCATTTTTCTAACGGTCTCAGAATTCGACGAAACTAGTTTTGTTAGGACCGTATCGTCAATACGAAGCTAGAAAATATTTTTCTGCAATTTATAGAGTTAGTATGTGACCCCGGTAATTTGAAATGTACGTTTAAAATTCAATATAGCGATTTAAGAGTAAATTTAAAGGAAACGGATCAAAACGATCGAATCAACCTACGATACATATCCCATTGTGTTCGGAATGGGGGTAGAATGCTAGGGACGACAGGCGGTGGACCTCTTTTAGAGGTCGATTGAAAAAGTTGACTTTTTGAATTAAAAGAAAATAATTAATTAATTAAATTAATAAAAAAAAAAATTCTATCTCCTCTTTCCCTTAACCAGGCCCCCCCCCCGTAGAAATCAAATCAGAAAATTAAAAAGAAAAAAAAAAACAAACGAAGGCGACGGGGGGGAGAGAGCCGCCGCCGCCACCTCGCATCGCCCCCCCCCCCCCCCCCGATGAACCACCGCCGCGCCGGAGGCAGGCGCGCCCCCCCTCCTCTTCCTCCTCCTCCCCTTCTCTTCCTCGACTGTCGCATCGCCGCCCCCCCCCCCCCCCCTCGACTGAGCCGCCGCGCTCGACGCGAGCCACCACCACCGACGGCGAAACCCTTCCCCCCCTCAGACGACCGACGTAGCCTCCCTGTAAGTTTTTTTATTTTTATTTTATTTGTTTGTTTTTATTTTATATATTTAGGATATTAAAACTGATTTTAAAATAAAGAAAACTGATTTTAAAAGATTTTTAAAACTGATTTTTTTTTTAGAAAAATAAAACTGATTTGTTTAAGATTCACTGTTTTTTTTATTTACTTTAAACTGAATTTTCTTTACTTAAAAACTGATTTTTTTTATTTACTTTAAAAACTGTTTTTTTTTTATTTATGTTGTAGAGTGTTAAAAATGTAATCTTTTACATTGTAGAAAGATAAAGGTATGATCTTTATATTTTTAAAGTGTTAAAAATATGATTTTTATATTTTTAAAGTATTAAAAATATAATCTTTACTATATAGAAATATTAAAAATATGATTTTTATATTTTTAAAGTATTAAAAATATAATCTTTATAGGATAGAGAACATAAAAATATCATCTTTGTGTATGTAGCAAAATAAAAATCTGATTTTTATTTTATATACGTTGAGATAAAATGCTGATTTTTATAAAGATGAAATCTTTATAGTTGAAAAGGCGAGATCTTTATATATAGAATAACGATGTAAAAATAGAATTTTTATCTATATAGTAGCGGTGTAAAAACAGCATTTTTATCCATATAGCGTCAAAGTAAAAAAATATGATTTTTATATATTGAACTTCGAAGTAAAAATATGATTTTTATATTTTGAATAGCAAAGTAAAAATTCGATTTTTAAATATATGAAGTGATTATAAAAATATGATTTTTAAATTGAAAGTGAACAAATAAAAATGTGATTTTTATTTTAAAAACATCGAAATATAAAAATGTGTGATTTTTATATATATAGTGACTACGAGCACAAGAAGATGATAAAAAGGCGAGAAGAAGAGTCAAGATGATTGGATAGCTTTCGGTGAGAATTTCTCACTCTTCAAATATTTTTCTAGTTATACATATATATACTAGGATGCAGACGGTGTTTAGTAGCACCCGACACAATCGTCCACAGACCATGGACTTGTTTGTTTGGCTGTTTGGTAATTGATTGAGATATTGATTTGAATGTGGTTTGTGGTGTGAAAAATCGAATCGATAAATTGGTTAGGATTAGACGTGCGCCGTTATAAGGCGAAGGAGTAAGGCTAGGTTAGACTCTTACTCCAAATTTAGTGGTTTGCATAACGAAAGTGATTTGATTGATGTGTGAATGGCGTGGGCCTTCACTAGACCGGGGATAAGGCTAGGCCTTGTCCCGTTTCTAGTATCGTGCCGTTATGCCGCCGAAATTTTCTAAAATAAGTTAGAAAAATAAAAATAGCATTTTATTTAAAGAATGAACTGAATAGAAATTCATATGTTAAAATAAAATGTGTTATCGTTAAAAATATAATTTTTAACGTGAATGTGAATAAATAAATATTCATTTACAAACCAGACGGTTTGTTTATGTACACCTATTTGAATGACGTTGATTGGGTCGATAAATTTTACACATCGCCTAACTGCACAAATAAAATATGTGTTTGATTGTTTGAAACCCCACACGGGTGTTGGGATGAAATATGAATTTCACTCATCCTGATTGATTAAATATGTCGATCGATTGATTGACAGGCTGTATAAGCGTTGAATATCTATATTTGATGCTTATACAGTGTAGTGCACTTTGGTTGATGGTTGATTATTTTCAATGCTATTATATACATGTGTTGTATGAAAATCCATATAATTAATTTTATATGGTAGTTGATTGGGCCTCATTCCAGTTTAGAAATGGAAATATTTGAAATAGAAATATTTGAAATAGAATATTTGAAAATAGAAATTTATGAAGTCGTGTTGATTAGTTTGACACCATTTTGACGTGAACGATATTTATATCGATTTTAAACGATTTCGAAATGAAGTGAATTGAAAACGAATTCAAAGTGAATTGAAACGATTTCGAAATGAAGTGAATTGAAAACGAATTTAAAGTGAATTGAAAACGATTTCGAAATGAATTGAATTGAAAACTAATTCAAAGTGAATTGAAAACGAATTCAAAGTGAATTGAAAACGATTTCGAAATGAAGTGAATTGAAAACGAATTCAAAGTGAATTGAAAACGAATTCAAAGTGAATTGAAAACGAATTCAAAGTGAATTGAAAACGATTTCAAAGTGAATTGAAAACGATTTCGAAATGAAGTGAATTGAAAACGATTTCGAAATGAAGTGAATTGAAAACGAATTCAAAGTGAATTGAAAACGATTTCAAAGTGAATTGAAAACGATTTCGAAATGAAGTGAATTGAAAACGATTTCGAAATGATGTGAATTGAAAACGATTTCGAAATGAATTGAATTGAAAACGAATTCAAATTGAATTGAAATTTGAATTGAATAGAAATGAATTTTAAAACGAATCTATAAAGAAGAATTCAATTGTGATTTGAATTGAAAAGGAAGTTGAAAATGTTTTTGAAACGAATTCAAAACTATTTATATAATTCGTTTTAAATAGAAATCGACGAAGTATATATTATATATATTATATATATAATATAATGGCCTGAATAGAACGCGCCGCGCCGCGGTAGTTCGTGAATTTCGACCATTTATTTCAAACGGACATTGCGGGAGATCCGACCGTCGGATTCTCCTAAAACCGGAACCGTTGGGTTCGTATCGAAAAGGGCTTTCTAACGAATGTGATAAATTTGAAATCTAACGGTTGGATTTGGAATTATGTCCAAATCAAATTGGAAAAAGGTCGCTATACGTGCAGTTCGATGGCCATTGGTGGAAATCGACTGTACGGGCCTTGATAAAATTATTAAAAATAGTAATAATTTGTGTAAAATCATAAGAAATGATTTGTGAAGATTTGGGATGAAAAACTCCATATTTGAAAAGATAAAAATAGATTTTTATCGAAATGAACTAGTTTTGAACTAGAAATATAATTCTATTTATTTTTAAATAAATAAATTGAATTTGAAAAGGGTTTTGAAAATAACCAGAATTTCCAATGATTGCATTGGAGTGGATTTGAATCGAAATTGTCTTCGGAATATTTCGATGTTGGAATTCGTGATTATACAGATGTTGTTATGGAAATTTGAAAGATATATATTTATATCGTTATTTCCAATACGACATTTGTTAGTCGTAGAATTTGATATTGAATATAAGCCGGTATATTTTCTATTCAGAGCCTTGTATTGAATATCAAATGTGATTTGGGTTTGTCGTGAATGGTGTCTTCACTAACACTGTTCTTGAACCCAGATGAGAAAAGATTAAATCTTTTTATTTAGATTTAATGAAGTGTACCAATTAAATGATATTTAATTGGAATTGAAGTGATATTGATTTTTGGGTTTATCGTGAACAGTGTTTTAAATAACACTTGTTCTTTAACCCGATAATTAATGGAATGTGATTTTGGGTTTATCGTGAACCGTGTTTTAAATGACACTGATTCTTTAACCCAGCCGAAGATTAAAACTAAGTGGAGTTTTAATGAATCTTTAAATAGATTGAAAAGATCGAGAATGGAGTATCACCAGTTTTACTCCAGGCGATAGTTAAATCTTTAATTAGATTTGAACGTGAAATGGTAATTGAATTACCGATGACACTGTGGTGTTAGATATGAAGTACTACCAGTTTTACTTCATGGGATGAATAGGTTGGGATTGGGAAATAAAATAAATGATTACTTCGGTGTGGTTCGCTAATCCCGACTAGTTTGAATTGATATTCAAGGGAGATTAAAGAATAAATTTAAAGAATTTATCTTGGATAAAATTAATGGGAATATTTGAATAAAAGAATATTCTGAAGTGGAATGAGGCGTATGTTGTGTTTGTGTAACACTTTTATAATATATACGCGAGTTATTCAGAAAGACCGGGTTTATCCCATTCTGAATAACTGATTCGACGTGGTGTCGAAGGTGAAGACGGTGGTCGAAGACCGGAAGTCTTCACGTCGTTTGGGTGATAACTGATGATCTTGATTGGGCTGTACACCCAAGAAGATGGAAACAGTTGGTGATCGTCCAGACGTACTTGGAGATCGATGGATATGCGGGGTACTAGGTGCCTCCGGTTTCGTTCAGCCCCAGAACGGACTTGTAAATGGACTGTGTGTCTGACATTGGATTTTAGTCTGTGCGATTGATTTCTATTAAATATATATCTGTTTGGCGGCGGAGAATTTATTCTCTTGCTTAACGCCCTTCTCTGAGACGTACGAGCTCAGGGGTTATATATTGATGGATATCAAACACATGGAGTGAATTGCCTGTGTGGCATGCCTAAGTGGCAAATGATCGAGGCTTCTGTTGAAAAGCAAAGTCTTGTGGTGATGATCAAAGCACAGCCTGTGTGGCACAGCTTTGTGTAACGTGAATTCGCGAGCCTCGCACCCCGGTTGTGAACCAAAAACGGGAGACGGACCTCAGGGAGGGCATGCGTTTCTTTCTAGTTAGAAGTGGCGTCAGTGGTTTTACACGCCCTGACGAGTTTGACTTATGTGGTTGTTGCTGTTGCGAGGCGCCTCGGTTATATCGGTTTCGGCCGATGCATTCTGGTCGGCAGACGGACCAGACTTACACCCCATAGGGTGGGGAAACGTAGTGTTCAGGGTTTAAGTTTAATCCACATCGGTGGACCGGCCCTGTCGCTCCAAGGTCACTCGAGCTCTGACCTGTGGCTCGGGCTAGAGAGTCACGAATCGGTTGAGGACTATCTTTTGCCTCGGTTCATAGACGGAAATCCAATTTCCAAATACGTGACATTTGCGGTTTTAATTGTAGAACTAGTATGGCGACATGATATATGGTACCCATGCCGTCTATGATTGATACTTATGATTTGAAGTTGTTTTATACACTATGCACTTATAATAGTATCAAATGATTTGTTCTAAACGTATCAAGCATTCTTTGGCTGTTATAAGGGAAAACCCTATCCTCGGCTGCGTTGCATTGTGTGATGGGACCTGGGTCTTATAACAGCTTCATTCTTCTTTATTTAGCATTGCGCTGTTTGTTTTTGCACTGGTATTCTTGGGAGGAAACCCGTTCCGTGTTATACGGCGTGGTCCCTTGATTTACCTAATGATTTAAAATAAAGATTAATAACTGTTTTAGTTCTCACACCAGTCCCATGACTGACCTGGAGTTTATTGTTTTAACCTAAACTCTGGGTGCCCTTATTTTGACATGGGCAGCTAGTAGTTTTGGTTTTGCAGATTTATATTCACAGGATCCTGGTTTACAGCTGGAACGATATCCGGAAAGCTTTGTATCCGTATATCTCTTCTAGTTGTGTATTGTATTATTTTCCGCTGCTATGTATTTAAATGTAATTTAAATCTCTGATATTTCTGTGTAATATTCGTTTATACTCTGTATATTCTTGTAATCTGATGCATTGTTGTAATATACAATGAAATGTCCTTCTGTATGCGTTCTGCTGTGGTTTGTTCTCGAACTATCCGACGCTTTCCTGTACGGGGAAGTTGCGGGTCTTCACAGTTTTGGACCTCGTATGGAAAAGATATGACAATATTTGAATTAATGATATTTCGAAATAATTAAATTAATTCTCTTAATCATACTCACCCCTTACTAAAAAATCGACGTCCTTCCAACCCAGAAATCCACCCACCGCTCCTCCTCCGTTCATCGTGGCTCCTATTGGACACCGCCACACGACAGCCCTCAGCTTCCTCCACCGGCGTGCTCAGCATAGTGCAGTTCACACCCTCCTTCCTCCCCGAAATTCGCTCCAAAGCAGCGGTCTCCCCAGCTTGAAGTCGAGCAAATCGTGACACTATTCTCTATCTCAGCCGTTCAACACGAAGATCTCAGTGAGTAGATCAGTTTTCCCACTGGAAGTAGGTTGAATCATTGCGTGGATTGTTAGATAATGGAAGGAGAAGGGGGAGCATCACAATCGCCGGTTTCGACTTTGATAGCGGGGTTTAGAAAGGGAATTAGGGTTTGGTTTAATTTTGAGGGTATTTATATAAAATAAATATTAATATTTAATTCAATTTATTTCTAAAGGGTGAATTTCGCATCTGAACTACAAATCGAACCCAACGACTGTCGCCCCTAGCCAAACAACCCGATTCCGAACACAATAGGATATGTCCGGTAAGCCAATTTGGCTGTTACGATCAGTTTCCACTAAATTTAAAATATAAATCATTATATTTTAAATTCAAACGTACATTTTAATTTACCGAGGCCACAGACTGACTCCAAAAATTACCGAAAAATAAATCTAGCTATGTTCTAATGATACGGTCCTAACAAAACTAATTTCATCTAATTTGGAGACCGTTTGAAAAAAGTCATTTTCCAGTTGATTAAATTCAAACTGAATTGACCAAACACGTTTAAATTCACCATGCTCACATATTGATTCCAAAAATTATGAAAATTGGAATATAGCAATAATTTGACATTCCGGATCAAACAAAAGTGGCCTCGTCGAAAATGGAGGTCATCTGCAAAATCGTTATTTTTAATGGCTATATACTATATGAATTCCATGGCGACTATTCTAAATTTTCAACTGGATATAACTTTTTATTCACGTTATGAAATCTGGATTTTTCACATTCGTTGGAAAGATATTTTCAAGCAGATTCAAATATTTCTGGTTTTACTGAAATCCTGTTTATTTTGAATCCTGTACATTCAATTGAAATTCGAAATCGAAATTTCAAACTACAGCACCATTTCTGATTCCTTTTATAATTAAAATTAATATTTATATTATAACTTCAATTTAAATAAATTTATACATTCTAATTCTATTCAAATAAATTTCTAATCGCTATTATTTAAAATAAATCATTTTAAATATTCAAAATTCATTAAAATTGCCAAAATAAAATTTTTAAATTGGTTTCGATTTTCCGGGTTGTTATAATCTCCCCCACTTAAAATCTTTTCGTCCTCGAAAAGGAACAGAGCTGAAAGTTGTTTAACTTATCAACTCAACTTTCATTCTGGCTTTCATTCGTCAACTTTTCAGTTTCTAAGAATTTTCAAATTCTTCAAAAATTTGGCTAACACCCTAAATTTTCGAAAAATTTCACCATAACCTCCTTTATACGAGGAGACATTTAAAACCGCAACTAGCCACGCAGGGCCCTCACCATCCGAAAAGAAAAAGAAAAGGCCAAGCAGCCAGCCAATCGGCTCGTAAAATCATCCAAACCCAATAAATTAGTAAACATGTACCTATTTGTTTGGCATACAATTTTATTCCTCTTCTAAGCTACCGTGCTATGACCTGTTCAAGGTATATACATGTATAGGCATGCAATTGCAATATATTTTTAAGTCAGTTCAATATTTGATTCAATTTGGCTTAATGGTTCAAAATTTTAATTAATCAAACCAATAATCAAACAACACAATCAGCAATCAATTAGTTGATTATCGTTTGAAACACATAACTTTTATATGTATACAAAAATCGTATTTTTGATGGCAATTTACAAACAATAAATCCTATCTAGTTTTGGTTCTCACACCAGTCAATTGGAAATATATAAATATTCCACTTTCGAACCTCGAACATAAACTTTGATGATGATGCATCAATCATCAGAATCATCTCCGAGTGACTAGAGTATGACTCTATATCTATCCAGTATATCTGAGGCTTCGAATACACGTTAATTACGCGTATATTCAAAATCTTAATATACTTGATTGTCAAAATTTAGTATAAAATAAATATTCAAATATGTATAATAAGATTTAAATTTTCAAAACAAAATTTGTTTTTCATTTTTATTTTAAAAACACTACTCTTCACACTCGTTCTAGGATACTACTGATCCTATCTCTAATGAGTCATTCTCATTGGATATTACTAATCCAATCTCTGATGAATTCTTTCGTATGGTTCTAATGTGTCTTGTTCTTGAGCTCCGTAAACCAAACCTCTGATACCAAATATAATGACCCAAACTTCTCCGTAAAGGAAAGCCCGGATTGAGTTGAGAACACGACAAATTAGAACATAAACAGAAGAAGATTTCATTGCTATTACAACAATTTACATCAAAGTACATGAATATACAGAGTATGAACAAATAATATACATTTGTTAAATATCAGAGATTTACAAATTACAACGCAGCGGAAAATAATACAAAACACCAACTGAAAGGAATACACGGATACAGAACGTTACGAATATAGCTCCTGCTGTAAACCAGGATCCTGTGAATATAATCTATGCCAAACCAAACTACTAACTGCCCGTGCGGAAAATAGGGGCACCCAGAGTTTAGGTTAAAACAATAAACTCCAGGTCAGTCATGTGACTGGTGTGAGAACTAAAACAGTTATATAAAACTATGCTTTAAAATAGAGTAAATCAAGGGACCACGCCGTATAACACGGAACGGGTTTCCTCCCAAGAATACCAGTGCATATAACGATACAGCGCAATGCCTTTTGGAAAAATAAAGCTATTATAAGACCCAGGTCTCATCACACAATGAAACGCAAGCCGTAGGATAGGGTTTTCCCTTATAATAGCCAAACATGTTTGGTACATTTAAAACAAATCATTTGATACTATTATAAGTGCATAGTGTATAAAACAACTTCAAATATAAATGTATCAATCATAGACAGCATGGGTACCATCTATCATGTCGCCAATACTAGGCTCTTGTGACAACCCAAACTTCCCCGTGAAGGAAAGCCCGAATTGAGTTGAGAACACGACAAATTAGAACAAAAAGAGAAGAACATTTCATTGCTTATTACAAAAATTTCATCAGAATACAAAAATATAAAGAGTATGAATAAATATTACTAATTTACTAATATTAGAGATTTACAAGTTACAATGCAGCAGAAATAATAAAAAAACAACTGAAAAGAATATACAGATACAGAGCTTTCTGAATATCATTCCAGATGTAAACCATGATCCTGTGAATATAAATATGCAAAACCCAAAGCTACAAGCTGCCCGTGTGGAAATAGGGGCACCAAGAGTTTAGGTTAAAACAATAAACTCCAAGTCAATCATGTGATTGGTGTGAGATCTAAAACAGTTATTAATCTGATTTTAAAGTAATGTATATCAAGGGACCACGCCGTATAACACGGAAGGGGTTTCCTTCCAAGAATACCAGTGCATAAAACCAACAGCGCAATGCTAAGTAAAGAACAATGAAGCTATTATATGACTCAGGTCCCATCACACAATGCAACGCAAGCGGAGGATAGAGTTTTTTCCTTATAATAGCCAAAAATGCTTGGTACGTGAAAATTCATATTTTACTATTACTATAAGTGTATAGTGTGAAAACAATTTCAAAGATAAATGTATTAATCATAGATGGTATGAGTGCCCCATCCCACTATGTCACCATACTAGGCTCTACAATCAAAACCGCAATTGTCATGTATTGGAAGTTGGATTTCCATCTGTGAACCAAGGCAAGGGATCGTCCTTACCGCTTCGAGACTCTCTAGCCCAAGCCTCAGGAACGGCCGCAATTGCACCTTGGATCTTCAGAATCGGTCCACGCGGATTGTATTAAAATGACTGAACACTGTGTTTCCCCGCCCTATGGGGCGCAAATATGGTCTGTATAAAGACCATCCATCGGCTCCGCAGAGACCGAAATAACTGAGGCGCCTCGTTATCCATCATCCACATAAGTAAAACGTCAGGGCTTGCAAAACGCTGACACCACTCCTAGCTAGAAAGAAACGAATGTCCTCCCGCAGTCCTCTCCCGTTTCTGGTTCACACCGGGGTGTGAGGCTCGCGAATTAATGCTACACAAAGCTATGCTATATTAAAGCCGTGCTTTGATCATCAACCATAAGACCCTACTTTTCAACAGAAGCCTTGATCATTTGCATCTCAGCATGCCACATAGGCAATTAACGCTATGCAGCCGATGTCTATGAATCACACAGAATGAAACCGATGTCAAACACACATCCATTTACAAGTTCGTTCTGGGTCTGAACGAAACCGGAGGCACCTTATTCCTCATCCCTTATGTCCAATATAGGAGAGAGGACCTCGCATATCCGGTCGATCTCCAAGTACGTCTGGATGATCACCACTTATTACCTCGTCTTGGGTGTACAGCCCAATCAAGACATCAGTAATCATCCAAACATGTGAAGACCTCCAGTCTTCAACCACCGTCTTCATCCTCGATATATCGTCGAATCAGTCATTTAGAATTGGATAAACCCGGTCTTTCTGAATAACTCGCGTATATAATAAACAAATGCTATAAAAACACAACATATGCCTCATTCCAGTCCAGAATATTTCTTTATTTAAATATTCATATCCTTTGGGAAAGGTTCCCATTAATTTTATCAAAGATAAATTCTTTAAATTTATTCTTTAATGTTCCTTTAGATATCATTTCGAACCAAACTATGGTTTATCCAAACTAGTCGGGATTAGCGATCCTTACCGACGTAATCATTTATTTTAATTTCCCAATCCCAACCTATACATCTCATGAAGTAAAACTGGAAATACTTCATATCTAACACCACATTGTTATCGGTAAAATTAATTACCATTTCACGTTCAAATCTAATTAAAGATTTAAGTATCGCCTGGAGCAAAACTGGTGATACTCCATTCTCGATCATTTCTTGAATTTGATGATTCTAGTTATAAAATTCACCTTTCGATCTATTTCAAGATTCATTTAAACTCTAATTCAGTTTTAAATTCCAAAAATCATTACTTAACGATTACTCACAGTTAAGAAACTAATCTTATTATTAACTGGGTTAAAGAACTAATGTCATTTAAAACACAGCTCACGATAAACCCGAAATCACAATGCGTTAACAATGGAATCTTCACGGAAAACAGATCAATATATATAATCGATATGAACTTCCATATCCAACCGATACTATAAATGGAATAACGGCAAAGCCTCTTAAATTCCATATATAGTAACAATCTTCGTCCACAGAAATCCACTTCGATTATTACCAAAACAGATCCATTCCATTCCAATTTATTTTATAAAATTGGAAAACTTTACTTTGGAAAATTTCCTTTAAATCTTAACAATAGATTTATAAATTCCAAATCACATTTCATTGTAAATCGGGTAAAAGAATGAATGTCGTTAAAAAAACAGTTCACAATAAACCCAATTCAAAATATAATTGGAAACCCTAACAATCTTAATTAAAAGATTTATTCTCTTCACATGGGGTTCAAGAACAGTGTTACTGAAGACACCATTCATGACAACACAAAAATCCCATTTGATATTAAATACAAGGCTCTGAATAGAAAATATATCGGCTTATATTCAATATCAAATTCTGAAACTAACAAATATCATATCGGAATAACGATACATATATCTTCTAAATTCCTCCACAATATCCGTATAATCACGGAATACAATATCAAAATATTCCGAAGGTAATTTCTATTCAATTACATTCCAATTCATATATTGGATAATCTGGTTATTTTAAAAACCATTTCAAATCCAATTTATTTATTTAAAAATATTGGATTTTTAATTCTAGTTCATAACTAGTTCATTTCGATAAAAATATATTTTTATCCTTTCAAATATGGAATTTTTCATCCTAATTCATTCCAAATAATTTATTATAATTTTACACAAATTATTGGTATTTTTAATAATTTTATCAAAGCCCGTAAAGTCGATTTCCATAAACGGCCATCGAACTGCACTTACAACGACCTTTTCCAAATTTGATTTGGACGTAATTCCAAATCCAACCGTTAGATTTCAAATCTCTAATATTCTTTGGAAAGATCTTTTTGATACGAACCCAACGGTTCCTGTTTTAGGAGAATCCGACGGTCGAATCTCCCATAACGTCCGTTAGAAGTCAATGGTCGAAATTCGTGAACTACCGCGATGCGGCGCGTTCTATTCAGGCCATTACATATATAATATATATATTATATATATATTTCATCAATTTCCATTTAACTCATATTTTATAAATCGTTTTAAATTCTATTTCAAAACGATTTCAACTTCACATTCAATTTCTAATCAAAATTGAATATTCCATATCATCGATATATAATTGATAGTATTTTCAAAACATTAGATTTTGAAATCAATTCCTTTTCGATATTCATTATAGAAATGAAAATTTCGATATAAATATCGTTCACGTTAAAATGGCATTAATCTAATCAACACGGCTTTATATATTAAAATATTTTCATGTCCATCCCAAATCGGACATCAAAATCAAATTTTGATCTTTTACTGAATATTTTTATTCATATACATGTTAAAAATTATATTTTTAAAAATAAAATATTTGCTCGGTTCACTTACACAATAAAAATGATATTTTTATTGTTCTAACATATTTTAGAAAACTTTGGCGGCATAACGGCGCGATATCAAAATCGGGTAACGTCTAGCATTACCCCTCTCCTGATATTGGCTCGCTCCATACACACATAACATTTCTAATCAATTCATTTCAATTCCCTAACCAAATTCAACCAAATTATCTAATCAACCAAACCAAACAATCAAACAAGTCGTCCATGGTTTGTGGACGACGGGTGTCGAGTGTTGTTAAGCACCATCTGCATCCTAGTATATATTTTAACTAGAAAATAAAATTAAAGTGAGAAGTTCTCACCTTTGGGGATCCACTCCTCCATTTCTTTTCTAAAATTCAGAATAGTCTGGACTTGCCCGTAATTCCAACGTAGTCTTCTCTACGTGTATAACTTGGCGGAGGGGGTGGGCTGCGTCGAACGGAGGTGCTCAAGGTCGGGGAGTGCTTTAGTGGTCGACGGCGAGCCCTGCGGTGGTGGGCGGTGGAGTTCCTGGCGGGTTAAAGGGGGTAGGGTTTTGGATTCGTGAGGTGGAGCTCCAGTGGACCAGATGGGGAGGTCGGAGAAGGCCAGGCGGCGCTCCGAGGTGAGGAGGAGGCGGCGGCAGGCCACGGTGGCGTGCTGAAAGAGGGCGATGGAGCATCAAGGTCTGGGAAAAACAAGGAGGCGCGATTTTCTCCTTTTGACCGAAGAGGGAGAAAGTGAGGCTTTGACTTTGAAGGTTGGAATATATATATATTATATTTGATTAATTAATTAACACCAAAAAGTGTGTTTTGGCATGCGAACCCCAAACGAGATACAACGAATGTCGCCCCTAGCTAATTACACCTATTCTGAACACGATGGGACATGTATTGTAAGCCAGTTCGGCAGTTTCGATCATTTTTCGTTTAAATCAAAATTTAAATCAGTGTATATTTAATTTAAACGTACAATTTAATTTACCGAGGCCACATACTGACTCTAAAAATTCCAAAAAAATTATTTCTAGGTTCGTATTGACGATACGGTCCAAACAAAACTAATTTCGTCAAATTTGAAGACCGTTTGAAAAATGGCATTTTCTGGTCGATCTAAATTGACAAAAACTCTTGTGTGGGTTATCGTAAGGTAAAAATCGTCCATATTTATGTGTGGATTTGGTCTTACGATTATCATTTTCTTTTGAAAAGATTTTAAATTTAAAATCAATTTGTGTGTTTAAACTTAGTGTATTTTTCTCACTCTGGTTCACCAGACTAACCCGGTGTTTGTAATGCTCAGGTTAGAACGGGCTGTACAAGTTCAGGATATCGGTTGTTATGAAGAGACGAGATGAAGGAGTTTAGACGTATGATATGATATATTCCCCTGTGTGATTGTATATGAGGACAGATTATTATAACTGACCAGATGTGTATGTACTCTGATGATTGTAAGTATTTTTAAAAACTCTCAGTAAAGATTTATTTCTATATTATATTTTGTTCCGCTGCGATGTGAGATTTTGTGTTGTGTTGGTTCTTCTTCTTATTCTTCTATTCTATATTTCTTTCTTTCTTATCACACCCTCTAATTTCTTTCTATTAATGATCCAGTATTTCTGATGCTTGAATAATCGACGTGTTGTTTTGTGTCGATTATCAGGGTCGAAAATCTCCTGGGCCATTACAGTGGTATCAGAGCAATGGTTTAGTAATAACCTTGGCGAGATTAAGTGTACATATATGAGAGAGTGTATTTGTATATTTTATATATACAAATGTTTTGTATTGTGTTATTTGATCGGTTCGAGTTGAACTGACAAACTGATATAATATTGTTTTGTAAAGAGGGTAAATGAAATAATTTTATCCAAACTATATTTTTATATAGAAAAAGGAAATAGTTTTATCAAATTATTGATATTGGTTTGTTGGTTGATTTGAATAAGAATTCAAATGGGATCGTGAATGGTTTAATATAACCAGCAAAAATTGTGAATATGAATTCTAATTTGGAATTAAATATATCAGAATTTAACTTAAGATAAGTTAAATAAATTTGAAAGTGAACTGGAATTAAATGATTCAGAATTTAACTCAATGTATAGATAAATAAAAACCAAAAGCTGAAAAGTGAAATAATTGAAAGATAAATTGGTTAATGGAATACGAGTCTAATTGGTTTGGTTTATGTCGGTTGTTTGTGTATGGGATAGTCTGTTGGTTAAATATTAAATTCATCAATAATTGTGAATGAATTAAAAACTAAAGAGACAAATTTCAATATAATAAATCTAAATAGAATCAATATGAAATAAAGCTAAATGACTTAATCTTGTATCTATTATTAGAACTGGATATTGAATTCGGTATAGGATGTAAGAGAAGAATAACAGTTAGTGCTTTGCCGGGTGAGTAAAGTTCGGTTGCCCGACAAAAAGTTAACCTTAATATTATTAATTTGGTTGACTGAATTTATATACCTGAGATGGGTTCCCACTTGGCTTTATTTTCTTTTGGTCGATATGAGAGTCCCCGAGAGACAGTTTTAGTTGTTTAGATCGAATAATACAAAGGAGGTACTGGAATATTATTAATCAGCCTACGATACATATCTCATTGTGTTCGGAATGGGGGTGATACGCTATGGACGACAGGCGGTGGGCCTCGTTTAGAGGTCGTATGTAAAAGTCAACTTTTTGCAAAATAAAATAATTAAAAATTAAAATCCTTTTCTCTTTCTTCCTCTCCTATACGTTCTGCCCCCCCCCCCCCCTTTTATTTCAAAAATCGATTTCACAGAAGAGAAAAAAAATATAAGAGGGCGAACGACGGTCGGAGAAGACCGCCGCCGCGGCCACCAGGGGCGGCACACCTCCGGCGCCGCCACCCAAGATGCCCCCCTGCTCCAGCCTTCCGCCGTTCGATTCTCCACCCTAGAACCCATCGATGCAGTCAAGCCGCGCCCCCCCTTGGCCCACCGCCCGCCTGAGCCGCCTCCATCGCTCCTCCCCCCTCCGTCTAGCCATCCCCCTCGCCTTTGAGACCCCAAAAGCCCGAAACCCCCAAAGCCCTAGCACCCCGCGCAACGTATAGCACCTCCGGCCTCCACCACCGCGCCCTAGCTGCTCCGACGAACGATGCAGTGAAAGGTAATTAATTTAATTAATTAGGTTATGAATTTATTTAGTTAAAGGTGTTAAGATCTGATTTTTAAATAGCAATGTAGATAATAAAAACACGATCTTTATAGTTTTTAAAGGTTTGATTTTTAATTTAAAGGAAGGTTTGATTTTTGTTCGTGCGAAGTAGCAAATAAAAATATGATTTTTATATTTTTAAAGTATTAAAAATATGATTTTTATATTTTTAAAGTATTAAAAATATAATCTTTATTATGTAGAAGATGTAAAAATATGATTTTGTTTAGGTAGAGAATTAAAAATATAGTTTTTACATGATATGATATTAAAAATATCATCTTTATATGTATAGCAAAATAAAAATGTGATTTTTATAATGATAATTTTGAAAAGGAGAAATCTTTATAGTTGAAAAGGCGAAATCTTTATTTTTATAAAGGCGAAATCTATATTTTTGAAAAGGCGAAATCTATATTTTTTAAAAGGCGAAATCTATATTTTTTAAAAGGCCAAATCTATATTTTTGAAAAGGCGAAATCTATATTTTTGAAAGGGCGAAATCTTTATGTGTAAAATAGCGTGATAAAGATATAAACTTTATTATATGAACACCGTTGGAAAAATTCGGTTTTTATATATTGTATAGCAAAGAAAAAAATCGATTTTTATATATTGAATAGCAAAGTAAAAATTCGATTTATATATATTGAATAGCAAAGTAAAAATTCGATTTTTATATATTGTATAGCAAAGAAAATTCGATTTTTATATATTGAATAGCAAAGTAAAAATTCGATTTTTATATATGTAGTGACTACGGGCAGCGAAAGTGACAAAAGGCGAGCACGACGAAGATTTCCTACAACGAAGTGTCGTGGAGTTGGAATAGCTATCGGTGAGAACTTCTCACTCTTCAATTTCATTTTCTAGTTATATATATATATACTAGGATGCAGACGGTGCTTAGTAGCACCCGACACAATCGTCCACAGACCATGGACTTGTTTGTTTGATTGCAAAAATTAGTTAGATTATTTGATTGAATTGTTTGGTGAAACAGAATGGATTTGATTGATGTGTGAATGGCGTGGGCCTTCACTAGACCAGAGATAAGGCTAGGCCTCGTCCCGTTTCTAGTATCGTGCCGTTATACCGCCGAAATTTTCTAAAATAAGTTAGAAAAATAAAAATATCATTTTATTTAATAAATGAACCGAATAGAATATTTTATCGTTAAAAATATAATTTTTAACGTGAATATGAATATAGTGAATGTGAATAAATAAATATTTATAAACAAATCGACCGATTTGTTTATATACACTGATTTGACTGATATTGATTGGGTCGATAAATTTTACACATCGCCCAACTACACAAATAAAATCTGCGTTTGAATGTTTGAAAACCCCACACGGGTGTTGGGATGAAATTTGAAGTTCACTCATCCTGATTGATTAAATATGTCGGTCGATTGATTGACAGGCTGTTATAAGCATTAGATATCTATATTTGATGCTTATACAGTGTAGTGCACTTTGGTTGATGGTTGATTATTTTCAATGCTATTATATATGTGTGATGTATGAAAATCCATATAATTAACATTATATGGTGATTGATTGGGCCTCATTCCAATTTAGAAAATAAAGAATAATATAAAATAAAGGTTCATGTGTTGACAGTACTCATCCGTTGAGATTAGTCATGTGTTGAACGAAATATTTTAATAATAAAATTTACATCTTTATCAATATAAAATAAAGGTTCATGTGTTGACAGTACTCATCCGTTGAGATTAGTCATGTGTTGAACGAAATATTTTAATAACAAAAATTTACATCTTTATCATATATGAAATCAGAAATTAACTGGAAGATAGATAAGATGAGTGGTCTCCTGGATATTGATCTGATGTTGGTTTCAGCCTTCGGGGTTAATATTTAGGGAATCGTTCTCTTACTAATTTACGGTTGGAGTCTGATTTGATATCAAACGATAGATACCCTAATTTTTATAAAATATATTAAATAACAAAAATAGTCACACGTGGACAGTATTCATTCGTTGAGATTAGTCGGGTGTTGACAAATATAAATATTCATTTGTTGAATAGAAATATTTGAAACGAAATATTTGAAACGAAATATTTGAAAACGAAATATTTGAAAAGGAAATATTTGAAATAGAAATATTTGGAAAGGAAATATTTGAAATAGAAATATTTGAAAAGGAAATATTTGAAATAGAAATATTTGAAATAGAATATTTGAAAATAGAAATATATGAAGCCGTGTTGATTAGATTGACGCCATTTTGACGTGAACGATATTTATATCGATTTTATTCATTTTAAAATGAATATAAAGCGATTTCGAAATGAATTGAATATAAAGCGATTTCGAAATGAATTGAATATAAAGCGATTTCGAAATGAATTGAATTGAAAACGATTTCGAAATGAATTGAATATAAAACGATTTCGAAATGAATTGAATTGAAAACGATTTCGAAATGAATTGAATTGAAAACAATTTCGAAATGAATTGAATTGAAAACGAGTTCGAAATGAATTGAAATGAAAACGATTTCGAAATGAATTGAATTGAAAACGATTTCGAAATGAATTGAATATAAAACGATTTCGAAATGAATTGAATTGAAAACGATTTCGAAATGAATTGAATATAAAATGATTTCGAAATGAATTGAATTAAAAACAATTTGAATTGAATCGAATAGAAAACCAATTTGAATTGAATCGAATAGAAAACCAATTTGAATTGAATCGAATAGAAAACCAATTTGAATTGAATCGAATAGAAAACCAATTTGAATTGAATCGAATAGAAAACCAATTTGAATTGAATCGAATAGAAAACCAATTTGAATTGAATCGAATAGGAAACCAATTTGAATTAAATTGAATTGAATATAAAACGAATTCGAATTGAATTGAAAACGAATTCGAATTGAATTGAAAACGAATTGAAATGAATTCAAATTGAATTGAAATTTGAATTGAATAGAAATGAATTTTAAACGAATTTATAAGGGAAAAATTTAATTTTGATTTGAATTGAAATGGAAGTTGAAAATGTTTTTGAAACGAATTCAAAACTATTTATATAATTCGATTTAAATAAAAATCGACGAAATATATATTATATATATTATATATATAATATAATGGCCTGAATAGAACGCGCGGCAGTTTGCGAATTTCGACCATTAACTTCGAACGGACATTACGGGAGATCCGACCGTCGGATTCTCCTAAAATCAGAACCGTTGGGTTCGTATCGAAAAGAGCTTTCTAGCGAATATTAGAAATTTGAAATCTAAAGATTGGATTTGGAGATACGTCCAAATCAAATTTGGAAAAGGTCGCTGTAAGTGCAGTTCGATGGCCATTGTTGGAAATCGACCGTACGGGCCTTGATAAAATTATTAAAAATAGTAATAATTTGTGTAAAATCATAAGAAATGATTTGGGAAAATTTGGGATGAAAACTCCATATTTGAAAAGATAAAAATAGATTTTTATCGAAATGAACTACTTTGAACTAAATTTAAAACCCAATTATTTTTAAATAAATAAATTAGATTTAAAAAGGGGTTTTAAATAATCGGAATTCCTAATATATTTGATTTGAATTGAATTAGAATTGATTTGTGGGTTTATTATGAACGGTGTTTTAAATAACACTTGTTCTTTAACCCGATAATAAATAGAATGTGATTTGGGTTTATCGTGAACTGTGTTTTAAAAGACATTAGTTCTTTAACCCAATAAAAGGAGTTTTAATGAATCTGCAATTAGATTGAAATGTGAATTTGAAATCTAAATTATCAAATTTAGAAAATGAGCGAGAATGGAGTATTACCGGTTTTGCTCCAAAGCGATAGTTAAATCTTTAATTAGATTTGAACGTGAAATGGTAATTAATTTTACCGATAACACCGTGGTGTTAGATGTGGAGTATTACCAGTTTTGCTTCATGGGATGAATAGGTTGGGATTGGGAAATAAAATAAATAATTACTTCATTGTGGTTCGCTAATCTCGACTAGTCTAGAAAACCATAATTTGGTTTGAAATGTCACCCAAAGGAAGATTAAAGGATAAATTTTAAAGAATTTATCTTGGATAAAATTAATGGGAACCTTTCCCAAAAAATGTGAATATTTAAATACCAGAATATTCAGAATTGGAATGAGGCGTATGTTGTGTTTTCTAGCACTCTTTTTAGTATACGCGGGTTGTTCGGAAAGGCCGGGTTTATACCCATTCTGAATATCTGATTCGACGATATGTCAAAGATGAAGACGGTGGTTGAAGACCGGAAGTCTTCACATCGTATGGATAATTACTGACGATCCTGATTGGGCTGTACACCCAAGAGGATGGAAATAGTTGGTGGTCGTCCAGACGTACTTGGAGATGGATGGATAAGCGAGGAAAGTGCCTCCGGTTTCGTTCAGACCCAGAACGAACTTGTAGATGGATTGTGTGTCTGACATTGGATTTTATTCTATGTTGATTGATTTTTGTTAAATATATATCTGCTTGGCGGCGGAGAATTTATTCTCTTCCTTAACGCCCTTCTCTGAGACGTACGAGCTTAGAGGTTATATATCGATAGATATCAATCGCATGGCATGAATTGCCTGTGTGGCATGCTGAGTTGCATGGATCAAGGCTTCTGTTGAAAAGCAAAGTCTTGTGGTTGATGATCAAAGCACGGCCTTTGTGGCGTAGCTTTGTGTATAACGTGAATTCGCGAGTCTCACACCTCGGTATGATTTAAAAATGGGATACGGACCGCTGGGAGAGCACAACGTTTCTTTCTAGCTATGGTGGTGTCAGTGACTTACCAGCCCTGACATTTATATACTTTTCACCTATGTGGTTGTTGGAATGCGAGGCGCCTCGATTATAGGTCTGTAAGGACCGGGAAACGTGTGTTCAGGAATTGCCAATCCTCTAACGTAAGTGAGGACCGGCCCAGCCGCATCCGGGGTTGCCCAGAGTGTGTAGTCCCGAGGAATTTGCTAGAGTCTCTCGAAGCGGAGAGGAGTTTGCCCCTTGCCTCGACTCATGACGGAAATCCAATTTCCAATACGTGTATTGCGGTTTTAATTGTAGAACTAGTATGGCGACATGATATATGGTACCCATGCCGCCTATGATTTATATTTATGATTGAAACTGATTTGACACTATACACTTATTATAGTATCAAATGATTTGTTTTAAACGTACCAAGCATGTTTGGCTATTATAAGGGAAAACCCTATCCTCCGGCTTGCGTTGCATTGTGTGATGGGACCTGGGTCTTATAATAGCTTCATTTTTCGAAAAAGCATTGCGCTGTTTTGTTATATGCACTGGTATTCTTGGGAGGAAACCCGTTCCGTGTTATACGGCGTGGTCCCTTGAATTACTCTCTTTTAAAGTAAAGTTTTAAATAACTGTTTTAGTTCTCACACCAGTCACATGACTGACCTGGAGTTTATTGTTTTAACCTAAACTCTGGGTGCCCTTATTTTCGACACGGGCAGCTAGTAGTTTAGGTTTTGCAGATTTATATTCACAGGATCCTGGTTTACAGCTGGAATGATATCCGGAAAGCTCTGTATCCGTATATCACCTTCAGTTGTGCTTTGTATTATTTTCCGCTGTTATGTAATTTATTGTAATCTCTGATATTTGTCGAATGTAATTTATTCATTTATACTCTGTATATTCTTGTATTCTGATGGAATTGTTGTAATAGCAATGAAATGTTCTTCTATTTGTGTTATGATTTGTCCTGTTCTCAAATGATCAGGGGTTTCGAACGGTCTAGATCGGTTTAACGACTGATTCGGATCGAGCGAAATTCCTTGTCGTCACAGATCTCGACGTCATTTCAGGTTCTCCACTTGTCGGGGGTATCTCTCCTCGTCATTTCAGATCCTGCAATTTGATTGTCACAAGTTATTTGATAAGTGCATCTGTGCATGTATATCATATAAATATATCAACAATTAACCATCAAGTCATCCTAACTTATAAATCTTATGCACACAATTATAACAATTGACCATTCACCATTGGTCACTCTTGCCACCTCAGAACTGAGTATGCTTCTTCTTCTGTGCAAACATTTCTAGTCCGCATATTTTATGACAACCTACAGAGGGTCCCTCGCATACCCTTTCAAGCTTCAGAACATCATCATCTCCATATCCCCTAAACCCCGATTTTCGAATGTTTCAAAAAGAAATCAATGGAGGACTCGTCACTATGCATCACTACTACTGTTCTTAAAGGACATTGGAATGTCGAAGTTGTGCATCACACATTTCAGGTGACTCTGAATCATAATTTGTGGCCTATGCGGGTACTACCCAATAACTCTTTTCTAGTATCATGTCCCTTTTACAGTAAGTGTGATCATTCGCTAATGTTGAAAGTTTTAACAAAATCTGGAGGTGTTATTTACCTGCAACCATGGTCTGATGAAGAATTTGAGCCTGAACCAGCGTTAGAAGTGGAATCATGGGCTAAAGTTGATGGCTTTCCCGAGTTCCTAATGAAGAATGTTCATGTTGTTGATAACCAAGCCCCAATGAACCAGAGGAATGATCGGTGGGTAGATTTGGAAGTAGATCAGGAATATGATTGACCAAACTATCTCACCCCTTGTCCTGATGTTGCGAGCCCGTCACATGCGGCTGCTCACTTCGGACTGGCTCTCCCACAGCCGTAAAGCCCTAACGAATCTGTTGGAAGTTCCACATCCCCGCAAATCCCTGATCTGGTATGAACTGATGCTAGTATAATGTCATTTTTTAGGTGTCTATATATGTATGTATTAAGTTAACTTTTGATGTTTTATGATACTTTTGCTGGTTTGATCTGGTATGAACTAATACGTAGTATTATGTATGACTGCTTTGTGATAGTTTTACTGCCCTGAATTGGTATGAACTGATACGTAGTATTATGTATGATTGTTTTATGTATTAATTGATACATAGTATTTTGTATGATTGCTTTATGTATGAACTGATCTGGATGCATACCTGAATTGGTAGCAAAACTGAGCAAAATATGTATGATTGCTTTATGAGCATAATATGTATGATTGATTTATGATACGCGTGTGTGTATTTTACAAAATCGAAACATTGAAATTGGTAATTTACAAAATCAAATGGAAAATACTTGTGCATGTAGCAGATTAGATACGGGTGAACGACTCGTCCGGATCAAGAAATTGGTAGTTTCCAAAGCCTCTACACAAACACACCACAGTGCAAACACATTGTAGTAAGTCATAAACATCAGTGTCTGCTGACCCATGTATAACACATAAGTTTACTCATTCACCATTTATAACATATAAGTTTACCCATATAAAAATGTTTGTGTTTGAATAATAAACTATCAAACCTTTGTTCATAAATAGAACTGTTTGCTACACATGTATCTGTATCACAAAACCTCAAGCATACAATTATATGTTAATGTAAATGAACCCAAGTTGCAAATCAATTTTGATAGTAAAAATACCCTTACCTCAAAGGTTGTTGATAACCACACACTCACCCAAATTACCGAAAACATGGTTCACATTTATGAAATCAACTTCAGGAACAATATCCAGCTCAATGTTAATCCCAAATCAATGGTCAAGTAGAAACTAATTACTCATAATATAATCTTTCACGGACTAATCATTCATAAGCAAATGGGTTATACTATGTTTGGGATGTCCACGCAACTAATTACTCATAAGCGAATGGTTTTCCAAAGTGTAACAAATGAACTAATTACTCATAATCTAATCTATATAAAGCGCAACTGATTCCCAGTGCTATCCAAACTGAACCTGAGGGAAATAACTGGCGATGTCAACGCCCTGAGCAATCAAAGCTAGAAAGCATTTCAAAGCTTCAACCTTTTTGGAATAAAATTTGCAGTCGAGGAGAGGAGCAATACTGTCGTGAATTTAGGTTTAAATTTTTGTCAATAGTAAAAAGGGGAAAAACAATTATATGATAGAGAAGAAGAACGATTTGTGACCAGATTATTTTTACATTATTTCATGAAGGGCGAAGATCGCACCAAAATTTCGTCAAAAGAATGCAATGACGTGGCTATCATTGATTGGATGATGGCTAACGTTTAGAATCATCATAACCATAGATGGTTTGAGCCGCTGGATTAATCTTGCATCTACGATTGGGGTTTTTTTATGTTGATAACACGGATCGCTGAGTTGGATTGTATATACGTAATGTTACACTTTTAACTGGTGTTGCACGTCAAAACACTAGAATTCCCACCGCAAAGATGCATTCACGTATAATGCAACAACATATGAATATTGTTGTAGATGATCAAAGAAAGCATAGTTTTCGTCACACTTTTCATGCAACGCACATAAATTAGTGTCAAATATGCCCACTTTTGTAGTAGTGTGTGTTTTGGAGATTTTCTTACCAGTTGCTTTTTTTCGGTGGTTCAACAATCTGCATTCAGCTTCCTTCATAGCTCCTGCTTCAATTTCTGCCTCTTGTTCAATTCTCTGTATATGTTCATGTGCTTTTTGTGATAGTTGTTTCCAGAGCTGCTTGGAGGTTCTAGCTCTCTTCAATCTCTGCTCGGTTTTATCTGCCTAGAGTCCTGTGTTTGCTAGTGTGTATGTGCACTATTATATGCTACTGGCTTGGAGAATTACGTTGATCTGCTCTCACTTGCCTGCTTATTGTTTGGCAAGTACTAAAGACTTTAAGAAAATAACCTAAGGGTTTAGTCATTGTGATCTTTGTGGGATTGTATTTGTTTGTATTTACCTTGTAACCGATCGCACCCTGTGTGGTGGTTGATTACAGTTTTCAATTGTTTACTTGGACTAAATGTATGTAGCAGATAAGCGGTTTGCTTAATCTCCTATCTTGTTTTGTACTCGTTATTTGCTATAATGAAAAAATGGTACGGTCCACTATAAAAACCAGCTGGCTTTGCCAAAAAAAATACTGTCTAACCAGTATCCAAAGCTATCAAATCACTGTCATAAACCTAATCTGCGAGTATGTTATGAGGAGCGGATCAAAACACAAAGTTCTGATGACTGGACAAATTATACATTCTAAAATAACCTTATATATACCGTTCGGTTATGTTTTCTTATTTATTAGGTTGTTCGAGTTATCAGCACTTAAGGCTCTATACTCACATCGTACCCATCTACTTCCCAGTATATTAACCAAATATAGTATATATGTAGTTAAACCCAACATATCAAGGTACTCCCCCATAATACTCTCCTCGCACGGTCTTCGCCGTCACGCCATGAAAGCATAAGCAACTCTCATCCTACACCGAACGATGCAGGAAATTCATATTACTACGTCACGTTACCGCACAGGACCACCATCGTATGCCACGCAAGCGAACAGATCGTTATATCTGAACACCTCGATCGAAGCAAGTCTCAACATGAAGTAATGCCCTAACGTCTACGATACACCACCTGGTGCGTGTATCTAGACCCTCACACGTACGTACTGTCTACTATACTCTGAGCCCGTATTAGGGCTGCATCCAATGCGCGAAACTCGATCAGGAGCTTTCCATATCTGTATAGGTCCGCTCAAAGGGCATATAGTACAAATATCCAGAGTATGGTCTGCATTTTCACAGTGGCTATGATCCCACGCTAACACTTCCCTGAACAAGTAAAAGACTACATCAAGAGCTAAGTGACATGCCCCTAATGAACAATCTATCATCCAATTTGGCGTGTCCCACAACCAACATCTCGATAGTAAAGATCGATGGTCTCTTGGTTTAGATCTAGTCTTTCTGTATGCCACTGACTGCCGATGATAGGTATCTGAAGATTACTATCCTTAATTTGGTCCTGACCAACCTCTCCTGAGGCTAACCATCGAATCACCCAACGCCATCCGCCATAGCCTTCTGACTGTCAAGCTACAATTACAGTCAAGGTATACTCACCGGGTGGTACCGCGCAGACCAAACCTTTGTGAGTATAGCCTGAGCGTGTACTGCAATAGAGGACCACCATGAAATATCCCACCACGTCCCTCGGAAGCCGCATGCTTCCCTCCAGTCCGGCAGAGGAAGCTAACAGAATAACAAAACAGATTAATCAGATGGATGTGCTCCTCTCGTGTCTCCAGACACCACGATGATCTACCCCGTTGGGTTCTTCACCTTCGTACATGCGGACTGGTCTAAGCGCATCACACTAACGTGTTATTAGACCTTACGTCTAATCTTTTAATTGCGTGCTTGTCTTATCTTATCTTATCGGATTGCCAATTAACTTGATTATCTACATTTTTGATTTCTATTCATGTTACCAGGTTTTCTTCGAGCCAATTATTTATCAAAGGAATGGACTCCTCTCGCTTGTTAATCCAGTAATTTAACTTAACCCGTTTTAAGTTTATTAATAAGCCAGTGACATATCATGTTATTTCCTAGATTGTAATTAACTAAATTAATCTACAACTTTTTACCATCGGATTGTGATTAACGAAAGTATTCTACAACCCCTTATTATTACCATGTCATTTATTACCCAATTACATGTTTACAAGTTACAATAACATGATTTACTTAATGTATAAATAAGTAAAATCTTCCCCAATTCTTGTATTTTCTTCTGACATGTTTACTTAATACATAATTAAGTACAACTTATTGCATTTCATAAGTCTACCTTCTTTACTCTTTCTTATTTAATCATAACCTCGTCTTACACTGCTGTCACAACTTGTTTACTTATTAACTTAGTTCTCTTAACTAAGGTTCATTAGTAAGTTCCCTTTTTCATTTATCATAACCCGTGTTATAATTTCCACTTGTCCCTAAGATAAGCCTACCTATTATATTACATTCTCATTCATATAATTAATTATAATTGGCAAAATTCCCCATTCATCATTATTCTATTTAGGTTACTTAATATGAACCAGCCTTTACTGTTGTAATCTTTCTTTAATTACCGTCATGTACATTTCCCTTATTTTAGGAAAACCTTTCACGCACCTCATCATTTTGATATACAGAAAGATATAATGATCTATTCCCACAACGCACATCGACTTAGATCCGTAGTTGCAAACTATTTTCTTTAATTTTAAGTGTGGACATATATATGCATTTTATTCGATTAATGTGCAATACGGTAAAAGAATAAATATTTCACACTAATTCTTTTTTCTTTTCTTTTTCTTGCAACTACGTTCTCACTGATTTGTAGTTTATAGAAATATATCATTTATTCCAAAATCCAACTAACTCAGTCCACTACCAATTTTGCCTTTTATTTCTGAGTTAGATATTGAATTCTTATTCCATATACTATTCATAGTTACTGTAAATTTTCTTAGGAAATTAGGCATATCAATTTCCAAGAATATATTCACGTTTAATTCAAGTTCCGCAATTTCAGTATTACGGTAATTTCCCAATTCAAATAGAAGATCTAATGGAAATAGTTTTTACACAACAGCAATGTTCTTAACATATTCAATGCAAATTTAATCTCAATTACCGCAATTTCCAATAATTTATCATGTTAAGAATTACAGGGAATGTAAATGTTAAATATATTGTTACTAAAAAGGTATAATTTAAATCCCCTCACTGACAACTTTCCAATCCTTGAATTTGATTGAGATCAGTTATTTTATGGTCTCCCTAACTAAATCTATTATTAAAATAACCACGGAGTTCCAAATCTGACACTAAAAGAAGAGGGAAAGAAAGAAAGAAACCTAAATAAATCAGATGCATAGGACTTACCTCACGTTGATTAGAAATCTGAACACCTATATTGTAGATTTACATTCTTTGTCTTCAAATCTTGAATTAGAACCCCTAAAAGCTAATATTCTAATTTCTGAAAGATTTGGAGAAGAAAGGAAATGGCAGAGTCTTAGCATTTTCTCAGAAAACATGAGTTTGAAGCTAGGCCCTGCTAGTCTATTTATAGGTGTACAGGAAATCCTGGTCTATCGCCTAAGAAGATCTAACCCAAGTGGGTCGACCCCTGTGTCGACCCACTTTAGAGGTGGGTCGACCTAAGGTCGACACATGGGTCGACCCATGTGAAGCTTGGGTCTGCCCATCTCGTGGGTCTGAATGTATTTTTCTACCGCTTAAATTTTTTATTAAAGTTAATTAATAACGATTAATTTGTTTCTTAATATAACTCATATGAATTATTATTTCTAGTTATAACTCACAATTTTGATTTAAAATTCGAATTTGTGCG
This sequence comes from Allium sativum, assembly GCA_030737875.1. Lineage (NCBI taxonomy): Eukaryota > Viridiplantae > Streptophyta > Magnoliopsida > Asparagales > Amaryllidaceae > Allium > Allium sativum. The sequence continues at coordinate 194,937,632 of CM060913.1, forward strand.
CATATATATGCATACAATCTTTTAATTATTAACTCATTAATAACTTTCCCATACGGACTTTGTTTGGTGCAAGTCATATACCAAAACGAATCATAAAATTGCCATGAACACAATGGTATATGTTTTGGGGTCTAATTCTAAAATTATAAGTTGTTAATATTTTCGTTTATTATTAATATAATCCATGAGGTGTTACGGGCACTCTCCTACCGCATCCTATATAGGAATCACCCCAAAGAATAGTAGAGAGAAGTTCTTGTAATCCAGATATTTCAATCATGACAGAATCACTATCAAAATATCTCCAGCAGCTACCTAGAGAAATTCATCAACTAGTTCTTAAGCTGTAACAACTCGGAAAAGCTGAGCCAATTTAAAAATTTTATTTTGGCAATTTTAATTAATTTTGAACATTTAAAATGAATTATTTTAAATAATAGCGACGAGAAATTTATTTTGAATAGAATTCGAACGTATATATTATATACGTTGTCGTTATAATATAAATATTTATTTATAATTATAAAAGGAATTGAAAATGGCGTGGTAGTTCGATAATTCGATTTCAAAATTCAATTGAATGTACCGGGTGCAAAATAAACCGGATTTCAGTGAAACCAAAAATATTTGAATCTAATTGAGTATATCTTTCCAACGAATCCGAAAAATCAAAATTTCATAGCGGGAATCAAATGATATGTCCAATTGAAAATTCTGAATAGTCGCTATGGAATTCTGGCCTTTTAAAATAGCCATTTTGCAAACGACCTCGGATTTCGACGAAATCACTTTTGTTGGATCCGTGATGTCAAGTTATTGTTAGATTCCAAATTTCATAATTTTTTGAATCAATATGTGAGCGTGGCAAAGTAAAACACGTTTGACCAGTTTTTGTTGATTTTAATCGACTGGAAATTGGCCATTTTTCTAACGATCTCAGAATCTGACGAAATTAGTTTTGTTAGGACCGTATCGTCAATACGAAGCTAGAAAATATTTTTTTGGAATTTTTCTTGTTAGTATGTGTCCCCAGTAAATTGAAATGTGCGTTCAAATTCAATATATAGAGTTATATTTTGATTTTGACGAAAACTGATCGAAACAGCTGAATCAGCCTACGATACATATCCCATTGTGTTCGGAATGGGGGTAATTAGCTATGGACGACAGGCGGTGGGTTTCGTTTCGAGGTCGAAAGAAAAAGTTACTTTTTAAAATTAAATAAATAAAAATATATATATATATATATATATATACTTTCCTTTAACCCCCCCTCCCCTTCACATTCTCTCTCCCGTAAAAGAAATATAAAAAAAACTCCATCGGGGAAAACCGCGATCCGCCGCTGCCCCGAACGGGTCCACCACCTCCATCGCCTCCCTCCCCTTCTCTTCCTCCACCTCTCCTTCCTTCGCCCGTTCTGCTCGAGAAAACCCACACCCCCCATCGACTGCTCAGCCCGCGCCATCCCCCAAAGACCCACGCTCCAGCCCTCCCAAAGCCCGATGCCACCATCTCCACTGGCCAGTGCGACACCCCATCACCACCGCGCGCCTGACTCCGACCTTCCCCCTCCATCTCGATCTCCTTCTCCTCCCTCAGCTCTGCTGTCGCCGTGAGCTCCAATCAACGCGCAGAAAACTCCCAGTTCGATCCGCATCCACCTGAATGGCGTTATCCGATTGTTTTGTCCATGCTTCGATGCTCGTAGATCGAGACCCTTGTCGAAAGGTGAGTTCTTTTTCTTTCCTATCTTTGAATAACATTGTTTTTTTCTCTAAAATTCGGTTTTAATCATATAAATTAAAGAATTAGATAAAGATCTGTTTTTTTTTTTTTGTAAAATAAAAGCTGAGATTTTTATTTGTTAGATTATAAAATAAAGTAGTGATTTTTATTTGTTTGAATATAAACATATGGTTTCTAGAAGGAATAAAATTATATTTTTATAAGGTAGAAGGTATAAAAATATAATCTTTACAATATATGAAGTGAAATAAAAATATAAACTTTATTTTTGTCGAGGAGTAGTGAGAATAAAGATTCGATTTTTATATAGTAGCGGTGTAAAAATAGAATTTTTACCTATATAGTAGCGGTTTAAAAATAGAATTTTTATCTATACAGTAGCGGTGTAAAAATAGAATTTTTATCTATATAGTAGCGATATAAAAATAGAATTTTTATCCATGTGGAGTGATTATAAAAATACGATTTTTATATATGTAGTGGCTACGGGCAACGAAAGTGATGAAAGGCGAGCACGGTGAAGATGTTCTACATAAGAAGAGTCATGATATTGGATTAGCTAGTCGGTGAGAACTTCTCACTCTAAATCTTGTTTTTCTAGTTAAAATATATACTAGGATGCAGACGGTGCTTAGTAGCACCCGACACCCGTCATCCACACACCATGGATGGCTTGTATGTTTGATTGTTTGTTGTGATGAAAATTGATTGTGTGATGTGTGGTGAAATAAAATATTTATATAGTTAAAAATATTTTGTCGTTAAAAATATAATTTTTAACGTGTGTTTGAATAAAATAAATATTCATTTACAAATCAGACGATTTGTTTATATACACTGATTTGACTGATACTGATTGGGATGATAAATTTTACACATCACCCAACTGCACAAATAATATTTAGTGTTTGTTGATTTGAAACCCCACACGGGTGTTGGGATGATATTTAGCGTACACTAATCCCAATTATTTAACTGTATGTCGATCGATTGGTCGACAGGTTGTGTAAGCGTTGATTATTTATATTTGATGCTTATGTAGTTGTGTGGTGCACTTTGGATGATGGTTGATTGTTTATCGTTGCTATTATATACATGTGTTGGATGGAATCCATATAATTAACGTTATATGGTAATTGATTGGGCCTCATTCCAATCGGGAAAATAATGAATATTATAAAAGAAAATTCATGTGTTGAATACAAAAATAGTCATGTGTTGACGATGTTCATGTGTTGAGTAAAATATTTTAAATAATAAAATTTACATCTTTATCATATTTAAAATTAGAACTACTTTCCAGTAGGAGTCTAATTAAAAATCAAACGATAGATACCATAATTTTATAAAATATTTTACATTACAAAAATAGTCGTGTGTTGACAGTACTCATGTGTTGAGATTAGTCGTGTGTTGAAAAAAAAAATATTCATGTGTTGAATAGAATAAATATTCATTTGTTGAATAGAATAACGAATTTATTGAAAGATATAAAGCCGTGTAGATTAGAGTTGCGCTATTTTGACATGAACGATATTTATATCGATTATATTCGTTTTTATAATGAATATAGAAAAGAAGTGATTTCATAATATAACATTTTGAAACTATTACCATTTATATAGTAATGATATGAAATATTCAATTTTGATTTGAAATTGAATATAGAGTTGAAATGGTTTTGAAAACGAATTTAAAACGATTTATAAAATACGTTTTAAAAAGGAAATCGATGAAATATAATATATATATTATACAAATAATGGCCTGAATAGAACGAGCCGCGCCGCGGCAGTTCGTGAATTTCGACCATTGACTTTGAATTGACGTTGCGGGAGATCCGACCGTCGGATTCTCCTGAAACCGGAACCGTTGGGTTCGTATCGAAAATAGCTTTCCAATGAATATTAGAAATTTGAAATCTAACAGTTGGATTTGGAATTATGTCCAAATCAAATTTGGAAAAGGTCGCTGTAAGTGCAGTTCGATGGCCATTGGTGGAAATCGATTGTACGGGCCTTGATAAAATTATTAAAAAAATTAATAATTTGTGTAAAATCATAATATGTGAATTGGAAAGAACTGGGATGAAAAACTCCATATTTGAAAGGATAAAAACAGATTTTTATCGAAATGAACTGGTTTTGAACTAGAACTAAAACCAATTTATTTTTGAAATGAATAAATTGAATTTGAATCGGTTTTGAAAATAACCAGAATTTCCAATATATATAAAGTGGAAGTGGATCTGAATCGAAATTGTCTTTGGAATATTTCGATATTGGATTTCGTGACTATACAGATATTGTTATGGGAATTTGAAAGATATATTTTATATCGTTATTTCCAATACGATATTTGTTGGTTTCAGAATTTGATATTGAATATTAGCCGGTATATTTTCTATTCAGAGCCTTGTATTTAATATCAAATATGATTTGGGTTTATCGTGAATCGTTTTTTATATGACATTGGTTCTTTAACCCAGTTAAAGGCAGGATGTTGATTTTTGAGAAGATTAAAACTAAGTGGAATTTCAATGAATCTTTAATTAGATTGAAATGTGAATTGATAATTTAAATTATCAAATCTGAAAGGTGATCGAGAATGGAGTACCACCAGTTTTGCTCCAAAGCGATAGTTAAATCTTTAATTAGATTTGAACGTGAAATGGTAATTAATTTTACCGATAATACGGCGGTGTTAGATATGGAGTATTACGAGTTTTGCTCCAGGGGATGAATAGGTTGGGATTGGGAAATAAAATAAATAATTACTTCGGTGTGGTTCACTAATCCCGACTAGTTTGAAATGATATCCGAAGGAAGATTAAAGAATAAATTTAGAAGAATTTATCTTGGATAAAATTAATGGGAACCTTTCCCTAAGAATGTGATTTTGTGAATAAAAGAACATTCAGGATTGGAATGAGGCGTTTGTTGTGTTTGTGTAACACGTGTTTATTATATACGCGGGTTATTCAGAAAGACCGGGTTTATCCCATTCTGAATAACCGATTCGACGAGATGTCGAAGATGAAGACGATGGTTGAAGAACGGAAGTCTTCACATCGTTTGGGTGATTACTGATGATCTTGATTGGGCTGTGCACCCAAGATGAGGGAAACAATTGGTGATCGTCCAGACGTACTTGGAGATGGATGGATATGCGAGGAAAGTGCCTCCAGTTTCGTTCAGACCCAGAACGAACTTGTAAATGGATTGTGTGTCTGACATTGGATTTTATTCTGTGTTGATTGATCTCTATTAAATATACATCTGTTTGGCGGCGGAGAATTTATTCTCTTGCTTAACGCCCTTCTCTGAGACGTACGAGCTCAAAGGTTTTATATCGATGGACATCAGTCACATGTATTGAATTGCCAGTGTGGCACGCGTAAGTGGCTATTGATCAAGGCTTCTGTTGAAAAGCAAAGTCTTGTGGTTGATGATCAAAGCACGGCCTGTGTGGCGCAGCTTTGTGTATAACGTGAATTTGCGAGCCTCACACCTCGGTATGAGTCAAAAACGGGATAGTGAATGCAGGGAGAGCACGACGTTTCTTTCTAGCTAGGGTGGTGTCAGTGACCTACCAGCCCTGACATTTATATACTTTTCACCTGTGTGGTTGTTGGAATGCGAGGCGCCTCGGATATTGGTCTGTAAGGACCGGGAAACGTGTGCTTAGGAATAATTAATCCTCCAAAGTTAGGTGAGGACCGGCCCTGAAGATCCAGGGATCATAGTGGGTTCCTGGGACATTTGCTAGAGTGTCTCGAATCAGAGAGGAACTTGCCCCTTGCCTCGACTAATGACGGAAATCCAATTTCCAATAAGTGATATTGCGGTTTTAATTGTAGAACTAGTATGGCGACATGATAGATGGTACCCATGCCGCCTATGATTGATATTTATGATTGAATTGTTTTGACACTATACACTTATTATAGTATCAAGTGATTTGTTTTAAACGTACCAAGCATGTTTGGCTATTATAAGGGAAAACCCTATCCTCCGGCTTGCGTTGCACTGTGTGATGGGACCTGGGTCTTATAATAGCTTCATTTTTCAAAAGAGCATTGCGCTGTTTTGTTATATGCACTACTATTCTTGGGAGGAAACCCGTTCCGTGTTATACGGCGTGGTCCCTTGAATTACTCTCTTTTAAAGTAAAGGTTTAAATAACTGTTTTAGTTCTCACGCCAGTCACATGACTGACCTGGAGTTTATTGTTTTGCCCTAAACTCTGGGTGCCCTTATTTTCGACACGGGCAGCTAGTAGTTTTGGTTTTGCAGATTTATATTCACAGGATCCTGATTTACAGCTGGAACGATGCTCGGAAAGCTCTGTATCCGTGCATTACATCTAGTTGTGCTTTTGTATTATTTTCCGCTGCGATGTATTTAAATGTAATTTAAATCTCTGATATTTGTTGAATGTAACATATTTATTCATACTCTGTATATTCTTGTATCTAATGGAATTGTTGTAATAATAATGAAATGTTCTTCCGTTTGCGATCTGATTTGTCTTGTCATCAATTCTATCCGTGCTTTCCTTCACGGGGTAGTTCGGGTTGTGCCAGTTTGGTATCAGAGCTTTGGTTTACAGAGCTCGAGAACAAGACACATTAGAACCATACGAAAGAATTCATCAGATATTGGATTAGTAATATCCAATTAGAATGACTCGTTAGAGATAGGATCAGTAGTATCCTAGAACGAGTGTGAAGAGTATATCTTTCAAATGAAAATAGATTGTTTTGAAAATTTAAACCGTTTTATACGTATTTGAATAATTATTTATTTTGAATTTGGACAATCCAATATATAAAGATTTCGCATGTACGCGTCATGAGCGTATATTCGAAGTTTTAATATACTGGATAGATATAGAATCACACTCTAGTCGCCCGGAGATGATGTTGATAATGGCCATGGCATCATCAATATTTATGTTCGTGTTTCGAAGGTGTGATTTCTATATATTTCCATTAGACTGGTGTGAGAACCAAAACATAGCTAGAATACATTGTTGTGAATTGGCATCAAAAACATGATTTTTTGTATATGTACCAAATTATGAATTGGAAACGTCAAATTCACTAATTGATTGATGTTTGTGTTGTTTGTTTATTTGTTTGATAATTTTGAACCGTTATGCCTAACTGAATCAAATATTGAATTATATTGAAAATTGGTCGCATTTGCTTGCATGTACATGTACTTACATTGAACAGGTCATAGCAAGGTGGATAGAGCAGAAGAATAAAATTGTTTGCCCGACAAATAGGTACATGTTTACCATAATTTACTGTTTTGTTTGGGTTATGATGATTTTATGAGCCGCTTGGCCTTTTCTTTTTCTTTTTGAGATCAGAAGGCATGTATGGCAATTTCGGGGTTTTCCCGGTGCTCCCGGTGCAAGGGAGGTTATGGCGAAATTTTTCAAAAATTTAGGGTGTTAGCCAAATTTTTGAACATTTGAAAGTTCTTAGAAACTGAAAAGTTGAAGAACTTAAGCTGTAACGAAAATAGTGGAAGTTGAGTTGAATTGTTAAACAACTTTCGGCTTCGTTCCTTTTTGGGGACGAAAAGTTTTAAGTGGGGGAGAATGTAACAACCCGGAAAAGCTGAGCCAATTTAAAATTTTTATTTTGGCAATTTTAATGAATTTTGAACATTTAAAATGAATTATTTTAAATAATAGCGACGAGAAATTTATTTTGAATAGAATTCGAACGTATATTGTAACGACCCAGAAAATCTGAACCAATTTAAAAATTTTAAATTGGCTAAAATAATAGATTTTAAATATTTAAAATAAATATTTTAAATAATAGAGATGAAAAGTGAGTTGAATCGACAATTGAAAACGAATATAATTAATTTTAAATTATAAACAAGGCCTGAAGAGGCGCTGTAGTTTCAAAAATTGAATTCAAATTTTGTCGGACTGTACCGGGTGCAAAACAATCCGGATTTTACTGAAACCAAAAATATTTAAATCTGTTAGTGAATACCATTCTAACGAATCTGAAAAATCAAATTTTCATAGCGGAAAGCAAAAGTTATGGCCGAATGAATTTTCAGAAGGGTCGCTATGGATTTTATATAGCCCGTGAAATTGGTCATTTTGCATACGACCTCGGAATTCGACGAAACTACTTTTGTTGGATCGGGATGTAAAGTTATTGCTAGGTTTCAAATTTCATAATTTTTGAAGCTAGTATGTGAGCGTGGCAAAGGAAAATATGTTTTGGTCAGTTACAGTTAAATTGGATCGACCAAAAATGGGCCTTTTTGCAAACGGTCTCAGAATTCGACGAAACTAGTTTTGTTGGGACCGTATCGTCAAAACATAGCTAGATTTATTTTTCTGGAAGTTTTCGAATCAGTTGTGGCCCTAGCAAATTTAAATGTACGTTCAAATTAAATATTGAATGTTTTATATTTTAATTTGAAGGGAAACTGACTGAAACAGTCGAATAGGCATACGAAACATATCCCATTGTGTTCGGAATGGGGGTAAAACGCTGGGGGCGACAGTCAGTGGGTCTCGTTTGGGGGTTGAAATAAAAAGTAAACTCTTGGAGAATAAATTAAATAAATTAATTAATATATATACACTATCTCTCCTCTATAACCCTAACGCTCAGAAATTTCCGCCGCCATATTCATTTTCGGCGATTAAAATCGCTCCAAACTTCTACCTCCCCGATCTCCCAATCCGTGTAATGAAATTCGAATTTTCAAAAGCCAAATCGAAGAGCTAGAAAGGCTCTTCAAATCAATATGGGTATTGTGGAGTTTCGTCGACTGGAGGTGGTGAATTTCATGCTCAAAACAGCCGACTTCGGGTCTGTTTTCATCGCAATGGAGGAGCTCGAACAGGGGGCTATTGAGGGTGGTCGGAGCTCCGGCTAAGGCGCGTCGGAGTGGATGGGTTGATCGGCGGCCGATGGCCCCTGGTGGCGGCGCAAGCGAAGAGAAGGTAGCGAGGGTATGGGTTCAACGGTGGGAAGAAGAGGGAGAAAGAGACCGTATTTCTTTACTGTAATGAGAATTTTATTTTATTTTTAATTAATTAATTAATGATGTATTTAATTGTTCAAATGGACAAAACCTCATATTTTTTTTGGATAAAATCAGAATTTGACGAAACGAAGTTCGTTGCGATCGTGAAGACGAGCTCTTCATTTCAGAACAGACCAGAAGTAAAACAGAGCAAATCAGAATTTCAAGCAAATTTGAATCAAAGCAGAATTCAAAAATAAAACCGACCAATGTGAGAATTCTCTCACTATAAATTTTCTTGTACAGTTATTTATATTATAACTGCATAACTGAACTTTTCACATATGTCCACAGACCATGGATGATTTATTTGATTATGTTGTGACTGTGAATTGTATATATATACGAAATGTGAAATGTGATATTTCTAATTTATAAACAATATGGAAAAACGACGATGTATAAATTATATAGTCGATGTATGAATTATATAAGCGTTGTACACCTCTTGTATAAGCGTTGTATAAGTTGTACGTTCGATGTATAAGTTGTATATGCATTGTAAAAATTATATATGTGTTGAAATAAAAGTGAATTGCTATATATAAATAAATATATATATATATATATATATATACGCCCCTCGTCCACAAACCATGGACGATATTTATTGATTGTGATTGGTGTGAAAATTGATTGATAGCGAATGGTTGTTTGGGATTGTTTGTGGTTGATATTGATTGATTGTGGTTGAAAAATACCCATTGGTGGTTGAGAAATATTTGGTTGAAACCACATAGGGTTAGTTTGTGGAAATGAAATAAATATATACATGCCGCCTGCGTGCGAACTAGATGCATGATCCCCATTGTCAAAAACCGCGAGGTTTTAAGGTAGAGCGAGGAGCCGTACTAGGGACGGTCCCGGTTTTAACTACCCTGCCGTTATGCTGCCGAAATTTTGAATAATGCTCATGTGTTTGAATTATTTTCATTTGCTAAAACTATATTTATTCATTGAATAGAAAACCTTCATGTGTTGAATCGATATTCATTCGTTGATTAGAAATTCATGTGTTGAATGGTATTCGCGTTTTAAATATAAAAATCACATTTTTATCTATATATAGAAACTATAGAAAACCTTCATGTGTTGAATCGATATTCATTCGTTGATTAGAAATTCATGTGTTGAATGGTATTCGCGTTTTAAATATAAAAATCACATTTTAATCTATATATAGAAACTATAGAAAACCTTCATGTGTTGAATCGATATTCATTCGTTGATTAGAAATTCATGTGTTGAATGGTATTCGCGTTTTAAATATAAAAATCACATTTTTATCTATATATAGAAACTATAGAAAACCTTCATGTGTTGAATCGATATTCATTCGTTGATTTGAAATTCATGTGTTGAATGGTATTCATATTTTGAAATAAATTGTTTGATAATAAAAATAACCTTTTATCGACTATATGAACTGTGTAAAATAATCTTGTTTTGAAAGAAATTGTTTTATAAGAAAAATCCTATTTTTATCACCTATACATACACTATATAAAATAATAGTGTTTTGAAATGAATTGTTATACAATAAAAATCACATTTTATTATATGCACGAATTGTTGAAATGTGAAGTGTTAAAAATAGCCACTCGTTCAAATAAACATATATGAGTTGAAATATTCATTAATTAGCTAATGATATGATTTTTGCCTATACATGCAACATTAGAATGAATGGTGTTTTTAAACCAAATGGAAATCAAATATGAAGTTGAACGGAAAATGATAAATGATAAGAACTGTATATATGTACATGCATATGTATTGAACAGGTTATAGCAAAGGGGCTAGAGAGGAGGAATAAAATTTTGTGCCCGACAAATAGGTACACATTTACTGTTTTGTTTGGGTGATGATTTTATGAGCCTATTGGCTAGCCGCTTGGCTTTTTCTTTTTCTTTTTGACATGAGACGCCCGTGTGGCTATTTGGGAATTTTCCCAACCCCTCCCGTACAAAGGAGGTTATGGCGAAATTTTCCAAAATTTTAAGGCGTTAGTGAAATAATTGAAGTGAAAACGATATCGCAATTGTTGAATGAACTATATTTATATAAATATATAAATATAAATAAAATTAAAACGAAACGAGGCCGTGCAGTTCGTATTTTGAAACCGTGATTTCAAACAACTAGTGCGGGAAATCCGACCATTGGATTTTCCCGAAACCGCAACCGTCGGGTTCGCCCTGGAAATATCTGTCCAACGGCACCAACTTTGTAAAAATCCAACGGTTGGATTGTCTGGAATGTTTAATTCAAATCTGAAGAAAAACAGCGCCAGAAACGATTATATTTATTTATATTTATAAATATAATTATATTAAATCGAATAACGACGCTGCAGTTCGTATTTTGAAATCGAAACTTCAAACGATTGTACCGGGAGATCCGACCGTCGGATTTTCCCAAAACTGGAACCGTTGGATTCGTTTTGAAAAGACCTTTCTAATGATGTAAATTTTGTGAAGATCCAACAGTTAGATTTTTAGATATGTGTAAATCAAATCTGAAGAAAAACAGCGCCACGGCCGCGTTATGGCCCGAAGTGTCGTTTTGAATAAATTGGCTATTTTAAAATAAATTAAAATAGCGATAAATCATTATAAAGTACCATAAACAATATGGAATGAAAATAAACTAAATTTGCTCGATTTATGTGGTATTTGATGGTTGAATGTGTTTGGTGTGAAAATTACATTAAAGAACAAAATTGGTGTTGTCGAATGATTTAACCATCGAAATAAATTGATTTGAAATTCTAAATATATGTGAATTATTTGAAAAGGCCGAGTTAATTCTCATTTCAAATAATTGACCGATGGTTGTAATTCGAAGATGAAGACGATGGTCGAAGACCGGAGATCTTCACCTCGTTTGGATGGTAACCGAGGTCCTGATTGGGAGGCATCCCGAAATATGGATAATGAGTGGTGATTGTCCAGACGTACGTGGTGATCGATGGGTTTGCGAGGTATTTAGTGCCTCCGGTTTCGTTCAGACCCAGAACGGACTTGTAAATGGACTGCGTGTCTGACATTGGATTTTATTCTGTGTTGATTGATCTCTATTAAATATACATCTGTTTGGCGGCGGAGAATTTATTCTTTTGCTTAACGCCCTTTTCTGAAACGTACGAGCTCAGAGGTTGTATATCGATGGACATCAGCCGCATGGCATGAATTTCCTGTGTGGCATGCTAAGATGCAGTGATCAGGGCTTCTGTTGAAAAGCAAAGTCTTGTGGTGGTGATCAAAGCACCGCCTGTGTGGCGTAGCTTTGTATATAACGTAAAATCGCGAGCCTCACACCCCGGTATGAACCAGAAACGGGAGAGGACATCAGGGAGGGCCTGCGTTTCTTTCTAGCTTGGGTGGTGTCAGTGACCTACCAGCCCTGACATTTATATACTTTTCACCTATGTGGTTGTAGCTGTTGCAAGGCGCCTCGGTTTGATCGGACGATCCGGGTCCGATGGAGTCATTCGTTGGCTCGTTTACGCCCCAAAGGGCGGAGAAACGTAGTGTTCAGGCATAATAATCCACATCGGTGGACCGGCCCTGACGATCCAAGGGCCCACCTGAGTCTGGGCCTGAGACATGGGCTAGATTGTCTCGAATTCGGTAAGGACTATCTTTTGCCTTGGTTCATGACGGAAATCCAGTTTCCAAATACGTGACTGTGCGGTTTTGATTGTATACCTATATATGGCGACATAGTGGTATGGGGCATTAATGCCGTCTATGATTGATAGTTATGATTTGAAATAGTTTTCAAAACATATAAACACTAGCAATAATATCAAATGCCTTTGTTTTATTCGTATCAAGCATATTTTGGCCGTTATAAGGTAAAACTCTATCCTCCGGTTTGCGTTGCATTGTGTGATGGGAACTGAGTCTTATAATGGCTTCATTTTTATAAAAAGCATAGCGATGTTTAAAAGAAAGATTTGTTTTAAAGCACTGGCAATCCAATGGAGTAAACCCGTTCCACGAAAGTGGTGTGGTCCTGTGATTAGCCATATTATATATGTGTTGAATTGATTTCTCATACCAGTCCCATGACTGACTCGTAGTTTGTTTCACTTTCAAACTAGGGTGCCCCTTTTTCTACACGGGCAGCCTTGTATTCAGGTTTAGCTGGTTCTTTCTGCATAGCTGGAGCTGAAGATGGATTCTATCATTTATCTCTTTTTATGTTGTTCAGCTCCTATTGTACATATTTTGTTTGTTTTCCTGTAATAACCCGGAAATTCTGAGCTAGTTTAAAATTTTTATTTTGGCAATTTTAATGAATTCTGAATATTTAAAATGAATTATTTTAAATAATATCGACGAAAATTTATTTTGAATATATTTAGAACGTATATATTTATACGCGTCGTCGTTAGAATATAAATAATTATATATAATTATAATAGAATTGAAAATGGCCATGTAGTTCGATAATTCGATTTCAAACTTCAATTGAATGTACCGGGTGCAAAACAATCCGGATTTTAGTGAAACCAAAAATCATAGGATCTAATTGATGATATCTTTCCAACGAATCCGAAAAATCGAAATTTCATAGCGGGAATCAAAAGTTATGCCCAGTTGAAAATTCAGAATAGTCGTTGTGTAAAATTACATGGCCCAAAAAGTCAAATTTTGCATATGAATGAATTTGGACTCGAAACCACTTCCATTGAGTTCAAAATGCCGTTTAGAACTCCGAAAAGTATAAGCTTCGATATATTCCGATATCCGGAATAGTGGCAATTGACAGGAGCTTTTCGGTTAACAAAACATAGCCCTTAAAAAGTGAAATTTTGCATACGAGCTCAGAATTCGACGAGATAAATTTTTATGGATTCACAATGACAAATTATTGTTGAGTTCCAAATGGCGCGTCGAACGGAGTTAATATGTGGTCGTGCGAGCTGAAACAGTTCCGGGTAAAGCGAGCAGTCATTTTACAAAGGAACATTATGGATATGACCTCAGAATTCGATTTCGTTTTTTTTATGGATTTGTATCGTCTAATAATGGTTAAATCCAAGAGGGCTTGATTTTTTGAGTTAGCATGTGAGCGTGCGAGAAGAAAAGGCGCGCCAAAATCTCATTTTTAGAGCTTATCTGAGCATTTTTGTGATTTTTTTTGAGTGGTAAAACGAACTCGGAATTCGACGAAACTTGTTTCGTTGGACTCATCTTCACGTCTACTATCTCGTGTCCGAAATCCGCGGCCATCGGAGATCGCTAGCGTTCAGGCGATACGCGAGAAACTAGCATATAATCACTTTTCCTCCTTTTCTATTTCATAAATTCACTTTTCCTCCTTCCTCCACAAAAACTCAAAAATGGCCTCCTCCTCCACCATGCCGCTGCCCCCTCCTCCACCGCCCACCACCGGCCTCCGGCGAGCCGCCGCACCCCCTCCTCCTCCTCCCGTCCTCCTCCTCTTCCTCCTCCTCTCTCTCTCCACCTCTTTCTCTCTTCAAAAGCAAAGCCCTAAGCCACCACCACCACGGGCCCCACCACCACCGCCGCCTCCCCACGCCCAATCAGGTCCGGCGCCCCCTTCCCCCTCCTCAATTCTGGCCGTGGGCCCCCCGGTCACCAAAAACCCATTTTACACTAATCGCCCGTTTTGCAAATAAGTCCCTGACCGTATTTCGCCAATAACTCCCAAACGGTGCGCTTTTGGCCAAAATCGCTCTAGACCAAAGTTGTAGAGCACGAAATTCTCTTCGATTTGGCTATATGGAACTCGTGTTTTGGTGTCCGCAGCTGCTCGGAAAACGCGCTCGAATTCTGCTGTTCAAAAGCGGTAAAATTCATGTACTTTCGCGAATTCTGGCGAATTGGAGCATTTTCGGCAAAAAGACCCTTAGGCGATAGTTGTCCGGAATGGCGCGTTTAAGCTAGAAAAAAAGATGGTGTGAAGATTGAAGCTCGTTTGCAAAGTCTAGGACCCGAACAGCGAATCCGGGCATTAGGAAAAAAGTGAGTTTTCTCCATCTTAAAGTTTCTACAGTTTTTGACATATGAAGTAAATAAAAATATGATCTTTATATTGTAGAGAGGATAAAAATCCGATTTTTAACTTATAGAAGATATAAAGATGAGATTTTTATATAATGTAGATATTAAAAATGTGATTTTTATATATGTAGTGACTACGTGCAGTGAAAGTGACAAAAGGCGAGAACGACAAGATTTTCTACATAAGAAGAGTCAAGATGATTGGATAGCTATCTGTGAGAATTTCTCACCTTTCAATTTCTTTTCTAGTTATATATATATATACTAGGATGCAGATGGTGCTTAGTAGCACCCGACACAATCGTCCACAGACCATGGACTTGTTTGTTTGGTTGCATAAATTAGTTAGATGATTTGATTTGAATTTGGTTGATTGGTGAATTTGATTGATGTGTGAATGGCGTGGGCCTTCACTAGACCGGGGATAAGGCTGGGCCTCGTCCCGTTTCTAGTATCGTGCCGTTATGCCGCCGAAATTTTCTAAAATATGTTAGAAAAATAAAAATATCATTTTATTTTGTAAATGAACTGAATAAAAATTCATGTGTTAAAATAAAATATTTTATCGTTAAAAATATAATTTTTAACGTGGAAGTGAATAAAATAAAATATTCATTTACAAACCGGACGGTTTGTTTATGTACACTGATTTGACTGACATTGATTGGTACGATAAATTTTACACATCGTCCAACTGCACAAATAAAATATGTGTTTGATTGCTTGAAACCCCACACGGGTGTTGGGATGAAATTTGAAGTTCACTCGTCCTGATTGATTAAATATGTCGATCGATTGATTGACAGGCTGTTATAAGCGTTAGATATCTATATTTGATGCTTATACAGTGTAGTGCACTTTGGTTGATGGTTGATTATTTTTCAATGCTATTATAGACGTGTGATGTATGAAAATCCATATAATTAATATTATATGGTGATTGATTGGGCCTCATTCCAATTTAGAAGATAAAGAATAATATTAAATAAAGGTTCATGTGTTGACTGTACTCATCCTTTGAGATTAGTCATGTGTTGAACGAAATATTTTAATAATAAATTTTATATCTTTATCACTATTAAATAAAGGTTCATGTGTTGACTGTACTCATCCGTTGAGATTAGTCATGTGTTGAACGAAATAATTTAACAAAAATAGTCACACGTGGACAGTACTCATTCTTTGAGATTAGTCGTGTGTTGACAAAAATAAATATTCATTTGTTGAATAGAATACTTGAAAATAGAAATATATGAAGCCGTGTTGGTTAGATTGACGCCATTTTGACGTGAACGATATTTATACCGATTTATTCATTTTAAAATGAATTGAAAACGATTTTGAAATGAAATGAATTGAAAACGATTTCGAAATGAAATGAATATAAAACGATTTCGAAATGAAATGAATTGAAAACGATTTCGAAATGAAATGAATTGAAAACGATTTCGAAATGAATTGAATTGAATCGAATAGAAAACCAATTTGAATTGAATCGAATAGAAAACGATTTCGAAATGAAATGAATTGAAAACAATTTCGAAATGAAATGAATTGAAAACGATTTCGAAATGAATTGAATATAAAACGATTTCGAAATGAAATGAATTGAAAACGATTTCGAAATGAATTGAATTGAAAACGATTTCGAAATGAATTGAATTGAAAACGATTTCGAAATGAATTGAATACAAAACCAATTTGAATTGAATTGAAAACGAATTCGAATTGAATTGGAAACAAATTGAAATGAATTCAAATTGAATTGAATAGGAATGAATTTTAAAACGAATTTATAAGGAAAAATTTCAATTTTGATTTGAATTGAAATGGAAGTTGAAATTGTTTTTGAAACGAAATTAAAACGATTTATAAAATTCGTTTTAAATAGAAATCGACGAAATACATATTATATATATTATATATATAATATAATGGCCTGAATAGAACGCGCCGCGCCGCGGCAGTTCGTGAATTTCGACCATTTATTTCAAACGGACATTACGGGAGATCCGACCGTCGGATTCTCCTAAAACCGGAACCGTTGGGTTCGTATCGAAAAGAGCTTTCTAACGAATATTATAAATTTGAAATCTAACGGTTGGATTTGGAGATACGTCCAAATCAAATTCGAAAAAGGTCGCTATAGGTGCAGTTCGATGGCCGTTGTTGGAAATCGACTGTACGGGCCTTAATAAAATTATTAAAAATAGTAATAATTTGTGTAAAATCAGAAGAAATGATTTGGGAAGATTTGGGGTGAAAAACTCCACATTTGAAAAGATAAAAATAGATTTTTATCGAGATGAACTAGATTGAACTAAATTTAAAACCCGGGTTTTTATTTTTAAATAAATAAATTAGATTTAAAAGGGGTTTTAAATAATCGGAATTCCTAATATATTTGATTTGAATTGAAATAGAATTGATTTGTGGGTTTATCGTGAACTGTGTTTTAAAACAACACTGGTTCTTTAACCCGATGATAAATAGAATGTGATTTGGGTTTGTCGTGAACGGTGTTTTAAAAGACATTAGTTCTTTAACCCAATAAAAGGAGTTTTAACGAATCTGCAATTAGGTTGAAATGTGAATCTATAATCTAAATTATCAAATTTAGAAATGAGCGAGAATGGAGTATCGCCAGTTTTGCTCCAAAGCGATAGTTAAATCTTTAATTAGATTTGAACGTGAAATGGTAATTAAATTTACCGATAACACCACGTTGTTAGATATGGAGTATTACCAGTTTTGCTTCATGGGATGAATAGGTTGGGATTGGGAAATAAAATAAATAATTACTTCGATGTGGTTCGCTAATCTCGACTAGCTTGGAAAAACCATAATTGGGTTTGAAATGACATCCAAAGGAAGGTTAAAGGATAAATTTTAAAGAACTTATCTTGGATAAAAGTAATGGGAACCTTTCCCTAAAAATGTGATTTTGTGAATAAAAGAATATTCTAAATTGGAATGAGGCGTATGTTGTGTTTATGTAACATTTGTTTTTAATATACGCGGGTTGTTCGGAAAGTCCGGGTTTACACCCATTCTGAATTAACCGATTCGACGATATGTCGAAGATGAAGACGGTGGTTGAAGACCGGAAGTCTTCACATCGTTTGGATTATTACTGACGATCCTGATTGGGCTGTACACCTAAGAGGATGGAAATAGTTGGTGGTCGTCCAGACGTACTTGGAGATGGATATGCGAGGAAAGTGCCTCCGGTTTCGTTCAGACCCAGAACGAACTTGTGAATGGATTGTGTGTCCGACATTGGATTTTATTCTGTGTTGATTGATTTCTATTAAATATACATCTGTTTGGCGGCGGAGAATTTATTCTTTTGCTTAACGCCCTTCTCTGAGACGTACGAGCTCAGAGGTTGTATATCGATGGACATCAGTCGCATGGCATGAATTGCCTGTGTGGCATACTGAGTTGCATGGATCAAGGCTTCTGTTGAAAAGCAAAGTCTTGTGGTTGATGATCAAAGCACGGCCTACGTGGCAGCTTTGTGTATAACGTGAATTCGCGAGCCTCACACCTCGGTATGAGTCAAAAACGGGATACGGACCGCTGGGAGAGCACGATGTTTCCTTCTAGCTATGGTGGTGTCAGTGACTTACCAGCCCTGACATTTATATATTTTTCACCTTTGTGGTTGTTGGAATGCGAGGCGCCTCGATATTAGGTCTGTAAGGACCGGGAAACGTGTATTCAGGAATTGCCAATCCTCTAACGTAAGTGAGGACCGGCCCAGCCGCATCCGGGGTTGCCCAGAGTGTGTAGTCCCGAGGCATTTGCTAGAGTGTCTCGAAGCGGAGAGGAGCTTTCCCCTTGCCTCGACTCATGACGGAAATCCAATTTCCAATACGAGATGTTTCGGCTTTATTTGTAGAGCCTAGTATGGCGACATAGTAGCATGGGATGCTATGCCGTCTATGATTTATATTTATGATTGAAATTGTTTTGACACTATACACTTATTATAGTATCAAATGATTTGTTTTAAACGTACCAAGCATGTTTGGCTGTTATAAGGTAAAACCCTATCCTCCGGCTTGCGTTGCATTGTGTGATGGGACCTGGGTCTTATAATAGCTTCATTTTTTGAAAAAAGCATTGCGTTGTTTATTCTATGCACTGGTATTCTTGGGAGGAAACCCGTTCCGTGCTATACGGCGTGGTCCCTTGAATTACTCTCTTTTAAAGTAAAGCTTTAAATAACTGTTTTAGTTCTCACACCAGTCACATGACTGACCTGGAGTTTATTGTTTTAACCTAAACTCTAGGTGCCCCTATTTTCCGCACGGGCAGCTTGTAGTTTTGGTTTTGCAGATTTATATTCACAGGTTCCTGGTTTGCAGCTGTAATGATATCCGGAAAGCTCTGTATCCGTATATCACCTTCAGTTGTGCTTTGTATTATTTTCCGCTGCTATGTAATTTATTGTAATCTCTGATATTTATCGAATGTAATTTATTCATTTATACTCTGTATATTCTTGTATCTGATGGAATTGTTGCAATAGCAATGAAATGTTCTTTCGTCTGCGTTCTTTTGTGTGTTGTTCTCAAAGTATCCGCTCTTTCCCTCACGGGGAAGTTACGGGTTACCACATTTGGTATCAGAGCTTTGGTTTACAGAGCTCGAGAACAAGACACATTAGAACCATACGAAAGAATTCATCAGATATTGGATTAGTAATATCCAATTAGAATGACTCGTTAAAGATAGGATCAGTAGTATCTTAGAACGAGTGTGAAGAGTATTTTTTTTCAAATGAAAACAATTTTGTTTTGAAAATTTAAATCGTTTTATACGTATTTGAATATTTATTTGTATTGAATATGGACAATCCAATATATAAAGGTTTTGTATATACGCGTCATGAACGTATATTCGAAGTTTTAATATACTGGATAGATATAGGATTACACTCTAATCGCCCGGATATGATATTGATGATAGCGATCGCATCATCAATATTTATGTTCGTGTTACGAAGGTGTAATATCTATATATTTCCATTAGACTGGTGTGAGAATCAAAGCCGATATAGTTAGAACACTTTGTTGTGATTGGCATCAAAAACAAGATTTTTTGTATATGTATCAAAATTATGAATTTGAAACTCTAATCCACTAATTGATTGATGTTTGTGTTGTTTGTTTATTTGTTTGCTAATTTTTAACCATTTTGCCTAATTGAATCAAATATTGAATTGTATTGAAAATTGGTTGCATTTGCTTGCATATACATATACTTTCATTGAACAGGTCATAGCAAGGAGGCTAGAGCAGAGAATAAAATTTGTTTGCCCGACAAATAGGTACATGTTTACTACATAATTTACTGTTTTGTTTGGGTGATGATGATTTTATGAGCCTATTGGCTAGCCGCTTGGCTTTTCTTTTTCTTTTTGAGATCAGAAGGCCTATATGGCAATTTCGGGATTTTCCCGTGGCTCCCGGTGCAGGGGAGGTATGGCGAAATTTTTCGAAAATTTAGGGTGTTAGCCAAATTTTTGAAAATTTGAAAATTCTCAGAAACTGAAAAGTTGGAGAATGGAAGCCAGATCGAACGTAGAGTTGATTAATCAAACCACTTTCGACTTTGTTCCTTTTCGGGGACGAAAAGTTTTAAGTGGGGGAGATTGTAATAACCCGGAAATTCTAAGCTAGTTTAAAAATTTTATTTTGGCAATTTTAATGAATTCTGAATATTTAAAATGAATTATTTTAAATAATATCGACGAAAATTTATTTTGAATATATTTAGAACGTATATATTTATACGCGTCGTCGTTAGAATATAAATAATTATATATAATTATAATAGAATTGAAAATGGCCCTGTAGTTCGATAATTCGATTTCAAACTTCAATTGAATGTACCGGGTGCAAAACAATCCGGATTTTAGTGAAACCAAAAATCATAGGATCTAATTGATGATATCTTTCCAACGAATCCAAAAAATCGAAATTTCATAGCGGGAATCAAAAGTTATGCCCAGTTGAAAATTCAGAATAGTCGTTGTGTAAAATTACATGGCCCAAAAAGTCAAATTTTGCATATGAATGAATTTGGACTCGAAACCACTTCCATTGAGTTCAAAATGCCGTTTAGAACTCCGAAAAGTATAAGCTTCGATATATTCCGATATCCGGAATAGTGGCAATTGACAGGAGCTTTTCGGTTAACAAAACATAGCCCTTAAAAAGTGAAATTTTGCATACGAGCTCAGAATTCGATGAGATAAATTTTTATGGATTCACAATGACAAATTATTGTTGAGTTCCAAATGACGCATCGAACGGAGTTAATATGTGGCCGTGCGAGCTGAAACAGTTCCGGGTAAAGCGAGCAGTCATTTTACAAAGGAACATTATGGATACGACCTCAGAATTCGATTTCATTTTTTTTTATGGATTCGTATCGTCTAATAATGGTTAAATCCAAGAGGGCTTGATTTTTTGAGTTAGCATGTGAGCGTGCGAGAAGAAAAGGTGCGCCAAAATCACATTTTTAGAGCTTATCTGAGCATTTTTGTGATTTTTTTTGAATGGTCAAACGAACTCGGAATTCGACGAAACTTGTTTCGTTGGACTCATCTTCACGTCTACTATCTCGTGTCCGAAATCCGCGGCCATCGAAGATCGCTAGCGTTCAGGCGATACGCGAGAAACTAGCATATAATCACTTTTCCTCCTTTTCTATTTCATAAATTCACTTTTCCTCCTTCCTCCACAAAAACTCAAAAATGGCCTCCTCCTCCACCATGCCGCTGCCCCCTCCTCCTCCGCCCACCACCGGCCTCCGGCGAGCCGCCGCACCCCCTCCTCCTCCTCCCCTCCTCCTCCTCTTCCTCCTCCTCTCTCTCTCCTCCTCTTTCTCTCTTCAAATGCAAAGCCCTAAGCCACCACCACCACCACGGGCCCCACCACCACCGCCGCCGCCCCTTAGCCGCCTCCCCATGCCCAATCAGGTCCGGCGCCCCCTTCCCCCTCCTCAATTCCGGCCGTGGGCCCCCCGGTCACCAAAAACCCATTTTACACTAATCGCCCGTTTTGCAAATAAGTCCCTGACCGTATTTCACCAATAACTCCCAAACGGTGCGCTTTTGGCCAAAGTCCCTCTAGACAAAGTTGTAGAGCACGAAATTCTCTTCGATTTGGCTATATGGAAGTCGTGTTTTGGAGTTCGGAGCTGCTCGGAAAACGCGTTCGAAGTCTGCTGTTCAAAAGCGGTAAAATTTGTGTACTTTCGCGAATTCTGGCGTATTGGAGCATTTTCGGCAAAAAGACCCAGGCGAAAGTTGTCCGGAATGGCGTGTTTAAGCTAGAAAAAAAGATGGTGTGAAGATTGAAGCTCGTTTGCAAAGTCTAGGATCCGAACAGCGAATCCGAACATTAAAAAAAAGTGAGTTTTCTCCATCTTAAAGCTTCTACAGTTTTTGACATATGAAGTAAATAAAAATATGATCTTTATATTGTAGAGAGGAAAAAAATCTGATTTTTAACTTATAGAAGATATAAAGATGAGATTTTTATATAATGTAGATATTAAAAATGTGATTTTTATATATGTAGTGACTACGTGCAGTGAAAGTGACAAATGGCGAGAACGACAAGATTTTCTACATAAGAAGAGTCAAGATGATTGGATATCTATCTGTGAGAATTTCTCACCTTCAATTTCTTTTTTAGTTATATATATATATACTAGGATGCAGACGGTGCTTAGTAGCACCCGACACAATCGTCCACAGACCATGGACTTGTTTGTTTGGTTGCATAAATTAGTTAGATGATTTGATTTGAATTTGGTTGATTGGTGAATTTGATTGATGTGTGAATGGCGTGGGCCTTCACTAGACCGGGGATAAGGCTGGGCCTCGTCCCGTTTCTAGTATCGTGCCGTTATGCCGCCGAAATTTTCTAAAATATGTTAGAAAAATAAAAATATCATTATATTTTGTAAATGAACTGAATAAAAATTCATGTGTTAAAATAAAATATTTTATCGTTAAAAATATAATTTTTAACGTGGAAGTGAATAAAATAAAATATTCATTTACAAACCGGACGGTTTGTTTATGTACACTGATTTGACTGACATTGATTGGGACGATAAATTTTACACATCGCCCAACTGCACAAATAAAATATGTGTTTGATTGCTTGAAACCCCACACGGGTGTTGGGATGAAATTTGAAGTTCACTCATCCTGATTGATTAAATATGTCGATCGATTGATTGATAGGCTGTTATAAGCGTTAGATATCTATATTTGATGCTTATACAGTGTAGTGCACTTTGGTTGATGGTTGATTATTTTTCAATGCTATTATAGACGTGTGATATATGAAAATCCATATAATTAATATTATATGGGGATTGATTGGGCCTCATTCCAATTTAGAAGATAAAGAATAATATTAAATAAAGGTTCATGTGTTGACTGTACTCATCTGTTGAGATTAGTCATGTGTTGAACGAAATATTTTAATAATAAATTTAATATCTTTATCACTATTAAATAAAGGTTCATGTGTTGACTGTACTCATCCGTTGAGATTAGTCATGTGTTGAACGAAATAATTTAACAAAAATAGTCACACGTGGACAGTACTAATTCTTTGAGATTAGTCGTGTGTTGACAAAAATAAATATTCATTTGTTGAACAGAATACTTGAAAATAGAAATATATGAAGCCGTGCTGGTTAGATTGACGCCATTTTGACGTGAACGATATTTATACCGATTTATTCATTTTAAAATGAATTGAAAACGATTTCGAAATGAAATGAATTGAAAACGATTTCGAAATGAAATGAATTGAAAACGATTTCGAAATGAAATGAATTGAAAACGATTTCGAAATAAATTGAATTGAATCGAATAGAAAACCAATTTGAATTGAATCGAATAGAAAACGATTTCGAAATGAAATGAATTGAAAACGATTTCGAAATGAATTGAATTGAAAACGATATCGAAATGAAATGAATTGAAAACGATTTCGAAATGAAATGAATTGAAAACGATTTCGAAATGAATTGAATATAAAACGATTTCGAAATGAAATGAATTGAAAACGATTTCGAAATGAATTGAATTGAAAACGATTTCGAAATGAATTGAATTGAAAACGATTTCGAAATGAATTGAATACAAAACCATTTCGAAATGAATTGAAAACGAATTCGAATTGAATTGGAAACAAATTGAAATGAATTCAAATTGAATTGAATAGGAATGAATTTTAAAACGAATTTATAAGGAAAAATTTCAATTTTGATTTGAATTGAAATGGAAGTTGAAATTGTTTTTGAAACGAAATTAAAACGATTTATAAAATTCGTTTTAAATAGAAATCGATGAAATATATATTATATATATTATATATATAATATAATGGCCTGAATAGAACGCGCCGCACCGCGGTAGTTCGTGAATTTCGACCATTTATTTCAAACGGACATTACGGGAGATCCGACCGTCGGATTCTCCTAAAACCGGAACCGTTGGGTTCGTATCGAAAAGAGCTTTCTAACGAATATTATAAATTTGAAATCTAACGGTTGGATTTGGAGATACGTCCAAATCAAATTCGAAAAAGGTCGCTATAGGTGCAGTTCGATGGCCGTTGTTGGAAATCGACTGTACGGGCCTTGATAAAATTATTAAAAATAGTAATAATTTGTGTAAAATCAGAAGAAATGATTTTGGAAGATTTGGGGTGAAAAACTCCATATTTGAAAAGATAAAAATAGATTTTTATCGAGATGAACTAGATTGAACTAAATTTAAAACCCGGGTTTTTATTTTTAAATAAATAAATTAGATTTAAAAAGGGGTTTAAATAATCGGAATTCCTAATATATTTGATTTGAATTGAACTAGAATTGATTTGTGGGTTTATCGTGAACTGTGTTTTAAAACAACACTGGTTCTTTAACCCGATGATAAATAGAATGTGATTTGGGTCTGTCGTGAACGGTGTTTTAAAAGACATTAGTTCTTTAACCCAATAAAAGGAGTTTTAACGAATCTGCAATTAGGTTGAAATGTGAATCTATAATCTAAATTATCAAATTTAGAAATGAGCGAGAATGGATTATCGCCAGTTTTGCTCCAAAGCGATAGTTAAATCTTTAATTAGATTTGAACGTGAAATGGTAATTAAATTTACCGATAACACCACGTTGTTAGATATGGAGTATTAGCAGTTTTGCTTCATGGGATGAATAGGTTGGGATTGGGAAATAAAATAAATAATTACTTCGATGTGGTTCGCTAATCTCGACTAGCTTGGAAAAACCATAATTGGGTTTGAAATGACATCCAAAGGAAGATTAAAGGATAAATTTTAAAGAATTTATCTTGGATAAAATTAATGGGAACCTTTCCCTAAAAATGTGATTTTGTGAATAAAAGAATATTCTGAATTGGAATGAGGCTTATGTTGTGTTTATGTAACATTTGTTTTTAATATACGCGGGTTGTTCGGAAAGTCCGGGTTTACACCCATTCTGAATTAACCGATTCGACGATATGTCGAAGATGAAGACGGTGGTTGAAGACCGGAAGTCTTCACATCGTTTGGATTATAACTGACGATCCTGATTGGGCTGTACACCTAAGAGGATGGAAATAGTTGGTGGTCGTCCAGACGTACTTGGAGATGGATGGATATGCAAGGAAAGGGCCTCCGGTTTCGTTCAGACCCAGAACGAACTTGTGAATGGATTGTGTGTCTGACATTTGATTTTATTCTGTGTTGATTGATTTCTGTTAAATATACATCTGTTTGGCGGCGGAGAATTTATTCTTTTGCTTAACGCCCTTCTCTGAGACGTACGAGCTCAGAGGTTGTATATCGATGGACATCAGTCGCATGGCATGAATTGCCTTTGTGGCATACTGAGTTGCATGGATCAAGGCTTCTGTTGAAAAGCAAAGTCTTGTGGTTGATGATCAAAGCACGGCCTACGTGGCAGCTTTGTGTATAACGTGAATTCGCGAGCCTCAAACCACGGTATGAGTCAAAAACGGGATACGGACAGCTGGGAGAGCACGACGTTTCCTTCTAGCTATGGTGGTGTCAGTGACTTACCAGCCCTGACATTTATATACTTTTCACCTTTGTGGTTGTTGGAATGCGAGGCGCCTCGATATTAGGGCTGTAAGGACCGGGAAACGTGTGTTCAGGAATTTCCAATCCTCTAACGTAAGTGAGGACCGGCCCAGCCGCATCCGGGGTTGCCCAGAGTGT
The DNA here is from genome assembly GCA_030737875.1 of Allium sativum. Lineage (NCBI taxonomy): Eukaryota > Viridiplantae > Streptophyta > Magnoliopsida > Asparagales > Amaryllidaceae > Allium > Allium sativum. The sequence continues at coordinate 194,963,783 of CM060913.1, forward strand.
GTAGTCCCGAGGCATTTGCTAGAGTGTCTCGAAGCGGAGAGGAGCTTGCCCCTTGCCTCGACTCATGACGGAAATCCAATTTCCAATACGAGATGTTTCGGCTTTATTTGTAGAGCCTAGTATGGCGACATAGTAGCATGGGATGCTATGCCGTCTATGATTTATATTTATGATTGAAATTGTTTTGACACTATACACTTATTATAGTATCAAATGATTTGTTTTAAACGTACCAAGCATGTTTGGCTGTTATAAGGTAAAACCCTATCCTCCGGCTTGCGTTGCATTGTGTGATGGGACCTGGGTCTTATAATAGCTTCATTTTTTGAAAAAAGCATTGCGTTGTTTATTCTATGCACTGGTATTCTTGGGAGGAAACCCGTTCCGTGCTATACGGCGTGGTCCCTTGAATTACTCTCTTTTAAAGTAAAGCTTTAAATAACTGTTTTAGTTCTCACACCAGTCACATGACTGACCTGGAGTTTATTGTTTTAACCTAAACTCTGGGTGCCCCTATTTTCCGCATGGGCAGCTAGTAGTTTTGGTTTTGCAGATTTATATTCACAGGATCCTGGTTTGCAGCTGGAATGATATCCGGAAAGCTCTGTATCTGTATATCACCTTCAGTTGTGCTTTGTATTATTTTCCGCTGCTATGTAATTTATTGTAATCTCTGATATTTATCGAATGTAATTTATTCATTTATACTCTGTATATTCTTGTATCTGATGGAATTGTTGTAATAGCAATGAAATGTTCTTTCGTCTGCGTTCATTTGTGTGTTGTTCTCAAAGTATCCACTCTTTCCCTCACGGGGAAGTTACGGGTTACCACATTTCCGCTGTAGACATTTATGTATAGCTGAACTGTATTTGTACTAAGTATGATCTTGTATACTGTGTAACTCTGATGATTACTTTTATCCAGTGTATTCTATTGTTCATTATCTGGTGTATTTACTTAATTCTGTTCTGTTATTATCTGTTTTTGTGTTATATTCCAAAGATAACCCTTGTCTCCGTCAGTACGGGGTTTGGGGTCGTCACAACGTGGTATCAGAGCTTTGGTTAAGCTTAGTGCTGGAATATAACATATTAACGAACTCGTCAGAGATAGAACCAGTAGTGTTCTAGGACGGGTAACTCAATACAGATAGGATCAGTAATATCCTAGTATCAGTAAAGCAGAATCAGAACAACTCGTTAGAGATGGGGTCAGAAGTGCCCCAGAACGAGTCGAGGGTAATATGTTTTTAAATAACGTATTTGTGATTATATTTATAGTCTGGTTTTAGAAATATAATTTTTGAATATATAAAAGATATATATTTGAAAAGTTAAAAACAAATTGATTGTTGTTTGTGTTGTGTGATTGTAGATTTATCAAACCATTTTCGACTTTGTTCCTTTTCGGGGACGAAAAGTTTTAAGTGGGGGAGATTGTAACGACCCAGAAAATCTGAACCAATTTAAAATTTTTAAATTGGCTAAAATAATGGATTTTAAATATTTAAAATAAATATTTTAAATAATAGAGATGAAAAGTGAGTTGAATCGACAATTGAAAACGAATATAATTAATTTTAAATTATAAACAAGGCCTGAAGAGGCGATGTAGTTTCAAAAATTGAATTCAAACTTTGTCGGACTGTACCGGGTGCAAAACAATCCGGATTTTAGTGAAACCAAAAATATTTAAATCTGTTAGTGAATACCTTTCTAACGAATCTGAAAAATCAAATTTTCATAGCGGAAAGCAAAAGTTATGGCCGAATAAATTTTCAGAAGGGTCGCTATGGATTTTATATAGCCCGTGAAATTGGCCATTTTGCATACGACCTCGGAATTCGACGAAACTACTTTTGTTGGATCCGGGATGTAAAGTTATTGCTAGGTTTCAAATTCCATAATTTTGAAGCTAGTATGTGAGCATGGCAAAGGAAAATGTGTTTTGGTCAATTATAGTTAAATTGGATCGACCAAAAATGGGCCTTTTTGCAAACGGTCTCAGAATTCGACGAAACTAGTTTTGTTGGGACCGTATCGTCAAAACATAGCTAGATTTATTTTTCTGGAATTTTTCGAATCAGTTGTGGCCCTAGCAAATTGAAATGTATGTTCAAATTAAATATTGAATGTTTTATATTTTAATTTGAACGGAAACTGACTGAAACAGTCGAATGGGCCTACGAAACATATCCCATTGTGTTCGGAATGGGGGTAAAACGCTAGGGGCGACAGTCGGTGGGTCTCGTTTGTGGGTTGAAATAAAAAGTAAACTCTTGGAGAATAAATTAAATAAATTAATTAATATATATACACTATCTCTCCTCTATAACCCTAACGCTCAGAAATTTCCGCCGCCATATTCATTTTCGGCGATTAAAATCGCTCCAAACTTCTACCTCCCTGATCTCCCAATTCGTGTAATGAAATTCGAATTTTCAAAAGCCAAATCGAAGAGCTAGAAAGGCTCTTCAAATCAATATGGGTATTGTGGAGTTTTGTCGACTGGAGGTGGCGAATTTCATGCTCAAAACAGCCGACTTCGGGTCCGTTTTCTTCGCGATGGAGGAGCTCGAACAGGGGGCTATTGAAGGTGGTCGGAGCTCCGGCCAAGGCGCGTCGAAGAGGATGGGTTGATCGGCGGCCGATGGCCCCTGGTGGCGGTGCAAGCGAAGAGAAGGTAGCGAGGGTATGGGTTCAACGGTGGGAAGAAGAGGGAGAAAGTGACCGTATTTTTTTACTGTAATGAGAATTTTAATTTTTTTTAATTAATTAATTAATGATGTATTTAATTGTTCACATGGACAAAACCTCATATTTTTTTTGGATAAAATCAGAATTTGACGAAACGAAGTTCGTTGCGATCGTGAAGACGAGCTCTTCATTTCAGAACAGACCAGAAGTAAAACAGAGCAAATCAGAATTTCAAGCAAATTTGAATCAAAGCAGAATTCAAAAATAAAACCGACCAATGTGAGAATTCTCTCACTATAAATTTTCTTGTACAGTTATTTATATTATAACTGCATAACTGAACTGTTCACATACGTCCACAGACCATGGATGATTTATTTGATTATGTTGTGACTGTGAATTGTATATATATACGAAATGTGAAATGTGAGATTTCTAATTTATAAACAATATGGAAAAACGACGATGTATAAATTATATAGTCGATGTATGAATTATATAAGCGTTGTACACCTCTTGTATAAGCGTTGTATAAGTTGTACGTTCGATGTATAAGTTGTATATGCGTTGTAAAAATTATATATGTGTTGAAATAAAAGTGAATTGCTATATATATATATATATATATATATACACGCCCCTCGTCCACAAACCATGGACGATATTTATTGATTGTGATTGGTGTGAAAATTGATTGATAGCGAATGGTTGTTTGGGATTGTTTGTAGTTGATATTGATTGATTGTGGTTGAAAAATACCTGTTGGTGGTTGAGAAATATTTGGTTGAAACCACATAGGGTTAGTTTGTGGAAATGAAATAAATATATACATGCCGCCTGCGTGCGAACTAGATGCATGATCCCCATTGTCAAAAACCGCGATGTTTTAAGGTAGAGCGAGGAGCCGTACTAGGGACGGTCCCGGTTTTAACTACCCTGCCGTTATGCTGCCGAAATTTTGAATAATGCTCATGTGTTTGAATTATTTTCATTTGCTAAAACTATATTTATTCATTGAATAGAAAACCTTCATGTGTTGAATCGATATTCATTCGTTGATTAGAAATTCATGTGTTGAATGGTATTCGCGTTTTAAATATAAAAATCACATTTTTATCTATATATAGAAACTATAGAAAACCTTCATGTGTTGAATCGATATTCATTCGTTGATTAGAAATTCATGTGTTGAATGGTATTCGCGTTTTAAATATAAAAATCGCATTTTTATCTATATATAGAAACTATAGAAAACTTTCATGTGTTGAATCGATATTCATTCGTTGATTAGAAATTCATGTGTTGAATGGTATTCGCGTTTTAAATATAAAAATCACATTTTTATCTATATATAGAAACTATAGAAAACCTTCATGTGTTGAATCGATATTCATTCGTTGATTTGAAATTCATGTGTTGAATGGTATTCATATTTTGAAATAAATTGTTTGATAATAAAAATAACCTTTTATCGACTATATGAACTATGTAAAATAATCTCGTTTTGAAAGAAATTGTTTTATAAGAAAATTCCTATTTTTATCACCTATACATACACTATATAAAATAATAGTGTTTTGAAATGAATTGTTATACAATAAAAATCACATTTTATTATATGCACGAATTGTTGAAATGTGAAGTGTTAAAAATAGCCACTCATTCAAATAAACATATATGAGTTGAAATATTCATTAATTAGCTAATGATATGATTTTTGCCTATACATGCAACATTAGAATGAATGGTGTTTTTAAACCAAATGGAAATCAAATATGAAGTTGAACGGAAAATGATAAATGATAAGAACTGTATATATGTACATGCATATTTATTGAACAGGTTATAGCAAAGGGGCTAGAGAGGAGGAATAAAATTTTGTGTCCGACAAATAGGTACACATTTACTGTTTTGTTTGGGTGATGATTTTATGAGCCTGTTGGCTAGCCGCTTGGCTTTTTCTTTTTCTTTTTGACATGAGACGCCCATGTGGCTATTTGGGAATTTTCCCAGCCCCTCCCGTACAAAGGAGGTTATGGCGAAATTTTCCAAAATTTTAAGGCGTTAGTGAAATAATTGAAGTGAAAACGATATCGCAATTGTTGAATGAACTATATTTATATAAATATATAAATATAAATAAAATTAAAACGAAACGAGGCCGTGCAGTTCGTATTTTGAAACCGTGATTTCAAACAACTAGTGCGGGAAATCCGACCATTGGATTTTCCCGAAACCGCAACCGTCGGGTTCGCCTTGGAAATATCTTTCCAACGGCACCAACTTTGTAAAAATCCAACGGTTGGATTGTCTGGAAGGTTTAATTCAAATCTGAAGAAAAACAGCCCCAGAAACGATTATATTTATTTATATTTATAAATATAATTATATTAAATCGAATAACGACGCTGTAGTTCGTATTTTGAAATCGAAACTTCAAACGATTGTACCGGGAGATCCGACCGTCGGATTTTCCCGAAACTGGAACCGTTGGATTCGTTTTGAAAAGACCTTTCTAATGATGTAAATATTGTGAAGATCCAACGGTTAGATTTTCAGATATGTGTAAATCAAATCTGAAGAAAAACAGCGCCACGGCCGCGTTATGGCCCGAAGCGTCGTTTTGAATAAATTGGCTATTTTAAAATAAATTAAAATAGCAATAAATCATTATAAAGTACCATAAACAATATGGAATGAAAATAAACTAAATTTGCTCGATTTATGTGGTATTTGATGGATGAATGTGTTTGGTGTGAAAATTACATTAAAGAACAAAATTGGTGTTGTCGAATGATTTAACCATCGAAATAAATTGATTTGAAATTCTAAATATACGCGAATTATTTGAAAAGGCCGAGTTAATTCTCATTTCAAATAATTGACTGACGGTTGTAATTCGAAGATGAAGACGATGGTCGAAGACCGGAGATCTTCACCTCGTTTGGATGGTAACCGAGGTCCTGATTGGGAGGCATCCCGAAATATGGATAATGAGTGGTGATCGTCCAGACGTACGTGGTGATCGATGGGTTTGCGAGGTATTTAGTGCCTCCGGTTTCGTTCAGACCCAGAACAGACTTGTAAATGGACTGCGTGTCTGACATTGGATTTTATTCTGTGTTGATTGATCTCTATTAGATATACATCTGTTTGGCGGCGGAGAATTTATTCTTTTGCTTAACGCCCTTCTCTGAAACGTACGAGCTCAGAGGTTGTATATCGATGGACATCAGCCGCATGGCATGAATTGCCTGTGTGGCATGCTAAGATGCAGTGATCAGGGCTTCTGTTGAAAAGCAAAGTCTTGTGGTGGTGATCAAAGCACCGCCTGTGTGGCGTAGCTTTGTATATAATGTAAAATCGCGAGCCTCACACCCCGGTATGAACCAGAAACGGGAGAGGACATCAGGGAGGGCCTGCGTTTCTTTCTAGCTAGGGTGGTGTCAGTGACCTACCAGCCCTGACATTTATATACTTTTCACCTATGTGGTTGTTGCTATTGCGAGGCGCCTCGGTTTGATCGGACGATCCGGGTCCGATGGGGTCATTCGTTGGCTCGTTTACGCCCCCAAAGGGCGGAGAAACGTAGTGTTCAGGCATAATAATCCACATCGGTGGACCGGCCCTGACGATCCAAGGGCCCACCTGAGTCTGGGCCTGAGACATGGGCTAGATTGTCTCGAATTCGGTAAGGACTATCTTTTGCCTTGGTTCATGACGGAAATCCAGTTTCCAAATACGTGACTGTGCGGTTTTGATTGTATACCTATATAAGGCGACATAGTGGTATGGGGCATTAATGCCGTCTATGATTGATAGTTATGATTTGAAATAGTTTTCAAAACATATAAACACTAGCAATAATATCAAATGCCTTTGTTTTATTCGTATCAAGCATATTTTGGCCGTTATAAGGTAAAACTCTATCCTCCGGCTTGCGTTGCATTGTGTGATGGGAACTGAGTCTTATAATGGCTTCATTTTTATAAAAAGCATAGCGATGTTTAAAAGAAAGATTTGTTTTAAAGCACTGGCAATCCAATGGAGTAAACCCGTTCCACGAAAGTGGCGTGGTCCTGTGATTAGCCATATTATATATGTGTTGAATAGATTTCTCATACCAGTCCCATGACTGACTCGTAGTTTGTTTCACTTTCAAACTTGGGTGCCCCTCTTTCTACACGGGCAGCCTTGTATTCAGGTTTAGCTGGTTCTTTCTGGATAGCTGGAGCTGAAGATGGATTCTATCATTTATCTCTTTTTATGTTGTTCAGCTCCTATTGTACATATTTTGTTTGTTTTCCGCTGTAGACATTTATGTATAGCTGAACTGTATTTGTACTAAGTATGATCCTGTATACTGTGTAACTCTGATGATTACTTTTATCCAGTGTATTCTATTGTTCATTATCTGGTGTATTTACTTAATTCTGTTCTGCTATTATCTGTTTTTCCAAAGATAACCCTTGTCTCCGTCAGTACGGGGTTTGGGTTCGTCTCATATATATTATATACTTCGTCGTTAGAATATAAATATTTATTTACAATAATAAAAGGAATTGAAAATGGCGCGGTAGTTCGATAATTCGATTTCAAAATTCAATTGGATGAACCGAGTGCAAAATAAACCGGATTTCAGTGAAACCAAAAATATTTGAATCTAATTGAGTATATCTTTAAAATGAATCCGAAAAATCAAAATTTCTTAGCGGGAATCAAAAGATATGTCCAGTTGAAAATTCTGAATAGTCGATATGGAATTCTGGCCTTTAAAAATAGCCATTTTGCAAATAACCTCGGATTTCGACGAAACCACTTTTGTTGGATCCGTGATGTCAAGTTATTGCTAGATTCCAAATTTCATAATTTTTCGAATCAATATGTGAGCGTGACAAAGTAAAACGCGTTTGACCAGTTTCAGTTGATTTTAATCGACTGGAAATTGGCCATTTTTCTAAAGGTCTCAGAATCTGACGAAATCAGTTTTGTTAGGACCGTATCGTCAATACGAAGCTATAAAATATTTTTCTGGAATTTTTCTTGTTAGTATGTGTCCCCAGTAAATTTAAATGTGCGTTCAAATTCAATATATATAGAGTTATATTTTGATTTTGATGAAAACTGATCGAAACAGCTGAATCAGCCTACGATATATATCCCATTGTGTTCGGAATAGGGGTAATTAGCTATGGACGACAGGCGGTGGGTTTCGTTTCGAGGTCGAAAGAGAAAGTTACTTTTTAAAATTAAATAAATAAATATATATATACTTTCCTTTAACACCCCCCCCCCTCCCCTTCACATTCTCTCTCCCATAAAAGAAATAAAAAAAACTCCATCGCGGAAAACCGCGATCCGCCGCCGCCCCGAACGGGTCCATCGCCTCCCTCCCCTTCTCTTCCTCCACCTCTCCTTCCATCGCCCTTTCTGCTCGAGAAAACCCACACCCCCCGTCGACTGCTTAGCCCGCGCCATCCCCCAAAGACCCACGCTCCAGCCCACCCAAAGCCCGATACCACCACCTCTACTGGCCAGCGCGACACCCCATCACCACCGTGCGCCTGACTCCGACCTTCCCCCTCCATCTCGATCTCCTTCTCCTGCATCAGCTCTGCTGTCGCCGTGAGCTCCAATCAACACGCAGAAAACTCCCAGTTCGATCCGCATCCACCTGAATGGCGCTATCCGATTGTTTTGTCCATGCTTCGATGCTCGTAGATCGAGACCCTTGTCGAAAGGTGAGTTCTTTTTATTTTCTGTCTTTGAATAACATTGTTTTTCTCTAAAATTCTGTTTTAATCATATAAATTAAAGAATTAGATAAAGATCTGGTTTTTTTTTGTAAAATAAAAGCTGAGATTTTTATTTGTTAGATTATAAAATAAAGTAGTGATTTTTATTTGTTTGAATATAAACATATGGTTTTTAGAAGGAATAAAATTATATTTTTATAAGGTAGAAGGTATAAAAATATAATCTTTACAATATATGAAGTGAAATAAAAATATAAACTTTATTTTTGTCGAGGAGTAGTGAGAATAAAGATTCGATTTTTATATAGTAGCGGTGTTAGAATTTTTATCTATATAGTAGCGGTGTAAAAATAGAATTTTTATCTATATAGTAGCGATATAAAAATAGAATTTTTATCCATGTGGAGTGATTATAAAAATATGATTTTTATATACATAGCAACAATATAAAAATATGATTTTTATATATGTAGTGGCTACGGGCAACGAAAGTGATGAAAGGCGAGCACGGTGAAGATGTTCTACATAAGAAGAGTCGTGATATTGGATTAGTTAATCGGTGAGAACTTCTCACTCTAAATCTTGTTTTTCTAGTTAAAATATATACTAGGATGCAGACGGTGCTTAGTAGCACCCAACACCCGTCATCCACAGACCATGGATGGCTTGTACATTTGATTGTTTGTTGTGATGAACATTGATTGTGTGATGTGTTGTGAAATAAAATATTTATATAGTTAAAAATATTTTGTCGTTAAAAATATAATTTTTAACGTGTGTGTGAATAAAATAAATATTCATTTACAAATCAGACGATTTGTTTATATACATTGATTTGACTGATATTGATTGGGATGATAAATTTTACACATCACCCAACTGCACAAATAATATTCAGTGTTTGTTGATTTGAAACCCCACACGGGTGTTGGGATGATATTTGGCGTACACTAATCCCAATTATTTAACTATATGTCGATCGATTGGTCGACAGGCGGTGTTAGCGTTGATTATTTATATTTGATGCTTATGCAGTTGTGTGGTGCACTTTGGATGATGGTTGATTGTTTATCGTTGCTATTATAAACATGTGTTGGATGGAATCCATATAATTAACGTTATATGGTAATTGATTGGGCCTCATTCCAATCGGGAAAATAATGAATATTATAAAAGAAAATTCATGTGTTGAATACAAAAATAGTCATGTGTTGACGATGTTCATGTGTTGAGTAAAATATTTTAAATAATAAAATTTACAACTTTATCATATTTAAAATTAGAACTACTTTCCAATAGGAGTCTAATTAAAAATCAAACGATACATACCATAATTTTATAAAATATTTTACATAACAAAAATAGTCGTGTTGACAGTACTCATGTGTTGAGATTAGTCGTGTGTTGAAAAAAAATATTCATGTGTTGAATAGAATAAATATTCATTTGTTGAATAGAATAACGAATTTATTGAAAGATATAAAGCCGTGTAGATTTGAGTTGCGCTATTTTGACGTGAACGATATTTATATCGATTATATTCGTTTTTATAATGAATATAGTAAAGAAGTGATTTCACAATATAACATTTTGAAACTATTACCATTTATATAGTAATGATATGAAATATTCAATTTTGATTTGAAATTGAATATAGATTTGAAATGATTTTGAAAACGAATTTAAAACGATTTATAAAATATGTTTTAAAAAGGAAATCGATGAAATATAATATATATATATATATAATATAAATAATGGCCTGAATAGAACGCGCCGCGCCGCGGCAGTTCGTGAATTTCGACCATTGACTTCGAATTGACGTTGCGGGAGATCCGTCCGTCGGATTCTCCTGAAACAGGAACCGTTGGGTTCGTATCGAAAATAGCTTTCCAATGAATATTAGAAATTTGAAATCTAACGGTTGGATTTGGAATTATGTCCAAATCAAATTTGGAAAAGGTCGCTGTAAGTGCAGTTCGATGGCCATTGGTGGAAATAGACTGTACGGGCCTTGATAAAATTATTAAAAATATTAATAATATGTGTAAAATCATAATATGTGAATTGGAAAGAACTGGGATGAAAAACTCCATATTTGAGAGGATAAAAATAGATTTTTATCGAAATGAACTGGTTTTGAACAAGAACTAAAACCAATTTATTTTTGAAATGAATAAAATTAATTTGAATCGGTTTTGAAAATAACCAGAATTTCCAATATATATAAAGTGGAAGTGGATCTGAATCGAAATTGTCTTTGGAATATTTCGATATTGGATTTCGTGACTATACAGATATTGTTATGGGAATTTGAAAGATATATTTTATATCGTTATTTCCAATACGATATTTGTTGGTTTCAGAATTTGATATTGAATATAAGCCGGTATATTTTCTATTCAGAGCCTTGTATTTAATATCAAATGTGATTTGGGTTTATCGTGAATCGTGTTTTATATGACATTGGTTCTTTAACCCAGTTAAAGGCAGGATGTTGATTTTTGAGAAGATTAAAACTAAGTGGAATTTCAATGAATCTTTAATTAGATTGAAATGTGAATTGATAATTTAAATTATTAAATCTGAAAGGTGATCGAGAATGCAGTACCACCAGTTTTGCTCCAAAGCGATAGTTAAATCTTTAATTAGATTTGAACGTGAAATGGTAATTAATTTTACCGATAATATGGTGGTGTTAGATATGGAGTATTACCAGTTTTGCTCCAGGGGATGAATAGGTTGGTATTGGGAAATAAAATAAATAATTACTTCGGTGTGGTTCACTAATCCCGTCTAGTTTGAAATGATATCCGAAGGAAGATTAAAGAATAAATTTAGAAGAATTTATCTTGGATAAAATTACTGGGAACCTTTCCCTAAGAATGTGATTTTGTGAATAAAAGAACATTCTGGATTGGAATGAGGCATTTGTTGTGTTTGTGTAACACGTGTTTATTATATACACGGGTTATTCAGAAATACCGGGTTTATCCCATTCTGAATAACCGATTCGACGAGATGTCGAAGATGAAAACGGTGGTTGAAGACCGGAAGTCCCCACATCGTTTGGATGATTACTGATGATCTTGATTGGGCTGTACACCCAAGATGAGGGAAACAATTGGTGATCGTCCAGACGTACTTGGAGATGGATGGATATGCGAGGAAAGTGCCTCCAGTTTCGTTCAGACCCAGAACGAACTTGTAAATGGATTATGTGTCTGACATTGGATTTTATTCTATGTTGATTGATCTCTATTAAATATACATCTGTTTGGCGGCGGAGAATTTATTCTCTTGCTTAGCGCCCTTCTCTGAGACGTACGAGCTCAGAGGTTGTATATCGATGGACATCAGTCGCATGGAGTGAATTGCCAGTGTGGCATGCGTAAGTGGCTATTGATCAAGGCTTCTGTTAAAAAGCAAAGTCTTATGGTTGATGATAAAAGCACGGCCTGTGTGGCGCAGCTTTGTGTATAACGTGAATTCGCGAGCCTCACACCTCGGTATGAGTCAAAAACGGGATAGTGACTGCAGGGAGAGCACGACGTTTCTTTCTAGCTAGGGTGGTGTCAGTAACCTACCAGCCCTGACATTTATATACTTTTCACCTGTGTGGTTGTTGGAATGCGAGGCGCCTCGGATATAGGTCTGTAAGGACCGGGAAACGTGTGCTTAGGAATAATTAATCCTCCAAAGTTAGGTGAGGACCAGCCCTGAAGATCCAAGGATCATAGTGGGGTCCTGGGACATTTGCTGGAGTGTCTCGAATCAGAGAGGAGCTTGCCCCTTGCCTCGACTCATGATGGAAATCCAATTTCCAATATGTAATATTGCGGTTTTAATTGTAGAACTAGTATGGCAACATGATAGATGGTCCCCATGCCGCCTATGATTGATATTTATGATTGAATTGTTTTGACACTATACACTTATTATAGTATCAAGTGATTTGTTTTAAACGTACCATGCATGTTTGGCTATTATAAGGGAAAACCCTATCCTCCGGCTTGCGTTGCATTGTGTGATGGGACCTGGGTCTTATAATAGCTTCATTTTTCCAAAGAGCATTGCGCTGTTTTGTTATATGCACTAGTATTCTTGGGAGGAAACCCGTTCCGTGTTATACGGCGTGGTCCCTTGAATTACTCTCTTTTAAAGTAAAGGTTTAAATAACTGTTTTAGTTCTCATGCCAGTCACATGACTGACCTGGAGTTTATTGTTTTAACCTAAACTCTGGGTGCCCTTATTTTCGACACGAGCAGCTAGTAGTTTTGGTTTTGAAGATTTATATTCATAGGATCCTGATTTACAGCTGGAACGATGCTCGGAAAGCTCTGTATCCGTGCATTACTTCTAGTTGTGCTTTTGTATTATTTTCCGCTGCGATGTATTTAAATGTAATTTAAATCTCTGATATTTGTTGAATGTAATATATTTATTCATACTCTGTATATTCTTGTATCTGATGGAATTGTTGTAATAACAATGAATTGTTCTTCCGTTTGCGTTCTGATTTGTCTTGTCCTCAATTCTATCTGTGCTTTCCTTCACGCGGAAGTTCGGGTCATGTCATCCGCTCATGAAGATCTATGGTCTTCAATTCTTCATTTTATCAAGCATCCCTACAAGTTACTTTTCGAACACAAAATTGGCTCAAAGTGCTTTTAGGTCTAGTTCCCATCCCGAGCTCTTCAAACCAACTCGTCAAAAGTTCAATGGGATATTTCGTTAATAATCGGGTTTTAGCTATCGAATCAAAGCAACACAACCAAGAACATCAGCAGCTCGGCTCCTTTTTATTTAAAACAATTATTAAATCATTTTATCGATTCTCAACGATCGGTTTTATTTCTTATTTCAACTGAATAAATATATTCAGAAACCTCCTTTATTTTTGTTACTTTGAAAACAATAAACTATACTTATTTATTTATAATAGGCATATTCACAAAATCCCCTTCTTTTATTTCTTTACTTCGAAAATATCTCTATATTTTCACAAACCCATTTATATTTCTTTATTTTGGGAATATTGTTATATATTCACAAAATCTTCTTTTATTTCCTTTACTTTTGAAATATTGTTTTATTTACGTAACCAACAGGTATAAGTCCAATTACCAATCTTATATGGGTTTAACAATGTCATATATCACATTGTTTATTATATACACCTTAAAACCCTTTAACTTCAAATTTCTAGATTTAACAGTGCTGCTTATGGAAATATTAATTTCCAATATTCATTTCCATCTCAAAACTAATATACTTCTTATTCCATCTTTTCAAAGATTCAAATCATTTACTTATTTCTTATAATAAGTGTATTTCCAAAACCATTCTCGTTTCATTTCCTAGAAGATAGTGCTTAACTAAATGATATAAGTATAGTTACATATCCTACTTGGGCCAACAATGTCAAGTAATACATTATTGCTATATAAAACCCAATGGTTTCATTTAAATTTCTAAACTTTGCAAATAAAGTTGAAATCTTTTCCTTATGAGAATAATAAACTCTTTCCAATATCCTTTATCATTAAAAACTAATACCATCCCTCGATAATAGTAAAGTCGTTCAAGTTGGGGTATTTCATTTACCTCTTAGACCTTGATCGACAACGTTCTTATCTTAAGATAGATAAAAATTTGTAACTCAAAACTACTATTAATTTCAATATCACAAAATCTCATTTACTACTTAATTTAAAATATGGTCTAATAAGCCATATTTCTTGCCTTTGAAAGACCAACTTTCAATTATAATTACCTTTTTATTTAACCCATTTTATAAACTCTCACTAAAATTCAAATCTTTATCTTGAAAACCTCTTTAAACAATTTGTTTTATAACATTGATTTATTACAAAATCCATTTACTAAATTCCTTATGCCAATCCATTTCACATCCCTTTTATTTTTTATAATATCTTTTTAATTACATCGCATTTACTTAATTCAATTTATTAAGTACCGCTTATTAAAAACAACACATTAGCTTCACATTCCTTTTTATAAGCTTTGTTATAAACTTGCGTTATTATAACATCGCTTTTTAAACTCATAAAAAATCCTGATTTAAACAACTTACCTTTGCATTTTGGAAATCCTTTTTCTATTTCAATCATCTTTTACTTAATTCAAATATTAAGCAAACGCTCTTTTAACTTATTGCATTAGTTTTAGATCTCTTTTATAAACCTTGTTCATAAAACTTGGATTTACTTCTAAGTTCCTTTCCCAAACCCTTTTTTATAGCATTCAATTAAATCTCATTACAACATCGATTGCTTTTTAAATGAATATTCATTCAAAAAGGGTACCACTTTAATTATTATTAATTAGATAATAATCAACTTCGACGTCAATTGAAGTAAACAAAGTTTACTTCATTATTAACTAGAATAAAATGGTTATTTTCATTTTAAAATCTCATTAAATAATAATTATCTTCATTAATAGTAAATAACTCCAATAATTAAATCTAACACCGTTAATTAAAAGATTAATTAACTTTTAAGAATTCTTATTAAATTACACAACTATTTTAGGGTAGGGTTGTACACACATAATAACATGTAATAATTACAACCAAGCTTATTAGTAAATCTAAACCTACTAGGTTAAACATGAGAATTAATAAGTTAAGAGGTCCCTCATCTGTTGTTGTATCGGGTTTTGGGGACTCTTAAATCCTAGTTTGGGGACACAAGCTTAGGGGGTTTGGCTTGTGTCAATCTGCTGTTTGGAACCCATATCACTCAGTATCCCTGCTGGTATCTTTTTAGATGGGGCCTCGCACTAGGTATGGGCCAAGGCACACTTTACTGGACTGGATATTAAGGGGATCACATAGGGTGGGTACTGGCGCGTTCTGGCAGAGTCATGAGTGTGCATGTGTCCGACTAGGGAAGATAAGACCCAGTAACACCACTAAATAGGTCTTTGTTATATAGTTGTTGGGTTAGGAGGTGATACACCCAATTGTCGGGGCTAACACAGGGTATTTACGTAGTAGCGAACCGATCGCATGGGTAGTAATTAGGGTACACCTAATCCTGCTGTTGTGTAATTAGGTTAACACCTAATATGGTTATGTAATTAGGATACGCCTAATCCTGCTGTTTAATCCTGCTGTTTATTTCTACTGTTAATCCTGCTAATATGTAATCATGTTGAACTTGTTATATTAGTATTGGTGCAGACATTACCTGTTTAGGATATAAATGTGAAGCATTACTCGATCATAATACATTCCTCTTGTTCTTGTCCATCATGTTGTTTTGTTTAGCTCATCTATTAACTTTTATGACACTGTACCTTTCTACTCAAGTTGAAAACGTCCGTTAACTTATTAACAGATTTTAGCCAATCCTTCCTTTTAAATTAATTAATAATTTAATTAATTTAATAATATGGCTTAAATGTTTCTTAAAAACAATTATTCCAAATTATTAATCTTTTGGTTAATTTATGACCTCCTTACTTATTAAAAGCATAAGATTTTCTATATAAATCAATTTACTATATAAAATCAACTTATAAATATTGAATTATTTATAAAGCAGCTATTTTATATAACTTATAAAAATATAATTAAAAATCTTACATTAGTTTGTAAAATAAATTTCTATAACTTTAATTACGTCAGTTCGTCTAACAACGACTCAATGTCTCAAAAAGATGAATCTTAGGTCACCTGCTGCCAGTCACTTAATCAATACTATCAATTGACTTAAAAACAACGATTGTTGAATTTTAAATTCAAAACCAACATCCAATCAACAATCAACGTTACTAGGGTCAAACAGTTCATATATGAATAATATAAAATCAAAAATCAACAAAAAAAATTTTAGAAATCCTGTTGGATCCCTCCAACCTGTTTTTTCCTACATCAAAGTTCATTATATCATTTTATAATAAATGCATATGAGATAAATTTTAAACTAATTCATTTAAACGACGAACAACAATCGATATCAAACAATAAGCATCCAAACATCCAATTTATGTTGACGGCGATAAATTATAGTTATATGAATTAATCACATCATAGAATTCTAGAAGAAGGCATGAGAGTTAACTCACAATTTTGTTTCGATCGACGATTCAGGTCGATTTATATAATTTCAAATGAGTGTTTGAAATTATATAAAAAATTCATTAGTTCAGAATCTCTCCAAATCAACTAGGTAGTGTAGGCTTCGCGAATACGAACCCAACATCGCTTGTTTTGTCATATTCTGATAACATACGCAAGAGTTTAGGCTATTACAATATTAAACTAAAATTAAAATTATAAAAATTCACTAATTTTTTATTATCTTCTAATTACCATGGTTAATATGTTAACTCGTTCTTAATGCTTCCTTCCCAGGTCGAAGAAACCCGATATCCTCCCATCTCACAAACTCGTTTCCTTCCATGCCACCTCACTCCACCTGGGCCGACCTGTGACACACCCTCGCCTCCGTCGTTCACCCCTCAGCCATCGAAGGCCACGACCCCAATACTTCTTCGAATCACCAGGAAATCCCTTCGAACAGAAACCGCTCATGTGCAAATTTCCACTGCCACAGGCAACTTCATGCCACTTATCGCCGCTGGTCGACAGGTCTCCCTCCTGTGCCTCTTTCCCCTTTAGGTCACTTCGCCTGAAATAATCGCTAGCTCCAAAAAAAATGCTAAAACCCCATCAACATCCCAAAACAACAAACCATGTTCATACTTCAATTTCTCCGACCATCGATCACTAGAGGTCACCGCACCACTGCCGTTAGGTCGGCCTCACTCCCCCGACCTTCGACCTTCAAGGTCGATCGCCTGAAATGGACCCTACCACCTACAACAAATCAAAAACCGAAACTACCCTCTTTCTGGTAATCGCTGATTTTCGATCGCCACAGGCGGTTGTGCCTCCCCAAACTTTACCAGCATGTCGCCCTCACCACGCTCTACAACTTTCCAGTTAGTGATTTCTTCAAATTCTTATTTTGTGGAAGATTGATCGATTTTTTTGACCGTTAATGAAGAAGGGGTGGCAGCATGAAAAAAATGACGATGAAGAATAATCTGAAGGGTTTAGATGTGCTTAGGATATTATATAGTGGAGATTTTTTGGATATATCCTATCACTATTTACCGTTGGACGTGTTCTATTCGTACGATTACATACGAAATTTGATCGCGATAAAATGGGACATACTACTATAGTTTGACATTCTGAACCCAATGAAACTTGTTTCGTCCAAATCCAATTTCATTTGCAAAAAAGGCGCTACTTTGATTCCAAAATTTTAAATTGATACACGTTTTAGTTCTGCACGCACACATAATAACTCTGAATTGCTCGAAACTTGAAATCTAGCAATAATTAGCTACTACGAATTTGTTTCGTTGAAATTCGAAGTCATTTGAAAATTGTCTATATTCACGTTCCATAGTAAATCGATAAATATACATCAATTTTACAACAAACAAATTCATTGATAATAAATTATAATTATCAAATATATTCAAACATATCTTATATAGCTTCAACTATTTAACTTGGTTTTAAATTCCAGGTTATATCAATATTCAATTTATTAACAACCCTTTTATTTTATTTAATAAATCATTATGCTTTATAAACAATTCTATAGTGACTATCTAAAAATTTGATTTTGATATAACTCAAAATCTAAAAGATGAAATCTAGAAAAAATTTCCCTTTCATTGGAAAATTATAATCCAATAAAGCCGTAAGATTCATGTTTCAAGGAATTCCGACTTATATTGGATCATGTACATTCATTTGAAGTTCAAAATGTAAAACTACGAACTACAGCGATGTTATGAGCTCGGTTTTAATTAAATTTAGTTTATACGTTCAAACTTCGTTTAATCAATGAATTCCTTATTATAAATTCAAATTTGAACTTAATTGGTTTAATAAATCATCACATTCATACTATATCTCGAATCCAATTCATTCCCATATATTTTGGAATCAAATTTATTATTTTATTATTTAAATTAAATTAAATACTCGAAATTATATAATCCGAGTGTTTTAAATTCCCAAATCAACATTTACACCCAATTTAAATGTTTAAATTAACGATAAAAATTCAGGTCGTTACATTAGGAGTGTAGATAACGGGAATTTAGTTACTGTTTTTAGCACTCTGATAACAAGAGTAGAGTATTAGGTGATGTTTGAATAAAAGCAACAAAGCTATGTGATTCATAGAGTTTAAATTAATTTGACCCTAATGCTCCAATTATCATTTGTGTATTCTATAACTTCACTTGCAAAAATATTTGTATTTTGATTTTAATGCATAATGTAACAACCCGCTCATTTAATAATAATGTATTTAAATATTTTATTTAAATATATCGTCGTTAATAGTTAATCGAACGTGTATCCAAAAAGTCATATTTTGCATACGGTTGAATTAGGACTCGGGACCACTTCCACTGAGTCCGGATCATCGTTTACGACCTTTTTGACTATAAACATCGATACCTTTTAAGTTGGGCGATTTTGGTCTTTTTCGTTTGGATATAAGACTAAAATATCACTTTCTACATATGGACGAGTTTGGACTCGAAACTACTTCCATTGAGTTCAAAACGTCGTTTAGGTATTCGAAAAGTATAAACTTCGATATATTCCGAGCTTCGGAAATTTGGTACGTTGGTTAGGTCTTGGTTTGGCTAACCTAGCCTACCTTATAAACCCCCCAATAGCTCTCTCCTCTTTATTCATTCAACACTTAGAAGAAAATAGAAAAATGGAGAGTGGAATAGGAACTTAAAACTCCCTAAGCCCTAGCTTAATCTTGGAGCTCCAATTCTTGTGCAAATCTTGTGCAAATCCATGGAGAAGCTTAGGTAAGCTCCTCTCCATCTTCTCCAACCTATTTTCTCTTCAATTTATGAAATTTCCTATGACCTAATTCGTAGGAGATTCATGTATATGTGTTTAGGTTGAAGATTCTTGAGTTCTTGTTGAAGAGAGGTTGATTTAGCAAAGCTTTGGCTTGATTCCTATCTTCTAGCAAGCAAAGGTGAGTTCTTTGATGAACTCACATCTATGCCTCAAGCCTATGTGCTTGTACAAGTGTAATTTAGTGTTCTCATGTGTTTGCATGTGCTAGTGAATTGGTTATGTTAGTGTAACTTAGCCGATTTCATATGTTTATGTTCCATTGTGTTGAAATTATAAGTAGGATTGTTTACACGATCTTATGCATATGTTTTGAGTTGATTTGGTGATGTTGTGAAGCTCTGTTGTCCCCCGACATAGTTCTAATCCTTCACAAGTCACTTGAATCATATTTGATTGCTTTGGTTAGAGAAATTGTTCATTTTTGAATATATAATCGAATCATAGCAATCCCATATATATATATATATATATATATATATATATATATATATATATATGTGTGTGTGTGTGTGTGTGTGTGTGTGTGTGTGTGTGCATGTTTGTTTGGTGTTATGAGTTGCTTCGGCATGTTTTTGATGGTTCATTTTCACTTAGAAAATGTCATAAGCCATCACCATTGATCCGGCCTTGTCCGAGAGTCGTTTGCACCTCATTTCCTAAGCAAAAATAGCCACACTTCAGCTCAGACGTCTGTTCGAGAGGGGGACAGACGTCTGTCATTGTTTAGGAAGCAAAATAAATAATTGCTTCAGCTCGGACGTCTGTCCAAAAATGGAAAAACGTATGTCCAAACTCTCGGAAAATAGTTTTCCTGACAACAGACGTCTGTCCTTGGGGTGACAGACGTCTGTCACTGAAAATCTGTTGTTGAGAAGTGGAGACCACGGTCAACAGTTTAGGCCCATCCAGGCTCTTTCCCGGCCGAAGCCCGGGCCGTTCGGACTTTGTTTGTGAACTTCAGCTTTACGAACTCAAAGATTCCAGCAGCTCGATTCATCGACTTTGATTCTCATGTGATTCTTCCAATGTTGATCCTTCTTGGCCGATTCACATTTGTTTATGATGTGAATTAAACAGTGGTCATTCTAAAGCCCGTGCGCTCTATTCTGTATATCGAATTTATTCGATACTCTTGTAATAAGATTCACGACTCTAAAACGTGAATTATCGACTCGATATCCTTCGAGTCTACTCCGCTATAATTTAAAACCTTCGGGTGCTAGTTAGGGATTTCGATTTGTTCGTTGATCGAAATTACAACCGTTATCCCTTTGATTTCCTGTATGTTGTTGTAATGTGAATTATGCATTGTCGATCACCATGGTGATTGTACTTTGATCTGTGGCACCCTATTTTTGTGATAAATTGTCATTGTTTTGTGTCCTTGTTTTTTGTCGCTCCAACGTTGTAACACCCCACCTCCGCTAGGGTTACTCGCAAAGGAATGCACTAACTTTAGAGGGGTATTATTGGTAAACATGTACAGAAATATTACAAGACAGAACATATAAAAAAGCGGAAGTAAAACCAACTTTCATATCATTAATAAATAAGGTCTAAAGCCTTTTACATCAGAGAATTTCTTACATGAAAACCTGTCTTGCAATAGTAAAGAAGCATAAAAACCTTTTCATAAATTATTCCCCAAGTGAAACAGTAAAGTAGCCATAGCCAAGAAAAGTCCAAGCCATACATGGTGACCTTCGAACAGAAGAAGTCCGAACTAACAATAGCATTTCCTCCCTGTAACCTGGGGGGAAACGGAAGACAAAGAGGCGAAACAAAACGGGGTCAGTCATAAAGACTGGTAAGACCTAACTACTATCAGTACATAAACTAATAAAGTTAACTGACATGAAAAACTGAGATGAAACATAAGTATGATGACAAGATAGATAAGCTAAACCAAAACAACAGGATGAACTACAGTACCCAGATAAACTAAGATATCATGATAAACTACGGTGTCATGATGAATCAAGGTATCACATCGTGAGGTTCCTATCAAGTATACTATCCCAAGATATCTATCATGTATATTTGCTCTACACCTCTTGTACTAGTATCCCAACCCGTGTCGTGTGTTAACCATGAATGTCCCTTGCCCAATGTCATGTAATGGTCCATGTCAACCTAATATATAGCAAATGTAGGTTTTCCCAACTCGTATGTTTCTTTCCAAGCATAAGTTCAGTCCTTTGCCGTAAGCCGTACGGGCTTTCCCATGTAAATCTATACCACCTCAACGTAGTACCGTTTTATCCTTGAGGTTACTTCGGACTGCTACCCTTGATCTGGTTATGTTTTCTTACCATGAACTATCGCGTGTTCACTTAGGATTTATGCCACCTAGGACCACTAGGGATTATGCTACCTAATGAACGTTTCCGTGTCTCGGTTTGGGTTCAAGCCACCTAGGGCCACTAGGGATTATGCCACCCGTCAACCGCGCCCTTTATCCCACGTATGTATCGTGAATCGTTTTCCATGTCTAGACGCACATGTATCCCAATGTGCCACCCGAGTTCCGTGCCAGGGCAAATCAAGAAATACGGAACTCAGTCGGGAGCTTTAAGTCGTCTGCTGATGCAGATATCAAGGTCTGTTTTTGTATCCGTGGCTATGGTCCCACGTGACCCCTCCCTCAACTACTGAAAGGCAATCCAAGAAAAATCATGTATGAGAACTACATCCCGGCCCCACTATAGCCCCACTTTCCTATGGGCCAACCTCACCCATGACTCGATAGCAAGAACATGGTCTGTTGGGAGTTATCTGCCTTTCCGTTCGTACACGCTTGACTAAAGATGGTAGGTAGTCGGCAACGTGCTATCCAGGGCAAAAACAAGTATCGTCGACTCCACGCTAATCCATCCCAGTCTTTAGGTCGCTCGCATAGCAACCAAGGCATACTCTTGGCTCTTCTACCTCAGACCTTAACCTCTGTGAGGCCGGGTTTCATGGACCACCTGCCACCTCACAGAGGGATACCAAGAGTACCCTCACGTCCCCCGAAGCTACCGCTTCGTCACCCAGTTCGCTGGAGCTTTTTATCCAAGTCAGATAAGTTGCTCCTCCTCGTATACCAAGCGATGACCTACCGTATCAGGTTACTCATCTATTTATGAACTAGTCCCATGTCCTTGGCTAAGAATTATTACTTAGTTATCCTTAACTAAGGTTTATCACTTAGCTCCTCTTCCCGCTATCCTTGTTGACTACGATTTCCAACCTAGTCCCCTGAGCTAGGGTTTTGTCTATTGGGTTAAGTGTTGTCAATCAAGTTCATGGTTTAACCCGCCCACGAATCATGTCAAGATTGGCTAAGTAATCAAGTTCAAGGCTTAGCCCTACAAGTTGGTCAAGTGTACCAAGAAGCTCATGACTTATCCCTATCAAGTCAAATTGGTTAAGTATTTATTTGTCTTAACCCTATCAGATTATCATGTTAGATTGATTAAGCATAGATTATCTTAATCCCATCAGATAATCGAGTCGGATTGGTTAAGTATGGGTTAGCCTAACCCCATCCACTAATCGTATTACAATGGTTAAGCCTAATTAAAAAGGTTTTGTGACTTAACCCTATCAGGTCCGCATATTAGATTGGTTAAGTATAGGTTACTTAACCTCATCAAATCATCATGTATAATTGGTTAAGTATAAGTTACTTAACCCCATTAAATTATCATGTTAAGTTGGTTAAGTATTGGTTACTTAACCTCATTAAATTACCAAGTTTAGATTGGTTAAGTCTTGAACTTAACCCCATCGAATTATCGTGCTTAGATTAGTTAAGTGAAGGTTACTTAACCCCATCTAATTACCGTGTTTAGATTAGTTAAGTCTAAGTTACTTAACCCCATCTAATTACCAAGTCGGATTAGTTAAGTGTAAATTACTTAACCCCATCCCCTAATTGTCTTATATGGTTAAGTGTCATTAAGGAACCAAGTCCGGTTTAACTTAACCTACCCATTCGTGTCATATCGGTTAAGTGTCATTAATCAAAATTACTTAACCTTTTCATGTGGCATTAATTAGATTAATGCACCCCAACCTCTCACATTAGACTTTGTTGTGGTTACTAGTTAAGTCGGGCGGGTCCGGGTAGATTTACACCACAACCTAGTCTAACCTCGGGTTTTAAGTGCTATATGACCAACTACCCACATTGGGTCCTATTGTTTGTAGCCACTAGTTAAGCCGGGCTGGTCCGGGTAGATTTATGCTACAAACTCAACCCAACCTCGAGTTGGCCACTTTCATGTTTGGTATAATGTCTTATTACACTTACAATCCATATGTGTCAAGTTTTCAAGTTCCATGTTCATAGCCAAAATTACATGTTGTCATGTTTATACCAATTTACCCCAAGTCCTGTTTCATGTCATTAAAGTTTACCCATAACGTAACCCCAACGCTTTTAAACTCGCATATACATTCGCAACAATGCATAATGGATTAAAAGAAGGAACTTGGAAAAGGTATGACAAAAGGGGTATAAGGCCGCAAGTTAAACATGGTGGCATATGAGACATAATGTGTTCACAAACTTGCATGTTACATTATTAAGCCCCAAAAACATGCATAACCCCAAAACTTAGCATATAGGTGAATCATGGTGATAGATGACATAGAAAAATTGCTAGAAGTTCGCATATAGCATTCTATGCAAGTTAACTTAAGGGATATGAGAGTTCTTATGTTGCATAATGCAACATTTCAACATAAAGCTTATAGCTTTTAGCACAAAAAATCAAGGTGATAACTTTATGAATATGCATAGGATAAATCTACACATAACATGATAGTTTCTA
Source organism: Allium sativum (assembly GCA_030737875.1). Lineage (NCBI taxonomy): Eukaryota > Viridiplantae > Streptophyta > Magnoliopsida > Asparagales > Amaryllidaceae > Allium > Allium sativum. The sequence continues at coordinate 194,988,007 of CM060913.1, forward strand.
AGCATGTAACCTACTCAAGTTCAAACCCAAAACTTGCAACATGAACATTTAACTTCATAGTTAATATCTAAGAGTAGGAGGGGGCTTACAATGCTATGAAGGCACAAATCAATATATAAAAAGATTGAGACGAAGACACACTAGCAAAAAACCCAAATCAATAAGCTCCAATAAAACCCTTGAGAAAATAATAAGAAAGATCCTTGCTTTGATGAAGATTTGCCTTGAAATCAAGTTTAGAAGCTCTCATTTGAACATAGAAACTCTCATACACTCATATGATCACGTAATCTCTCATGTGAATGAAGATAGAATTTATGACAAGAGGATGGAGGCTAGGGTTTTGAGTGGAGGCCATGATCATTAGAAATTTTGGCATAGTTTAGTTGTAGGATCAATTTATGAGGGTTTAAGGTTGGGTTAGGGGTCTTTTTATAGAAGACTAGGATAGTTTAGGCCGTAGGATAAACTCTAGTTTAGATCCTAGCCATCTAAATCCATCACAAGCCAACAAACTAGACCCAAAGCATGTCTTGGGGAAGAAGTCAAGTGTAGGAACCATTTAGGGCCTTTAGATCAACCCTAGAGTCAATCCGGACCATCAAAACTCATCTCGGGCCTCAAAAATGGGTTCTGGGCCACCCCAGGCCAACCAGGTTGACCTGTACAGGGGGGAAGTCGACACTACAACCGACACAAGGGGGGCAGGTCGACTTGGGTGTCGACACTACAGTCGACACGGGTCAGTCTGCCAGAAAGTCTGCTGAAATCTTGTTTTGGCCATATCTTGGTCATACGGACTCCGATTTTTGAAAACTCGGACTCTATTTCACGTATTTTTTTGAGACGAACGCAATGGTGATGTCCATTTTACCTAATTCTAATTTTAAAATTTAATTCTGCCTTGATTTCTTGTTTTAACACGTTGTTAAATTTCGGGTTGCTACATTCTCCCCTCCTTTAAGGATTTCGTCCCCGAAATCTCCGAGTTAGGAAGAACGTATCCCACCATCCATCATCCATCTACTCAAAACATCATCCACAGGCAACCATTGTCCTTAGATGATTTCTAATGCCATATGAATATATGCAAAACGTGTGTGTATATGCTCTTTAGCTAATGCTAATGATCAGGCCTGAATGATCTTTCTAATGCAAATTATGTTTAGTGCCGTGAATCTAACATGTATGCAAATAGTCCTATATATATACTATATGCGTGCACAAACATTCATTCATATGAAACATCCGCATGATAACACCTTCAATTTCATCCATAAACAAGTATAAATACTCGTGCATATGCAATATGAAATGTGACCGAGTCGAGCTAGTATCTAATGTGTATTCGCGCATCCACGAGCAACCACTTGCAACCATTTGCAACCATATCAATCATAACATGTTTCAAATACATGTTTACATCCATAGAGTTCTATCTAAGGTTCCCAAGATAAGATCGAGGAGATAAACAAGACAAACTCCTTACGGGGTTTGCAACAAAAACAGGACCGAGAGGATATCCACCAAGCGATAGCATGCAAGCAAGCTCTACAGGAGAACTAGGGATCAACGATATACTCTTACAAAGAGACACGATGTGCGCGTCTAAGCCACATTTCCTTGAGTTTAATACCAGTGTGCCCTGACTGCCTTTGACTTCATGATTTCGTAGCTCCTTGATTCCTATTTCCAAGGTATGAGTCGGAACTCATTTCACTGTCGCCTCTTGTTTCACTTTCATTTATTCTTTCCCTAGTATACTTGGCTCAACCATATCTACGTACTCATGCAAGCTCTCCAAAATTCACTATTGAATTCTGGATCTCGTTTACCAATGCCAATCCATGTTACCATGTGCACTTACTAGGGTGGTTCCTACAACCCATGCTCAAGCGGAATGAACCATCCGTCTTAGTGGCGAGCGTTGCTCGATTGGATCAGAGATTTCCGATAAATGCATCAAGAGATTCTAGGTAACTAACCATGACAGAACTCATAAGGTTACACGAGACTTCGAGGGTATTACCAAGGCAAGTTAAGAGTTTAACTACCCTCCTTTCAGAACCGAGAATGGCATCCCTTACTGGATAACCACTTCACCCCTAGAATCCATCCATAGCTCGACAATAGAAGCATTGCTTCTAATCTCAACACTTGGCATAGACGTTCTCAAATCCAAACAAGTCATGAATAAATGGACTAACTCTCCAACCAGATTTTGGGACTTAAAGTGGGATCTTCTACCATGCTAGTACTAAGGTGCAGAGACTTAACTATCGAAGCAGACTTAAATGATGCGATGATCAAAACAAAGTCTAGACGGGATGATAGAAAAGAAAGGCTAAGCCTTTAACAGAAACGGTACCATTCCTCTTAGGTACGCTAGAAATGGGAGCATACAATTTCCCTCTCGCTGATCTTGTCCTTATCTTCCTTTGTGGATCAAGCCATACCAACAAGTTGCTTATTCTTAAGCTCGTGTCCTTTGTCCTTGCTCTTATTATCCCTTCTTAAACTTCGGTAACAGGTCTCTCGAGAACTTCCTCCATCGCACGGGAAAACACTTACGTAGCTAGACAAGGATTAGTCGCAGTTAAAACTACTGTGACTACCGATGGAGGAAAGAAAGGAAAAGAGATTCGATCAAGGAAACAAAGGGTAGTGCTAATGGCTTTTGGGGAATAGCCTTTAAAAACTTTTCTTGAAAAATGCTTCTTTGTAAACGGTTTCTCAAATAGTTTTCAGAAGGTTTTAAAAACTTTTGCCCAGTCTAGTAACCTTCTGCTCTGATACCAAATGTAACACCCCACCTCCGCTAGGGTCACTCGCAAAGGAATGCACTAGCTTTAGAGGGGTATTATTGGTAAACATGTACAGAAGTATTACAAGACAGAACATATAAAATAGCGGAAGTAAAACCAACTTTCATATCATTAATAAATAAGGTCTAAAGCCTTTACATAAGAGAATTTCTTACATGAAAACCTATCTTGCAATAGTAAAGAAGCATTAAAACCTTTTCATAAATTATTCCCCAAGTGAAACAGTAAAGTAGCCATAGCCAAGAAAACGCCAAGCCATACATGATGACCTTCGAACAGAAGAAGTCCGAACTAACAATAGCATTTCCTCCCTGTAACCTGGGGGGAAACGGAAGACAAAGAGGCGAAACAAAACGGGGTCAGTCATAAAGACTGGTAAGCCCTAACTACTATCAGTACATAAACTAATAAAGTTAACTGACATGAGAAACTGAGATGAAACATAAGTATGATGACAAGATAGATAAGCTAAACCAAAACAACAGGATGAACTACAGTACCCAGATAAACTAAGATATCATGATAAACTACGGTGTCATGATGAATCAAGGTATCGCATCGTCAGGTTCCTATCAAGTATACTATCCCAAGATATCTATCATGTATATTTGCTCTGCACCTCTCGTACTAGTATCCCAACCCGTGTCGTGTGTTAACCATGAATGTCCCTTGCCCAATGTCATGTAATGGTCCATGTCAACCTAATATATAGCATATGTAGGTTTTCCCAACTCGCACTACACCAAAAATGCCAATTTGGCAGTGTTCATGGCCGTATCAAAATGAATTTGATACGGTTTTGAGCCGTATCAAAAAATGGCATCTCTGTTGTTTTGATACAGCTTAAAACCGTATCAAATTCATAAAATGATACGGTTTAAAACCGTATCAAATTCATAAAATGATACGGTTTAAAACCGTATCAAATTGGTATTTTATACGGCTTAAAACCGTATCAAAGTATGAATTTGATACGGTTTTAAGCCATATCAATTGATTAATTTGATATGGGTTTAAACCGTATCAAATTAATAATTTGATACGGCTTAAAGCCATATCAAATTTTTAAAAAAAAATTAAAAAAAAATAAAATTAGCCTGAAAGCTTGAAACATAATACAATGATACATATTACATACTACGATACAATAATACATATTACATACAATAATACATAATGTAATGGATTGATACGGCTCATAGACTTCAGTTTCACTACTAAGATACAATATACAGACACATATTACATACTGATATAGTGATACTACTATGGTACTAAGCTGAAAGTCTGAAACATACATGTCTCCACTTCAGGTCTCCCACCACTGCTCCTCTCCTCAGTCCTCGTCTTCGGTTTTAAATGAAGTGGAATGAAAATGAATCAAAACAAGGGTAATTCGGTCTGCGATTTTAAATGAAGTGGAATGAAAATGAAATCTTTTCCATACTTCTAACTTCGCAAACTCAGTTCCAGAACTGAGTTCGCGAACTCGGTTCCGGACTGAGTTCGCGAACTCGGTTCGAAACGAGTTTGCTGCGAACTCGGTTCCGGGACTGAGTTTGCGAACTTAGTTCGGGACTGAGTTTGCGAACTCAGTACACAAGTTAGAGATTAAACTGAAGTCTGAAAATATGTTGTGTAGTTACAATTTCTACTGCAAAGCCTCAATCTAATAGTTTAACAGCACAAATGGTCATCTGACAATTTCTAATGACTTTGGCTTCTATAGTTTTGCATCGAAGGGACTTTAATCTATGCATCAACATGTGTTTACTTTCTTAGAAAGTATATGTATCTGTATGTACACATTTCTCATGTTATACAAAAGGATATCATCTAGTTACTTGAAAAATGATACTTACTTAAGGACCAAAGTAGAATAAGCTAAATAGACGCTCTTAGTAAAGGACGGTTTGCAGCTGGATATTACATCAAGAATCTGCACGAAGAAAATCAACAGGAAATTAACTAAATGATTTCTCACTATTGAGCTTCAATGTATCAGCTGGTGGCATAAGAAACAACCTCACTGTAGTGCAAATGTAACCATTTGTAAAAATGTGAATGCTTGAAGAGATTTGTGCTTGCCCGAATGGTGGTCAAGATATTAGCAGCCTGATACGATCGATGAAGGGAAGATAAATGTCATGGTAATCCAGCATGTGCAGTCTGTTTTCATCCAAAGCCTTCAAAATGTTCACATTACTCAATGTAAGTCCAACCATATTTGTATAGAAAAACAATACTTAAATACTGAAAATTAATGGATTATGCAACAATGAGCAAATAAGATACCTGTTGCACTGTAAATTAATGGATTCTGCTTTGTTAATAAAACTGAAGCAAGAATTGACTTTCAAGCACATGTTTCCAGTTCTGAGTTACAAAAAAGTACCTGCCATTGAAACGTGATATGTTAAGTTCTTATATCTTCAAATTACATTTATCATGTTGCTTCTAATTTGACAACCAAGACTCACATAATTATTATTGAAACAGTAGCTAAATAAAAAGATATTATCATTTGGACATTGTCTGTTGGATGGCAAGTGTGTGATGAATGCTCAGATACTACCTGATGTATTTTTTCAAAATAGTGGATAAGTTCATGCTATTAAAACCCATTTCATTTTCCTATTGAGTATGAATGCTCAGATACTACCTGATGTATTTTTTTCAAACTCAGCGTGTTAGCTAACAAGAACTCTTCCTCTAATAAGTGACCTAGCAGGTTTTGCAAATTCTACCTTAATAAAACATGAAGTCACTTCTTGCTTAAACTCAGTTCGAAACTGGAGTTTGTTGCAAACTCAGTTCCGGAAACTCAGTCCATTGTACCACAAACTCAGTTTTCAAACACAAATTTATTAACGAACTATATTTTTAGACTCACAATAGGTGATAAATTGTATAATAGATATGCAATAAGTAAATAAAAAATTTGAAAACTAGCTTAAATTGGTTCCTGAAATCTTTCTTGTCAATCTTATTAAATCAGGCACATGTTTTTCCAATGACTTTATTAAGGCAGTGCAGTAAAAATTCATAAGCTATTGTCAACCCAAACTCTCCTAATCAGCCAGAAACACACACTGAATTAAGCATGCATGATGTCACTAATCTACGAAACGCAGTAGAAACTCAGGTCAAATATCTCCAAAATTATCGAAATTTTAGGTCATAGCATAAAACCCTAATCTTTCCACATAGAATGGAACTAACTAGAAGTAAAGGCTTAAAAAAAGATTGAAACGCAGATAAAATATTTATACCTTTCAGGCTCCCCTATCACTAACAATTGAAATTCCTTAGCTGATTTCTTAATTAATAGGAAATTGGAAAGAGAAGTAAACGACAGAAATAGCCAAACAATAGGAGGAGAACAGAAATAGTATGTTGCGGACGGCCGATGAATGGGAGCGAGGCAATCAAAATCAAAGAAGGAAGGGGAGCGAGTGGATTTAGGGAACATTAGGGATTGAGGGAAATGAAAAAATAGCGGGGAGTGAAAATAGTTTTAGCTGTTGCGGGAGATGAAAAATTTGATACGGGTCACAGCCTTGTCAAAAATGTAGTGATCCACAGCTTTAAGATGGAGGGCTAGATTTTAATTGTTGAGGTGGTGCGGATCGCCATCGGTTGTGCCAAGTGAATTTAATACAGGTATGAGCACAACCAAATTTGATACGGCTTTAATCCATATCAAATCCCCTCATCCCGCTGTGCCAAATTGGCCTTTTTGGTGTAGTGTCGTATGTTTCTTTCCAAGCATAAGTTCAGTCCTTTGCCGTAGGCCGTACGGGCTTTCCCATGTAAATCTATACCACCTCAACGTAGTACCGTTTTATCCTTGAGGTTACTTCGGACTGCTACCCTTGATCTGGTTATGTTTTCTTACCATGAACTATCGCGTGTTCACTTAGGATTTATGCCACCTAGGACCACTAAGGATTAATGCTACCTAATGAACGTTTCCGTGTCTCGGTTTGGGTTCAAGCCACCTAGAGCCACTAGGGATTATGCCACCCGTCAACCGCGCCCTTTATCCCACGTATGTATCGTGAATCGTTTTCCATGTCTAGATGCACATGTATCCAAATGTGCCACCCGAGTTCCGTGCCAGGGCAAATCAAGAAATACGGAACTCGGTCGGGAGCTTTAAGTCGTCTGCTGATGCAGATATCAAGGTCTGTTTTTGTATCCGTGGCTATGGTCCCACGTGACCCCTCCCTCAACTACTGAAAGGCAATCCAAGAAAAACCATGTATGAGAACTACATCCCGGCCCCACTATAGCCCCACTTTCCTATGGGCCAACCTCACCCATGACTCGATAGCAAGAACATGGTCTGTTGGGAGTTCTCTGCCTTTCCGTTCGTACACGCTTGACTAAAGATGGTAGGTAGTCGGCGACGTGCTATCCAGGGCAAAAACAAGTATCGTCGACTCCACGCTAATCCATCCCAGTCTTTAGGTCGCTCGCATAGCAACCAAGGCATACTCTTGGCTCTTCTACCGCAGACCTTAACCTCTGTGAGGCCGGGTTTCATGGACCACCTGCCACCTCACAGAGGGATACCAAGAGTACCCTCACGTCCCCCGAAGCTACCGCTTCGTCACCCATTTCGCTGGAGCTTTTTATCCAAGTCAGATAAGTTGCTCCTCCTCGTATACCAAGCGATGACCTACCATATCAGGTTACTCATCTATTTACGAACTAGTCCCATGTTCTTGGCTAAGAATTATTACTTAGTTATCCTTAACTAAGGTTTACCACTTAGCTCCTCATCCCGCTATCCTTGTTAACTATGATTTCCAACCTAGTTCCCTGAGCTAGGGTTTTGTCTAATGGGTTAAGTGTTGTCAATCAAGTTCATGGCTTAACCCGCCCACGAATCATGTCAAGATTGGCTAAGTACTCAAGTTCAAGGCTTAGCCCTACAAGTTGGTCAAGTGTACCAAGAAGCTCATGACTTATCCCTATCAAGTCAAATTGGTTAAGTATTTATTTGTCTTAACCCTATCAGATTATCATGTTAGATTGATTAAGCATAGATTATCTTAATCCCATCAGATTATCGAGTCGGATTGGTTAAGTATGGGTTAGCTTAACCCCATCCACTTATCGTATTACAATGGTTAAGCCTAATTTAAAAGGTTTTGTGACTTAACCCTATCAGGTCCGCATATTAGATTGGTTAAGTATAGGTTACTTAACCTCATCAAATCATCATGTATAATTGGTTAAGTATAAGTTACTTAACCCCATTAAATTATCATGTTAAGATGGTTAAGTATTGGTTACTTAAACTCATTAAATTACCAAGTTTAGATTGGTTAAGTCTTTAACTTTACCCCATAGAATTACCGTGCTTAGATTAGTTAAGTGAAGGTTACTTAACCCCATCTAATTACCGTGTTTAGATTAGTTAAGTCTAAGTTACTTAACCCCGTCTAATTACCAAGTCGGATTAGTTAAGTGTAAATTACTTAACCCCATCCCCTAATTGTCTTATATGGTTAAGTGTCATTAAGGAACCAAGTCCGGTTTAACTTAACCTACCCATTTGTGTCATATCGGTTAAGTGTCATTAATCAAAATTACTTAACCTTTTCATGTGGCATTAATTAGATTAATGCACCCCAACCTCTCACATTAGACTTTGTTGTGGTTACTAGTTAAGCCGGGCGGGTCCGGGTAGATTTACACCACAACCTAGTCTAACCTCGGGTTTTAAGTGCTATATGACCAACTACCCACATTGGGTCCTATTGTTTGTAGCCACTAGTTAAGCCGGGCGGGTCCGGGTAGATTTATGCTACAAACTCAACCCAACCTCGAGTTGGCCACTTTCATGTTTGGTACAATGTCTTATTACACTTACAACCCATACGTGTCAAGTTTTCAAGTTCCATGTTCATAGCCAAAATTACATGTTGTCATGTTTATACCAATTTACCATTAGTCGTGTTTCATGTCATTAAAGTTTATCCATAACGTAACCCCAATGCTTTTAAACTCGCATATACATTCGCAACAACGCGTAATGGATTAAAAGAAGGAACTTGGCAAAGGTATGACAAAAGGGGTATAAGGCCGCAAGTTAAACATGGTGGCATATGAGACATAATGTGTTCAGAAACTTGCATGTTACATTATTAAGCCCCAAAAACATGCATAACCCCAAAACTTAGCATATAGGTGAATCATGGTGATAGATGACATAGAAAAATGGCTAGAAGTTCGCATATAGCATTCTATGCAAGTTAACTTAAGGGATATGAGAGTTCTTATGTTGCATAATGCAACATTTCAACATAAAGCTTATAGCTTTTAGCACAAAAAATCAAGGTGATAACTTTACGAATATGCATAGGATAAATCTACACATAACATGATAGTTTCTAAGCATGTAACCTACTCAAGTTCAAACCCAAAACTTGCAACATGAACATTTAACTTCATAGTTAATATCTAAGAGTAGGAGGGGGCTTACAATGCTATGAAGGCACAAATCAATATATTAAAAGATTGAGACGAAGCCACACTAGCAAAAAACCCAAATCAATAAGCTCCAATAAAACCCTTGAGAAAATAATAAGAAATATCCTTGCTTTGATGAAGATTTGCCTTGAAATCAAGTTTAGAAGCTCTCATATGAACATAGAAACTCTCATACACTCATATGATCATGTAATCTCTCATGTGAATGAAGATAGAATTTATGACAAGAGGATGGAGGCTAGGGTTTTGAGTGGAGGCCATGATCATTAGAAATTTTGGCATAGTTTAGTTGTAGGATCAATTTAGGAGGGTTTAAGGTAGGGTTAGGGGTCTTTTTATAGAAGACTAGGATAGTTTAGGTCGTAGGATAAACTCTAGTTTAGATCCTAGCCATCTAAATCCATCACAAGCCAACAAACTAGACCCAAAGCATGTCTTAGGGAAGAAGTCAAGTGTAGGAACCATTTAGGGCCTTTTAATCAACCCTAGAGTCAATACGGACCATCAAAACTCATCCCGGGCCTCAAAAATGGGTTCTGGGCCACCCCAGGCCGACCAGGTTGACCTGTATAGGGGGGAAGTCGACACTACAGTCGACACAAGGGGGGCACGTCGACTTGGGTGTCGACACTACAGTCGACACGGGTCAGTCTGCTTGAAAGTCTGCTGAAATCTTGTTTTGGCCATATCGTGGTCATACGGACTCCGATTTTCGAAAACTCGAACTCTATTTCGGGTATTTTTTTCGAGACGAACGCAATGGTGATGTCCATTTTACCTAATTCTAATTTTAAAATTTAATTCTGCCTTGATTTCTTGTTTTAACACGTTGTTAAATTTCGGGTTGTTACAAACGTGGTTTCTAATCGTTTCCTAATGTTATAGAATCCACTAACGAGCTATATATTTATTCGATTTATCGAATTTATATTTGATGATTTATGATTTGAATTCACGTCATTGTGACGTGAATTCCCTTGATCGATTTGCCTCGGCAATCGTACTATTGTTTATTGCCACTTTGAAATTATATAAAGAGGATTTATGCTATTGGTAGATATATCAAATTCTCGTACTAAAATGGTTTCTAATCGTACTTCACTATATGAAGCTAATTTACGAAATCGTTTTACAAACCTTCTTCAAATCTACTAGTATATATTTTATAAACCTTTTTCTCATTCATATGAGAAATCTAATTAAACGTCTTAGTAAAATCAAGGACTATGAACCCTTGCTTTTGCTTCGATGGTTAGTTCTTGGACTCCTCCGATTGAAAAATGTAACGACCTAGGGATTTTCGGCCCTGAAAATCATTATAAATACATCTCCCATATCTCATGCCGACCTTCCAAACACCGAAAACACCGGAACGTTATTAGAAAGAATCTAGAGGGTGAGATAAGGAAGAAAGAAAGAAATATTAGAATTGAAGAAGAAGAAGAAGAAACACCACAACATAGAATCAGAGCCTCACATCGCAGTGGAACAAATATAATACAGAAATAACTTTATTAAGAGCTTTAAAATACTTACAACCATCAGAGTACATCACACATCTGGACAGTTATAAGAACCTGTCCTCAGGTACAACACACAGCGGAATAGTAGCTATATTTCGTCTGGACTCTTCCAGTTCGTCTCTTCACAGTATTCGATAACCTGAACCTGTACACCCCGGGCGAACGTGAGCATTTACAAAACACCAGGTCAGTCTGGTGAACCAGAGTGAGATAAACTCGCACAGTATTAGTGGTATCACACAACCTGATTTTAAAGTTAAAATCTTTCAAAGAAAAGGATAATCGTAAGACCAAATCCACACATAAACACGGACGGTTTTTACCTTACGATAACCTAAAACATTTTTGAAACCAATATCTTATCTGATATTATAATAATGTCTAAATACAAGTAAATATCAATATAGTAGAACGCTTGCATCTCACGCTCTACATATACAATCAAAACCGCGGGTGCTTATTGGAGATTGGATTCCGACCTTGACAAGGTATGGGACCACCTACCGATTGTGTATCTCTTGAGACGAATGCACTGGGTTCAACAAGAACGTCTTACAACCCGGCCTACACATGACCGACCACTCATTTCGCTTGAGTGTATCGAATGTATATCACCAACGGTTGGACTCAAACCATCGTTTCCCAAAAAGGGACAGCATCAAAATAGATTCAAGAAGCAAAAGGAATTTCTGTAGATAGGTGATTATACACCCTAATGGGAGCGACCCACATAGCCATGCTGCATGTCCGATTTTTGTCATCTCCCGGTTGATGAGGCTTGAGGCCAGAATTCCTTTTCAACATCTGGCCACCGTTCACATTGAATGCCACATCGTCAGATCCGCCAGATATCACTAATTGACGTCCACAAAAATACTCTAGTTTATTTGGCTAGAGAATAACCATTTCTCCGCCATCAACTATGGTACGTTTGGAGAAATCAACGCATGTAATTCCTTTGGAAATACTCTGTCAGACATCCGTCCATACAAGTCATCCAGGAACAGGATGAACCAAAGGTACTCTCCTACTGCGTCCAATATAGGAATCACCCCATGGATCAGTAGCGAGAAGTCCTTGCAACCCGTAGATTCCGACCACAACCGAACCACAGTACGTCTATGGCTGCAGACCAGAGATTATTAGCAGTCCTTCCATTTACGAAAATCTACGGTCTTCAATGCTCCATCTCGATCATCTTCTAATATCTTCACGTACTTGCTGGTCGGAATGGTTTTCGAATATAAATTCGATCCCGGTCTTTCCATACCAACAATCGTATTGGACAGATTTGATAGTCGGTGATTTAACTATCAAAATAAACAGTGTTTCAATCATATCAAACAAATGGGTTCACTGGTTCAGTAATCAGTATCACTTGGCCTTTTAAATTAAACCAATATGTAAATTTAAAACTCTCGATATTATAATATAATTTCTCACTTCTTTATTTATCATAAGATTATACTTTAAAACAAATTCATTTTTATACTTAGTAAAATCATATCCAGTTCTCGATATTTTCCCTCGAAACAACTTGTAAACAATATTACAAAATATCCTTTATTTATTACTTGACGGCACCCAATGCTTATCCCTGTTGAGTAAAACCCCACCTTTACATTATTTCGCTAATGGAAATAAATTATCACTAATCTTCTTTTACCATTACAACTAATATCATCCTTAGATAGTCCTGATGTCATTCAAGTTGGGGTATTTTAATTACCTCTCAGACCTTGATCAACAACGTTCATATCTAAAGATAAATACGAGTTGTAATATAAAACCAATATCTCGTCCTAATCCCAACACAAATTCCATTTAACTATTTAATTCAATATAAGGTTTAATAAACCTTATCATCACTTTGAAAATCTCTTTCTTTAATATACCATTTTTATTTAATTCAATTAAGTAACTTCTTTATAACACACCACTTTTAATCTCATTAATATAACCTTGGTTTATTATAAACCCTTTATCTCAATTACCCTTTTTACTTAATTTAAATAATTAAGTAACATTATTTTAAGCTATAATATCTGCTTAAAATCTTCCTTTATAACTTTGTTATAAACTCAGGTTTTAAACAAACCTATTCATAAACTCCTTACACCATTTAACAAGATTCAGTTTTCAACTTTTATTACCTTTGAAACGGATTCAATTAAAAAGTCATTTCCCAAATTACTATAAATCAGAATAATGCCTTATCTTAATCTTTAACTATTGTAATGGTAGTTAATTTCTTTATTTACTAACATAAAAAGTGAATACCCTTTTTGAAACTTCATTAAAATTAAAACAATATTCAATTAACTAATTTATTTAGACACACTAATTTAATAATCAATCTCAATTAAAACAGTCGATTTAATCAACTTAAACAAGTTATCTTGGTAATCAATTCCATTTTATTTTCTCTTTAAATCAATAAATTCCATTCGATTGTTCCTAAGTAAATAACTATCCAAATCTGGTCAATTGGTTAAATTCCTTATCTTATAAATCTGACTATCATCAGAATTTACTTGGATTAATAAATAAGTTTTAAACTTAAATAATAAAACAAACTTTTATTCGAATATATTTCAAAATCTATATCCAGTTATAAAATAAATTTTATAACTTTATTTCTATCGATTTGCCTGACGGTAAATCAACATCTATAAAACGATTGATTTTCTAGGCCATGTGTTGCCAAATACCCAACCAATACGGCCCATTGGTTTAAACTACACAGGTGTTGAAATTCTAGTCAACAACCAATACTCGAATCAATCAACCCATCGGATCAGTTCATATATGATAATAAATCATCAACCAATAAATAAAACGATTCAACCAGTTTAAACAATTCAAACCATTTAACACGTTTATTTTATAAACGTGACCAATAAGGTAAATTACCTTTATTGGAACCAATCGTTAAAACGATTTGGTATTTCACTGAAATTAAACGACGGTTTAATTTCATCAGTTAAATCAACAATAATTACAACTAGCAAACAGACAACCATCAGCAAGCAGAGCACACAAAATAAAAACCCAATTTATATAAAATATAAATGGGAAGAAACTGAGTGAGTTTAACTCACTTGGATTTGGATTCATCGATAAACAGTCAAATTAAACCGACGTTTTAATTTGACTAAAATTTCTGGTTGCATCCGATCTTGATCTACCCAACTTCATGTTGTAGTCCTTAACAAGACGAATCCAATGCTCCCAGTCCTGCTGAATTCTGATTACGAACGCATACAATATGATCACTATAAGTTTGTAAATGTATATAATTAAATAGGGTTTGAATTGTTTTAGATCGTTGGGCCTTACCCTTTATTCTTTCGTTCAGCCCATTAGGATTTAACCGGCCCATTGAAACCCTAATCCTCATAAAGCATATCGGATCTCTCCCATCCCACAAAACATCTTCCGCCTCTAAAAAAAATCCATGGCCGACCTCCTGTTCTTACTCCTCACTTCTTCTTCGTCGCAGATCGGAGTTGACTGCACCGGCCCCTCCTACACAACCCTTTCTTCGATCATCCTTCCATCCTCCTCCTTCGACTGTTCTACGAAACCCCAAACGCCTCAAATCTAACGCTGCAATCACCGTCTCGCTGACCAACCTCCACGTTTCCAGATCCATTTCAGACCATCAAAAGTTCTCATTCGAAGATCTTCCGAACTGAGGTCCTCGTCCTTGAACCAAGCATCAGAAAATTCGTTTAAATATGTAGAATCGAAGAGCGTGGATCCACGATTACAGATAAGTAATTTCCATGATTTTATTATAAGTTATAAGTGGAGCGTATAGTATGTATATATAGCCGATCGAATGGGGTTTCTTTACTGTGTTTGTTCATATGGTTGTGGAAAACGTGAAATGATATGCGCGTATAGTATGTATATATAGCGGTGGTTGATTTAGATAAGATCAATGTCTAGATCATAGATTTTGACTTTAGCTATGCTATGTTTTCCTTAGGGGTGATAATTTCTTCCTTTACAGCTATATTTCTAGTACAAGATCGAGCTGTAATGTATTGGAAAAGAAAGATTGGTGATTGAATGATATTTGTATAGAATTTTTGAATATATTGTATTGGGATTTCAAGTACCATTCTCTACTCGAAAAGAACATTGACGAACTTGTGTTGGGTATGTGTAGACTAGGGCTGTGAGGCTATGACCATGAGTTGTGTAATCAAATTCAGAGATTTCGACAGTATTGTGAATTTTCTTTTCAGATTTTTAAATTTTATGAAATAGTGCAAATCTGAAATGAATCTTACTGTATTTGATTCGGCTATACAGATTTGATGTGAAAATATATATACATATATTGTTTCCTTTTTCTTAGTTGTTCTACACCTTTTCCCTTAGTTGTTCATACTGTATAGCTTAATGTATGAACATGGCTAGCTGTTTTACCTGTTTATCTAGCTGTTTATGCTATTTTTATTTTCATATATGTGATCGTTCTACTGTTCATTTTTGTAAAAGTTTGATGTATGAGAGATTTTTTTTTTATTATTGTTCAAGATGCGAGAGAAATTTGATGTATGAACACACATATACATCCTTTTCAATCCAGCTATGCCCTGTACCCTTTTTTAGCTGTTTATTAGCTAGTTATAGCCTAGCCTAGATAACAAGTTACATCACTTGCAGTTGCATAATCCAACTGTTCAAAATGAGCTTTCAATTCATTTATGTACTGTGTAAAAATATTTTGTTTCTTTATGTCTGAACCTAATTCATATAACATTATATGCATATCTTTAGTTGTCCATAAATATATATTTATTTGTTTTCACTTTAGATGCTCATGAGCTTTTCTTTTTCTTTTCGGTTTCAGATCTTAAGGTGACAATTCGATCTACTGTTGCTTGAAGGAAACAGGACATGTAGAACTTATGTTTAAAAATGAATTATCTCATGTTCTTGCTTTGCATTTGTACCGACAATGTATATGTCTTTCTTTACACTTGTATTTGTATAAAAATATATGAATATTTATGTTGTTCTCCCTGTATTCCTATTTTCCATGTTAAATACATTCTATATTTTTCCTTTGTCTTTTGTGTTGTTCAATTACCCTTTTCTTAAGTTGTTGTTTTATTGTTCATATATGGTAGCTGTTATTATCTGTTGAGTCATTGTTGTTACTGCAAATAACAAGGCATCCTTGTCGTTCTTTGAATTTGAATTGAGTTGTTTGTGGTCATTTTAAATTTTTATAATATATTGAATAAGTACTAATAAATTTCCAAATAATTTCAATAAAATAAATAAATTATTATAATGTAAATATCCACAATGGATTATCATATATCCCTAAATGTTAACCAATACGGATTATATAGCTCAAAATCAACATTCTCGAGTTAAATGGAAACCAAAATATATTAAAACCCTTATTGAATTATTAAATAAACGTTATAAATTAAATAACGATTTCCATAGCGACTATTTAAAATTTTGTTTTGGCCATAACTTACGATCTATAACACGAAATCTGGAATTTTCCCTTTCATATGAAAATTATCGTCAATACGGTTCCAACGTTTCTTGTTTCGCAGAAATTCGACTTATATCGGACTCTGTATACTCAGTTAAAGTTCAAATTGAAAATTTCGAACTACCGCAACGTTTTCGAGCTCGTTTTAATTAATATATAAATATAACGTTTAAACATCATTTTAAATAAACGAATTAAATATTAAAATTCATTAATATTCCCAATATAACATTTAAAATAATAAATTAAATTAAATATTTGACGGCCAAAAATACGGGACAATACATTCTTCCCCCCTTAAAATAATTTCGTCCTCGAATTGCTAAGGTAAGAAAGGACGTTACAAACCCATTTATTTCTAAATCCAATTTATTTTAAATCGAAACCCAATTCGATATCGTAAATAAATATTTTCAAAAAAATCAAGCATGAATTATTCATTTGCAACACAGGACGGAATTATTCAACTTTAATCCATGTGATTACACTCCAGTTGACTATACTGGAATTTAATTATAATTCAACTTTTTATTGAACTGTCGATGAATTTATATTCAAGCAATCTAACACCAAATCAATACCAATCAACCATCCATGCACAACCAAACTCAATCAAAATAATTGAATTTTATGCTCAATTTAATATTTTACTTTGGTCTCACATATTTGAACATCAATCGGTTAATATCCGATTGATTTCTGTTTGACTAATTCAAATTCCAAATTTAATTAATTAAATTAAATTTGACCAAGTTAAGTGTCAATTCAAATTTCAATCAAATTTGAATTTTATTCCCATCAATTAAACACATAAACCCATATCTCGATAATTTGACAAATTATTCCTTTTCTATAAAAATATAATTTGGATAAAATTATTTCATTTACCCTCTTTATAAAACAGTACTGTACCGATTGCCAGTTCAACGCTTCTCAACACTTGAACCGATCAAACAGTACAAATCATTTGTATATAAAATTTACAAGTACGCTCTCATATATATATAATCAATCTCGATCTAGGGTACTACTAACCCTAACTCTATCGAGTTACACAACAGAGCCAAGGTTATTACTAAACCAATAGCTCTGATACCACTGTAACGACCCAAGGATTTTCGGCCCTGAAAATCGACATAAATACATCTCCCGTATCTCATGCCGACCTTCCAAACACCGAAAACACCGGAACGTTATTATAAAGAATCTAGAGGGTGAGATAAGAAAGAAAGAAATATTAGAATAGAAGAAGAAGAAGAAGAAGAAGAAGAAGAAACACCACAACACAGAATCAGAGCCTCACATTGCAGTTGAACAAATATAATACAGAAATAACTTTATTGAGAGCTTTAAAATACTTACAACCATCAGAGTACATCACACATCTGGACAGTTATAAGAACCTGTCCTCAGGTACAACACGCAGCGGAATAGTAGCTATATTTCGTCTGGACTCTTCTAGTTCGTCTCTTCACAGTATTCGATAACCTGAACCTATACACCCCGGGCTAACCCGAGCATTTACAAAACACCGGGTCAGTCTGGTGAACCAGAGTGAGATAAACTCGCACAGTATTAGTGGTATCACACAACCTGATTTTAAAGTTAAAATCTTTCAAAGAAAAGGATAATCGTAATACCAAATCCACACATAAACATGGATGGTTTTAACCTTACGATAACCCAAAACATTTTTGAAACCAATATCTTATCTGATATTATAATAATGTCTAATTACAAGTAAATATCAATCTAGTAGAACGCTTGCATCTCACGCTCTACATATATAGTATACAATCAAAACCACGGGCGCTTATTGGAGATTGAATTCCGACCTTGACAAGGTATGGGACCACCTGCCGATTGTGTATCTCTAGAGACGAATACACTGGGTTTAACAAGAACGTCTTGCAACCCGGCCCACACATGACCGACCACTCATTTCGCTTGAGTGTATCGAATGTATATCACCAACGGTTGGACTCAAACCACCATTTCCCGAAAAGGGACAGCATCGGAATAGATTCAAGAAGCAAAAGGAATTTCTCTAGATAGGTGATTATACAACCTAACGG
Organism: Allium sativum; assembly: GCA_030737875.1. Lineage (NCBI taxonomy): Eukaryota > Viridiplantae > Streptophyta > Magnoliopsida > Asparagales > Amaryllidaceae > Allium > Allium sativum. Next base: position 195,006,464 of record CM060913.1, read on the forward strand.
GAGCGGCCCACATAGCCATGTTGCATGCCCGATTTTTGTCATCTCCCGATTGATGAGGCTTGAGGCTAGAATTCCTTTTCAACATCTGGCCACCATTCACTTTGAATGCCATATCGTCAGATCCGCCAGATATCACTAATTGACGTCCACAAAAATACTCTAGTTTATTTGGCTAGAGAATAACCATTTCTCCGCCATCAACTATGGTACATTTGGAGAAATCAACGCATGTAATTCCTTTGGAAATACTCTGTCAGACATCCGTCCATACAAGTCATCCAGGAACAGGATGAACCAAAGGTACTCTCCTACTGCATCCAATATTGGAATCACCCCATGGATCAGTAGCGAGAAGTCCTTGCAACTCGTAGATTCCGACCACAACAGAACCACAGTACGTCTCTAGCTGCAGACCAGAGATTATTAGCAGTCCTTCCATTTACGAAAATCTAAGGTCTTCAATGCTCCATCTCGATCATCTTCTAATATCTTCACGTACTTGCTGGTCGGAATGGTTTTCGAATATAAATTCGATCCCGGTCTTTCCATACCAACAATCGTATTGGACAGATTTGATAGTCGGTGATTTAACTATCAAAATAAACAGTGTTTCAATCATGTCAAACAAATGGGTTCACTGGTTCAGTAATCAGCATCACTTGGCCTTTTAAATTAAACCAATATGTAAATTTAAAACTCTTGATATTATAATATAATTTCTCGCTTCTTTATTTATCATAAGATTATACTTTAAAACAAATTCATTTTTATACTTAGTAAAATCATATCCAATTCTCAATATTTTCCCTCGAAACAACTTGTAAACAATATTACAAAATATTCTTTATTTATTACTTGACGGCACCCAATGCTTTTCCCTGTTGAGTAAAACCCCACCTTTACATTATTTCGCTAATGGAAATAAATTATCACTAATCTTCTTTTACCATTACAACTAATATCATCCTTAGATAGTCCTGATGTCGTTCAAGTTGGGGTATTTTAATTACCTCTCAGACCTTGATCAACAACGTTCATATCTAAAGATAAATACGAGTTGTAATATAAAACCAATATCTCGTCCTAATCCCAACACAAATTCCATTTAACTATTTAATTCAATATAAGGTTTAATAAACCTTATCATCACTTTGAAAATCTCTTTCTTTAATATACCATTTTTATTTAATTCAATTAAGTAACTTCTTTATAACACACCACTTTTAATCTCATTAATATAACCTTGGTTTATTATAAACCCTTTATCTCAATTACCCTTTTTACTTAATTTAAATAATTAAGTAACATTATTTTAAGCTATAATATCTGCTTAAAATCTTCCTTTATAACTTTGTTATAAACTCAGGTTTTAAACAAACTTGTTCATAAACTCCTTACACCATTCAACAAGATTTAGTTTTCAACTTTGATTACCTTTGAAACGGATTCAATTAAAAAGTCATTTCCCAAATTACTATAAATCAGAATAATGCCTTATTTTAATCTTAAACTACTGTAATGGTAGTTAATTTCTTTATTTACTAACATAAATAGTGAATCCCCTTTTTGAAATTTCATTAAAATTAAAACAATATTCATTTAACTAATTTATTTAGCCACACTAATTTAATAATCAACCTCAATTAAAACATCCGATTTAATCAACTTAAACAAGTTATCTTGGTAATCGATTCCAATTTATTTTCTCTTTAAATCAATAAATTCCATTCGATTGTTCCTAAGTAAATAACTATCCAAATCTGGTCAATTGGTTAAATTCCTTTTCTTATAAATCTGACTATCATCAGAATTTACTTGGATTAATAAATAAGTTTTAAACTTAAATAATAAAACAAACTTTTATTCAAATATATTTCAAAATCTATATCCGGTTATAAAATAAATTTTATAACTTCATTTCTATCGATTTGCCTGACGGTAAATCAACATCTATAAAACGATTGATTTTCTAGGCCATGTGTTGCCAAATACCCAACCAATACCGCCCATTGGTTTAAACTACACAGGTGTTGAAATTCCAGTCAACAACCAGTACTCGAATCAATCAACCCATCGGATCAGTTCATATATGATAATAAATCATCAACCAATAAATAAAACGATTCAACAAGTTTAAACAATTCAAACCATTAAACACGTGTATTTTATAAACGTGACCAACAAGGTAAATTACCTTTATTGGAACCAATCACTAAAACTATTTGGTATTTCACTGAAATTAAACGACGGTTTAATTTCATCAGTTAAATCAACAATAATTATATAACTTGCAAACAGTCAACCATCAGCAAGCAGAGCACACAAAATAAAAACCCAATTTATATAAAATATAAATGGGAAGAAACTGAGTGAGTTTAACTCACTTGGATTTGGATTCGTCGATAAACAGTCAAATTAAACCGACGTTTTAATTTGACTAACATTTCTGGTTGCATCCGATCTTGATCTACCCAACTTCATGTTGTAGTCCTTAACAAGACGAATACAACGATCCCACTCCTGCTGAATTCTGATTACGAACGCATACAATATGATCACTATAAGTTTGTAAATGTATATAATTAAATAGGGTTTCAATTGTTTTAGATCGTTGGGCCTTACCCTTTATTCTTTCGTTCAGCCTATTAGGATTTAACCGGCCCATTAAAACCCTAATCCTCATAAAGCATATCGGATCTCTCCCATCCCACAAAATATCTGCCGCCTCTAAAAAAAATCCATGGCCGACCTCCTGTTCTTACTCCTCCCTTTTTCTTTTCGGTTTCAGATCTTAAGGTGACAATTCGATCTACTGTTGCTTGAAGGAAACAGGACATGCAGAACTTATGTTTAAAAATGAATTATCTCATGTTCTTGCTTTGCATTTTTACGGACAATGTATATGTCTTTCTTTACACTTGTATTTATATAAAAATATATGAATATATATGTTGTTCTCCCTGTATTCCTATTTTCCATGTTAAATACATTCTATATTTTTTCTTTGTCTTTTGTGCTGTTCAATTACCCTTTTCTTAAGTTGTTGTTTTATTGTTCATATATGGTAGCTGTTTTTATCTGTTGAGTAATTGTTGTTACTGCAAATTACAAGGAATCCTTGTCGTTCTTTGAATTTGAATTGAGTTGTTCGTGGTCATTTTAAATTTTTATAATATATTGAATAAGTACTAATAAATTTCCAAATAATTTCAATAAAATAAATAAATTATTATAATGTAAATATCCACATTGGAATATCATATATCCCTAAATGTAAACCAATACGGATTATATGGCTCAAAATCAACATTTCGAGTTAAATGGAAACCAAAATATATTAAAACCCTTATTGAATTATTAAATAAATGTTATAAATTAAATAACGATTTCCAAAGTGACTATTTAAAAATTTGTTTTGCCCATAACTTACGATCTATAACACGAAATCTGGAATTTTCTCTTTCATATGAAAATTATCGTCAATATGGTTCCAACGTTTCTTGTTTCGCAGAAATTCGACTTATATCGGACTCTGTATACTCAGTTAAAGTTCAAATCGAAAATTTCGAACTAACGCGAAGTTTTCGAGCTCGTTTTAATTAATATATAAATATAACGTTTAAAAATCGTTTTGAATAAACAAATTAAATATTAAAATTCATTAATATTTCCAATATAATATTTAAAATAATAAATTAAATTAAATATTTGACGGCCAAAAATACGGGACGTTACAAAAACCGTGGCAATACTCATTCTATGATTTTCTCTGTTTTTAATAGAAACCAATTACGGGTTCGTAAATATTCGAGAATAGCATGTGGTTATGGGACATGTCGCTATTTCCTTATATTAACTAGCTCGGAGTAATTCCTATTCACCCGGATCGATGTGATCCTTTATGACTTGTGTTTTGTGATCCTCGATCGCCCGAGTGGGATTTACGATTCTTGGATTTCACCTATGGGACTTCGGTCCAACTTTCTATGATTTATGATGTTTTCTAGGGATTTCACAATTTATGTGTTTTCTCTCTACCCGGGTCACGACCCGGCTTCGTAGGGAGCTTCGGCTCAAACTAATGGGTTCGCTACCTAGAGATCGTATCTCATCTATGAACAGACTTGCCCCCTCTTTATGATGTTTTTTAGGGATTTCACAATTTATGTGTTTTCTCTCTACCGGGGCCACGACTCGGCTTCGTGGGGAGCTTTGGCTCAAACAAATGGGTTCGCTACCTAGAGATCGTATCTCACCTATGAACAGGTCTGCCCCTTTATGATGTCCTGATGATTTATGATGTCTTGATGATTTATGATGACTTTGATGATTTATGATGTCTTGATGATTTATGATGATTTATGATTACTTTGACGCGAAGCGCGTCAATTTGAGAAATGATTTATGATTCATGATTTACTTTGATGCGATGGTCATCAATTAGATGTGTATTTGGCATTCTGTTGTCATTTCTTGTTGTGTGCTATTATTTGAATGTTGCATTCTATATTAACTAGGAGATTATTTAGAGATATTTGTGTGCTGACATTCCATTGTCATTTTCTGATTGTGTCGACATGCAATGTTCATGTCATCATATGTTATCCCAGTTTATTTGATAAGTACAGCTAGACTGATCCGTTTATTGTTTATTTTCTTATAAATAATACTCGGGTTAGGCCGAGTCATGTCAGGTACTCCTTTGGGAATCCTCACAGGACTGATCTTCCGCTTTCAGCTTGCTACTCTATCTCTGCAGTTTTATGTACTTTTTACCTATGACTTTATCTATCGTTGTGTACATATTCTTTTATTTAGATCATGGTGCATGTATCTATTCTTTTGGGTTTAGTGGATCTTTGTTGACCACTATCTTGTTGTACACATCCTTGGTTTATTCATATCTATTCCACCTTTGTGATATGATTATCTTGTGTCTGGCTATGAGATATACCATATTTATATTGTTGTTGTTGGCTATTTTACACTGCTTTGCGGATTGCATATAGCCATTGTGTAGTTGCCCTATGTGCTGAATGGTCATGTCGAAATTTTAATCGGTATCAGAATTCGATGTGCATTCCTCACATGGAGTAATATACAATCGGCCGCTCTTCACAAACCTCATTCTCCGTTATAGTCTACGACATTTCTCTTAAATGAACTGGACGATAAGGGGTATAGAGGCGGGGCGCTACAGTTTGGTATCAGAGCGAACTTTCCAGAACAGTGTAGGATAATATGACGATGGTATTATCTTAAGCCTCTCTCAGGAATCGTGCTTTATGGTTTTAGTTAGAGTCTTAAGACCCGTCATAGCTTATCTCCCTATACGATTCCATTTTTGATTGAATTCGCATTGTTTGAATTCAACTTGAGACTAACTTTTTCCTCCTTTTTCCTTAAAGAAGTGAAATAGTTGGTCGTAGTCGTGCAAGTGCCGGTTCACCCAGTGTACCTACTACGGGAGGGGTGATTATGTCTCAAGTGGCCTACTTTTAGTCTTTTAGAATAGTTATCCCCTCGTCCCTTCGGGTTGATTTCTATAGTCCATCTAGGGCCTGTGTGCTTTAGTGGTGCTTCTAATTCATTCTTTGACTCGAGTTGCTAATCGACGTCTGTTTGCCCTATTATGTATCACACTTATCTTGTTGATCATTTATGATCCTTGAAGTTGATTGATCATTGGATATCTTGCTCGTGCGTCGTTACGCACGTTGTAAGCATCTTTGATCCTGATATTTCTTGATTTCTAATTAAGATTGTTTCGAACATCGTTACGTACCAAGCATGGTCTATTGATCTCTTGTTGGTCGGTATAGAGATACCATGTCTTTGTGACTAAATCTACTCCCTTGTTGTCACCTATATAGTTCTAGTTCGGTGTAAGATCACCAAGCCTTCGGGCTAAAACAACTCATTTGTTACCCCGTTGTGCCGGTGTGAGTCACCAAGCATTTGTGCTAAACTAACTAAACAAATGTGCAACGATACATTTGTGTTACATCGTTGCATTCCAAACTCAAGATCAAGAATGAGGGAAAGCATCCTGCTTCTTGTGATCCCTCTTCTTGAGTCAAAGTACGTGTCATTAATTCCTTAATGTCATTTACCTTTTTTAGAGATTATTTTGTTTATGTTCTTTCGATATACGTCAATCGTGCTCTTCGTTATCAAACGATATCATTTGTGTTTTATTCGTAAGTTAATAAAAGAATTTTATTTCCTTTATGCCATCCCAAATGATTTATTGAATTTTTATATTTTTGCGAGATTTGCATGAATTTTAGAAATTTTGAGGACTTTCTTGTGTTTACTTGTCCATTGGGTGCGTTAAGGATCTCGAACGAGACGTGGGACGCCATGTTGTAGTTCATAATTCCTAAACACCATTATGTGACAATCAGACATTTGAAATGATCCCTAAAATTAAATTAACCATTAATAAGTTAATCAAAATAATGATATTTTGGACTTTTTGCGATTTTTCATAATCGTTTGTTGTTTTTCTAGATAATTTATTTCTATATATCCTTGGAGCAATTCCAAGAATTTGAGTGGTTCAAGATTTTCAATTAGAAATTATCTTGAATCTTTTCTTTGAGTAAATTAAATAACTCCAGGAACAACCCAAAAAGTTATTTATTTATGTCTCTTGTTCCTGGATTTCAGATCTTTGATTTTCGAGAATTCTTAGTGATTGAGAATCTCGCCTAATTCTTAATCCTTGTTTCGATTTGCTAAAGAGATTTTAGTATTCTTGCGATTCCATGGGTCTTCTTATTTTCTCTAGTGAACAATCACTCGAGAGAATGAGAGTTCCCATTGGGGAGGGAAATTTGAGATATTGCGATCCACGACAAACTCAACAATTCCTTTCTTCGAATCTATGATCTAGCCGATCAGCTGGAAGTGCTATAGTCAATTCACTTGTGGACTTAGCCTTGCGTTGTTCTTAGAAATGAATATCGAAAGGATGAGCTCTTTTGATATTCCTCCTTTGTTGGTTTGAATCATTTGACTTGACAATTGTCTTCGCATGTTTGTTAACCCTTGTCAATCAAATTTTTAGGGATTATGACCTCCTTTGTTTAATCTCATTTTGTTATAAAATTTGTCTATTGCTTCTTTGATTAATTGCTGATGTTTTTGCGATTTGAGATTTTTGGCGGAAAATTCTCTTAAATCATGTTGTTCTGAAGTGGTAAGTTGTGCACTACTTATCCATCATCTTCTCGATGTTTCTGATTGTCTAAAATTGATACTCGAGTTTCTGAATATTGGGAATTTCGTATAATTCCTAATGAGTCGTCCTTATGGTTACTAAATGAGATTTAGTACCTGGTTAGAAATCGATTTCCCATAGTAGTTCATTGGTATTCCGTTACCAATATTTGTTATTGACCTGTAGTTCATTGGTATTCCGTTACCAATATTTTTTTATCGGTTTCTAGCTCGTTGGTATTCCGTTACCAACCTTGAATCATTGATGTTAAATTTGATTATTCCTTCGAAAATTGCTTTCCTTAGCTAAATTCGTTGGAATCTCTGTGTTGTGCTTTTGTTGGTGACAGCCACCTTGTTGTAGGACTAAAGTGCTCGGGCTCGATGTTCACTACATCGTCGTGATTGAGTTTGGGAATGGAGTAGTCAACCATCGTAAGTTCCTATTTCATATCCTAAGAGAAATATCTATTATTGATATCTCGCGTCTGTAGGATGCGGTCTTGTTGCTCCTTAAAATTCCAAATTAGATTCGGTTGGTTTTTGTGCATTCTATTGATTCTCATTCACTTGAGAATCATACGAAGAAAGGCAAGTTTATTTGAATTCATAACGCTTATGAATTTTTCTGGAATTATTTTACCCGTTTGGGATGACTACCTTCATGGGTAATGGAATTCGAGATTGAACTCTAGCTTTTATGATCTTGTGATACGAAATTGGGATCTCACCTAGCCGTTGGTGTGATCTTTTCATTTCATGTCGGTTCTTGTGGTACCACTCTGTGGTATTGTTTTTGGTTGTTACTTTTTACTTCATTCTTAAGGAATTGCGGGGACGCAATTCTTTTAAGGGGGGAAGTCTGTAACAACCTGCTCATTTAATGATAATGTATTTAAATATTATATTTAAACATATCGTCCTTAATAGTTAATCGAACGTGTATCCAAAAAGTCATATTTTGCATACGGTTGAATTAGGACTCGGGACCACTTCCACTGAGTTCGGATCTTCGTTTACGACCTTTTTGACTATAAACGTCGATACCTTTTGAGTTGGGCGATTTTGGTCTTTTTCGTTTGGATATAAGACCAAAATATCACTTTCTACATATGGACGAGTTTGGACTCGAAACTACTTAACCCTACTCATTCACCATGTCATATTGGTTTAGTGTTTCTTATTAACTTAACCCTACTCATTCACCATGTCATATTGGTTAAGTGTTTCTTATTAACTTAACCCTTCTCATTCATCATGTCATATTGGTTAAGTTAACCCTGCTCACCTGTCTAATTAACATGTTATAACGGTTAATTTTTACTTAATCCCACCGTCTTGTCTAATTAACATGTAATAACAGTTAAGTGTTCTAAATTTTTACTTAACCTTACCATCTTCTTGTCTAATTAACATGTCATAACATGTTAATCAAATTCAAAAATAGCTAATCAAAGGACATTTTGAATGGATTTTGAACTCGAAACTACTTCCATTACCCATGACTACCTTCATGGGTAATGGAATTCGAGATTGAACTCTAGATTTTATGATCTTGTGATACGAAATTGGGATCTCACCTAGCCGTTTGTGTGATCTTTTCATTTCATGTCGGTTCTTATGGTACCACTCTATGGTATTGTTTTTGGTTGTTACTTATTACTTCATTCTTAAGGAATTGCGGGGACACAATTCTTTTAAGGGGGGAAGTCTGTAACAACCCGCTCATTTAATGATAATGTATTTAAATATTTTATTTAAATATATCATCGTTAATAGTTAATCGAACGTGTATCCAAAAAGGTATATTTTGCATACGGTTGAATTAGGACTCGGGACCACTTCCACTGAGTCCGGATCATCGTTTACGACCATTTTGACAATAAACATCGACACCTTTTGAGTTGGGCGATTTTGGTCTTTTTCGTTTGGATATAAGACCAAAATATCACTTTCTACATATGGACGAGTTTGGAATCGAAACTACTTCCATTGAGTTCAAAACGTCGTTTAGGTGTTCGAAAAGTATAAACTTCGATATATTCCGAGCTTCGGAAATTTGGTACTTTGGTTAGGTCTTGGTTTGACTAACCAAGCCTACCTTATAAACGCCCAATAGCTCTCTCCTCTTCATTCATTCAACACTTGGAAGAAAATAGAAAAATGGAGAGTGAAATGGGAAATTAAAACTCCCTAGGCCCTAGCTTAATCTTGGAGCTCCAATTCTTGTGGAAATCTTGTGCAAATCCATGGAGAAGCTTAGGTAAGCTCCTCTCCATCTTCTCCAACCTATTTTCTCTTCAATTTATGAAATTTCCTATGACCTAATTCGTAGGAGATTCATGTATATGTGTTTAGGTTGAAGATTCTTGAGTTCTTGTTGAAGAGAGGTTGATTTAGCAAAGCTTTGGCTTGATTCCTATCTTCTAGCAAGCAAAGGTGAGTTCTTTGATGAACTCACATCTATGCCTCAAGCCTATGTGCTTGTACAAGTGTAATTTAGTGTTCTTATGTGTTTGCATGTGCTAGTGAATTGGTTATGTTAGTGTAACTTAGCCGATTTCATATGTTTATGTTCCATTGTGTTGAAATTATAAGTAGGATTGTTTACACGATCTTATGCATATGTTTTGAGTTGATTTGGTGATGTTGTGAAGCTCCGTTGTCCCCCGACATAGTTCTAATCCTTCACAAGTCGCTTGAATCATATTTGATTGCTTTGGTTAGAGAATTTTCTCATTTTTGAATATATAATCGAATCATAGCAATCCCACACACACACACACACACACACACACACACATATATATATATATATATATATATATATTTGTGCATGTTTGTTTGGTGTTATGAGTTGCTTCGGCATGTTTTTGATGGTTCATTTTCACTTAGAAAATGTCATAAGCCATCACCATTGACCGGCCTCGTCCGAGAGCCGTTTGTACCTCATTTCCTAAGCAAAAATAGCCACACTTCAGCTTAGACGTCTGTCCGAGAGGGGGACAGACGTCTGTCATTGTTTAGGAAGCAAAATAAATAATTGCTTCATCCCAAATGTCTATCCAAAAATGGACAGACGTCTGTCCAAACTCTCGGGAAATAGTTTTCCTGGCAACAGACGTCTGTATTTGGGGTGACAGATGTCTATCACTGAAAATCTGCTGTTGACCAGTGCAGACCACGGTCAATAGTTTAGGCCCATCCAGGATCTTTCCCGGCCGGAGCGCGGGCCGTTCGGACTTTGTTTGTGAACTTCAGCTTTACGAATTCATAGATTCCAACAGCTCGATTCATCGACTTTGATTCTCATGTGATTCTTCCAATGTTGATCCTTCTTGGTCGATTCACATTTGTTTATGATGTGAATTAAATAAGTGGTCACTCTAAAGCCCGTGCGCTCTATTCTGTATATCGAATTTATTCGATACTCTTGTAATATGATTCACGACCCTGAAACGTGAATTATCGACTCGATATCCTTCGAGTCTATTCCGATATTCGGGTGCTAGTTTGGGATTTCGATTTGTTCGTTGATCGAAATTACAACCGTTATCCCTTTGATTTCTTGTATGTTGCTGTAATGTGAATTATGCATTGTCGATCTCCTTGGTGATTGTACTTTGATCTATGGCACCCTATTTCTGTGATAAATTGTCATTGTTTTGTGTCCTTGTTTTCTATCGCTCCAACGTGGTTTCTAATCGATTCCTAATGTTATAGAATCCACTAACGAGCTATATATTTACTCGATTTATCGAATTTATATTTGATGATTTATGATTTGAATTCACGTCATTGTGACGTGAATTCCCTTGATCGATTTGCCTCGGCAATCGTACTATTGTTTAGTGCCACTTTGAAATTATATAAAGAGGTTTTATGCTATTAGTAGATATCAAATTCTTGTACTAAAAAGGTTTCTAATTGTACTTCACTATATGAAGCTAATTTATGAAATCGTTTGACAAACCTTCTTCAAATCTACTAGTGTATATTTTATAAACCTTTTTCTCGTTCGTATGAGAAATCTTATTAAACGTCTTAGTAAAATCAAGGACTATGAACCCTTGCTTTTGCTTTGATGGTTAATTCTTGGACTCATCCGATTGAAAACCGTGGCAATACTCATTCTATGATTTTCTCTGTTTTTAATAGAAACCAATTACGGGTTCGTAGATATTCGAGAATAGCATGTGGTAATGGGACATGTCGCTATTTCCTTATATTAACTAGCTCGGAGTAATTCCTATTCACCCGGATCGATGTGATCCTTTATGACTTGTTTTTTGTGGTCCTCGATCGCCCGAGTGGGATTTACGATTCTTGGATTTCACCAATGGGACTTCGGTCCAACTTTCTATGATTTATGATGTTTTCTAGGGATTTCACAATTTATGTGTTTTCTCTCTACCGGGGTCACGACCCGGCTTCGTGGGGAGCTTCGGCTCAAACTAATGGGTTCGCTACCTAGAGATTGTATCTCATCTATGAACAGACCTGCCCCCTCTTTATGATGTTTTTAGGGATTTCACAATTTATGTGTTTTCTCTCTACCGGGGTCACGACTCGGCTTCGTGGGGAGCTTCGGCTCAAACAAATGAGTTCGCTACCTAGAGATCGTATCTCACCTATGAACAGGTCTGCCCCTTTATGATGTCCTGATGATTTATGATGTCTTGATGATTTATGATGACTTTAATGATTTATGATGTCTTGATGATTTATAATGACTTTGATGATTTATGATTACTTTGACGCGAAGTGCGTCAATTTGAGAAATGATTTATGATTCATGATTTACTTTGATGCGATGGTCATCAATTTGATGTGTATTTGGCATTCCGCTATCATTTCTTGTTGTGTGCTATTATTTGAATGTTGCATTCTATATTTGCTAGGAGATTATTTAGAGATATTTGTGTGCTGACATTCAATTGTCATTTCCTGATTATGTCGACATGCCATGTTCATGTCATCCTATGTTATCTCCCTTGTTATCTCAGTTTATTTGATAAGTACAGCTAGACTGATCCGTTTATTGTTTATTTTCTTAGAAATAATACTCGGGTCAGGCCGAGTCATGTTAGGTACTCCTTTGGGAATCCTCGCAGGACTGATCTTCCGCTTTCAGCTTGCTACTCTGTCTCTGCAGTTTTATGTACTTTTGTACCTATGACTTTATTTATCATTATGTACATATTCTTTTATTTAGATCATGGTGCATGTATCTATTCTTTTGGGTTTAGTGGATCTTTGTTGACCACTATCTTGTTGTACACATCCTTTTTTTATTCATATCTCTTCCGCCTTTGTGATATGATTATCCTGTGTCTGGCTATGAGATATACCATATTTATATTGTTGTTGTTGGCTATTTTATACTGCTTTGTGGATTGCATATAGCCGTTGTGTAGTTGCCTTATGTGCCGAATGGTCATGTCGAAATTTTAATCGGTACCAGAATTCGATGTGCATTCCTCACATGGTGTAATCATACAATCGGTCGCTTTCACAAACCTCATTCTCCGTTATAGTCTACGACATTTCTCTGAAATGAACTGGACGATAGTGGGTATAGAGGCGGGGCGCTACACATTATAACATTTTATACATTTAGTTTATTCACTCATATAACGCACTTTAGGCTTAGTTTAACAGATGGTGGTGCATATGATGATAAAAAAACATCATCGTACAATATCAACACTTCAACAATACTATAGATCTACCTAATTACAAAAAAAGAACTAACTATACGTTCAATAACCACCGAACACAGTCAATACTTGCTGTTAAATACAAAATGTTAGAAGAATGTTCATAATACTGGTAGATAATTTTGGTGTTGAGAATAAGATAAATGAAGATGAAAGCTCAAAAGATAACTCATCTTTATTGCTTTTAAACATATAGCACTTTTATGGGCGTACATAATTAAACAAAAGATAACAAACTATCAATGCACATTTGCACCCAAAGAATAGGTAAGCATAGCCTTATTTGCAGGAAAAACTACTGCGTTATCTTATAGACTAGGACAATTGAAGACAAAGTCATAACTTTTAACACCCTCCCTTAAACTGAATGTGCTAACTTCCAGTTTACAAAGCAACGAGCAATGAACCGCGCTTCTCAATTTCTTCATCATCTTGCCTAGACGAACTTGGTCACAAATCTCATCTCTATCTGGTTGGATATGCTCAATTGTTTCACGTTGATTGGTACGTTACACCATCAACAAAACTCTTGGTTTTCGCTTAGGGATCTACTAACCTCTTCATTCGGGTCTTCTCTTGTATATGTCATCCCCCCAACAAGTGAGATCCGCAGCTCTTCTTCCTTACTTGTTGGATGACACAAAACTAAGTCTTCTTCACTGAACCTACTTCGCATGTAGGCATGCCTATCTTCTCTTAGGCGTATCATCAAACAGTTCTCGAGCGCACTCCAAAAATGTCTAACCCTATAAAAGACGTTCTACACTTCGTTGTCTTCATCTCCACGCTATTTTCACACAAGCACTTCGCTGCAGATGCTTACTTCAACAACCAATGCTCAATACGCAACTTAAATAACAATCAACCTCTTCATTAAGAAGAAATCTCTATCATCAATACTTCTCCCTATACAGCAAATGATATTCCTCCCTCCACCAAACTGCACACACCATTCTCCTACAAGTGTGCACATCATCACCAGTTACACCACAAACATTCACCATTTGAATACAAACTTCCTCCATCTTAGCAACCATTCACGCACCTTTTAAAACCAATGGTCTTTGAAAATACACAGCTATCTGCTTCACCCTCAATGCACAAACCCACGTGAGCTTACTCCTGCACCATTCACAACCATCTCACCTCTCAGTATCACTATCCTGTACAGCAAAACACCACTGCATGCTTCTTCTACGCAACATCATCTACTTCACCGCGCCACTAACCTTGCTTCTAGAAGTCAGCCCCGCTTTCAGAACCTTCAATAAAACCGATCTCGGATCCAAACAAATCCCAATGCCAAAGCTCCATACCCGTACAGAAGATGGGTTTCTTTTATTTTGTATCCATTCAGATCAACAACAAATCAAAGACATCAACTTTGATTTGAAAGAAACATGGACGATCATTGATTCAGCAACAACATCAACTCCGCATGTTTCAGATCTGACGAAGTAAAGATGGCAACCGCGGACAGTGAGCTTCTCAACAAAATAGAAGGAACAAAACCATCAACTACACTGTCACCGGCATCAACACAACGTGAAGCATACAAACACTGACACACTTATAAACCCCGTCATCCAAATCACGCCAACACTCAGGCAATACTTTATCAGCCAACAAGAGAGGGTTCTTACCAACTAGGGTGCATAAAGAAAGCAGTTTCATCAAGCCAGCATAATCCAGCAGAGCAGCACCAGCGCCTTCAAGATGCAGACCCTTCTGATTTACGAAAACTTCAAATAACAAGGCACTGAATGGATTTTGCATTGTAAAAATCGCGAGTTGAAAGGGATGAGGTAGCGCAGACGCGTCAAGAGGCACGACCTTCACGATCAAGTTTAGAGGGGAAGACAATAGGTAGAAATCACCGATCAGGTTTCTGTAACCAAACTCAGTCCAGGATACTCTCATTCTCACCGACAAGCAGCAGCTTAACGCCATTTCATTCATCAAAGAAACAACGAAATCAACCTTTAGATCTCTGCACCACCAAGCTGCTACCAGTCTTTCAAAGTTCAAACTACTACCGCAAGTGTTGTTCAACTTCATCGACACAACCACTACATACTCAAACTGACATTACTGCAGATCAAATTTCTTCAACTCCAATCCTTCCTTACCAAACTTCATACACAAGTCCCTACCATCGCCAGCCTACCACCAAATACTGCCAACCAAAGGAAGCCACAAGCGTCCGCAAAACTCATCAACACAAGCACATTATATCATCATAAGCCTGCATTCCACTCCACAACTGCATAAGTCACAAACCAGACACCCTGCTACACCACCTTCGACATTCATCACCAACCATCTGAAACTACACCGCCAAACACAGCCTCAACATACACTTCCACATACCAAAGCCTGCTTAGCAAGTGCCAAAACTACCTCAAAACATATCCTTTTCAAACACTACAGTACAATCCTCAAACAATCTTTTACTTCCCCTGCAACTAACACTCTGCTGCTACCCAATCCTATCACCTCCTGATCATCCCGCATTCACCTTGCTGCTCAAACCGCCCCTTCCTCTCACTGTCAAAATAAAACAACTTCCTGAGGCTTTCATCGTTATTCAACAAACACACGCCCCTCTAGAAGCCGATCGCCATCTCCTGTAAACTGATTGTTGTCGCCCCGTAAACAAGCTCCATCTCCCCATAATATATATTTACCGAATACATAGAAACTGCAAAACTCACTGTCATACTTCAGTTCCATCCATTGTGACATTATCTTCATTGACCTTTTAAGCCATCAACTTTCCATGCTTCTCCCTCGACGTCGATACATATGGAGGCCAGATGTAACGACCCAGATTTTTCGTCGATTAATTTTAAATATTTAATATAGTTTTAAATATTGATTCAAAAATAAATGGATCTTTATTATAAAATCTATCAGTTTAAAAATCATTAGATGATTTAATATTGAATTAGAACGATAATAATTATTTATTATCAATAAATTTAATTGTTGGAAATTGATAATATTTTAAATTGAATTAAATTTAAATGGTAAATTTTAAATTGTTATTTCCTCTATACAGTCGAATTAGAATTTAGGATCGACTCCATTGAGTCCAGAACAACGCTATAATCTGGTAATGTCGGTCGTTAGGTTTAATATAGTGGTTCGGGGACCGCGAGATATTTCAGTTGTTTAAATTTAAAACAAAATAAAAATCAAAATATATAAAATAAAAAGAAGGCCGACCTATGCATGTACTAACGCGGACCTATGGGTGGACATCGCGACATCTATATTTTCCTCGAGCTCAAACTTTTGTCTCCCATCTTCTATATCAAAGGAGCAGAAATTCAATGCCCTCTGTACGTTGGTCTGCTACTCGCAACTATAAAGCAAGCATTTGCCTTCATAATTTTTGAACTCTCTTTCACAAATCAACAGAAACCATTCCAATCCCTTTTTCTTTTTCTGTTCGATGCTAACAAAGTGGCAGCCTAATTCATTTCGAATCAAAATCAAGTCGGAATATCTGAGGAGGCGAGAGTTGTGCGCGATTCAAGTTCTGGGGGGGGGGGGTCGCGATTGTTGATTGGAAGTGAAGAGGGGTTCGACGAGGGTTGTCGTGGGGTTCTCTTGAGCAACAGTGAGGATTGAGGAGATTCCGATCTCAAGGAAGGCTCGACAGTAGGAATCGCGACGTCAGGAAGGGGAGGTCGCGACCGTATTTTGAATCGAGATGGAAACCGCACCTCTGGAGCTTGTGTTTTGGCTTTAGGGTTTCAACCACCGTTCCGTTCGAACCTATATTCATCGCGATGGAGGGCTTGCGATTCAGACACGAGCGAAGACGAAGCTGGGATCTAGGTATGGTGGAAAAGGGGATTGCGAACAAGATGTTCGAGGGAATGCATGAATGGATAATGGAAGATTTATGAGCTGATTGGGGACTTCGCAAATTAGTCGAGTATCGACAACAACGATAAGGTACAAATTTTTACAGAATTTTAATACACATAGAATAATTACTTTAATTCATTTGTTAAGAATAATTAAAATGAAATAAGTCTTAGCTAAGGTAAATTTATTTATTTATATTAAGTAATCAGTGATGATTAAATTAAAAGGAAGTAAGTAAATATATACATTCACATACTCGTTTATAATGCATGTATTTGCTTCATACGAATTCAAAATTTATCTAAATAAAGCAAGTTGGAACGATTGTTGCAGATCTTGAAAATCTGGAATTTTTCTAGAGTTGGTCAGAATGGGATGGAATTTAATTTAAATCAGATGGCATTCAATTTAATTTAAATTGGATTTCGGCAAGACAAGGTGAGTAAATCTCACTCACCTTTAGAATTATTTTTGTTTCCTTAAAAATAATTGTCGGTTGCTTGTGTGCATATTTTCTGGTTGTTTTATATATATATTAGTTATTTAGGCTATATATATATATATATTGGGTTGATTGATTGGTTGGATTCCCGCAGTTTCATTAGCGGATGCCCGCAGTTTCATAGCGGATGATTACCCTATACGCCCCACGCTATGATTAGTGGATGACCTTCTATACCGCGATATTCTGCCACGAAGCAGAATTGGTATTATTTATGTGCTAACATCTGTGGATGCAGGAAAACAGGTTGGAGGAATCCAACTGGATTCCTCAAAAATATATTATCTGTTTGTTTATTTGTTTGCATATATATTGTTATATATGATGTGTTAGAAAAAAATAAACAATTGGTTGCTTTGTGTGTTTTATCACTGGGCTTAAGTAATGATATTTAAAAATATCGTGAAAGGATATTGGAGATTTAAAAAGGGAAATTCTATTTTTAAATAGAATTTGAATTTTAAATGGAATAAAATATAAACTTGTTTTGAAAAATAAAACAAGTAGTTCTTTCTAAACGAAGTTTATAAATAGTTCTTTTATAACGAAGTTATAAATGAAGTGGAAAGAATTATCATTGATAATTCAGAAATAGAAATACAAGCGTGAAATTGGGATTTGAAATGATATTTTCAAAATAGGATGTGAAGATGAAATTTTAAATATAAAACTCAAATGGAATTTGGGTATAACATTTGAATTTTAAAAGAGAGTTTAAATATTTGAAAAGAAAAAGGAGATTGAGTTTTAGAAATTCAAATAAGAAGTTCAAATAGAATTAGAATGGAAAAATAGAATTGGAATTCGGGAGATTAAAATAAAATTTGAATTCAAAAGGAATTCAAATAAAGAAATTCAAATAGAGATTTGAATGTAGAATTTCAAAATAGAATTTGAAATATAGAATTTCAAAGAAGAATTGAATAGAATTTGAAATATAGTATTTCAAAGAAGAATTCAAATATGAAATGTGAATAGAGATTTGAATGGAATTTAAATTTGAATTGAGATTTGAAATGGAAATTCAAGTATTGAATTTGAACATGGAATTGAATATAGAAATTCAAATAGAGATTTGAATATCGAATTTGAAAATAGAAATTGAAATAAACTTTGAAAGTAGGATTTCAAAGTAGGATTTAAATAGGATTTCAAAATAGGAAATCCAAATAGTTTTGAAATGGAATTTGAATTCAAGGGAATTCAAATGAATTTGAATAATAGAAATTCAAATGGTGTAAAAAAATAAGTTTGAATATAGAAATTCAAATGGTGTTAAAAATGAATTTGGATATTAGGATTCAAATGAAAAGGGAAAATGAAATTTGAATATAAGAAATTCAAATTGAGTTCAAATAAGGATTTAATCTAGGAGATTTGAATATAGAAATTCAAATGAAGTTTTGAAAATAGATTTGAATATAGAAATTTAAATGGAGTTTTGAAACTAGATTTGAAATAGAATTCAAATAAGAGGATTTGAATGATAGAATTAAAAAGGGGTGGAATATTTGAAATTTCAAAATAGAATTAAATCGGAGATTGGATATTTGAAATTCAAATAGAATAAATATAGAATTTGAATTCGAAGAGAATAGGGAATTTGAATGTAGAATTCAAAAAGGGATTTAAATGGGATTTAAATTATAGAATTTGAATATAGCATTCAAATGGAATCTTAAACTATGAGATTTAGCTATATAATTCAAATGGAATTTGAAATATGGAATTTGAATATAGGATTCAATAGAAGTGAAATTTGAATTTGAATATAGAGTTCAAATAAAAGTGAAAGTGAAGTTTGAATGGAGTTGAATTTATATAAACGAAGTTTAAAAAGTTTATATATATAAATATAATTAAAACGAACTCGCCGCAGCGCTGCAGTTCGAAAAATAGCGATTCGAACTTCAATTGAATATACAGAACCCAATTGAAGTCGGATTTCTTTGAAACAAGAAACGTCAGGACCGGTTTGATAATAGTTTTCTAATGAAGGAGAAAAATCTGAATTTCGTCGTATAGATTTTGAGATATGTCAAAATCAAATTTTCAGAAAAACAGCGCCAGAACTATTTAACGACCAAAATGGTTTATTTAATATTTTAAAGGGATTTTAAGCAAATAAAATCCGAAGTTTCTATTTAGAAAATTTCAGAGTTGAGTTGAAAAATATATGCGAATTCAAGTTGGGTAAATGAATATGAGTTTTGAAATAGAAACCAGATTTTTGATTTATTGAATGGAATTAACTAAATTGAATAGAAATTAGTTAAGACGATTTCGAATGGATATTGGGGGTTGAATAAATAAATTCGATTTGAAATTTATACTCGAAATCAAAAAGAGAACTGGAATTGAAATCAAAATTCAATTTGGTTATGGACGAGTTAAACATTTTGTTTGAACATGTATGTTCAACAAAAAGTGAAATAGGCAAAATGGCCAATTTAAAGAATAAATGGGCGAAACTGAATTCAAACGATTAGATGGTGTTGAATTGAATTGCAAACAGGTGAACATGTGTAAGCAGGTTTGATAGGAAGTATATGAAGATTTAAAATAATGTGCTCGACAAAAGGTACATGTTTAATTCATATATGAGGTTTTATGCGCCGTATCGGCAAGCCGCTTGGCTTTTCCTTTTTCTTTTTGATTGAGGAAGATACCGGGAAGCTATTTGAAATTTCCCGATGCTCCCGATACAGGGGAGGTTATGGCGAAATTTTCCGGAAATTTAAGGAGTTAGAATATTTTTAAGATATTTTGATAATTTGAAACCATCGTATCGACGTATTGAATTCGATAGTAAAGTGAATATAAAAATCGAATGTTGTAAACAAAAGGGGATAGAGATAAATGATTGAAAGTGGTTTCAATTGCAAATAGAGATTTTTCTGATATATAGAAAATAAAAGAAGTTGATATTGGAAACGTTTTCCAAATGGCATAAGAGGCAAGATGATTATTGAAAATATTTGGGTAACAAATATTGATAGAGAAAATGGAGAAGAGATTTAATTAATGAATATTAATTAAAGGGCCCAGTGATTTGTTTGATATGTTGATTGAACACTTGTTTTTATTCGATAGTTAAATCACAGACTATCGAAGTTTTGACCATCGTTGTCAATATGGAGAGACCGGTTGGATTATTATCCGAAGAACCACTCCGTATCGGCATAAGCGTTGCGAACCAAGTATGCTGAATATATTGAAGACGGAGTGAAGTGCAAGGGCTTTTCTAGTAATAGAAATAGTGCCTTCGGTTTCGTTCAATCCCAGAACGAACGTAAATGGACGAATGTCTGACAGAGTATTTCCAATGATCAAATGGGTTGGTCTGTATGAATATATATGGTTGCAACGGATTTATCCCTTAGCATAATATCCAGAATATTTGTGCAAACTCAACTAGTGATTAACGGATCTGACAATGTGGCATTCAAAGTGATTGTGCTATCGTTGAATGGTAAGTAATCGTAGCCTCAGGCCTCAACAACCGGGAAAGGACAAAAATCGGGCAGGCAGCATGGCTATGTGGGTCGCACCCATTAGGGTGTATAATCACCTATCTAGAGAAATTCCTTTTGTTTCTAAATCTATCGATTCTGCCCATTCGGGAAACGGTGGTTTGAGTCCAACCGTTGGTGATATACATTCGATACACTCAAGTGAAATGAGTGGTCGGTCATGTGTGGGCCGGGTTGCAAGATGTTCTTGTTGAACCCAGATGTATTCGCCTCTAGAGATACACAGTCGGAAGGTGGTCCCATACCTTGTCATGTTGGAAATCCAATCTCCAATAAGCGCCATGCGGGTTTTTGATTTTATAATATATATGTGGAGCGTGAGATGCAAGCGTTCTGCTATTTGGTTATTTATTTGATGTAGACATTATTATAATATCACTGGATTTGATATCAAAGTGTTTTGGGTTATAGTAAGGTAAAAAAAACCGTCCGTGTTTATGTGTGGGCTGGTCTTACTATTATCTTTTCTTTCGAAAAAGAGTTTTGAAAGTTAAACAAGTGGTTGGAGTTTACTCACACCAGTCCCATGACTGACCCAGAGTTTGTTTTGTTTTGTTTTTCCTAAACTCTTGGGTGCCCAAATTTGTACGGGCAGTCAAGTGTTTCAGGCTTTTACAGATACACTTGGAGGAGCTTGAAGCAGGAGGCTTCAACGTTAGTTATTTAGAGTTACTTCCGCTGGATCAAATGTTATGTGTACTCTGATGATGGTATGTATATGTAACAAACAGATTTGTATTTCAAAGGTTATGTTATATAATATATTTTATTCGTTCCGCTGTGAGTTTGTGATCTTCGTTTTTCTTCTATTCTAATATTTCTTTCTTTCTATTTCTCATCCTCTATCTTCTTTCTATTAATGGATCGTATTTCTGTGTTATTTGGGTTGGACGTGTGTTGTATTTAGTCAACTCAGATAGCTCGGATTTGCGGGTCGTTTCAGTTGGTATCAGAGCTTAGGTTGAGCGAACACCTAGGCTTGTGTGGCGTGTGCTCATTAGAGATAGGGTCAGCAGTACCCTAGAATGAGTTGAGTATATAATACGAGAGAGCGTATTTGTAAATTGATATAAAAATTGTTTTATATTGTGTTGGCTAGTCTGTTGAGTGGTTTATGAATTCTGGTCGAATCGTGGGACGCCACGAAGTCGATAGGAATTTCTAAACACTTGAACAGAAGATTGAACACAGTATTGTTTTAAAGTGGGAAAATGAAATAATTTTACCCAAAATTTCTATTTTGATATAGAAAGAATAATTTTCTAGAATTATTATTATATTATATGGATGTGTTGATTGTTAGGATTATAATCAAATGAGATTATAAATTTAGAATGGTTATTTATAACCAGAATAGAATGTGTATAGAAATTATATATACAAATGAGATGGATTAGAATTAAATTCAAACCAGAATTGAGAATTCAAAATCCTGGGAAGTTTGAAAATATTTTTCAAAGTATATTAAAACAATATAGATTTGTTTTAGAAGGATTTGAAAGAAAATCATTTTAGATGAATTTTGAAATAATAAAGCACTGAACTCACTTCGGTGACTGGGAAATAATTCTGATGATGATTGCAACATCATCAGTGTTCATTTTCAAGTTCTAAGTGATAGGTTGCTACCTTAGAGAAGTTTTGATGGAAATTTGTTTGAAAGAAAACAAATTGGTTTGAATATTCAAATGTTTTGAATTCGAGATGGAAATAAATATATGTATATATTTATGGGATTTCAACAGAATTTGAAAAGAAAACCCAGGGATTTGAATTCTGGAATTTAAATTTAACTTAAGCAAGTTAAATGGGTCGAAGTGAGTGAATTGATTAGAATCAATTTGAATAGGTTTAATGGAATATAGATTGGATATAAATGGATTGATCGTGGATCATTCG
Source organism: Allium sativum (assembly GCA_030737875.1). Taxonomy (NCBI): domain Eukaryota; kingdom Viridiplantae; phylum Streptophyta; class Magnoliopsida; order Asparagales; family Amaryllidaceae; genus Allium; species Allium sativum. The sequence goes on from CM060913.1 coordinate 195,029,221, forward strand.
AATTGAATGAAGGAAGACCAAAAGTTTTGGTGAAATTTAATTTGTTGAAATATGAGGAGTTGAGTTTCAACATGAGGGAGATTTTGAAAGAAATGGATTTGTACCCTTTTTCCTATCTTAGCAATTTCGAGGACGAAATTATTTTAAGGGGGGAAGAATGTAACGACCCAGATTTTCCGTCGATTAATTTTAAATATTTAATATAGTTTTAAATATTGATTCAAAAATAAATGGATCTTTATTATAAAATCTATCAGTTTAAAAATCATTAGATGATTTAATATTGAATTAGAACGATAATAATTATTTATTATCAATAAATTTAATTGTTGGAAATTGATAATATTTTAAATTGAATTAAATTTAAATGGTAAATTTTAAATTGTTATTTCCTCTATACAGTCGAATTAGAATTTAGGATCGACTCCATTGAGTCCAGAACAACGCTATAATCTGGTAATGTCGGTCGTTAGGTTTAATATAGTGGTTCGGGGACCGCGAGATATTTCAGTTGTTTAAATTTAAAACAAAATAAAAATCAAAATATATAAAATAAAAAGAAGGCCGACCTATGCATGTACTAACGCGGACCTATGGGTGGACATCGCGACATCTATATTTTCCTCGAGCTCAAACTTTTGTCTCCCATCTTCTATATCAAAGGAGCAGAAATTCAATGCCCTCTGTACGTTGGTCTGCTACTCGCAACTATAAAGCAAGCATTTGCCTTCATAATTTTTGAACTCTCTTTCACAAATCAACAGAAACCATTCCAATCCCTTTTTCTTTTTCTGTTCGATGCTAACAAAGTGGCAGCCTAATTCATTTCGAATCAAAATCAAGTCGGAATATCTGAGGAGGCGAGAGTTGTGCGCGATTCAAGTTCTGGGGGGGGTCGCGATTGTTGATTGGAAGTGAAGAGGGGTTCGACGAGGGTTGTCGTGGGGTTCTCTTGAGCAACAGTGAGGATTGAGGAGATTCCGATCTCAAGGAAGGCTCGACAGTAGGAATCGCGACGTCAGGAAGGGGAGGTCGCGACCGTATTTTGAATCGAGATGGAAACCGCACCTCTGGAGCTTGTGTTTTGGCTTTAGGGTTTCAACCACCGTTCCGTTCGAACCTATATTCATCGCGATGGAGGGCTTGCGATTCAGACACGAGCGAAGACGAAGCTGGGATCTAGGTATGGTGGAAAAGGGGATTGCGAACAAGATGTTCGAGGGAATGCATGAATGGATAATGGAAGATTTATGAGCTGATTGGGGACTTCGCAAATTAGTCGAGTATCGACAACAACGATAAGGTACAAATTTTTACAGAATTTTAATACACATAGAATAATTACTTTAATTCATTTGTTAAGAATAATTAAAATGAAATAAGTCTTAGCTAAGGTAAATTTATTTATTTATATTAAGTAATCAGTGATGATTAAATTAAAAGGAAGTAAGTAAATATATACATTCACATACTCGTTTATAATGCATGTATTTGCTTCATACGAATTCAAAATTTATCTAAATAAAGCAAGTTGGAACGATTGTTGCAGATCTTGAAAATCTGGAATTTTTCTAGAGTTGGTCAGAATGGGATGGAATTTAATTTAAATCAGATGGCATTCAATTTAATTTAAATTGGATTTCGGCAAGACAAGGTGAGTAAATCTCACTCACCTTTAGAATTATTTTTGTTTCCTTAAAAATAATTGTCGGTTGCTTGTGTGCATATTTTCTGGTTGTTTTATATATATATTAGTTATTTAGGCTATATATATATATATTGGGTTGATTGATTGGTTGGATTCCCGCAGTTTCATTAGCGGATGCCCGCAGTTTCATAGCGGATGATTACCCTATACGCCCCACGCTATGATTAGTGGATGACCTTCTATACCGCGATATTCTGCCACGAAGCAGAATTGGTATTATTTATGTGCTAACATCTGTGGATGCAGGAAAACAGGTTGGAGGAATCCAACTGGATTCCTCAAAAATATATTATCTGTTTGTTTATTTGTTTGCATATATATTGTTATATATGATGTGTTAGAAAAAAATAAACAATTGGTTGCTTTGTGTGTTTTATCACTGGGCTTAAGTAATGATATTTAAAAATATCGTGAAAGGATATTGGAGATTTAAAAAGGGAAATTCTATTTTTAAATAGAATTTGAATTTTAAATGGAATAAAATATAAACTTGTTTTGAAAAATAAAACAAGTAGTTCTTTCTAAACGAAGTTTATAAATAGTTCTTTTATAACGAAGTTATAAATGAAGTGGAAAGAATTATCATTGATAATTCAGAAATAGAAATACAAGCGTGAAATTGGGATTTGAAATGATATTTTCAAAATAGGATGTGAAGATGAAATTTTAAATATAAAACTCAAATGGAATTTGGGTATAACATTTGAATTTTAAAAGAGAGTTTAAATATTTGAAAAGAAAAAGGAGATTGAGTTTTAGAAATTCAAATAAGAAGTTCAAATAGAATTAGAATGGAAAAATAGAATTGGAATTCGGGAGATTAAAATAAAATTTGAATTCAAAAGGAATTCAAATAAAGAAATTCAAATAGAGATTTGAATGTAGAATTTCAAAATAGAATTTGAAATATAGAATTTCAAAGAAGAATTGAATAGAATTTGAAATATAGTATTTCAAAGAAGAATTCAAATATGAAATGTGAATAGAGATTTGAATGGAATTTAAATTTGAATTGAGATTTGAAATGGAAATTCAAGTATTGAATTTGAACATGGAATTGAATATAGAAATTCAAATAGAGATTTGAATATCGAATTTGAAAATAGAAATTGAAATAAACTTTGAAAGTAGGATTTCAAAGTAGGATTTAAATAGGATTTCAAAATAGGAAATCCAAATAGTTTTGAAATGGAATTTGAATTCAAGGGAATTCAAATGAATTTGAATAATAGAAATTCAAATGGTGTAAAAAAATAAGTTTGAATATAGAAATTCAAATGGTGTTAAAAATGAATTTGGATATTAGGATTCAAATGAAAAGGGAAAATGAAATTTGAATATAAGAAATTCAAATTGAGTTCAAATAAGGATTTAATCTAGGAGATTTGAATATAGAAATTCAAATGAAGTTTTGAAAATAGATTTGAATATAGAAATTTAAATGGAGTTTTGAAACTAGATTTGAAATAGAATTCAAATAAGAGGATTTGAATGATAGAATTAAAAAGGGGTGGAATATTTGAAATTTCAAAATAGAATTAAATCGGAGATTGGATATTTGAAATTCAAATAGAATAAATATAGAATTTGAATTCGAAGAGAATAGGGAATTTGAATGTAGAATTCAAAAAGGGATTTAAATGGGATTTAAATTATAGAATTTGAATATAGCATTCAAATGGAATCTTAAACTATGAGATTTAGCTATATAATTCAAATGGAATTTGAAATATGGAATTTGAATATAGGATTCAATAGAAGTGAAATTTGAATTTGAATATAGAGTTCAAATAAAAGTGAAAGTGAAGTTTGAATGGAGTTGAATTTATATAAACGAAGTTTAAAAAGTTTATATATATAAATATAATTAAAACGAACTCGCCGCAGCGCTGCAGTTCGAAAAATAGCGATTCGAACTTCAATTGAATATACAGAACCCAATTGAAGTCGGATTTCTTTGAAACAAGAAACGTCAGGACCGGTTTGATAATAGTTTTCTAATGAAGGAGAAAAATCTGAATTTCGTCGTATAGATTTTGAGATATGTCAAAATCAAATTTTCAGAAAAACAGCGCCAGAACTATTTAACGACCAAAATGGTTTATTTAATATTTTAAAGGGATTTTAAGCAAATAAAATCCGAAGTTTCTATTTAGAAAATTTCAGAGTTGAGTTGAAAAATATATGCGAATTCAAGTTGGGTAAATGAATATGAGTTTTGAAATAGAAACCAGATTTTTGATTTATTGAATGGAATTAACTAAATTGAATAGAAATTAGTTAAGACGATTTCGAATGGATATTGGGGGTTGAATAAATAAATTCGATTTGAAATTTATACTCGAAATCAAAAAGAGAACTGGAATTGAAATCAAAATTCAATTTGGTTATGGACGAGTTAAACATTTTGTTTGAACATGTATGTTCAACAAAAAGTGAAATAGGCAAAATGGCCAATTTAAAGAATAAATGGGCGAAACTGAATTCAAACGATTATATGGTGTTGAATTGAATTGCAAACAGGTGAACATGTGTAAGCAGGTTTGATAGGAAGTATATGAAGATTTAAAATAATGTGCTCGACAAAAGGTACATGTTTAATTCATATATGAGGTTTTATGCGCCGTATCGGCAAGCCGCTTGGCTTTTCCTTTTTCTTTTTGATTGAGGAAGATACCGGGAAGCTATTTGAAATTTCCCGATGCTCCCGATACAGGGGAGGTTATGGCGAAATTTTCCGGAAATTTAAGGAGTTAGAATATTTTTAAGATATTTTGATAATTTGAAACCATCGTATCGACGTATTGAATTCGATAGTAAAGTGAATATAAAAATCGAATGTTGTAAACAAAAGGGGATAGAGATAAATGATTGAAAGTGGTTTCAATTGCAAATAGAGATTTTTCTGATATATAGAAAATAAAAGAAGTTGATATTGGAAACGTTTTCCAAATGGCATAAGAGGCAAGATGATTATTGAAAATATTTGGGTAACAAATATTGATAGAGAAAATGGAGAAGAGATTTAATTAATGAATATTAATTAAAGGGCCCAGTGATTTGTTTGATATGTTGATTGAACACTTGTTTTTATTCGATAGTTAAATCACAGACTATCGAAGTTTTGACCATCGTTGTCAATATGGAGAGACCGGTTGGATTATTATCCGAAGAACCACTCCGTATCGGCATAAGCGTTGCGAACCAAGTATGCTGAATATATTGAAGACGGAGTGAAGTGCAAGGGCTTTTCTAGTAATAGAAATAGTGCCTTCGGTTTCGTTCAATCCCAGAACGAACGTAAATGGACGAATGTCTGACAGAGTATTTCCAATGATCAAATGGGTTGGTCTGTATGAATATATATGGTTGCAACGGATTTATCCCTTAGCATAATATCCAGAATATTTGTGCAAACTCAACTAGTGATTAACGGATCTGACAATGTGGCATTCAAAGTGATTGTGCTATCGTTGAATGGTAAGTAATCGTAGCCTCAGGCCTCAACAACCGGGAAAGGACAAAAATCGGGCAGGCAGCATGGCTATGTGGGTCGCACCCATTAGGGTGTATAATCACCTATCTAGAGAAATTCCTTTTGTTTCTAAATCTATCGATTCTGCCCATTCGGGAAACGGTGGTTTGAGTCCAACCGTTGGTGATATACATTCGATACACTCAAGTGAAATGAGTGGTCGGTCATGTGTGGGCCGGGTTGCAAGATGTTCTTGTTGAACCCAGATGTATTCGCCTCTAGAGATACACAGTCGGAAGGTGGTCCCATACCTTGTCATGTTGGAAATCCAATCTCCAATAAGCGCCATGCGGGTTTTTGATTTTATAATATATATGTGGAGCGTGAGATGCAAGCGTTCTGCTATTTGGTTATTTATTTGATGTAGACATTATTATAATATCACTGGATTTGATATCAAAGTGTTTTGGGTTATAGTAAGGTAAAAAAAACCGTCCGTGTTTATGTGTGGGCTGGTCTTACTATTATCTTTTCTTTCGAAAAAGAGTTTTGAAAGTTAAACAAGTGGTTGGAGTTTACTCACACCAGTCCCATGACTGACCCAGAGTTTGTTTTGTTTTGTTTTTCCTAAACTCTTGGGTGCCCAAATTTGTACGGGCAGTCAAGTGTTTCAGGCTTTTACAGATACACTTGGAGGAGCTTGAAGCAGGAGGCTTCAACGTTAGTTATTTAGAGTTACTTCCGCTGGATCAAATGTTATGTGTACTCTGATGATGGTATGTATATGTAACAAACAGATTTGTATTTCAAAGGTTATGTTATATAATATATTTTATTCGTTCCGCTGTGAGTTTGTGATCTTCGTTTTTCTTCTATTCTAATATTTCTTTCTTTCTATTTCTCATCCTCTATCTTCTTTCTATTAATGGATCGTATTTCTGTGTTATTTGGGTTGGACGTGTGTTGTATTTAGTCAACTCAGATAGCTCGGATTTGCGGGTCGTTTCACCAGATATTCAGAAGAAATACATGGCAATGTTTCACAGCATCCCGGTACTCCAGCAACCCCTAATCGACCTATCAACAGATCAAACAACAGCCATTCCTGGGCTCTCACCATATTTCATTACTTCATAACACCAAAGTCATCAGTCGAAGCTATCCAAAATCAAAACAACTCAAGCTTTCCGGATTGATTCTGGCACTTGCTTCAAATTTCCAAATCAGATGACTCAATGTAACACCCCGTATTTCCTGTGAATATTAAATTAACAAATTAAAGAATACTTAATTTAAAAAGTAGGAATTAAGGTAAATGGGTTACGCCATTGCGTTCGTCTCGGAATTCTGCTTGTGATAGAGTCCGAGTTTGCATGAATCGGACTCCGTATGAGAAGTTATGGAGTTCAGAAGTTTTCATTTTTAAACAGAAAATATAATAATAATTAAACATCTCAAACCAAGTTCAAAATTCGAAATTCAAGCAGAATAGGTTGAGCGGGAAAATTCCCGCTTAGGGTGTCGGACCCCCCCCCCCCAAGGGGAGTCGACATAGGTGTCGACCCCCTATAGGGGTGTCGACAAAGGTGTCGACCCCCCAATAGGGGAGTCGACCCCTTTTGGCCCAGATCTGGCTGATGATGTGTTTTGCCACGTGTCGCTTTCTGATTCGCTATGTGACGTGGTATTCTGCTCTGGACGATTCTGATGACTTCTAGACTAATCTGAAGGCTCCAAATCTCCCAATACACCTATAAAAACACCACTAAACCTATTGTTTTCTACACAAGAATTCATAAGCGTTTATATGCTGCTAAAACCTGAAGTGACCTAGCCTCCACCTTAATGAATCAAATTAGATTTTCAAGTTAACAATCAAAGTCTACATCAAAGGAACAGCTAATCAAATTCAGAAATCAGATCCCAGAATTCAAGACCTATCTCTAATTTGTAAGTTCATGTTACTTTCAGAAGTAAAATTCAATTGTGATTCTGATATTGTAATCTGAATCTGAGATTATGCCTATTTCTATCTATCTTTCTATATCCATTGGATCTATCTCATTGATATTATTATATCCATTCTTTGTCTCTTCTTTCGTTCTTCCCTTTTTGTTTTTATAGCCAGGCTACTACGAGCGTGAGCCAAATCTCATAAGAGATGAACGTATGTTGGAAATAAAATTGGGCATAATATATGATTTGAACATGACCAGCGCTAAAATTGGGCATAATATATGATTTGGACATGGCCAGCGCTAAAATTTGGAAAAGTATTAAATTATGTATAATTGGGTATAACTGATTTGTAACAGATTTGAGGACATAACATATGTTGTGTTTAAAACATCAAGTGTATCGAATATATGACTTGAGATTTGAGGCATAAAGTATATTGGGATTTAGGGCGTAAATTGAACTGTAAGGCATAGTACATGTTATGGTTTAAGACTTAAAATTGGGGTATATATATGTGATAGTTTATGACTTGGAAGAAGGAGATTATTGTGTATAGTGATGTATGGCTTAGGCATGAAAACCTATAGTAAGATAGGGATAACTGTTAAATGTGAACGCGCCTAAATTGGGATTTTGGGTAATTAGCAAGCACTGTAATTAAAGGGTATAATTTGGCATAGTTTATACTGTGAATCACGATTTGGGGTTTTTTGGAGAATATTTTGTATGGTACAACATGACTAAACCTTAGGCCATGTGTTATATTGTGATTTTTGGGGCATGACTATTATTGCAAATTTGGGAAAATTGGCTGTAACCTATTTTGAGTAATAACTTGAATTTGAATTTGTGAGGCTTAACTTGAAATTAGCTTTGTTGAGGTATAACTTGAGAATTGTAACATGACTAGTTGGGATAATTAGCATATAAAATCTAGACTTGGACATGTATGGTAAATATGCTAAAAGATAAACATGCCTAACCCGAGGTTAGATTGAGTTGGGGTGTAAAACTGCCCGGAACCGCCCGGCACATCCAGTAATCGAAACAACACCTATCTAATGTGAGAGATTAGTGCATCATGCCCAAGAAAAACCCGAGGTTAGATTAAGTTGTGGTGTAAAACTTCCCGGAACTGCCTGGCACATCCAGTAACCGCAACAACAAAGATCTAATGTGAGAGGTTAGTGCATTAATAAATCAATTAATGCCAATGAACAAGACATGTAAAGAATGGTAGGGTTAAATTAACTAAGGCAACACTTGACCGTTATAACATGTTAATTAGACAAGAAGATGGTAAGGTTAAGTAAAAATTTAGAACACTTAACTGTTATAACATGTTAATTAGACATGAAGGTGGGATTAAGTAAAACTTAACCGTTATAACATGTTAATTAGACAGGTGAGCAGGGTTAACTTAACCAATATGACATGATGAATGAGAAGGGTTAAGTTAATAAGAAACACTTAACTAATATGACATGGTGAATGAGTAGGGTTAAGTTAATAAGAAACACTTAACCAATATGACATGATGAACGGGTAGGGTTAAGTTAAAACAAGAGAGCAACACTTAACCAATATAACAGGATGCGTGGAAGGGTTAAGTTAACAAAAGAAGGCAACACTAAACCAATGTAACACGACAAGTGGGTGAGTTAAGTTAACTTGAATTGATTGATGACACTTAACCAATACAGCATGATGAACGCGTGGGGTTAAGAAACACTTTACCAATTTAACTTGATGAACGAATGGGGTTAAGTTAATGGGAAATACTTAACCAATATAACATGATGAATGAACGGGGTTAAGTTAATAGGAAACACTTAACCAATCCAACATGACGAGTGAGAAGGGTTAATAAAAAAAACACTTAACCAACATGACATGATGAGTAGGTGGATTAATTAACATGAATGGACAATACTTAACCAATATGACATAATGTGTGGGAGGGTTAAGTACATATCGGGTTGGTGGGTAATATTAGTAAATATAGGCACATAAACTTAACCATTAAGTAAACATGTTTGAATCAGTGGGAGGGTTAAGTACATATCGGGTTGGTGGGTAATATTAGTAAATATAGGCCCACAAACTTAACCAATAAGAAACCCTAGTGACGGGGATCCATTTCAGCAGTAACCTACATAGATGTATCAAGGTACCCTGAAACTAGGCAGGGTGGGGCACGATTACTGGGCTGATTATAAGCGGTCAAAATAGCGGCAGGGGTTACGTCAGTGTAGGTTCCGACGGATTACGGGCGTGCACGTACTGCGGAGTGAGAAAAAGCAGGCACTGGGTACCAGTAGTTATACACTGTGCATCTTGAATCGTGTCGGGTTGCTATCATAAGGATTGATACACCTTATGGTGGGACCAGCACATGGTATCTACGCGCAAGAGAGGGTCGATTGACACAGACACTTGGAACATTAATACAAGTAGGGAGTCGATCGATAGGGTAGTAAGGGTACATCTAACATCTTCATGATAATTAGGCTGATTGAGGTAAGATCCTCATACTAGGTGTACACCTGAAGGCTACCACAATTGCGGGGATTGAGATCATGTTATCATATTATCATTTTACACAGATTTCTAGTCGGGACACTAGTTAGGGGGTGCAAAGATATAAAAATTAGAATAACAAGGTAGTAGCGAAGCAGAGAAAGAGTAGAAGCGCATTCAGTTTATCTTGCCTTGTCATATCTATACTAATCGTATGTTATCCTTGTTCTCATGGTATTATCTTATATTTTGTTTATTCATGTCATGATGCTTTTGCATGTTTACATGCAGAAAGTCATTGGACTTACCAGACTTATGTTTGACCTAGTTTGTTTCGCCTCTTTTCTTCTGTGTCCCCCCTCCCCCCTCCCCCCCCCCCCTCCCCGGTTCACAGGGAGGAAATGTTATCACTTAGCTCAGTTTTCTTTCCAAGCTCGAAGATAGTCGATGTATTGCTTTGGGCTCTCTCTTCCACTGTTATGGCTGGTTCATGCTTTATTAGGGAATACCATTGTTATCTTTATGCTTCTTTTATACTTGGAAGTTTTTGAATCAAGACAGAAGTTCTATGTATTATTTTTAAGTATGATTGAAACAAATTGTTGTAAAAGCTTGACTGAACCACATTGTTTATAAAATGACTTAATTTTCCACTGCTTTATTTGTCTATCTTGTAATTTATCTGCATCTTTTACCTAAAATGCTCCACCAAAGTTAAGGCATTCCCTTTGTGAGTGACCTTAATGGAGGTGGGGTGTTTCACTTGGAATCAGAGCTGAAGGTTACCATATCAGATAAAAGATTTGAAAAATTATTTTCAAAACGGTTTTAAAAGAAGCATTTTCAAAAGAAAAGTTTTGTTTCAAAGGCATATTCCCCAAAGCCATATGCATTATCTTTTGATCCTCTGTTTGAATCCTTGTTTTCCTTCTTTACTGAGTCTTCGGGGCTCTTGGATTTCTGGGAGGTAACCTCATCGCGGCATGGTTCCGTAGGCTTGATGAGACTACGACACCTGTCAAAGGGTGAAGAAATGCCCAACTTCCATATGTAGCCACAGTAGTTTCACCTACGGCTAATTTTCTTTCAAGCTTTGTAGAGTTTTCCGTGCAATGGAGGCAGCTTTCAAGAGACTTGTCAACAAGTTACACAAAGATGGCAAAGATGAGAATGAGAGAGTTTGGCTAAGGAACACAACCCAAGGATGAGACACACATGGATATGGACTTTGTTCACAAAGAAGGGAAGAAAGAATAGGAAAACCTAAGACAAGAGGAAGTGTCGTTATTATGGTATAACGGGTCATATAATTAAGGACAAGGGCAAGAACTAAGGATAGGATTTTCAGGAGGGCAAGTACATGCTCTCACCGCCAGCGTACCTGAGAGGGAGGTAGTAAAGTTTCGGTTGAAAAAGTCTAGTTTTTCTTTTGATCATCCTGTTAGTACTCTTTTTTATTTTAGCGCTTCACATTCGTTTATATCTGCTTCCATAGTTGAGTCTCAACACCTTAGTACTTGTATAATAGAAGATCCTATTATTGTCTCAAATCCAATTGGTGGTTCGGCTCATTTATCTTTGATTTGTAAGGATTTGAGAATAGCTATGTTAAGTATTGAGTTTAAGTGTAATGCTTATGTTATTGGTTTCATGGGTTATGGGTCGATTCTAGGCATGGATTGGTTAGCTAGTAATTGTGAAAGGAGGATAGTTAGACTTTCGACTTGCCTCGGGAATACGCTCGAGATTTCGTGCGATCCTAAGGGATCAGTTTGGCTTAGCTACCTAGAATCACTTGATGCATCTGTCGACGATTTGCGATCCGTTAGAGTAGTCCATGAGTACGCAGATGTTTTTGATCAGGTTAGGGGTTTATCCCCTAAAACGCGAGATAGACTTCCTCATATATCTAGTTGACAATGCAAAGTCAGTTGCATTACCTGTACGACACATGAATCCAAGGGAAACGAAGGGCTCAGTAAACAAGTAAAAGGGTTACTTGAAAAAGGGTTCATAAGGCGAAGTATTTCTGAATGGGGTGCTCCAGTCGTTTTCGTTACAAAGGCGGATGGTTCACTTCGCTTGTGCATAGATGATATTTTGGAATGAGAAAGAACATGCTTTGCATCTAAGGGAAATCCGGATACCCTCCATGCACATCAACTTAAGGCGAAGTTCTCCAAAAATGTCATTTTTGGGAGAGAAGAAGTAAGGTTTCTAGGGCATGTGGCATCCAAAGAAGGGATAGCAGTAGATCCCTCAAAAAACAGTTGCGGTGCAAGACTGGAAGGTCCTAAGGAATGCAACAGAGGTAAGAAGCTTTCTTGGACTAGCGGGCTAATATAGGAAGTTAATTAAGGACTTCATGAAGGTATCGGCCCCACTTACTAGATTGACGAAGAAGAATCTAATCATCTTAGTATATACACTTGGTAACATGGTTAGCATCTGTTTATTTTCAAGAGATAGTTCTAGGAATGTTAGCAGGACATGGCAGAAGATGTAGTGCCAAGTATACTATAAGAAGAAAAGGTGGAACGGAAGGCGACAGTGAAATGAGTTCCAACACATATTCTGGAAACAGAAATTAAGAAGCTAGGCAAATCGTGAAGTTAAGACAGTCAGAGCACAATGAAGCAGAGCTCAAGAAGATGCGACTTAGAAGATTGAAGATTAGATACGCGCTTCATACCCTTTTTGAGGTTATATCCTTGATCTCTCTTTTTCTCTAAAGTTTATTTGCTAGTCTTTATCTTTTAAGTATATCCTCTCGGTCCTGTCCTCGATCCTTAGGTAGAAGCCAATGAATGTAAACATGTGCTTGAAACATGTTATGATTGATTGTTGCAAGTGGTTGCAAGTGTTTGCTAGTAGTTGCTCGTGGATGCATATACACACATTAGGCACTAGATCGGCTCAGTCACTTTCATATTGCATATGCATGAGTGAATTTTTATATATATGAATTGAAACTTGATGTGTTATCATATATATGTTGCATTTGCATGAATGATTGTGCACTCATGTAGAAGTTATAAAGTACGATTAGGAATAATTGCATACATGATGGACTCATGGCACTGACATAATTCGCATTAAGGAGGTCAACTGAATCGGTAGACCGCCTGATTTTGCATTAGATAAGGACATGTACACACATCATGCATATGATCATGAAAGCATTAGAAATATTTTTAAGGACAATGGACGCCTGTGATTGAATGGTTGAGTAGATGGATGTTGGATGTTAGGATACATTCTCCTTGACTTGGAGATTTCGGGGATGAAATCCTTTAAAGGAGGGGAGAATGTAACACCCCGTATTACCTGTGAATATTAAATTAATAAATTAAAGATACTTAATTTTAAAAGTAGGAATTAAGGGAAACGGGTTACGCCACTGCGTTCGTCTCGAAATTCTGCTTGGGATATAGTCCGAGTTTGCGTGAATCGGACCCCGTATGAAGAAGTTATGGAGTTCAGAAGATTTCATGTTTAAACAGAACAATATAAATAATAATTAAACATCTCAAACCAAGTTCAAAATTCGAAATTCAAGCAGAATAGGCTGAGCGGGAAAATTCCGGCTCAGGGTGTCGACCCCCTCCCCCCCAAGGTAAGTCGACATAGGTGTCAACCACCCTATAGGGGTGTCGAAATAGGTGTTAACCCCACTATAGGGGAGTTGACCCCTTTTGGCCCAGATCTGGCCGATGACGTGTTTTGCCACGTGTCGCTTTTTGATTCGCTGTGTGATGTGGTATTCTGCTCTGGACGATTCTGATGACTTCTATACTGATCTGAAGGCTCTAAATCTCCCTATACACCTATAAAAAAAATCCTAAACCTACTGTTTTCTGCACACAAATTCATAGGCGTCTACATGCTGCTAAAACCTGAAGTGACCTAGCCTCTACCTTAATCAATCAAATTAGAGTTTCCAAGTTAACAATCAAAGTCTACATCAAAGGAATAGCTAATCAAATTCAGAAATCAGATCCCAGAATTCAAGACCGTTCTGCAATTTGTAAGATCATGTTATTTTCAGAAATAAAATTCAATTGTGATTCAGACATTGTAATCTGAATCTGAGATTATGCATATTTCTATATGTCTTTCTATATCCATTGGATCTATCTCATTGATAATATTATGTCCATTCTTTGTCTCTTCTTTCCTTCTTCCCTTTTGTTTTTATAGCCAGCCTACTACGAGCCTGAGCCAAATCTCATAAGAGATGAACGGACATTGGAAATAAAATTGGGCATAATATATGATTTGAACATGACCAGCGCTAAAATTGGGCATAATATATGATTTGAACATGGCCAGCACTAAAATTTGGAAAAGTATTAAATTATGTATAATTGGGCATAACTGATTTGTAACGGATTTGAGGACATAACATATGTTGTGTTTAAAACATCAAGTGTATCGAACATATGACTTGAGATTTGAGGCATAAAGTATATTGGGATTTGGGGCGTAAATTGAACTGTAAGGCATAGTACATGTTGTGGTTTAAGACTTAAAATTGGGGTATATATATATGTGATAGTTTATGACTTGGAAGAAGGAGATTATTGTGTATAGTGATGTATGGCTTAGGCATGAAAACCTATAGTAAGATAGGGATAACTAATAAATGTGAACACGCCTAAATTGGGATTTTGGGTAATTGGCATGCACTGTAATTTAAGACTATAATTTGGCATAGTTTATACTATGAATCACAATTTGGTGGTTTTTGGAGAATATGTTGTACGGTGCAATATGACTAAACCTTAGGTCATGTGTTATATTGTGATTTTTGGGGCATGACTATTATTGCAAATTTGGGAAAATTGGCTGTAACCTATTTTGAATAATAACTTGAATTTGAATTTGTGAGGCTTAACTTGAAATTAGCTTTATTGAGGTATAACTTGAGAATTGGAACATGACTAGTTGGGATAATTAGCATATAAAATCTAGACTTGGACATGTATGGTAAATATGCTAAAAGATAAACATGTCTAACCCGAGGTTAGATTGAGTTGGGGTGTAAAACTGTCCGAAACCGCCCGGCACATCCAGTAACCGCAACAACACCTATCTAATGTGAGAGGTTAGTGCATCATGCCCAAGAAAAACCCGAGTTTAGATTGAGTTGTGGTGTAAAACCGCCCGGCACATCCTGTAACCGCCCGGCACATCCAGTAACCGCAACAACATAGATCGAGTGTGAGAGGTTGGTGCATTAATAAATCAATTAATGCTAATGAACAAGACATGTAAACAATGGTAGGGTTAAGTTAACTAAGGTAACACTTAACTGTTATAAAATGTTAATTAGACAAGAAGACGGTAAGGTTAAGTAAAAATTTAGAACACTTAACCGTTATAACATGTTAATTAGACAAGAAAGTGGGATTAAGTAAAACTTAACCGTTATAACATGTTAATTAGACAGGTGAGCAGGGTTAACTTAACCAATACGACATGATGAATGAGAAGGGTTAAGTTAATAAGAAACACTTAACCAATATGACAAGATGAATGAGTAGGGTTAAGATAATAAGAAACACATAACCAATATGACATGATGAACGGGTAGGGTTAAGTTAAAACAAGAGAGCAACACTTAACCAATATAACAGGATGCATGGAAGGGTTAA
The DNA here is from genome assembly GCA_030737875.1 of Allium sativum. Lineage (NCBI taxonomy): Eukaryota > Viridiplantae > Streptophyta > Magnoliopsida > Asparagales > Amaryllidaceae > Allium > Allium sativum. Next base: position 195,044,540 of record CM060913.1, read on the forward strand.
GTTAACACAAGAAGGCAACACTTAACCAATGTAACACGACAAGTGGGTGGGTTAAGTTAACTTGAATTGATTGATGACACTTAACCAATACAGCATGATGAACGCGTGGGTTAAGAAACACTTAACCAATTTAACTTGATGAACGAATGGGGTTAAGTTAATGGGAAATACTTAACCAATATAACATGATGAATGAACGGGGTTAAGTTAATATGAAACACTTAACCAATCCAACATGACGAGTGAGAAGGGTTAATAAGAAACACTTAACCAACATGACATGATGAGTAGGTGGGTTAAGATAACATGAATGGACAACACTTAACCAATATGACATAATGTGTGGGAGGGTTAAGTACAAATCGGGTTGGTGGGTAATATTAGTAAATAAAGGTCCACAAACTTAACCATTAAGTAAACATGTTTGAATCAGTGGGAGGGTTAAGTACATATCGGGTTGGTGGATAATATTAGTAAATATAGGCCCACAAACTTAACTAATAAGAAACCCTAGTGACGGGGACCCATTTTAGCAGTAACTCACATAAATGTATCAAGGTACCCTGAAACTAGGCAGGGTGGGACACGATTACTGCGCTGATTATAAGCGGTCAAAATAGCGGCAGGGGGTACGTCAGTGTAGGTTCCTCCGGATTACGGACGTGCACGTACTCCGGAGTGGAAAAAAGCAGGCACTGGATACCAGTAGTTATACACTGTGCATCTTGAATCGTGTCGGGTCGCTATCATAAGGATTGATACACCTTATGGTGGGACCAGCACTGGGTATCTAAACGCAAGAGAGGGCCGATTGACACAGACACATGGAACATTAATACAAGTAGGGAGCCGATCGATAGGGTAGTAAGGGTACATCTAACATCTTCATGACAATTAGGCTGATTGAGGTATGATCCTCATACTAGGTGCACACCTGAAGGCTACCACAATTGTGGGGATTGGGATCACGTTATCATATTATCATTTTACACAGATTTCTAGTCGGGACACTAGTTAGGGGGTGCAGAGATATAAAAATTAGAATAACAAGGTAGTACCGAAGCAGAGAAAGAGTAGAAGCGCATTCAGTTTATCTTGCCTTATCATATCTATACTAATCGTATGTTATCCTTGTTCTCACGGTATTATCTTATATTCAGTTTATTCATGTCATGATGCTTTTGCCTATTTACATGCTGAAAGTCACTGGACTTACCAGACTTATGTCTGACCTAGTTTGTTTCGCCTCTTTTCTTCCGTTTTGCCCCTCCCCCCCCCCCCCCCACCCCCCCCCACCCCCGGTTCACAGGGAGGAAATGTTACCACTTAACTCAGTTTTCTTTCCAAGCTCAAAGATAGTCGATGTATTGCTTTGGACTCTCTCTTCCACTGCTATGACTAGTTCATGCTTTATTGGGGAATACCATTGTTATCTTTATGCTTCTTTTATACTTGGAAGTTTTTGAATCAAGACAGAAGTTCTATGTATTATTTTTAAGTATGATTGAAACAAATTATTGTAAAAACTTGACTGAACCACATTGTTTATAAAATAACTTTATTTTCCGCTGCTTTATTTATCTGTCTTGTAATTTATCTGCATCTTTTACCTAAAACGCTCCACCAAAGTTAAGGCGTTCCCTTTGTGAGTGACCTTAACGGAGGTGGGGTGTTTCACTCAATCACATCAAAACTTGTCGATCTCTAGCAACATAAGAAAAATAGCGCGTTCATCAGATCCAACCCAAATTTAAAAGGACATAAGATCTTCGATGACACAACTCACAAGCATGAGCTAGGGACTCTTTCTCTATGGCAGCGATGACTGGTTCTAACAGGCTTAGATCTCGGGTGGCTTTAGCAGCAATATCAAACTTTGTTCATGATCTAACGACAAGGACGACACTAACCCGGCGGACGATAGCCTTAAACGGTGTCTACTGCCGCCGGAGTGGAACGCTTAGGATCAAAGAACTCGCATGAGAATTTTGCTCTGATACTAATTGTTGAGAATAAGAGAAATTAATATGAAAGCTCAAAAGATAACTCTCCTTTATTGCTTTTAAACAGATAGCCTTTTTATGGGCGTACATAATTAAACAAAAGAGAACAAACTATCAATGCACACTTGCACTCAAAGAATAGGTAAGCATAGCCTTATTTGCAGGAAAAACTACTACTTTATCCCATAGACTAGGACAAATTAAGCCAAAGTCATAATTTTTAACATGTGATAGATTGAAATATATAGCATAAATATAATTAATGAAGTTAATTTTAAGGTCTGGTAAACTTTACATTAATCATTGTTAGGCTCAACTTGCCGATGGCTATGTTGATTGAGGTCAATCATCTATGTTGTATTATTGTTTATGATATGTATAACCACACCATTCTAGGGGTGGGCGCTGGCGGTTAACCGAACAGGTCGGTTAATATTTTCGGTTAACCGCTTAGTTTGCACAGTTCAGTTAACCGAATTTCGGTTAATTGAGGATAGCTTTATTCGACCGAATCAAAAATAATTGTCCACGATTAATCATTTGATTTAGACGGTTAACCGTTTAATTTAAACGGTTAACTGTTTAGCGGTTAACCGTTTAAATCGAATGGTTAACTGTTTAAATCGAACGATTAACTGTTCAAGTTTGACCATTTTCCATATAAACTGACTTATAATAATAGATCTAACAATTTCATAAACAAACTGACTTGCTAAACACTAACAGTGAACACTATACAGTCAGTCACTACCCACTACCCAGTACTCAACTACCCAATATACTAATACATAAAGCTTGAAATATTCAGATGCATGTTCGGTTAACCGATGATGTCGGTTAACCCAAAAAAAAAATTGTCGGTCTAGGTTTATTTAACCGTTAACCGAACCTAGCTATTTTGGTTAAGGTCGGTCGGTTAACCGATGATGTCGGTTAACCGAAATTATCAGTTAAGTCGGTTCAGTTAAGTCGGCTAAGTCGGTTAAATCGGTTAACCCCTGCACCATTGTGTCGATTGTATTAGTTTTAAGTTCGTTATTGATGAGTATAGTACTTGCGCGTTCTTAACGTAAGTCATAGTTTTATGACCTTATCATTGTTTTTTTTGGAAAATACGAGCTCTAGCTTACAAAGCCTACTTACTCCATTTAGCTGTTATCTCTGATATACTTTCCTAGGTACTTTTTTCGTGGATATTCCCATGGTGAAATGAATAGATGAAAATTAGAATGAAATGTTTTCTTTTACGTTAGTATTATACTTCGCAATGGAGCATGCGTTATTGTAGTTCATAAATTATGATTTGGATGGAAACCCCTTATTTACATCACGATAAAGCCCAAATGGATATAAAGACAGATTTTATATCTGCATATCTCAAATAATACAACAAAGAGCTGTAAAAAAATATTTCCAACGCTGTATAAGTATCAAGACAATGGAATAAAAAAAACATTATTATAGTAAACAAAAGAACCAGCTAGAATTTAGATAGAACCATATTTAAGTTGTGCATATTATTACACAGCATTAAGGTGGAGACAAAACACAGTAAAACCAATACTGATTGAAAGCCAACACTTGTTAAAAGCCACTTTTTTGCAGCTTAAAAGTTGAACTTTTCAGCAAGTATTCCTAATGGCAAACACTATTTCAACTACTATTTCAACTCAGCATGCTGAGTAGTCCCAAAAGTTGAAAAATTCGATAAACCCAAAATTTTGCTGATTAGTCCCACGCTAATTTTAAAAAAAAAAAAAAAAAAAAAAACCAAAAATATCCTTTCACGTAAGATGACTGCGTGGTTTTACTGTTTACCTCGTAATAGCCCTACGTGGTTTCTTAGAGTACCACATAGTTGCTCTACGGGGTACACTAAGAAACCACGTAGAACTAATACAAGGTACATTAAGAAACCACGTAGGGCTACTACGAGATATGGAGAAAACTATATATATATATATATATATATATATATATATATATATATATATATATATGGCAGCGTTCCGCTACACCTCTTATATTGCACGTGAACTCTCCCCCTGAATCTCATCCATTCAATCCCCCACTCATTCTCTCTCTTACCACTAAGAGAGAGAATGAGTGGGGGATTGAATGGATGAGATTCAGGGGGAGAATTCACGTGCAATATAAGAAGTGTAGCGGAACTCTCCTCATATATATATATATATATATATATATATATATATATATATATATATATATATATATATATATATATATAATAGAAAAAAGGTATTTTCGTCCTCATGTATTTTGGATAAAATGAAGAGCTACTTAGCATTTTTTTGGTTTGAAATAAAATTAGCCATTTCTAATACAACCAGAAATTTAAGTGTTGCATTAAAAGCTTCCAATGTTCCGGTAAAATTAGGAGTGAAAACAATTATGGTAAATTATCATATAAAATTTCACCATCGGCACACTAGGTAAATATGGATAACCTCAATATAGTCGATTCTTGCATATCAAACATTTCGTTTATTTAAATGTAAACATTCTTAGAACATCATTTGGTAATATTGAACATTTATTAACGTCTGCTATATTTGTATATTCCTACTGTATGATAGCCCATCGACAAAACAAAGTACGACCCAACCGGATAAGCAAACAAATGATGCTACAAAACTACATTCAACTATGGACCCCGAAGAGGAAAAAAAATGTGATGAAGGTTCCATCTTGACTTTTGAGTATGACTAAAGTCAATGCCTAACAATTTTTTTCTGTAACCAATCAAATTTATTCAGGATGACAAGGGGTGTTATCAGTGACAAACTTGATATCTAAGCTCCTTAACTGGTGGAATAAAAGGAGGATGAAATCATGAAATTGTACTTTCATTTAGGCTAGACTCGCTCCCTCTTTCCATATACAATCATAGACTCCAAGTTGCGCTTCCAGATCCGAATTGAGAAATCTAATAACAACAAATGGACGTGGATTTTGTAGCGTTAAAACAATTTTGACAATTTTCATCTGATCTAGAATACGACATCACACTTTTCCAAATCCGCAAACAACAGTGTCACACAACCAAAAATATATTTCACTGATTCCCCATGGGTTTTCAAACCAAAATCTTCAAAACTTATAATCAAAGACGATTTGAAAGACTTACCCATCTCATGGATGTAGAGTTCGTTCTAAATACGACTTGGTTGTCGGATCCTGCTTGTCAGATCTCATTCATAATTGTAGGATGAATTGTTTGAGAGATGCATCCCAGAATTCGATCTGGATAGAATTGGCAACGTACGATTTGATAGAATGGAATACGCGATTTCAAGCTTAAGGTGTAGAAATTTAAGGATATGGAGATCACATTATTGAATGCGAATCGCAGTTCCTCTGGCAGTTTCCCTCCCATGGGAAGAGAAAGATGTTAGATGTCCACATGGGAAGAGCCAGTTTTCTATTTTACAATTTAAGCAATACATTCGCATGAATCATATATCATGTGTCTCTCAACAATCTCATTACAATGATCGTAGAAGAGTACAAAGCACTAATCAAGTCAAACATAAAGTTCTCAACCATTCTGCACAGAAAATACAAAGATAATATCACAAGTACAAGGCATCTCTTTGAAGCACTACACTCATATACCAAACGCAAGTAAAAAGACATCCATACAGCTTGTTTCCATCAACTTTTTCTTGTGTATGATAATCTTCAATAACATTACTACTACATAGATCAAGATATTGTTATAGGTAAACTATTACGTGTTTTCACTTTAGTTCCTTGTCCAAAATTGAGGTATCATCTGTAACTTGAGAGCTACGGATTCCCCAGAACGATCTTGGTAGCAAATTCTTTTTCGTAGCTGTAAATAGCCAACCCATGTTGGACTCACATGTTGCACAATTTGTAATTGTCCATGCATATCTGCAGAGGATAAAAATATTGGCATTTTAGTGTAACAAATTGTACAATATAAAATGACTGAAAATCGAAATATATTTTGCTAGATTGTGAAATGCACTTCATGTTTAAGGCGAGGCAATACTATTATCTTTTCGGCAAAATAGATTTCAGAAAATACTTATTCCTTATGCTGTTAATAATGATCGTAACTACCTAGTCTAAACCATCCATGAAATAACAAAATTTTGCCTAGCTCCGCAATTTACTTGAAATAAATCTAAAGCGGCTAAAGTGGGTGTTTGATTTGAAAACGAGTCTTGTGTTGTGTTTTTAACATGTATTTTAAAATGCAGCACAAAAGAAGAGAATGGGGTTAAAAAAATGGTTGATTCTGAAAAATGGAGTTAACAAATGAAATTGAGAATTATTCTTTTCCCCCACATTTTGGGAAGTATCAGAAACTATCTTCTCCTTTCCCCTTTAATGGAATAACTAGGACTTTCTAACTCATCGTTCTCTCTCACGCCATTCAAGCAAAACCCATTTTGAAACAAACTCTACCCGAGATATTTCTTCTCTCAAAAGCGAGATTTTCATCCACTCACGCATTTTGCATGCTGAAAACACTAAACTCAAATTTTGAAATCAAAAAGGCCCTAAAATTTAAATCAAAATGACCCCTTTTGCCCTTGTGCGTCGGACCCCGGCGGTTTGTTTTTTTGCGAAAAGGGGAAGAAGGAAGAGGGGGGCCGGAAAAAAAAAAAGGAAAGGGGGGGGGGGGGGGGGTGGGGGGGGACTTGAAAAACATATCATCTCTAATCAATTTGTATGGATAGCGGAATTATATGACCGGAACACAAACCCTTATTATCTACTGGCTCAGCTTGTTCGCAATTTTGTAAAATCTGACAATATAAACATCACATTATTTAAGAAGATGTGAATAAAATCTTGTCAATAAAACAACAAATTTTATGGTGGATAACCAAGAGATACTATGCATACATATACATATACGTGTATGTATACAGGAAAATAGACACATTTACAGCATGTGAATTTGTTTGGTTTCAAAAACACTTTGTTCTGAAGTCCATGCCGAGGAAATAAGATGGCAACTGCGGTTGCCGGCAGGCAAGTGCCAGGGCAGTGGTAAAAATGGAGGCAAACAGTAGCATCCAAAATGGAGGTAATTGGTGGTGACAAGCTTAGTTTAAGTGTTTTTTTTTGGATAAATGGACAATGATCAAGGTATAATGCAAACGGATTGTAGTGGTGCTAGGTGGCGGTTTGAAGTTGATGCGGTGGTCAAGGAGGCAGCAGCAGTTATGGTTGTCGATCTTATTGTTTTGCAGCACCAGCCAAAAATACTACAAATAATTTTGAGCTGTAAAAATGAATATAAAATTATATACATATATTGCTAGTTTAATTTAGCATTGATTTAGCTTAAAAATAAAAAATGAATATAGCATTATACACCTATGGTGATAGTTTAATTTACCATTATTCAAGTTATACAATGTATATAACATTACCCATGTCTAATGGCAGTTTAATCAAGCAGTTTTTGAGCCACATAAACGTATATAAATTATAGCATTATAATCATGCAACACTAGTTTAGGTTAGGATTTTTAATACTCGAGAGCTTTTTTTTTTTCAATCATCGTCGATGGTGGTGAGTCGACTACGATTCTGGTGTGGTGTGGCAGGATAACAGCGTAGGGCGGTGATGAGACTGATGACAACTAGCGTTTCTGACATAAGTGGAGGTGACGACGAGAGGGATACGATGATAATGGAGATGATGAAGACAGGGAGGCAATGTGCTAATGACGAGTGGGAGTCCGATGGTGGTCTTGTGTCGACTATGATTCTGGTGAGGTGTGGCAGGATAACAGTGTAGGGCGGTGATGAGACCGATGACAATTAGTGTTTCTGACATAAGTGGAGGTGACGACGAGAGGGATACAATGATAATGGAGATGATGAAGATAGGGAGGCAATGTGCTAATGACGAGTGGGAATCCGATGGTGGTCCCCCCCCCAACCCTTCCTCCTCCTCCTCCTCTCCTGCTCCCTCTCCGACACACACACACACAATGAATACATGGCAAATAATAGGACTTGATGGTTTACGGAATGAAATCCCATGTACCCAATATTCCCTGTCCCCCTATACCAACCAATCAAGACCCCCTGAATTCCACCTTTTTGTAATTAAGCCCTAGGACTTAATTGCAAAAATGTGAAAATCAGATATCCTCATTGGCTGGGTACAGAGGGGACAGAGGATTTAGATACAGGTGATTTACTCTCATGGTTTACAAGTTCACACACACACACAATGAATACAAGGACTTGATGACTTGATGGTTTACAAGTTTATCCACTAGCAAAGTTGATAGCTTGCTGGTAACAAATTGTATCCAATAAATTTATAAACATAGTAAAATTATGAATGCAAACACAAACGCTTCTCATAATATTCTATTCTGGTTGTTCATTTTCATTGTTTGCAATTTTGTGTTTATATACAAAGTTAAAATATATATATATATATATATATATATATATATATATATATATATATATATATATATATATAAACATAAACAGCAAATTCATGTTAGGTTGTTCAATCCTCACACTACTATTAAAGATATTTACAAAATACTTTTCAATAAAACAACAAAATAACATTTTTCCAAAACTCCACTTACTTTAAATAGAAAAATTCAATATTTGAGTTTGTAGGTTTAAACTTAATATTGAGCTAAGGCTGGTTTCATTTTGAAACTTCACCTGAAGTTTCAAACTAAACAAGCAGATGACAGACTGAAAAAACTGATTATTGATTTTTAGCACATGTAGCTGAAAATTGTTTCATATATTTACATGTGCACGCTCGACGCATACACAGTCTCTTTTGTTATATGTGCACATATACATACATATATGTGTGCGTATGTGTGTGTGCATATATATATATGTATGTATATATATATGGCAAGTGCCCCCCCTCCCCCCCCCCCTCCCCCCCTTCCCCCCCCCCCCCCCCGATTTCCACCAAGTATTTAAAGTAAAATAAGTGAGTGGGAGGTGAGAAAATGAGTGGAAGGAGAGAGGGAAGAAACGTGTGGTGGAAAATAGGGAGCCCAAAGGGGTGCTCCACTATTTCGGGTGCCACTGAACCTGCCTCATACATATATACATATGTATGTATGTATACATGTATATGTGTGTGTATTGTACATATATATGTATGTGTGTATCTACATGCACATACATAGATAAACATTATATATGAAGTAGGGTCCATAGCTCTCTCCTTAAGTAGCTCAATCGTTGCCCCCATCTATCTTTTATGTCAAAAACTGATCGAGACATAATTTATTGAAATGAAACAATATTTTGTAGATAAAATATATATGCTGTGCAGATCATCCATACACAAAATTTGATTGGTTTGTTTGAATAATCTCCCTCCCTCCCTCCTCCCTCCCTCCCCCCCCCCCCCCCCCTCCCTCCCTCCCACTCTCCCTCCCTCCCTCTCCCTCCCTCTCTCTGGTTTATCTCACTATCAAGCTCGAAATCTCATTTTTGATGAGATTTGACGAAACGATGAATTAAGTTTCATATCATATTTGACCCTTTTCTCATCCGAGATATTAATATCTCAAGTGCAATTTGAGATAAATCTTTATATAAAACCTCATTCGAAGTTGTATTTTCATTTACGTATCTCTTTACTTCTTACGTAGGTTAAAAGAAATTGGACTACAAAGACATTTACTAGCTATCTAATTTTATTCTTATTTTTTAACCAGTACAAAAAAATAGACAACTTTTTGTTTATTTTTTATCATGGTTTGAGATCTCGTCTGAAACAGCGAGATCCCGTTGATCTCGTGTCGTTCCCGACACTCACCGGAACGGAACGATGGCAGAATCTCATGTCGGTCAAAACAGTCCAAAAAAATTTGCGAAATCATTCACGGAAGAAGCAGAAGAGACGACAAGGAAAACATAAAGCATCGATTGATTGAAGAAAGCAAACCCTAGACTCTAGCAAAGTCGTCGATCTCAGCAAATTCGAGCACACGAAAACCCTCAATTTGAGCATAGCAGTCTTGTGCTCGATCTTCGTCCTCGGTCTCACAGCGAAGGTTTTTTTCTTTTTTTTTTTCCTTTTTTCCCGCTTCATTTTTTCGTTTTTCTTTCTTTTTACCTCTGTTCGATTTGTGGCTGCGTGCGTTTGCTAAAGGATATGGTAATTAGGGTTGAGTTTGGTATGGGCTTGAATTAGGTATGGGCTTTCGTTTAATTTTTGTGCTGCTAAAAGTTGTATGGGCTTAAATATTTATACATATCCCAGTTACGTTTTGGACTGAGTCAATTGCTAAGAGTTAGCAACATTTATCACTAACTTTTTTCACAAAAAAGATGAAAGATTGATTTTTGGACCGAAACCGGTAAATTTTCAAATGATCGAAACCGAGTTTTCGAACCTTGTTTTTTATTTTTAATATTCAAATGAGTACAATTCATTTAATCATCAAAATAGTCATGTAACCACTCTTCTATTAAAGAAGACTTATATAATAATTATCACAAAAATCTTTAAAACGTCAATTTTGGATGCTTAAGTTACTTCGAGATAGTCCTAAGAAGGGTTTTAAAATTTGAAATGTCAATCCAGGATTACACTCATCTCATGCAAGATCTGGTCTGTCACGAGATAGCGTGCAGAATTTCCGGGACAAGACTTGATCGAAATTGAAGATTTAAATCCTAGGAAGCAATGGTGCGGGTGTGTGGTACAGGGATACGTGAATTCGGCAAATTCAAAAATACGAGGATTCAGGTGCGGAGAGATACGACAAATATTAAAAATATATTATATATATAAATATAATCCAACAGATGCATTTTAATTACAAAAAGTAGTCAAATAAATAAGTTCAAAATCCTAAGTAGCAAAATACATAATTCGGGAGTGACCTTTGAACAAACCGCAACTAAAACCCCTTTAATCTTCAACAAATGTGCTTTTACCCTTGAATATGAACCCATGAATTCATTGTTATAAAAATTGCATCTAAATTCAGTATTACCGCCTCTTTCTTTTAATTTTGCAACTTTTGTAACATGCTTCTATAAACTATATTCAACATACTTAGAGAAGCTTTCACATTTGTAGTTGAATTTGTAGATGAAGTAGTTTCCATAGCTAAGAGTTAATTGTAAGAAAAGAAAAATCAGTGCCTCAAAAAAAAAAAAAAAATGCCTCAAAACAAAACAAAAAAGACTCAGCGATGCCTCAGGAAAAAAAAAAAGGCTCAGAGAGCCTCAAAAATAAAAATTCAAAATTGATGCCTGTCTTAAATTTTAAAAATCGATGCCCTAAAAAAATCAATCGCTTCAAATCTAAACCGCTTACCAACGACGAGGGCGATGTAGTCGAGGAGCGACGAGGGCAACGAGCAACGAAGACGAACAAAAGAACGGATGGAGTTAGGCTTCTCAATCAATTACGTGTTTTCTGTTTTAAATTAATTGAGCACCGGTAAGTATCGTCGATACTGTATCGAAAGTCATAAAAAAATTACATTTTTGTCCTTGTCGCACCCTATATTCCGCACTCAACCGCACCCCTTCCAAGAAATACGGAGACACGCCTCATGGCGCACCCCATACGTATTTCGCCGCACCCCCGCACCTCATACGTATCGGTGCGCAGTTCTTCATATGGTTGAAGCACCCCTGCTCTGTAGTTTAAAACCATGCACATATATACATGTATACATGCGTGTGTAGATATCTCAAAGGGACATCTAATAGTATTTAGTAAACGGAAAGAAAATGTCAATATTGTATTCCAATTAATTCAGTTTGTATTATTAATATTGGACATAAATACAACGAAAATATTAAGATATGCGGTGTGCCCATGAGTACATGTTAACATGAACCAAAGTACTAAAAAAGCCTTTTGTAAATCACCATTTCTAAGTTTCAAAATACATAGTTATCCCTCCTCAAAAACAAGTTTTTAAAAACACTCTTGTTTTTAGTTACAGCAAAAAATGCAAATATTTGCACATTCAAAAAGTGAATATTTACAGAAAAAAATGCAAAAATTTGCACCATCAATTATATAAAAAATATTGGTCATAGAGACATGAGATTAAGTTTAGATTCATTTTATATATATAAAAAAAAAGATAATATTCGTCAAAATAAAAATAGGAGTGTAATTTAAAACACTGCTTTTGAGCAGGGTATTTCCGTGTCTTAAATTTAAAAATAAGGGGCGGATCCAAATTTCATCTTACTAAAATTACAATCATGATTTTGTCTTTTATTATGACGATGAACAATTTCGCATTTACAAACTATTATTCTTGTCTTTTTTTTGCAATGACCACTTTAATATATGTCAATAGGCATATATGTTAATAAAATCTAAAATCCAAATATGAAATAGAAAGCATAAACCAAACCATTCATCATTGTTTGTGAAAATCTATCGAAATTAACATATTCAACTTGAAAATACAAAACAAACTGAGTTTGCAAATTGATACGATTAGAAGGTGTTGGAAATGTTTTACAAACATTATGTGAATTATTAAAAATGATTGAATAAGTGTATGAATGGCTCCTATGTTTGAGTAGTCCCACATCATGGGATTATAGGGAAGAGGCAAGGATTTATACTTGTTTCTAAGAAGTCATGTTGGGGCCTTGGGCTCCCAATACATGCATTGTTGTGAGGAGGGAGACCATGCATCATGACCACCACACGCGCGCGCGCGACCGACCGACTCGACCCGGCCCGGTTCGGGCTCGGGCTTTGTGGTGTAGGCACTTATATTTTTGGACCATAAAACTTAGTTGTTTTCGAACCGTTTTTTTTATGGAAAAATTATTTTGCGCACCGATATTTATTCTGCAACAGAAAAGTTTTGCAACGGTAAAATAATTAATCCCCCCCCCCCGAAATTTTAGCAGATCCGATATTTTCTCCCAAAACCTAATTCTCGTTCTATATATACTATTTTATCTGAGACGAGAAAAACACCGAATTTTATATTCTCTTCTTCTCAGCCGCCATTAAAACTTCTAAGAAATTTCGAGCAGTATTTTTCCCGAAAGTGCAAATCTGCACTGATTTTGTTTGTGCAAGCAAATCAGTTACTATTTTAGAGGTTGTTTTATCCTAGAGGCGGCGGCGAAGGAACGAATTGGTTTGCACCTCTGACCAAATCGCCGAATCGTCTTCAAGAAAGCGACCTAGTCCGCGACTCAGCCATTGTTTTCCAACAATTTGAAGACGAACTGAAACAATGGCCTCGAACTCAACCATGGACGATTCTGCTCCTCCCTCTGCTTTTCACGGCCCTCTGGTGACTGCTGCTTCTTTCAAGTTCGAAGGTTTGCATTTCAAGCGCTGGCGTCAGAAGATGGAGTTCTTCCTCACGATCAGGAAGGTGGTGGCTGCTCTGACTGCTGAAAAACCGCAGCTACCAGACAAGCCTGACGAGACTAATGCAGCAAAAATGGCATCATGGACTGAACAGTCAAAGCAACTGCAGACCTGGACTGAACAGGATTACTTATGCAAGAATTTTATACTGAATGGACTGAGCGATGATCTGTATGATTATTATAACTCAGATGAAAAGACGGCAAAGGAGATCTGGGAAGCACTAAAGAAGAAATATGACACAGAGGAGGCAGGGGCAAAGAAATACGCTGTAAGTCGCTACCTAAAGTATCAGATGACTGATGATAGATCGGTAGAGATGCAGTCTCATGAGCTTCAGAAAATAGCTCATGAGATCATCTCCGAAGGTATGGTCTTGGACGAACAATTTCAAATTGTTGTTATCATTGACAAATTACCCCTTAGCTGGAAAGATTTTAAGAACACTTTGCGACATAAGACTAAGGAATTTTCCTTAGAGAGCTTGATTACACGCCTCCGTATTGAGGAGGAAGCACGCAAGCAAGACCAGAAAGAATAGGTGCTGATTGTCAATAACAACAGCACTAAGAAGACCACTCCCGCTGTTCTAAAACCAAATCAGAAATCATTTAAGAATCAGAACAGGCGCAACAAACAGAATGGGAATCCGCAAGGAAACCCAAAAGGACAGCAGAAACCAGCCCAAAAGAATGACTCTGGACAGTTGTTTCTATGTTACAACTGTGGAAAACCAGGTCATATGGCACGAAAGTGTCGGAACAGGCCAAGCTCTGCACCGCAGGCTAACCTGACTGAGGAGCCTCTTACGGCTATGGTTACTGAGATTCACCTTGTTGGTGGATCAGAGGGCTGGTGGGTAGATACTGGTGCTTCACGCCATGTCTGCTATGATCGTGCTTTGTTCTCTACATACACGGCTGCTGAAAATCAGAAAGTGCTGTTGGGAGACTCTCACACCACTACAGTTGCGGGGATTGGAAACGTGGAACTCAAGTTCACCTCTGGAAAAACTGTAATTCTGAAAGATGTTATGCACACTCCAGAGATAAGAAAGAATCTGGTCTCTGGCTTCCTCCTTAATAAGGCTGGTTTCACTCAAGTTATTGGGGCTGATTTGTACACTCTTATTTATAAGGGAACTTTTGTGGGAAAGGGTTATGCTTGTGAGGGTATGTTTAAACTGAATGTTGAATCTAATAAAGTGACTACTTCTGCTTACATGTTGTGTGATTTTAATATCTGGCATTCTAGATTATGTCATGTTAATAATCGAATTATTCGTAATATGAGCACCCTAGATATGATACCTAAAATGACAGAATCTGAATCTGATAAATGTGAATTCTGTACACAAGCTAAAATCACAAAGAAACCTCACAAATCTGTTGATAGAGTTTCTGAACCATTAGACTTGATTCATTCTGACATATGTGAACTTGATGGCACTTTAACTAGACAGGGACATCGTTATTTTATCACTTTTATTGATGACTGCTCTGATTTCACATATGTATATCTTATGAAAAATAAAAGTGATGCTTTTGACATGTTTAAAACATTCAAAACTGAGATTGAGAATCAAGCAAATAGAAAAATTAAGAGACTTCGTAGTGATAGAGGAACAGAATATGAATCTAATTCTATTCTGGATTTCTATAAACAACATGGTATAGTACATGAGAGAACTGCGCCCTACTCACCTGAAATGAACGGTAAAGCAGAAAGGAAAAATAGGACCTTTACGAGCTAGTAGTTGCCATATTATTAAATTCTGGTGCAGCAAAACATTGGTGTGGGGATATTTTATTGACTGTATGCTACGTTCTGAATAGAATCCCTAAATCTAAGAATAAAATTTCACCTTATGAAATTTTAAAGAATCATAAACCCAATGTCTCATACTTTAGAACTTGGGGTTGTTTAGCATATGTTCGCATTCCAGACCCTAAGAGAATAAAATTGGCAAGTAGAGCATATGAATGTGCATTTATAGGCTATGCTATTAATAGCAAAGCATATAGATTTTATGACCTTAATGCACATAATATAATTGAATCAAATGATGCCGACTTTTATGAAACTAAATTTCCTTTCAAATTAAGGAATAGTGGGGGCACTTCAAATATGCCTATTAGAACAGAACTTAATGAAAATTCTGAAGCTGAACCTAGAAGAAGTAAAAGAGCAAGAACCATAAAAGACTTTGGTTCAGATTTTTGTGCTTTTACTATTGAGGAGGATCCTATAAACCTCCAAGAAGCCTTATCTTCTTTAGATGCCGATTTCTGGCAAGAGGCTATAAACGATGAGATGGATTCTTTAGAATCCAATAAGACTTGGCACTTGGTAGATTTACCCCCTGATTGTAAGTCTATAGGCTGTAAATGGGTACTTAAAAAGAAATTAAAACCTGATGGCACTATAGATAAATATAAAGCACGACTAGTAGCTAAAGGTTTTAAACAAAAGGAAAATATAGACTTCTTTGACACTTTTTCACCTGTAACTAGAATAACATCCATTCGGGTATTAATCTCACTTGCTTCCATTCATAATTTACTTATACACCAAATGGATGTTAAAACTGCTTTTTTGAACGGTGAATTAGACGAAGAAATTTATATGGACCAGCCTGAAGGATTTGTAGTACATGGTCAAGAACATAAAGTATGTAAATTGGATAAATCATTATATGGTTTAAAACAAGCACCTAAACAATGGCATGAAAAATTTGATAACTTAATCATTTCAAATGGTTTTAAAGTTAATGAAAGTGACAAATGCATTTATTACAAATCTGAGAATGACATTTGCACTATTATATGCCTTTATGTAGATGACCTACTCATTTTTGGGTCAAATATTCATGCCATAAACTCAGTCAAATCCTTATTAAGTGTCAATTTTGATATGAAAGATCTAGGTGAAGCGAGTGTAATCCTTGGTATTAAGATTACTAGGTCAGAAAAGGGAATTTCTTTGGACCAATCTCATTACATTGAGAAGATACTAAAGAAATATAATTACTTTGACTGTAAACCTGCAAGTACGCCATATGATCACAGTGTAAAGTTATTTAAGAACACTGGTGAAGGTGTAAGACAGTCTGATTATGCGAGCATCATTGGCAGCCTTCGGTATGCCACTGATTGTACTAGACCCGACATTGCCTATGTCGTGGGATTATTGTGCAGGTTTACCAGTAGACCTAGTATAGAGCACTGGCAAGCTATTGAAAGGGTAATGAGATACCTTAAACGAACCATGAACCTTGGATTACATTATGAAAGGTTTCCAGCTGTACTTGAAGAATATTCTGATACAGACTGGAATACCTTATCTGATGATTCTAAAGCGACCAGTGGCTACATATTTAGCATCGCTGGAGGAGCTGTTTCTTGGAAATCCAAGAAACAGACTATTTTGGCTCAGTCTACTATGGAGTCTGAGATGATAGCACTAGCTACAGCTAGTGAAGAGGCAGAATATTTGAGAAATCTGCTAGCTGAGATTCCCTTATGGGAAAAACCGATACCAGCAGTGTTGATACACTGCGATAGTACCGCGGCTATTGCAAAAGTTCAGAACCGTTACTATAACGGTAAGAGACGACAAATATGTCGTAAGCACAGCACTGTTAGAGAACTACTTTCCACAGGTACCATTAGAGTGGATTACGTACGTAGTGAGGAAAATTTGGCAGATCCTTTGACGAAAGGACTGTCCAGAAAGAAAGTCCATAACTCTTCTAAAAGAATGGGACTATTGCCCTTAGATTGTTGAGTCACGCACAATGGTAACCCGACCTAAATGACTGGAGATCCCAAGAACTAGGTTCAATGGGTAATAACAAGTTGTGTAGTGATATGAGTTGAACATGCTATTTAATAAACCAAGAAGCATGTATTCCTGAAGTGATTAGAGGATGAGTTAATAGAAACTCTTAATGAGATCTATACTCTATTTGGAGTGGAGTACCTACCTTCAGGAGTGCTCTTGATAGACTCACCTTTGTGAATGTGGAAATGTGGCCGTTTCCTATGGAGTTTGGGCAAAACTTCTAGAGCATTCACTAAACTGGGATAGACGTGCAGGGCCATAAATGCACGGGCTTATCTGATTGCACTATAGAAAAGGTTGTGTGTGGTTTGATGTCAGGAATAGAGTTCAAGCCTACGTGTCACTCTAGTAAAAACTGAATCTTACTATGCAAAGGTTCAAGTCCTTGGACACCTTTGTTTATGCACAATCTTATGTTTTTAAGAAACTGCTCGAAAATATTTTTAAAAATTCAAGTGGGGGATTGTTGGAAATGTTTTACAAACATTATGTGAATTATTAAAAATGATTGAATAAGTGTATGAATGGCTCCTATGTTTGAGTAGTCCCAAATCATGGGATTATAGGGAAGAGGCAAGGATTTATACTTGTTTCTAAGAAGTCATGTTGGGGTCTTGGGCTCCCAATACATGCATTGTTGTGAGGAGGGAGACCATGCATCATGACCACCACACACGCGCGCGCGACCGACCGACTCGACTCGACTCGACCCGGCCCGGTTCAGTTCGGTTCGGGCTCGGGCTTGGGCTTGGGCTTTGTGGTGTAGGCATATTTTTGGACCATAAAACTTAGTTGCTTTCGAACCGTTTTTTTTATGGAAAAATTATTTTGCGCACCGATATTTATTCTGCAACAGAAAAGTTTTGCAACGGTAAAATAATTAATCCGCCCGAAATTTTAGCAGATCCGATATTTTCTCCCAAAACCTAATTCTCGTTCTATATATACTATTTTATCTGAGACAAGAAAAACACCGAATTTTATATTCTCTTCTTCTCAGCCGCCAAATTTCGAGCAGTATTTTTCCCGAAAGTGCAAATCTGCACTGATTTTGTTTGTGCAAGCAAATCAGTTACTATTTTAGAGGTTGTTTTATCCTAGAGGCGGCGGCGAAGGAACGAATTGGTTTGCACCTCTGACCAAATCGCCGAATCGTCTTCAAGAAAGCGACCTAGTCCGCGACTCAGCCATTGTTTTCCAACAGAAGGCGTAATGACGTGTATAAATTAAGTACTTATGTATTGTTATGTATTATTGTACACTGAAACTGTAACATCGATCTCTGATGAGATTCAGTGTTACAGAAAATCTATCAAAAAAAAGACATTCAACAACAACCGGTCTCTACATATATTGGCTTGTATGAGTCCATCAAAATGCATACATAAACTACAAACCAAGGGTCTTTTGGCATTGTGCTAACTCGAACAGCCGTGAATGGTAAGCAGTTCATGCTGGTCAGCAAGGCAAGCTGACCTATGGGCATATTTTTTTTAGCTGTGCAAAAAACTACTATATTTTTGCACATAATTCGACGCTTTGATCAAAAAAAGAGAGAGGAAGGGGCAGCCAAATCAAATCAAACAAATATATAATACTTGATTATATCCATACCCTGGAAACCAGCTATGATCTTTACAAGGGAAGCCCTGAAGTGCTAGCCCAGTTGCATTATAGACGGTTATTACTTCATGCACAAAACCATGAGGGTTGACATAAGCATTCAGTGGCCCATCACTTGACATTACCACCATGTCACTCCGCTTGGCAATCAAGCTCTGCAGAAGGAACATTACTGACTTGTATTATACAGAACCGATGGATAAAGAAGAAAAATGGTCGATAGGACCTAAACTTCTAAAATATAGACAAAATGCGAAAGCTCTACTTGTAAGGTTTATATTTACTATATTCTTCAAATGCGCATTAAGGTAACAAAGAATATCCAGATTTTATCAAATGCATCAGACCAGTCAAGGCAAGTGATATAACAAAATATCCAAAGATTAATAATAATTTCCAAGAAAATAATTGATTTAGGTTTCTTTTAGCGTATGCATGTACATGTGCAAGGATACTGCATCATTTCATAATATGTAGGAGTATGGGTTTAAAAAAAATACACAAACAAACAAAACAACAGTCACCCCTAATGTTCATAGACATCGCTTACCAGGCAAAGCTTACAGCGTATAAGATTAAAACTCTTGAGAAGTTGGATTTCTCTTTGTAATCTATAGGAGATTCCATCAATTTCTAAAAGTTCCTGCCTTCTAGATTCAGATACAGGGAGTTTGCTTGCAATGTAGAATGACAAAATATCAGGCGTATTGGTATAATCATCCAGTTTTGGGCTCCCTATTATCTGCTGCCACAAATCTGCTCCATAAATTGGAATATAAATCAAAAAAACTACCACGTAATAGTCAAGCGTCAATAAATAAACTAAATAACCCTGTGGTAAATTTCCAACTGGATAGCCACATTATAACACTGCTGTGGATTCTCAGCAAATCAGTTACATTGTTAATAACCAAACAAAAAGTAGTCAGCTTACGATGACTTGATAAGAACAGTTAATTGCTAGCAAAACAAATCATAAGATTCTTGAATCCAGAACTGTGCGTTGAAATATGAAATAACAATCACTTATTATATACATTTCCTAATATGCTTCATGTTCAAGTTTCCAAGTTTCTTATGTTTTATAGCTACGCCTAAGAAGCACATACAAGTATCCCTAATAAGCAATAAGGGATGATCAAGGGCTTCCCACTGGTTATGCCACGTTTGGGCACTGGCCTCTAACAATGTGCACTATAAGCGACGGGTAATGCAAGGAAACCATTTTACCAGATGCATGCAAATACAGTACCTTGTGCACAGGTCCCACCCTAACTTATTTTAATCTTGAGGAAAAAGGATTTGAAAATCTGTGTACATGACCAAAAACGTATATAAAACAACAGTACATTCAGCTTATAACCCCAAATGATGCATCAGCACGTGTGTCCAAAAATATTCTATTAGATCCAGGAGGAATAAAGAGAATAAAGTTATTACCAGCAGCCCTAGAAGCTAGAGCATATGAATCATACATTTTATAAACCCACCAAGGCCAAAATGCCAATGGAGCACCTTTCATAATTTTTGCATGCTTGGTATCATGTCCGTCTCTCCACAGCTCATGATTACTGGGTGAGGAAGATTTTATTGAGTCAAAATCAAGTTTATTAGCCTTTCTTGTTTTCTGATCTGTATGTTTATCTGAATCATCGAACTTCTGACTCCGTCCAAGAACTAATTCTTCGTCACTACTTGAGGTTTCATATGTTTTGCTATATTGATTAGGAGAATTACTTAATGATGTGCATGTTCTCATACATGTATCTGAATGATCACTGTCAGTGTTTGCTCCTGACATACATTCTAAGCTATTTTCAGCATCCTCGCAATTAAGTTGTTTAGCTGAGCCGCTAAATTTCTTGTAGTTATTAACTGAAACAAGTTGTCCAAATGCATCTCTTGGAGTTCTTAAAGGGGTATCTTCTTGAATGATTTGTACTTCGGCCATTGGCTGCACAAAATTATTAATATATTTGTGTATATCATATCCAATTCATCCATTTCAAGTATAAAGAAAATGTTAAAACATTACCACCCCATCAACATCTGTCCACCTTCGTCTCAAGCGAAAACGCTGTTGACCACGAGTGACCACATTTAACGAGCCATCATCTAATTGCTTGAATTGTCGTATCTGAAAAGAGGAGAAAATACACAAGATGAAATAAAACTGAAATCAGTGTAAAGTACATGTTAATAGATGTTGCATATTTACTACTGAAGCCTTCGGTCAGCCGGATCAAGAACACTGTACCGATAATGCATAGAAGGCATCGTTTTAAATTTAATAATTTGCATGCTATTGTTTTCAAACAATGAATTTTCAACTTCTTTTTACATGTTGATGTATGCTCGTATAAGTGCTGCAAAAGTGATAGGGATAACTTTTTCAAAATCTCATAAAAACACAAACAAAGATTCAGATTTTAAATAAGCTCACAGTTTCGTATGAGTTGAGCATTTAGAATATTATTATTGTTGTTTACAACTGTCAACCAGAAATCTAGCTAAAATCAAAATAAGACATCATATTCATGATAATCATATATATTACTGTGAAAACCATTACATTTCCAAAATAACCCTCCGAATCTTGATATTTTCTACTATATCCCCAAAATTATATTTATATCCTTAACTAAACTAACTATTGTGAAATTCTGTAAATAAGTTCTTAAATTCTCTTATTCTTAACATCTTACACACACTTATATTCATCCAATTATTCAAGCTTGTCATCATGACTGACAATAACTGTAATACATCATCACGACTGACAATAACTGTAATACATCAATCATTTTAAAATGAAACTTTATTTCTTGTTCTCCCAAAAACAGTCTTATCATTAATCAGATTTTTAAACTTTAGACTTCTATATGATTTTACATTTGACTGAGAGAATATAAAAAATATACTATTTTCTCTTGTTCATTCTGTTAAAATGAATAGTAAAATTGTTTTCAACAGCTGTATTATCAACCGAGTAGTAGATATTAACTAACAAGTAAATTGACTAAACTTAAAAAATTACAGGGTCAATGACAGTGGCGTACGTAGACATTTAGTTGAATGGGGGCGGAACTGGAGGGAAAAAATTGACCATATATTAATAATGAAATTTAACACATTTGAACCATAAAACCATATTAATATTCAAGTTAAGCACGTATTCAAACTTGTACTGTACGAAAAATGTTGTTAGTTGTCGAATATTCCTGTAATGATAAAATGTTTCATTTGCTTTGGTACTTCTCATTTTTATGTCATTTGAGTGATAATTTAAGGGAAAAAAAATTGGTTAGTTGAAGTCAAAATCTGTGTTCGGTTTCCATGTTGGTTTACCTGCCATGCATAAATCAACAGGGGCCGATATTGACGCCTTTGCAGTAATAGTACACGTCAGAAAGAACTACGTGACATTGTATTAAGGGCTAATTTTGCTAAATATTTGCCGCATTTACTAATAATGGTGTCATTTTAAAGTGCCTTTAATATTTTGTTCTGTGGAAGTGATAATGACTGTTTCCTTCAACCGAACAGTACTGTCTTTTTTAACAAACCAGATATTCATTCCAAAAGAACAGTAGCAAGTATTAGTTACAAACAACTATCCTACAATGTCCAGTTTCACTGGACTAAAGAGATCATTGACATTTTTCGTTAGAGAAGGCTTTAAGAGGACTGAGAAATTCATGATTTAAGGAAGTTGAAGTTAAGAATGAAACCTTATAAAAGATTATTTTATCCCCTTATGTGAAGTAGCTCTATAGCATCTTTCCAAGAAATGGAAAAAATATTTAACAAATCCTTGGTCTGTTTTTCATGATTATCAATAAAATGCACATAGTAAGCCCAAAAAAAATAAAATAAAAAATACAGCAAGGCAGAGGGAATACCTTTTCAAGATGATAAGCTACACACAAGCCACAAGGGTGATTAAAAGGAATTTTAAACCTAAAACGGACGGAGGCTCGTCTTGAAGAATGAGGACAAATCACAAGGCTGATCTTTCTTTTCTACTACTAAACATGGATTCGTGCCAAGAAATAAAAAGAAAAGATGGAACAAATTGTTTTGAAGAAAGAGAAGGATTTATAGTCAGAGTAGAAGAAGTATTAAAAAAAACTCCAGTTTGGGGGGGGGGGGGGGGGGGCACTTGTCCTACACTAGGTCCGCCACTGGTCAATGATGTTTGTTTATATACATAAACTAGGAGTTCACTTATACAGAAAAAGAAGCTACAGATGGTAAGGAAATAACAATGACTCTGTAGATTTTACATTGATGGATTTATATAAATATAAAGATTAGCATAGATTATTTTGAAAATATTAAAATTCGAGAATAAAATTTATTATGATCTTACAAACCAACAGAATTCAAATATAACCTTCATTGAACTAAATATGGTAACTCATTTTGTTTCTCAAACAATTATACATTGACTATATTACATAGTGCTGCATGATATAATCTGTTGATCCGCCTTCTTACAAGGCCGTCACGCTTTGGATTTCTGTTTATCGGAGTGCTCAAGATTTGAGTACAGACTTAGGTAAACCCGGAAAGACTTGGATGAAGTTGCAGAGTTCACAAAAACTTGAATTTTAGATGAAGTATGGGGGGATCGGTAGGTATTACTCCTAAGTGGGATCGGTATTACTCCCCAAGGCTTCATGAATCGATATTACTCACGGATGGTTCAGCAATCGGTGTAAATCCCCTAAGTCCTCGGGGATTGGTATTTTGGCTTTGTATCCTTGTATTGGTGCAACTCTGGCATTTTGAACGTGGACTTGGCATGGAATCAAAGCACTTCAAGGTGGAGCAAAGCAGGAAGGAGAACTCGCCAACGACAAAATCCAGAAAATGCACCAAGTACAGGGGGTTCGATATCGATCTCGGTATATGTTGTCATGGGCTTCGGGCCCTCTTTGGCCGTGTTTTCGGCGCACTTGTTGCCTTCCCTCCGGATTTTCGCCTATAAATACCCCTTTAGGATACAAGAAATGGATCTTTTTTTTGGCTTAGCTTCGGATTCTTTTGGCTTGTTGACATTTTTAAGAGATCCTTTTGGCTTAGGATCTTTTTGGGCCTTTGGATCTTCCTCTTGGCTATCATACGCAGGGATTCTGCCATTGCTAACACTCAACTTTTTTTCTCTACATTTCTATTAATCAAAAAGACTGTACTTGTAATCATAGTATAAATAAACAAGATTACCTCACAGTGGACGTAGGCACGACTTGCCGAACCACTATAAATCCGTGTCCCCTTATTTTTTGTACTGTGTGTTTGGATTTACTGCTTTACCTTTTGGATTTTAATGTTACGTTCGATTGACCAAAATCAAAGTAACATTTTAGCGCGCCAGAAAGGGGCGCAATTTGACTACCTTTGGATTTGGATTGCTTAAAGAACCAAATTACTCACAGATTCAACCACGGTGAAAAGAAGGATGGAACCTTCACTCATGCTGAAGGAGCAAGATTGGAAGGGAGTCAGGATATCTCATCGACTGGAATCCCTCTATCTATCTAACTCGAGAAGAGATAGATGGAGTGGTGAAGGAATTAATTGCACACGCGTATGGAACAGTAAGAAGAACTTCTTAGAGGGCCAAAGGAGGCTATGAATGCATTTTTAGCTTGGATGGAAGAGTTTGGAAGGCCATCAGGCCATGAATACTTGCTAGAACAAGTGCAAGCGGCTTCCAAGGATTACAACGAAACTAGGGGGCAATCCCCCAAATCACCCCGGGTTGGTACTGATCCCGAAACAGGTACCGGTCTCGCTCGATCAGAGGGCAACTCCCTCAATCCCAACAGAAGGGTGACTCGTGATATTTTGATTGGTCATACGTTGGATTCTGAAGTTGGAAATGCGGCTCAAGCGCATGTGCGCAAAGGCTTGGATGCAAGGAGAGTTTCTACAGTTCTGAAAGTTAGGTTTGTGCATGTGACAGCTCCTCAGATGAGGGTCAAAACAGATGCTCATGTTGGGAATCAACAAATGTCTCATTCTGGATTAGACACCAGGGGCAACGATGTGGGCCTGAACGATTGGAGACCATGGTTATCACGGCGGTAAGTCGAGTCGAGTCGATAGAGGTCCAATTAGTCGGCTAGTGGACTAGTCGTAGACTAGTCAATAAATAAATATATACATATATAATTTGAAATTTCTAGCTAATACATGGATAAAATTCAAATATGTACTAACATACCTCATGTGCTTTTATTGTTTATCATTGAAACATGTAATATTGTTCTGCCATCAATATTGTTTATCATTGAAACAATAGAAACACGTACATATTTATAGTCATCAGACAAATAATATTGTTCTGCCTTAATATAACATACAAGGAGCATGGACATTTGGCTAAACTGATAAAGAATAGAAGCACAAAAGATCGGCAAGTAGATTAATACTTATATGCAGATCGACATCGAGACTTAAACCCTAAATCGAACCCTCAAATCGGATTCACTGCTTTGCATTAACTTTTGAGTTCGAACCCTAAATCGAATCCTCAGATCGATTTAGTATCGACTAGGATCGATTTGAGTTTTTAACCCTAAATTGAAGTCTCGATTTGAGTTCGAACCATAAATCGAACCCTCAGATCGACATCGAGACTTCGAATAGTAAATTTTAGGGTTCCAAATCGATATCGAGATTTGATTTAGGATTCCGATTTTAGGGTTTCGGTTTCAGTTGACGTTTGGCAAGTCGACGTTTCATGTCGATGCTCCAGCACCGACTAGCCGCGACTAGTCGAGCGCCGTAATAACAGTGTTGGAGACAATTGCTTGAAGTCGAAATCAAATTGCAGACGTGATTCGACGATCTATTCAAGGCGGGTATAGTCCAAAGCTTGTGATATAATGTGATATGCACATGTGATGTCAAGTTGTTCAAGAATAAACCTTAGGAGCAAAATGTCATTCCAAGTATGCCTCTAGGAATTTTATCTCCACCTCATGTAGAGGTGTCTCAAGCGTGAACTTCCAAAAAGCACTGGTTTGCATATAACTATATAAGTTAATACCACAGGTATTGATTGTAATGACAAAATAAATATTGCAGCTAATGTTTTTTCAAGTTATGTAGAATACAGTGCAGAAAATACAGGTATACTAGTAGATATACTGCAGTAATATACAAGTGTTGAGGCGGACTATACATCAAGACGAGAAAAACTCAAGAGGAAATCAAAAGGACCTAGAAAAATCAAGGTTAGGACGATAAAAACAAAAGTAGGAGAACATGCAAGATTCAAGCACAAAGCTAGGACACAAGAAACTCAGTGAACAAAGATTTCGAGAAGTACAAGGTGTTGCAAATACTTGGAAACATATCTGTTGAGTCTTAGAAATTTTAACTAAAGATTAAAGACATAGTAGCATGTTTTCGAAATTTCGCTCTTACTAGACTTTATTTTCATCTCTAAAACCATCTTATAAAATTACAATATTGATTTTAAAAGTTACAATAATTTTTATTGAATGTTCTTGACTTGCATATGTGACATATCCTTAAGCCATATGTCGACATGCTAGCCGTCAAAAAGTTTTGTAATTTAAATCAATGGACTTCTGCTTTCACTCTTTTGTCAGAAGTCATGTCTTTGCATCTTCTGTATATAGATTCCAGAAAAACGAAATATTAGAACAATTTTCATATTCTTTTCTCATTACCGTTACTTCCTCATTAAGATATATCTATGTTTACTTTTATGATTACTTTGTGAATTCACACTCTCACCCTTATTTTTCACGGATTTGCAAACCCGATAGGAACAAAGAGTTAAAAATTCGTCCTACTCTCATACTTCAAATAAAAACTGCTACGAGAAGTCTATAGAATCTTTTGGGTTGAAGACTGCAAGATGTTGTATTCGGACGATATGATTGCTTGTTGTATTACTCTACTACTACATGAATTGTAAAGGTGCATCATGTCACCCATAGAAACTCGGGATAGCATATACAGTGCCGAGTCCAAACGAGTAGCGCACTTCAACGGTTTTTTTTTTTTTTTTTTTGGCCTTTTGAAGACCGCTTCCATGCGTTTTGGATTCCGCCTCGCCTTGAGGTGCGCTTCACGCGCGTTTTTTAAAACATTGAACATGTTAGCAAATTGTATGTGCTTGACAGTACTACCCGTATGTGTTCAGCGGTGCTTATATACATGGGTACCTATCAAAATAATAGAGTTTAAATTTCAAACACACGATTGAACACTATTATTTATGTCCAACGAACAATTTGATAAGAGAACATGTATGTTAAGTTTACTAAGTCAAGACTTTGATTGCCATCTATAATAGATAAAGCCAAAAATTGAGGAGACGCTCAGCACAGCCTAATATAGATGCTATTTATTTTTATTTTTTTGAAACGCTTTGGAACCACCCAATGATAACTTTTGTAAATCGTTAACATGGGAAAAAAATATAATTAAAAGTACAATTAATTTTTTCAAAAATAATTTTGGAAACTAAGGGTCTTTGTTAGTTTTTTCTTTTGCTATTAAATTTTGTTTTGTTCTCGAAATAGGGATATTTTGCGCACACCAAAAAAAAAAGTTTATTTTCATTTCCTTTGACAAAGCTTTATTAGTTCTCCTAAAGCTTCGAAATTTTGTTTAAAATTTGAAACAATACTGGTTTTATTTAGTAATAGTTTATGTATCTTTATTCTTCTAGAAATGTTTGATCTGTTAATGAAAATATATATGATTTATTAAAAGTTCATTATTTGTGAAAAACTGTGTTTTTGTTCGATATTATGATTCTTTCGATAAATGATAAATTTAATCAGCTGCTAATTCTTTGAATTCCTGATGTTCCGAACTTTTTCCAAATTGAGTTTCTTTATGTTCAAAATTGATTTTTTTTGTTTGAAGATAATTGAATTTTTATGATCTGAAACACATGCAAAAATCAACAAATATTTCAGTTTTCAGGAAAATACTGTAAAAGACAAATTAAAGGCTTTTAAAGAAATATAAACAGGTCTTTAACAGACCCTGTTCATTACTCCAATCAAGCGACCTATAACATGGATAACAATTAAACAAAGTTTGCACAGGCAATTCTTTGTAGTTGCAGTTCTAGCCTTTCAACCTCTCTAGCTGCTTTTCAATCTGTGCAATAAGCATATGCATGGAAAACTAATATTTATGGATTAACTTTTCAAAGATAAAATGCTATCTTTATTAATAGTTGTAAAAGTTTTGATGTCACGCTTTTTTGGAGTAAACTTGAACTACCAAAATGCCCTTTTATATTAATTATTGAAGTTTTTAATATTCCTTAAAAATAGGATCTAAGAATGAAGTTTCTTTCACACACTCAAAAGTCTCTAAATATTAATAACTTAAAAATAGGATACGAGCGTAACGGCACGCGCTTCGCGCGTGATCGTGGCACGCGCTCCGCGCGTGGATTATTATCGACCCATTATTCAAAGGCCAACGCATACATAAATGAAGTTTTGAAAAGAAAAAAAAATCAACTGCACAAATCCTATTTTTATGGGACCCTTTATTTAAATTTAAAAAAAATCAATTGCACAGATCCTATTTTTATGAGACCCTTTATTTAAATTTTAAAAAAAATCAACTGCACAAACCCTATTTTTATGGGATAGTTTTTAATTTTAAATAAAGGGCAATTTTGGCATTTCACGGTCGGACCAAAAATATGTGTTCCCAAGAGAATTATTAATAAAGATATTTTTGTACTTTCTGTATAAATTCAAAACGATAATATGAAAATATCACCAAATCTTATCACCTGAAATTTAATCTAACAAATAAACTTTTTTTATAAATCCAAAATCTACTGATTAATAATATTGATAAATAAAATTAAACTACTAGAAGTTAAAAATTGTGATAGAAATAAAAATTCAAACTAAACATAATTTCAACGCAAAAATATGAGTAAATAGTTATGCAAATCATTTTCTTTTGAATGTGCAATGCATGTGATTTGTATTAAAAAAATAAAAAATCATGCACGGAGAGCATGTCATCGTCAAGCGCAAAGCGCATGTCATTACACTTGAGGGACTAAGCAGGTGTGCGAGAGGAACATTGTGTTAATAAAGATTAGCAAGTAATATACCAATGCGCACCTCTGCAGATGTGCCAGTTGCAGCAAAGTGTGCCCTTCCATCATCATTATACCATTGAACCTGAACCTGAATTGAAATAGAACATCAGAATTTTATTAAAAAAATGAGCAAATACATGATTTACTTGCTGTTTCAACATAGGAATCTCTTATGTTAATATTAAAAAATTAACATATTCTCACTCGTTGGCATGAATAAATATGACTTCGTGCTTAAGGAGGAAAAAACCAAACAATTTCCAAAAAAAAAAAAAAAAACACTCCGTGCAAAGACTAAATGAAATGTATAAAACGTTGATGAAATGCATAAAAAAACACTCCGTGCAAAGACTAAAAAATCAACATTTCGTTAACTTTGTATAAGTTATAACAACCGCAGCTAAACAGAACTGTGTATCATTGAAATATATTTGCCCTTGCATCCAATTTTCAATTATTATTTTCAACTAATGTTTCTTTTATAGTTCAAGCAGTTGAGAATCAAATTCACGATATACACTTTCAAATTAATGTTTCAAATAAATGCAAAGTATGGCTAGAGTAAAACGACGACAAAATATTCAATGAGCCCTGCTAAACATGGGATGGA
Source organism: Allium sativum (assembly GCA_030737875.1). Lineage (NCBI taxonomy): Eukaryota > Viridiplantae > Streptophyta > Magnoliopsida > Asparagales > Amaryllidaceae > Allium > Allium sativum. The sequence continues at coordinate 195,074,143 of CM060913.1, forward strand.
TAAAACAGAACTCAACATACCACACCTATAATGCATGGAGCATTTACTTGTTGTAGAGCTTTTTCAACAGCAACTATGAATCTTGGTTGAATCACTCTTAGAGGAAGAATCGCTTCAGGAAACAAAACAACTCCTGCTTATATTGGCATTGAGATTTATATATTAGACTGACAAAGCGAAATGAAATTTGTGGAATCGTTAAGGCTAGAATTTTCTGCTCATCTTATTTTATCTTACATGCACAAGTAAATTTTCAAGTTTCTGGTATGTATTAAGAATATGATTTTGACACAGCCTAGCACTAAAGCTTACAATAATACAATTTCGGCAAGATGATAATTAACTGCCACTAAATTTCATAAGCCATAATCAAAATAGGTATACTAAACGTTAACAATAGGAGCGAAAAACTTGTCACTTGGTTGAAATCAGGGAGGAACTGTGGTGTAGCCAATCCTTGGCCATATTTCGTGTGTATATGTGTATGTGTGTGCACGGGAAAGTCAATTTAGACACGACACGAACACAATTGATGATACAATGGAACACCACCATTAGTTACCCCCTGATTTCCACCTCCCATGTAAGGACAAGAAGATCCAACGACTGAGATCTTTTGTGTCACAATTTGTGTCTAACTAGACTCATATATATATATATATATATA